>BLBF01000022.1:8329627-8342064 GCA_015471245.1 Laticauda colubrina | reverse complement strand
GGGGGGGGGGGCAACCTCGTGAGTCTAAGTGGCAATCAAAGAGGGCAGGAAATCATTTTAGATCTTATGACACTTTCCCTTCTTCCCCCCTCCCTCCCACCCGGATTTTGGTAATCAGGAATGCAAAGTTAACGACGCAAGCAAATTCAAACATACACGGCTGGGAAAACAACCACCTGCCTTTCCTTTTGCCTTGTTCTTATAATATGGAGAGGAGGTTAAAGTCAATGGAAAATTACACTGAACAGCCTCTGAGGGTAGCAGCTGCACGGCCAGGGAGAAAGGAAAAATAAAACGACAGATAAAAAAGTGAGATAGAAAATTAAAAAGATTGGCTGACAGAATGCTGATCCAGCAGATGTGGCAAACAGCCAGGCTGACTGCAAAATGAGAAGTTTCTGACTCTGCAGAGATTTATTTAGGATGCTTCTTATTCAGTACATGGCGCTGACATGGAGAATGGTACAAAAAAACAAGTGATTCCTTCAGCAAATTTGCATCCTGCCAATTGCATTCCAAACCAAGGTATTTAAATGCCAATGGGGGCAGGAAGGATGAGGAGCACATGTTAAGTTCTAGTTGAATTGATGTATTTGTATTGGGTTTCCTGCCTAAGGAAGGGGTTGGACTAGAAGACCTCCCAAGGTTCCTTCCAACTCTGTTATTCTACATTTTCTATATTGCTCCTGCCTATGCCCAAGAATCTAGTTAATTAATGGTCGCCACTTCATTGGCATGAGATAAGAGTTAAACAGAATTCAAGAGGGATTGGACTTAGACCCTTTGTGGCTATGTAGAGATTCTAGACTAATTCCTCTCTTGACTCCTCCTTCAGACTCTTCTCTCCATCTCCTATATCAGAAGTCAGCAACCCACGGCTCTGGAGCCACATGTGGCTCTTTCATCCCTCTGCTGAAGCTCCCTGTCACTCAAAATATGTCGCAACTGCCAATGTATGACACCTGCCGGCATGCAATTTATTGAGCTTTTCAACCCTCCGGTAGGCCAACCATGGTAAATCCAAGAAAAGAAAAGTTTCAGAACAAAACAGAAGGTTTAATTCAACTACATATGCTAGTTTTGTGGCCGCTCAGGAAATAGTCAGGCATGGGAAGGGCTTTGTGGCTCCCGGTGGTTTTTTTTTTTTTTTCTGTGGGAAATGGGTTCAAATGGTTCTTTTGAGTGTTTAAGGTTGCCAATCTCTGTCCTATATCATGGTTTATCTAAAATTATAACACCACAATAGTTTGAGGTGAAAGAGAATGACTGGCCCACAATCTCCAGAGAGGTTAGATTTGAATCCAGGTTCCCTAGTTCTGATTTGTCTCTGAGGTGCATTTTCAAACTACAACTGGGCTTTTGTCTATGGAGATTCTCAGTCATCCAGGTCATGGTTGTCCCAAAAGTGCTTTTTCACTGCGCCCTGACAACACAGATAAACCTCCTGGTGGTCTCAACGACTCTCTAAAAAGAATGCAAATGACCAGCTGTCTGCAAAGAATATTACAGAAATCCTTCCATTCCCCTTCCATCCAGCCAGAGCTGAAGAAGCTTCTGAGTGAGAAGCAAAACATCTTCAAAGAAAAACAAAGAAGTCCAGTTGCCTCTTGAAAAAGCATCTTTGGGACAATTGGACTTTCTTTATTTTTCCTTGAAGATGTTTTGCTTCTCATCCAAGAAGCTTCTTCAGTTCTCTAAATGCCTCCATAGATATTTAGTTCTGATTAGGCATCTCTGAGTTTTCCCTTCAATTCCATTGGATGGGTCAGTCATTCTCTCTCAGCCCAAATTGTGAGAAGTGATTGCAACTTAGACATGACTTAGGAATTCCTTCTAACTCTTCTTACATAAGAAATCAAACAAAATCATTAGGTTTTGGTTTAATATGATTGGTCTGTTAATATGTCCAACTGGAACCAGACTCCTTGCACATTCTGGAAGATAATTTTCTATTACTGCTTTTAACAAGGTGAGCCAAGATTCCAGGGAAGTTATTATAAGCAATGTTGTAGGGTCACCAAGGAGCCTCTACTAGTTCTCTGGGAGCACTGCATTTCTTGAGACAAGGTAGGAAGTGATAAGGGTATAACTTAGAGCAAGGATCTTCAAACTTGACAGCTTTAAGACTTGTGAACTTCAACTCCCTGAATTCCTCCTCCAGTCATGTTAGCTCAGGAATTCTGGGAGTGGAAGTCCACAAGTCTTAAACTTGCCATGTTTGAAGACCCTTGTCTTAGAGAAAAAGAAGGACTAGGTGTGACACGATATTTCAGGGACTGTCATAGAGAGGAGAGGGTCAACCTGTTCTTCAAAGCACCTAAGGGCAGGACAAGAAGTAATAGATGGAAGTCTATCAAAGAAAGAACCAACCTAGAGTTTTCCTGATATGAAGAATAACCAGTGGAACGGCTTCCCTTTCAGAAGTTGTAGTGCTCCATCAGTGGAGGTTTTTAAGAAAAGCCATTGTCTGGCATTGTATAGGGCAAAGGTCTTCAAACTTGGCAAGCTGAAGGCTTGTGGACTTCAACCCCCAGAATTCCTGAGCTAACATGACTGGAGGAGGAATTCTGGGAGTTGAAGTCCACAAGTCTAAAAGCTGTCAAGTTTGAAAATCCCTGGTATAGGATCTCCTGCTTGGGCGAGGGGTTGGATTAGAGACCCAACAGGGTCACTTCCAGCTCTGTTATTCTGTAATTTTGCAACCTGGCACTAGTCCATGTGTCAAAGGATAGCCCTGCAAAGAGTCTTCTTGGTATGATTTGACAATCAACGATTCGTCCAGTGTCTTGATTGGTGTTTCCTCCAAGCCTTTCATGGACCCTTTTTGAACTAATAGGATCCACGGTGCTCCTTGACTTTCGCCAACAATCAACTTGGCTTTCATTCAGCCAAGCTAGGTGAGAGAACTGGCAGCAGTGGAAGTTTCTTATGCTGACTTTTAGAAACCGTGTTTGGAAATGAAAATTTAACACAAACCTAACCATGTTTCTAAAGTACGTCTCTAACCCATCATCTAAGTGACTCTTTTGGTGGCCGGCCTGAGACAAGTATCCCTTTGAACACCAAGCTGGAGGAAGCTGCTTTATGGCTTAGGATCAATTAGGTGTGTGTCCAAGAGGAAGCGGCTTCTAGATATCCGTTGCCAGCCTCCCTTTTTAGTACATTTTTCCAGGCTGAGCTCCAACCCATGAATTAAGGTAAGATTATTTCTGTTTCAATTTCATGTGCATTCAGGAGAGATCAAGTGCTCCAATGCCATTGTTGTCGTTCTCCTCACTGAGCAGCTTTTCTGTACCTGGAAGAAGATTGTGGGATGGCCTCTTTCCTATCTTAACTGACAGGAGAAAAGAAGGCTAACTGGATTGGGGTTGGAAGCAGGTGAAAAGGGGATTTTCTTAATCTGCTCTTTTTCAGGTATCCTCAGGATCTGGTTTCTGCTTCTCTTTATATTAATGCAGTCTGCCCTTTATATTCATGCAGTCTTCTCTCAGCCTTGGCAAGTTTAAGATGCAGATACAGATTAACAGAGTTGGAAGGGACCTTGTAGATCATCTAGCCCAACCCCACACACAAGCAGGAGACCCTACACCATTTCTGACAGATGGCAGTCCAGTCTCTTCTTGAAAGCTTCCAGTGATGAAGTTCCCATAACTTCTGAAGGCAAGCTGTTCCACTGGTTGGTAGCTCTCACTAATGGTGGGATTCAAATTTTTTTACTACCAGTTCTGTGGGCGTGGCTTGGTGGGCGTGGCAGGGGAAGGATACTGCAAAATCCCCATTCCCTCCCCACTCCACTAACCTGCTTTCCAGCTCTGTTCTCCTGTGCAGGGCAACAAAAGGAGACACAGCCGATCAGTTGGGACTCAATGGGAGGCAGAGAATAGATGGGGGCAGGGCCAGTCAGAGGTGGGATTTGCCAGTTCTCCAAACGACTCAAAATTTCCCCTACCAGTTCTCCAGAACTGGTCAGAATCTGCTGAATACCATCTCTGACTCTGTCAGAAAATGTCTCCTTATTTCCAGATTGAATCTCTCCTTGTTCAGTTTCCATCCATTATTCCTTGATGTGTGAGTTTCAAACCCCAGAATTCCCTAGCTGGCCATGCTGTCTGAGGAATTCTGGGAATTACAGTCCAGACTTCCTTAAGTGACCCAGGTTGAGAAACACTGCTTTAAAGCAATAATTATTTATCCTGTCACTCATAACTCAAAGAATGTTTAACAGTTCCTTGGGCTGCAACAGTCCTGGTCCCTCTACTCTTCTCAATGTTTTATTAACACCTTGGATGATTGAAGATCTGAGGAAGATTTGCAACTGGAACCTAATTGGATCCAAGGCTAATGCTGGAAAAGACAGAAATAAATCTGTAAAAGGCAGAAATAAGTTCAAAACAATCTCGAAACATTAGAAGAATAGGTTGGGAAAAAAAGAAAAGCAATTGCAAAGTTGTTGTTTTTTAAACTTTGGAAAATATAAGTGAAATCTGAGGAAAGGAAGAGGATTCTTGGGTTGGTAATACAGGTAGTCCTTGACTTATGACCACAGTTGAGGCCACAATTTCTATTGCTAGGTGACAGTTGTTAAATGAGTTTTGCGCCGCTTTATGACTCCGTGCAGACAGCTGGTCATTTGCATTATTTTCAGAGAATCGTTGAGGCCATTTGGAGGTTTATCTGTGTCCTCAGGGTCTCACCTGAGTGGTGCAAATGGGTGTGGAGCCTTCTTGGAACTGCTGAAAGGACTATATTGTAGACTGGAGATAGATGATGACGTATCCCTCGCCCTCTGTGCAGAAAGGACTGTCTAGTTTTGACCTAGATGTCCATTTTCCAATAAACGTCTTCAAAGAAAAATCAGAAAGTCCAATTGCCTCTTGAAAAAGCATCTTCTTGAATACTTTAGCAACGAAGACATTGGTAAAAATCACAATCTCCTCTTGGCATTTTTTTTTCATCTTTTTTTCTAAATCTGGTTCTTCCCGATACTTGTAATTTGTGACCTACAGATTGAGCCACATTAACAGGGATTATAGACCTTTATCTGGTCAATGTTTAAGTTAGAAATCCTTTGGGATGTGACAAAGAAGAGGGCATGAGCTTCAAGAAGTCTTTTTTCTAAACCAGGTTGGTTTCATCTAAACAGTTCAGTGTGCACTTCTCTCTTAAAATGCCCATGATGCGCAACCCCCAAAATTAATGGATCAGAATAGAATAGAGTTGGAAGGGACCAACTCTCAATGCTCAGGCAGGAGACTCTAGGCCATTTCAGACAAATGACTGTCCAGTCTCTTCTTGAAAACCTCCAGTGATGAAGCACCCACAACTTCTGAAGGTAAGCCATTCCACTGGTTAATTGTCCTTGTTAATTGTTAATTGAGTGGCTTTTAGCTTTAGAGGAAAAGTTCTTTTCTGCAGACCTCCCTACTCCAGACCCTTCTATATACCTGAGATGCTTTATGTTCCAATTCTACCTCTAAGCTTGTTCAGAGGAGGCCACATCATGGACTCCAAGACCTTTGGAGATTCGTGCTTCTACTGTCCTGGCCCTCCAATCCCACTCAATCTTTTTGCCAAGCATGGGCAAAAAGTAAAAAAGCACAATGCTGCTCCTTGTTAGCACTCATCTCATCACCTCCCAAAAAACTCCCACAACTTATAAATCAGTTTTGTTCTGTAAAGATTGTTGACCGACTATTTTTCAGAATGTCTCCAATAAATTAGAATCTGCTGAAGTGGCAAAACAACCTTGAAAGAGGCACTTGAATGGACTGTGAACACAGAAGGGCCATTATGTGAAGAGGAAATGGTAAAGGTAATCATAAAACTCTGAAAAATTATACAATTACTTTGCACAATGAGGTTCTTCAGATATATAAATAGAACAGGTAAGCATCACATTTGCCCAGCTATGATTTATCATGCCAAAATTCATTTCTGCATGGGTGGGCAGAGAGTTTCCGAGCTTTCATCACAAAGTCTATCCATTTCTACTTGTTCTCTCCCATCCACCCATCTTCTCCTCTTCCTCCTCTTCTTTCTCTTCCAAAATTTCATTGTATTCCCTTGCAGGGCCGTGCCCTGCACAATTACAGTCTCACCAAGCTTTAAACTCCATAAATCATGCTGCACAACTTCACCCACTTCCAGTAAGATGTCTCTGTGTGCAACGTTGGACCACACAGAACTAAGTCTACAAAATTGTCATTGACTCAGAAGTGCTTTTCTAGGGCACATTCAGTTCCAAAGGCTTAACTCAGCTTTATTTTAGTCATGAGTGCATGCAACAGATCTCTGATTCACAAATGTCCGGAAGCAACGGAGGTTGGAAGTCTGCTAACTTGCTATCCCCACCAAAATAAGTACCTCTGTCTGCCTGTCTCATCCACAAATAAAAGCAACGGAATTCCCCTACTCTAATAAAGATTTCTCCATAACACTTCTGAAATGTAAAGAGAATTGAAGAAGCTTCTGGGATGAGACGCCAATCATCCTCAAGGAAAAACAAAGGAAGTCCAGGGTTATTGCTGTTGTTTTGTCTTTTAATGACATCATAATAATCCCTTGCAATAGGGTGGAGTCAGGGCAACTGAATGGAGCTGAGTGTTTATTGGCCAGATGCTGTTCCTGTCACCAATGTGGAGTTCGCAGTTGATATTTACTCATTGTGCCCAGAGAGAAATATCTGCTGCTACCTAGGATCAAACTCACAGCCTCCTGATTGTGAGGTGAGACCTCCACCTCTAGGCCACTGTACCACTAAAGAAAGTCCAGTTGCCTTTGGAAAAAAAACCACTTTTGGGACAACCATGACCATGAGAATCTCCACAGTACCTTTTCATTTATCCCGTCGTCCACTGTAAAATAATAATGAGGACCAAACATTGCAATCTTGGAATTTAAGGTGATTATGAGGAATGGTGTGTACCCGAAGAGTGAAAAGGTAGGAGGCAACCAGCAAAATCAAGATGGTGGCCACAACCACACGATCAGAGTCCCCCGGCCCCTCGTTCTTTTACCTAGATCGCTTTCAGCGTACTTCCTTTCCTTGACAGTGATTTTGTATCAGGTAATGTGGTGAAATTAGACAGGAGCCAAATCTATGAGGAAATGAACAAATGAGTGACAATAGCAGCTGTGGGAAGCTTGTTCTTACATGTTTCAGAACATGCCCTCTTTTCCATTGCAGTGCTAAAGGCCATGGAAGATGATCCAGTCTGGAAGTGAGGACGGGCAATTTCTAGTGGGGGCGGCATTTTTTTTTGCCCCACTTCGCATAAAGAATCCTCTGTTTTGAAACAGCTCCACCCTTCTTTGCTCCATCAAGATTTCCAAACAATGTGCCATGTTCCAGCCTGAAGACTTTTGCTGAACATAATAAGAGCACTGTTGCCCTGTTTCTGGAATCCACTGATAATTAACAAATTAATATTCTGTTATCACAGAGTAATGATGAGCTAATTGGGTCCTTCTGACAGACCTGACTTCAGAATGAGGTCATGAAAAGGAAGTATAAAGTGTCTGATGATGAGCCACGGTGGTGCAGTGGTTAGAATGCAGTGTTGCAGGAAATACGAACTGCTGCCTGCTGCCAGGAGTTCGAGTCTCACCAGCTCCAGGTTGACCCAGCCTGCCATCCTTCCGCGATCAGCAAAATGAGGACCCAGATTGTTGGGGGCCACATGTCGACTCTGAAAACTGCTTAGAGAGGGCTGTACTGCACTGTGAAGCAGTATATAAGTCTAAGTGCTATTGCTGTCAACCAAATTTCCTCACTCATCAGTTTTTGCCTTAGCCATGATCCCTCCTGGACACATCACTAAAGACACTAAGGTGTCTTAAAGTCCTTAGTTACTTCTGAATGTCTGTAAAATATATCTGAAGGTGCCTGTCAGCTGAACAGTCATGACATAATATCCTCCCCTCTCCATCTTGTTTTGGTTAGATCCAGTATGTTGAAGGGGTTGAACAAGGACAATGGAGACTGATTTGAAGTTACCTCGTTGGAAAATCTACGTTGATGTTTATATTGCTCACAACCTGAATGTTTATCCTTTTTGGATTGAATTGAATTGAATACTTTATTTGGCCCAATATGAGTAGACACACACAAGGAATTTGTCTCTGATGAAGAAGCTCTCACTGTACATGCAAAGCAACAGAATAATGATACATGATACATGATAATGAGAAGAAGGAGAAGGAGAAAGAAGGAGAAGGGGAAGAAGGAGGAGGAGTAACACGAAGGATAAACAATAATATTACAGCAATTATACTTGGGTAAATACACATAGACATTAGAATTAGGTGTTGATCAGAGTGATGGCATGGGGGGAAAAACTGTTTATGTGTCTAATTGTTTTGGTACACAATGCCCTATAGCAAGGGCCGCCAACCTTCTGGACCTCAGGGACCACCAAACTCACAATTTTAAACCCTGCAGACTACTAATATGAATTTTGACTGACGGTGGCTTGCTGACATTTTCCCAGGTTTTCTGTAGAAAGCAGCAGAGACCCTTGGAAAATCCCCAAAAAAGTCTTCAGGAAAATTCCCCACCCCATTTTCCTACCAATCGATCATTCTTTATTTGGGATTTCAGGATACCATCTCCAGCTCCATTCTCAGGGGGAGAGAGAGAGACTTTTGGCTTCATGCAAAGAAAGCAGCAGAAGCAGCAGAAGTCTTTCTTTCTCTCCTGGAAACTTTGCCAAATGAGTCTTTGTGAAACTTGTTGTTCCCGCACAGCCTCTGGAAGCAGGAGGCCTTGCAGAGTCCCAAAGACTTTTTTCTGATGAAGTTTGGGGGAGAGAAAGACTTTTGCTGCTTTCCTTGTGTGCAGCCAAAAGTAGAAGAAGAAAGAAGCAGAAAGAAGCAGCCCAGTGGTGAGACAAGGCAGGTGGGATGCGTGGGGCAAATTGTCCCCTCCACCTTTTCCCTCCTCTCCTCACTACCTTGTGTTGTTTGCAATGCAAGCAAGCAAGCCTTGTATTCCCCCGGCCTACTGCCCTATAGCAGTGTTGGCAAACCTTTTCGGTACTGAGTGTCAAAATGGGAGCACATCTGTGCACATGGGAGCACTAGAAACTAGAAGAGCAGCTCCCCAGTGCACACCGGGAAGCTGAGCTTCCAGTTTCCGGCATGCACATGCGTGCCAGCCACCTGGTCTTCTGGTTTATGGCATGCATGTGTGCGCAAAAACCAGCTGGCCAATGCGCATGCGTGGCCCAGAAACCAGAAGCTCAGTTTCAAAAGAGCTACTCTCTTTTGGCTTCAGGCATTCCTGTGAAGACCAGCTGATTGGCTCACATATGCGCACCAGAACTCAAAAGAGCAATGAGTGATGGCTGGTGTGCCCTTCCAGCATGTATGCCATAGGTTCGCCATGATGGCCCTTGGGACAGCAATGTCCCAAGAGGAGGAGTTAAAACAGCTTATATTCTGGATGTGAGGAGTCTGTAGATATTGTCTCAGCCCTCCTTCTGATCTGCGCAACAGTTCTTCTATGAAGAAGAAATTACAGAGCATGGGCTGGAGTGGAAACCGGAATTATTTTTGTTGGGAATGATCAAAGGAGACTACCCCACTAAAATAAAATATTTGACCATCCATTTATTAACTGTGGCATGTATTTCACTAGCACAATACTGGAAAAACCCAAAACCACCACCGATACAGATTGTTATTCAGAAAACATATGAGTGTGCCCAATTGGAGAGGCTTACGCTTAAAATTAATGGGAAGCAGGATACAGATTATTACCAGATATGGGATAAATGGTATAAGTGGATAGACAATAAAAGGGGAAACATGTAAATAAACCTAAGATACAAATTACATGCAGTGGTTTATAATATATTAAGTACATAAAAACAAGTTAAGGTTTTTAATCTTCTTTTCTCTGTTACTACTATTATTATAAGCCATTTATAATATTTTTCATGTTTACTAGTTAAAAAACATGAATGTATTCATAATAGAAGAGTAGTTATAAACCAACGTGAAAATAAATGGAGTATATTGTGAATTATTTAGCGCTTAGGATGTGATAATGAGTGAAGTAGTGACTAGCATTAGCCAATAATAATCTTTAAGACTTACCAAACTCAACAACAAATGTAAAGAATTATGTGTTATTCACATATTATTGTTTCTGTATTTTTGAAATTGTATGTTTTTAAATTTGTAAATAAAATTGTTTTTAAAACTAAAAAAAAAAAAAAAACCTTCTGTGAAAGGCAGTTTGGCTGCAGTTGTTCTTTCTGCAGTCTAACTCTCCGCTGGAATCTGTAACTGTCTTGTTTGGGTTGCTCTACCAAACCAGACAGTTATCGAAGTACAAATGTTTTGCAAATTTCAAGCTTGAGGATGCCCTCAATTAACAGATAATCAGAGTTGGAAGGGACTTTGTAGGTCATCTAGTCCAACCCCCCGCCCAAGCATCCCAATTAGTTAGGATCCCCTAAAACTTTTTTTTAAAGAATAAACTTTATTAGTCTTTTATAAATTAAAAAAAGAAAAACAAACAAACAAAAAGTACAAATATCTTAACTTCAACAGTTTGTGGCATTCATCTTATGCTACTATTTTGTGGATTATTCAGAAATATGTACCATTTATGTGAATGTAAACATTGGGTTATATGTTGCTTATCATTTATTTTTTCATCATCCATTTTCTATCTTTGCTCAGTCTAGTCATACCATTTTTCCCAAGTCTTATAATACTCAGTCTCCTTTTGTAACATCAGAGTTAATTTATCCATCTCAGCACAAATCATTATTTTTTGAATGATCAATTCATCTGGTGGTATTCATGTATGTTTCCAGCACTGGGCGTAAGCCATTCTGGCTCCAGTTAGAATATGGATTCCCTAAAACTTCTTAACAATTATAACAACCAACCAGTGGAACAGCTTGCCTTCAGAAGTTGTGGATGCTCCATTACTGGAGGCTTTTAAGAAGAGACTGGATAGCCATTTGTCTGGAAGGGTATAGGGTCTCCTACTTAAGTAGGGGGCTGGACTGGAAGACCTCCAAGGTCCCTTCCAACTCTGTTACATCTGGGAATCCATTCAAGGAGGAGAACAAACAACCAATTATTTACCACCGTCCCATTTTTTTAAAAAAAAAATCAATATATTCCTCTAAGCAACTCTGCCCATTCATTACTGTTTGTTTTCAAGCGAAGGGATTTTTCATTTGGCAGAAATCTACCTCGGTCCCTTCAAGGAAAGAAATGCCAGGTTGGCCTGAAATTTTCCAGTTTCTGAAGAAAACCTGTTTATAAAGAGGATAGAATGGCAGCGCCCCTTCGAACCTTCCTCAGCATGGCCTCAGATACTACAATGAGCTCTCTCTTTTTCTCCTCCCTCCCTCCCACCCTTTTCCCTCCCTAAGCAACCTTGCTAGCCCGAGGACGCAACTCCGTGTGAGGTAAGCAGGTTTGCACAAGCCCCTGTGTGTGGGGTCTCCAGAAACACAGGCTGTTAACATGTCACAGGCTTGTTAGGATAAAAGCTGTGAAACACAGGTGTGCTTGCCTCTCAGCTGCTCACCAGGCAATTTTACCAACTCCAGTTCAGGACATGAGATTCTCAGCTGTGTGAAAAGACAATCAATCAATCAGAATAGAGCTGGGAGGGACCTTAGAGGTCTTGTAGTCTAACCCACTGCTCAAGTAGGAGACCCTATAGCAGAGGTCTTCAAACTTGGCAGCTTTAAGACTTGTGAACTTATTGATTATCTGTATCAACAGCAGCTAGAATTGTATTTGCACAAAATTGGAACAATGAGAAAATTCCGACGGAAGAGGAAATAATTCAGAAAATAATGGAATGTGCAGAAATGAGTAGATTGACAATGGCAATTAGAGAACAGGAAGAAAAAGATTATTATACAATTTGGAATTTATTCCATGAATGGCTAGACAGAAGAGGAAGAAACTGAAATATGTAATGATAGTATAATATATCACAATTGATATATTATACTATCTGGATAAGACTGAATAAGAAAATGACTATAATTTAAGTAAAGATGAAATATATTTTTGAAAGATGATAACTATAAGGTTAATGATAATACAATAATTGATAAAGGTGATGTAAAATATTGATTAGAATGGTTATAAATATAAACAAGTAAGAAATGTATGATAATATTATTATGTTCACAAGATATATGTACCCAACTGACACACTGTTGAACAGAAAGATATTTTTATTTGTTTGCCTTTGTTTTTGTTATAAAATAAAAAACTTTAAAAAAAAAGATTTATGGACTTCAACTCCCAGGATTCTTCCTCCAGTTATGTTAGCTCAGGAATTCTGGGAGTTGAAGTCCACAAGTCTTAAACTTGCCAAGTTTGAAGACCCTTGATATAGATAGATAGATAGATAGATAGATAGATAGATAGATAGATAGATAGATAGATAGATA
>BLBF01000022.1:8313247-8329617 GCA_015471245.1 Laticauda colubrina | reverse complement strand
CTTCAACTCCCAGAATTCCTCCTCCAGTAATGTTAGTGCAGGAATTCTGGAAGTTGAAGTCCATAAGTCTTAAACTTGCCAAGTTGGAAGACCCTTGCCCTATACCATTTCAGACAAATGGCTATCCAATCTTCCCTTGAAAACCTCCAGTGATGAATCTCCCACAATGACTGAAGACAAGCTGTTCCACTGGTTAAATGTCCTCACTGTTAGGAAGTTTCTTCTTAATTCCAGGTTGCTTCTCTCCTT
This sequence comes from Laticauda colubrina, assembly GCA_015471245.1. Lineage (NCBI taxonomy): Eukaryota > Metazoa > Chordata > Lepidosauria > Squamata > Elapidae > Laticauda > Laticauda colubrina. The sequence continues at coordinate 8,329,368 of BLBF01000022.1, read as the reverse complement.
CATAGTTTCCATCCCTTGTTTCTTGCCTTGCCCTTCTGGTGCTTTGGAAAACAAATTGACCCTCTCCTCTTTGAGGTAGCCTCTCAAACACTGGAATACTGCTATCTTGTCACCCCTATTCCTTCTTTTCTCGAACCAAACCCAAATCCTGCAACCGTTCTTCGTATGTTTTAGTCTCCAGGCCTTCAGTCATCTTAGTTACTCTTCTTTGCGTTTTTTTCAAAGTCTCAACATCCTTTTTTGTAATGTGGTGACCAAAACTGGATGCAGTATTCCAGTTGTGGCCTTACTAAGGCTATATACAGCGATACTAATACTAATACTCAAGTAGTAGATCCTATACCATTTCAGATGTGACTGTCCAGATCATTGAAGTGGTAGCATCAGAAGAATACAAGATCTGAGGCAATAGGCATGAAAATCACACATACGCCAGTGTTCCCACTCCCGAGAGTTCAAAATGGCCGTCCAATCTGAGATGTGTACAATGTCATGTGAGGCATCTTCAGGTGGTGTTTCAGACATCTGGTATGCCAATATGGTTGACCTTGGCCTGGACAGATAAGAGGCTACATCTGCGCAGTAAGCAAGTAAGGATAGCCAAGAAAACATCCCAACTTTTACATTTCACCAACTTAAACCTCCAGCATCCTTCACCCCACAAAGCCCGGTTATTCTTCCCTCCCCCCATTTCTATGGCAGCCAGAAAGACAAGCAGGAAAAGGATTCTTGGAGGCTGACATTATCCTTCCCCTGGAATGGGGTGGGAATGGAGATTTTACAGTCCTTCTCCTGCCATGCCCATCAAGCCGCACCTACAGAACCAGTAGTAAAAAAAATTGAATCCTACTACTGTGCAAGTTGTGGCTTGAAAATACCCGGAGGGTCATTTGAGAGCAGCTGTGAGGAAAGAAGAAGAAAATTCACCCTTGGCTGCTCTTACATGTTCATCTAGATATTTGGACTGACATTCTTAGATTTGCATCCGTGTTTATATCCGTGATGGCGAACCTATGGCACCTGTGCCAGAGGTGACATGCAGAGCCATTTGTGCCGGCACATGAGCTGCAGGCAAACTTACCTCACTGCGCATGCACATGCCTCCCAGCTGGTTTGAGGCCTTTTTCGGCCTCCTAGAGGCTTGAGGAAAGCCTGCAGCTTGAAAAATAGGTCCGTTTCATCACTTCCTGTATTTCCAGAAATTCCAGAAGTGACGAAACGGCCCTATTTTTCAGCCTGCAGAGGCTTTCTTCAAGCCTCTGGGAGGCCAAAAATGAGCTGGGAGGCACAGTGCAGGTAAGGGGGTGGGGATTGCATGTACATGCACAGGGGGCATGGGGGGGCTCACGCATTGCCTTCTGGGTGCTGGCACAGAAGCCCAAAAAGTTTAGCCACCACTGGCTTATATATAAACTCTCTCATCAATCTAACATGCTTAATTTCTCCTAAAACTTTTCTGGGACATGAGTCGTTTCTTTAAAAAGACTCTTGTCATAACTCCATCAAGAAGAAGAAGTGACCTTTTTTCTTTCTTATCCTGCTGTTCTAAGAATCCATTTTCAAGGTTCACATGGTGAGATCATAGACTTGATATGGTTAAGAAACAAAGGAAAATGGGCAAGAAAAGAACCAGGATGGTGAAAAATGAATGGGAGAACATCCATTAGACACAGTTTCTGTTTTAATCAAATACGAGGACTGTGGCATTAAGTCTGAAGTTCCATATGACAAATAGATTGTGAGAAGGAATTTGAAGGAGCAAAGAAAGCGGTTGTTGTTTTTTAGATCTGTGACTTATAAAGTTTTTTATTCAAAAACTTGAATTAAGGAGCCATGGTGGCGCAGTGGTTAGAGTGCAGTGCTACAGGCTACTTCTGCTGATTGCCAGCTGCCAGCAGTTCGGCAGTTCAAATCTCAACAGCTCAGGGTTGACTCATCCTTCCATCCTTCCAAGGTGGGTAAAATGAGGACCCAGATTGTTGGGGACAATAGGCTGATTCTGTAAACCACTTAGAGAAGGCTATAAAGCATTGTGAAACGGTATGTAAGTCTAAGTGCTATTGCTATCTTATTTTAGATCAATCGTGGGTTTTCAGAACAAGCTGCAATTGCTCACAATAATAAACAATTAGGGGCTGCCCCAAAGAAGAGGGAGTCCAGGTATTCTCCAAAGCACCTGAAGGCAGGACAAGAAGCCATGGATGGAAACTAATCAAGGAGAGAAGCAACTTAGAACTGTGGGAGAAATTTCCTGTCAGTAAGAACAATCAACCAGTGGAACAGATTTCTTTCAGAAGTTGTGTGGGTGCTCCAACACTGGAGGCTTGTAAGAAGAGACTGGTCCATCGTTTGTTTGAAATGGTATTGAGCAACGGGTTTTATTTATTTATTTGTCAATCGCTTACAAGATAATAGGTATAAGTATAAACACGAGTAAGAATACAGGAAATAGCTACGAATAAATGGAGGACAATAGGGTTGGACTAGAAGACCTCCAAGGTCCCTCCCAGTTCTATTATTCTGTTAATGATTGGCTCAGATAGTTCTTAATGACAAGTAAGGTTAGGGTCTGTATGGAGGCTCTGAGAGGACGAAAAATGCCCCTCCCAGAAGTCCAGAAACATGCCTGTTTCCGGCTTCCAGAAGCCCTCCGGAGCTCGGGGAAGGCCATTTTTGTCCTCCCAGAGACTCAAGGGAAGCCTCCAGAACCTGGGGAAAGGTGAAAAATGGCCCTCCTGCAAGTTCTGGTAAGCCACGCCCACCATGGCCATACCCATCCAGCAACTGGTTCACCACCCGGTTGCTGGGATTTTTGAGTCCCACCTGTGCTTATGATGATTGCAGCATTCCCATGGTCATGTGATCAAAATTTGGGTGCTTGGCACCTGGCATGTATTTATAACAATTGCAGTGTCCTGGAATCAAGGGATCCTCTTTTGTAACCTCCTGACAAGCAAAATCAATGAAGAAGCCAGATCCGCTTAACAACGAGGTGGGGGTGTTATTATTTTATTATGTTTCTTTTTATTCTTTTTATTTTTTTCATATGGCATTTTTATATCCTTGTAAGCCACCTTGTAAGTCACCATGTGTGAGGAGACAGCAATATAAATTTTCTAAATAAATAAAAGCCATATTACTCACTTAACAATGGCAGTGGTTCACTTAACAACGGAGGCAAGAAAGGTCATAAAATTGGGGCAAAACTCTCTTGGCTCTCTTGCATAGCCACAGAAATTTTGGGTTCAGTTGTGTTCTTAAGTGAAGGACCACTTATATAGTATTACACCAGAGAAGCACTGTTACACTTTTCAGGGTTTCTTTTTTTTTTTTTAAGAATTTTTTATTTTGACAAGCATAGACAAACACAAACATAAAACATCAAATAAAATCATCTTTCCATTATACAGTGTGTCAGTTGGTACATATCTCTTGTGCACAATTAAGTCTTTCCCTCCTAAATTTAAATTAAGATTTGTATTGTGTTGATCAGCTATGCATATCATATTGTATTACTGTCAAACCATTGTTAGACTTTGATTGTAAATTCATATCATCTTTTTCAAGCAAATCTCAACTTTTACAATAATATTCATTTCACAATAATCAAGTATAACATTTCATTACAATACATCATCTTTACTATTTATTATATCTATAGTATAGTATATTTTATTTCTCTATTTTCTTATCTAGCCATTGATAAAATAAATCCCACTTTTCAGGCTTTCTGAAGGGGAAAATAAATGAGTTAAAGTTGGTTCTACACATCCTAACAGCAGCTAGGATCACATATGCACCATGTTGGAAAACCGCCAAAACCCCTGCAGACGATATTCCAATCAAAAACATTCCCGAATGTGCAGAGATGGGTAGGTTAACCCTAACAATTAAAGGAAAAGAAGATCCAGACTATTTCACAACATGGGAACTGTTCGATAAATGGTTGAATGAAAGATATTAAGGTTAGAGGAGTGGAGTTAAGTGAAATACGGTTTGTAGGAAAAAGAAAAACAGATGAGTAAATATTTCTGACAAGTTATATAACTGATACTGTATTGGAAGATAATGTATGTTATATAACATGATTGATATTTGTTTATAAATAACTGCATATTTGTTTATTTATATATATAAATGGTAGTTTTACACTCTGATGATATTAACAATTAACAGAGACTAACGAAAGCTTAGTGAACAATATAAATTTTTAGTTCCAGAGATCAGGATGTCTCTCTCTCTCTCTCTCTCTCTCTCTCTCTCTCTCTCTCTCTCTCTCACACACACACACACACACACACACACACTAGAGAGCACATTGCTCAACATAGAAAGGAAATATATGATATAAAACAAAACAAAAATTTAAAAAAAGCAATAGTGATGCCTGAAGCCTCAAAATGCTTCAGCATGAAAAGTGCTAAGAAGTTCCTCAAAGAGACATAACTAGCAGGTGTTTTGTTACTGTATCCTTTGGACGGTACAGCAAAAGGGCTCTTTTCATGTGGTGAACAACAGCCCTGGCATATTTTATGCGCCGGATCTGTGGTATCCTGATATTATCCAAGGTTGTTCAAAAACCAGCTTCCTTCAGATGGAACGATGTCATTCCTGCGTATTTTTATTGTTCTGCAGCCAAGCTTAATCAACTTGAAAGGGTTGTTTTGTTTACCCAAGAACATTCTCCAAATATTTTCATGGCCTCAGAACTTTAAAGCACAGCCATTTGCAACAGATACTTCCACAAAGGAAGTACGGATGATTCTCCATAGTTTCTGCTCACACGTTCTGGCTTTTTGACTCCTGAGAAAAGTAACAGAATAATAACAGTAACAGAGTTCGAAGGAATCTTGGAGGTCTTCTAATCCAATCCCCTATTCAAACATGAGACCCTATACCATTCCAGTGGCTGTCCAGTTTTTTCTTAAAAGCCTCCAGTTGATGGAGCACCCACAACTTCTGAAGGCAAGCTGTTCCACTGGTTAATTGTCTTCTTAACTGTTAGGAATTTTCTCCTTAGTTCTAAGTCGCATCTCTGCTTGATTAGTTTCCATTCGTTGTTTCTTGTTTTGCCCTCTGGTGCTTTGGAAAACAGGCTGATCCTTCTCTTTTTTGTAGCAGCTGAAGAAGCTTCTTGGATGAGAAGCGAAATGCCTTCAAAGGAAAAGACAAGAAAGTCCAGTTGCCTCTTGAAAAAAGCACCTTTGGAACAATCATGACCTGGAGGACTGGCAGTCTCCATAGACATCTGTAGAAGTTCTTTGAGGATGCCATGCTAATAAGGAGGTGACCTTATCTTGAAAGTCATCCTCTTGACATTTAAAGCAGATATGTAAATAAGCATCTCTTTCACTGGATTTTTATCTGTTACATGATTTTTGTGCCTGATTTAGGATTGATTTACACTGAAAACTTTCTGGTTACCTTTTGTGAGTTACCATACCAGTGTCCATGTTGGTGTTAACATGTGAAGTGTAACACAATCACATTAAAAAAATGCCTAGAACAATTCTGCCCTTTGTTTTTTATTGAGTCCCATTGAATGAAGCAATGGGCTGGAACACAAGTGTGAGGGATTCAAACAGAGGTGGTCTTCAGCCGGTTCTGACCAGTTCTGGAGAACCAGTAGTGGAAATTTTGAATAGTTTGGAGAACCAGCAAATGCCACCTCTGACTGGCTCCACCCCATCTATTCTCCGCCTCCCATTGAGTCCCAGCTGATCGACTGGGTCTCCTTTGGTTGACCTGCACAGGAGAACGGAGCTGGAAAGCAGGTTGGTGGGATGGGGAGGCAATGGGGATTTTGCAGTACCTTTCCCCCCTGCCACGCCCACAAAGCCAAACCAAGCCAAGCCACACCCACCAAGCCATGCCCACATAACCGGTACTAAAAAAAATTTGAATCCCACCACTGGATTCAAGGTGCTTTGGAGGCTGGCCCTAGAAATACTTCTGTGCAAAATGTTGTGCAAGGAAATGTGTACATGACCTTGAATGATGAGATGCTGTGTAGGAAACGATCAGACAAGAGACATAATCGATCAAACGACCGAAAATGTCAGCAGGAAGTTTGTAGTTTCAGTCTTACAAGATTGTGTTAATGTAGCCTTACAATAAAACATACAATATGCAATATATCTCACCTGGTCATGTTTTTTTGTCTGGTTTACCCAGTAGGATAGACATAAATTTTGCAAATCCGAAAGTAGAGTGTCCACAACAACTCACCACAGCCAATTCACCATGGTCAACTTGCCTTGGTCAAATCCCACCACCCCATGGCCAACTCATCATGGGACAATTCATCATGGCCAATTCACCACAAAACAAGAATTACATTAATACTGAAGAATTAGTGGAATAGAATCATTAAAGATGCCAAAGGAGGGACAGAATGAAATGTGAATGACAAGATTTAAAATATATTATTTAACTATTTTAAATAAGGAAGTTGAATTGTTGAATTGTCCTGCTTCAAGTTGTCCTGTGATGATTTGGCCATGGTGAGTTAGCCATGGTCAGTTGGCCATGGTGAGTTAGCCATGGTGAATTGGCTGTGGCCAGTTGTCCCATTCTGGAATGTAGAATCTCCTGCAGCCATTTTGAACCATCTGACCAATTAGGGTGGATCCTTCCTAAGTTTCTTTCTCTGACCATGAAGCTACTGAGAGGTTCTCTTCCCTCTTGTTTGATCTGGATTTGTAGAAGTATGGAAAACAAGGCTACATATGAACTCCTGGACTTGTCAACAACAAAAGGCAAGGGTCTCCAACCATAACAACTTTAAGACTTGTGGACTTCAACTCCCAGAATTCCTCAGCCAGCTTGCTGACTGAGGAATTCTGGGAGTTGAGGTCCACAAGTCTTAAAGTTGCCAAGGTTGGAGACCCCTGTTCGAAGGCAATGTTTCCCCAGCCTTAGCAACTTAAAGAGGATGGACTTTAATCCACAGTATTCAGCAAAAAATTCATCCTAAAGTTGCTGAGAAACACTATTCTCAGTTTAATCAGAAGGATAGGATTATTTGAAGGCCCTAATCGTGTTTAAATACTGAGATTCTTCAATGAGAGCTATTTTTAGAATCCATTCATTCAGTTAATAACCAGTTCTCAGGGAGAAGCCAGTTTAAAGATTGTGGTTTCTAATTTGTGTCTGGCATTAAGTACCTATAAATTGAACTCAAGGCACACTCAGTTTTATGTAGGTAGGAAAACACTATGTCTGTGGTTGTACTGGTTCAGATTGTGTGTATCTTGCCAATGAGCTGCTTCTCCATAATACAGCAGTAAAAATAAAACTATACAAGGAAAAATTTACATGCCCAGAGATGAAACTGCATGTCTTCTCCTTGATGTCTACGGTTCTGAATCTCTACCATAATTAAGGTATAAAGATTTGTTTATTTACTTATCTATTTATACCATTTATTTGCTACCCATCTCACACCCAATGATTCCAGGTGAATTACAATATAAAAAACATTGAAATCATCATTATAAAAACACAGTAAATAAAAAACACATAAAGCTGTTTTGTGATTATACTTCACCAATGGTCAACACTGTGGATCTGCACAATTGCTTTTAAAAATCTACTGCTTTCCTGAAGGATTAGTGACTGACTCTTCACCTCTTCCAGAGAACAGGGCTGGAAGGGACCTTAGGAATCTTCTAGTCCAACCCTAACTCCAACCTCAAGGCAGGAGTCCTTATGCCAAGTAAAACAAACAAAATGTTAAAAAGTCTACATCATTACTTACCAAGCACATCTAAATTATATTAAAGTCACCAAAATATCTTTACAATCCCCAAGGCATGTCACAATTTTTGAGCACCTCGAATGTTTGGAAGTTTGGTGGTTCGAATCCCTAGCACCGCGTAATGGAGTGAGCTCCTGTTACCTGTCTCAGCTTCTGCTAACCTAGCAGTTTGAAAGCATGTAAAAAAATGCAAGTAGAAAATTAGGGACCCCTTTGGTGGGAAGGGAACAGTGTTCCATGCATCTTTGGCATTTAGTCATGCTGGCCACATGACCACAGAGACGTGGTCATAAAATGGGGCAAAGCTCCCTTAAACAAGTGTTTCACTTAGCAGTGTCAATTTTGGGCTCAGTTGCGGTCATAACTTGAGGACTAGCTGTGAAGATTCAGCTGAGAACTCACCGTAAAGATGCAGGTAGGGTGGGAGGAGCCTTTGATTGACCCATGGATTTTTTCAGGGACACTCAGTTCTTGTCACTCAGCAGCAATGTCCAACTTATAGACCGGGAACGAAGAGCAGAGAAAACAGGAAGGAAGCCACAGAAATTTAACTAGGCACATTTACACAGTAAATGTAAATTCTCAGAGTATATGTCAGGCTCTGTGGGGCATCTGGCTATTTTCCACTTTAATAAATGAGTCTTGATAGCTTTCCTCTTTTCTCATGCTAGGGGGAGCCAAGCATCTTCATGTTGAACTTAGATTCTTGTTGACATTTCCAAGCCCAGCCAAGCTTGGGTAACTTCTTCTAACCTGCACCTGGTTGGATACCAAACTCTCTCTGAACACTTGGCCTACATCCCAAAGACCCAGTGTTATTCCTTCCTTGAGTGGAGAGAAACTAATTACTCATTCTGCAGAATAACAGGAAATCTACAGGATTTCTTACAATGATGGAGATAAAATTTACCCTCTGCGAAAGCTTTGGAACAGCAGTTGTTGGAACCCATGACTTTGGGAGGCCAGTTTATATAAGCTGAAACCTATAAAATCTGTGTTCCACCAGGTCTAGGCAGAAGAAAAACTAAATTATTTATAAGACTTTTTAAAAAGTTATGGTGGAAGCAATTTTTTTTCCGCCAGTAAGCTATCCTCTCTTGTTGTAAATTATTGGCCTTAATTGTCTTTGCATCCTATTTCAATTTCATTCAATTAAATGGTAAATTTAGAAGTTACAACTACAAATTAAAAGTGGTATTTGCTGCTATAAAGACTAACAAAGGCCCTGATGGGGTTTTCATAGCAAACTATACTGTCTCCAAATGTTAATGTAATTTTGATTGGGACATCAATTCACCTCAAGCAAAAATGTGCTAAACAGTTCACTTTCAAATAAACATACATTGCACAGATGAATTAGAGAGGCTAAAGAAATAAGAAGTGATTAATCATTGTTTAAAATGCTGAAATATTTTGGTTTATTATATATGTATGTATGTGTGTGTGTGTTTATGTATGTATGTATATATGTATACATGTATATATGTATATATATGTATGTGGTGGGATTCAATTTTTTTTACTAACAATTCTGTGGGCGTGGCTTGGTGGGCATGGCAAGGGAAGGATACTGTGAAATCTCCATTCCCTCCTGAGTCCTGGGGAAAGGATATACTGCAAAATCCCCATTTCCTCCCCGACTCACTAACCTGCTTTCCAGCTCCATTCTCCTATGTAGGGCAACCAAAGAAGACCCAGCTCATCAGCTGGGACTTGGGAAGCAGAGACTAGATGGGGGCGGGGCCAGCCAGAGGGGTTATTTGCTGGTTCTCCAAACTACTCAAAATTTCCACTAATACCGGTTCTCCAGAACTGGTCAGAACCTGCTGAATACAACCTCTGATCCCTCCCCTTCTGTTGAGAGAGGGCTGTTCAGTTTTGACAAAGATCGCCTCCTTGACCCTTCTTTCGAACCCACAGTCCTCTCTGTTGTATATGTAAAGTGGGTGACTCCAAATCTACAAACCTGATTGGTCAAATAAAATAAGCATTGGATTGGTTCCTAGTGAACCAATCCAAAGAGCTGCTAAAAGGCGGCAAATCTAAACAACTGCCATTGGCTGCAAGCAGGCAAGCCAGCCTGTATAAAAGGCTGGCCTCAGCTTCAGCCAAGCATTCCTATTTACTAACTAGTTGAAGAATAAAGTATTTGTTGTTGGAACCCGGTCTACCTCGTGTGTTTTCCGAACAAAACACTGGCAACGAGGATGGGATCGTCCTGAACGGAAAAAAACTGCACGTGGTGATAAGAAGTCCAGATGACAACTAAGATGTCTGGAAACAAGGCACCGCCCGCACCCTTCAATCCCAACGAAGAGGATTGGGATTCCTATGCTGATCGCTTCCAAATGTATTTGGAGAGCAATGAAATGGAAGACATTTCAGAGCAACGCAAGAGAGCTGTATTCCTGACGCACTGCGGGCCCACAGTTTTCAAGATGGCAAAGGCCCTTGCGAAGCCCCGGGACGTTAAACAGCTAACGTGGACAGATTTGCAAAGACTCCTCAAAGCACACTTCGCTTCGATGGTGTCCAACTTAATAAAGCGACATGAATTTTACCGCAGAGACCAGAGAGAGGAAGAGACCGTCGCCGATTTCATCGCTGCCCTTAGACAATTAGGGGGTGAGTGTGAATTTTTGAACATTGACGAAGCAATGAGGGATCGCGTGGTGTTGGGCCTGAGAGACTCGACCACACAGAGTAAATTACTCAACAAGCCCAACATCACCGTTACCGAAGCCATCGCGGAAGCCACAGCCGCTGAAGCCGCGAAAAAATCTGCCGTAGCCATGAAAAAGATGAACACACACAGCGAAGAAACACCAACCAAAGACAGGAAGCAGCCTGCCACCACAACCCACTATGAAGAGTCGGGAGAAACAGTTGAATCGAGCGAAGAAGACGACGAGGTCCACCGTTTGCTCACGAACAGAAAAGAGCGCGAAAGAAGAAATTGGCGGGAATGCGCTGGCTGCGGAGGAAACCATCCCCGAGCCGAATGCAGATTTCTCGATGCCATCTGCCGGCATTGCAAGAAACGAGGGCACATCGAGAAGGTCTGCAGGAACAAAAAATACTACAGCCCGACGAGACGCAGAAATTCCCCAACATGAGCTGAGCCTAAACGAGCCGAGAGAAAGTGGCAACAAGAGAAGCGAGCCAATACACACCAAACTGTCATTATACAGAGTGCTCAGACGGAAAGTGGGGAAAAAATTAAAGTCATCGTGAAAATCGAAGGAAAACACTGCAAGATGGAAGTGGACTCGGGATCCTTCCTCTCCATGGTATCGTGGGACACAATAAAACAGCTAGTCCCAGGTATCAAACCCAAAGAATTGAAGCAGCACCTAACCCTCAAAGACTATCAGGGAAACCAAATCCCTGTGGTAGGCATGGGACAATTCCGAGTCGCCTACAAACATCACGTCAAGGTGCTTCCGCTGACCATAGTCGACCAAGACAGACCAAGCCTTCTGGGCATCGAATGGTTCGCGCCATTGGGCATCGGGATGACCGGGGTCGATCGAGTGACTACAACCGGCTGGGAAGACGACCTCATCCGAGAATTCCAGGACGTTTTTGACGGCTCACTTGGCAAGTATCGGGGAAATCCCATTTCTTTCAATCTAAACCCCCAAATAGCCCCACGAAGAATAAAAGCCAGGCGAGTTCCTTTTGCACTAAAGGCAAAAATAGAGGAACAACTGGACAAATTAGTAGCCCAAGGGGTGTTAGAACCTGTGGACCATGCCAAGTGGGAAACGCCTATTGTCACACCCATAAAACCTGACGGGTCCATTAGAATCTGTGGTGACTATAAGGCTACCCTGAACCACGCATTACAACCAAGCGCATACCCGGTGCCAGTAGTCCAGCATTTGCTTCATTCCCTGGGAAAAGGCAAAGTTTTCGCCAAACTCGACTTGGCACAAGCCTATCAACAACTCCCAGTGGACCCAGAAACAGCAGAAGCACAGACTATAGTCACCCATAAGGGCGCATTCAAATGTCACCGGCTCCAATTTGGAGTAAGCGTGGCCCCTGGCGTTTTCCAGAGTCTGATGGAACGCCTTCTAAATGGCATACAAGGAGTCATTCCCTATTTTGACGACGTCCTAATCTCGGCCAGAGATGAAACTCAATTAAGGAACAGACTCAAAGAAGTATTAACTAAGTTTAGGGAATCTGGCCTCAAGGTAAAAAGAGAAAAGTGCTGTTTTATTAAGAATAGCGTCGAATTCCTGGGCTACTCAATAGACGGAGAAGGTATCCATCCTACAGACAAAAAAGTTAAAGCAATCAAAGACGCTCCTGAACCAAGAAATAAAACCGAACTACAAGCATTCTTAGGACTAATTAATTTTTATAATGTGTTCCTGCCAAACAAGGCCACTATAGCAGAACCGTTACACCGTCTGCTAGACAAGAAGGCAACTTGGACTTGGGGTTACAAAGAAAAAAAAGCCTTCCAAAATATTAAAAGCTTGCTAACATCAACAAACATTCTCATCCAATTTAGCAACACACTGCCATTAAGAGTGACCTGCGACGCCTCACCATACGGAGTAGGTGCCATCCTGAGCCACCAACTACCTGATGGCAGAGAAGCACCCGTCGCATATTACTCTAGGACTCTATCCAAAACCGAGCGGAATTACAGCCAATTGGACAGGGAAGCTCTAGCAATTGTCGCTGGAGTAAAACGCTTCCACGAATACTTATATGGGCGGACTTTTCAAATCATAACAGACCACAAACCGCTAATAGGGATTTTGGCGGGAAACAAGCCAACACCTAATATACTGTCCCCAAGAATGACTAGATGGTCAGAGTTCCTAGCAGCTTATTCCTACACTCTGACACATCGGCCAGGGAAACAAATTTCCCATCCGGACGCTCTGAGCAGAGCACCCTTACCAGCAACCGACGAAGACCTGGCACCAGCGATGACAACGCTACAAATCGAGACTTGCCCCAATCTACCCATATCAGCTTATGATATCGCCAGAGCCACCGCGAAAGACTCATTGACTGCCCGCGTTCTTAGCTGGGTAGGTAAAGGCTGGCCGGAGAATCAAAAAACTGAAAACTTTAAAACTTTCCGGTCCAGACAGACTGAACTTTCAATCCAAAATGGGTGTTTGTTGTGGGGTGATCGGGTGGTAATCCCTGCCAAATTACAACCCAGGTTACTTAGGTTGTTACATGAAGGGCACCCGGGAATGGTTAAGATGAAAAGCCTTGCTAGAAGTTATGTTTGGTGGCCGGGTTTTGATAAGGACATAGAGTATTGGGTAAGCTCATGCAACAAATGCCAGGCAATTAGACCGTCCCCACCAAAAGCACCCGTTAAGGACTGGGAAACCCCTCGGGGACCTTGGTCAAGAATACACATTGATTTCGCGGGTCCTACCAAGGGGCATACCTTTCTGATTGTCGTTGATGCCTATTCGAATTGGCTTGAAGTAAAAGTTATGCCATCAATGACAACAGAAACTGTAATTAAAAAGCTGGACAACCTTTTTGCCACCCATGGCATACCGGACGTTCTTGTCTCAGATAATGGGCCACAGCTAACCAGCATACCATTTGAGCAATACCTAGCCTCCCTAGGTATAAGACATGCCCTAACCGCGCCGGCTCACCCGGCTGCAAACGGCAGGGCTGAGAGAATGGTCCGGTTTACTAAAGAAGGTTTAGAAAGAATGGACGCTGGAGATGTCCAACAGAAAGTAAACCGTTTACTCACACTCCAGCACATAACGCCCAGTACCATAACCAACAAGTCCCCAGCAGAATAACTTATGGGGCAAAAGTTAAGATCTCACCTTGACAGGTTACACCCAAATTTTACCCCAGAAAACCCCCCTGACTCCTCTACACGGTTTAGACAATTTGAAATAGGTGATTTGGTATACGCTAAAAACTTCACCGGGGACCCGGAATGGCTACCAGGACAGATTACCCAAATCACAGGCCCCAAATCCTACCGATTAAAAATAGAGGATGGCAGGGAATGGAAGCGGCACATAGACCAGCTTCGATCCCGAATTATAGAGAGAACCACAGACTTACAAACATTCACCGAAAAAACCGGTGAATTGCAAATCAAGGTGGGGGGGGAAAGGCGAGAAATAAATAAAGAACTGTTTAAAACCAAACCCAATGAAACATATGAACAAAAAGAGCAAATAAAAGACTCACTGTTTGGAGAGACTTGCGTGAAGAGCCCATCGGAAGGGGCCAGCCAGGCCAGCTCGACCTGCCCGGAGGAAACGGGAGGGAGCGGCAAAACCGCCAGCCTAAGAAACTCAGGCGGCGGTAAAATGGCTGACTCACCCTTCCAGACGGTTCCAAGGAGAAGAATGGACGACACAGCAGCCCCATCCGAACCGGTCGAAGTCTTCACTGAAAATGAACCGCGCAGGTCAAGTCGAGTCCGGAAAAGCCCCACCTACCTGCGAGACTACGTCACCACGTAGGACTGAACTAAGGAGGGAGGGGTGTTCTGTATGTAAAGTGGATGACTCCAAATCTACAAACCTGATTGGTCAAATAAACTAAGCATTGGATTGGTTCACTAGGAACCAATCCAAAGAGCTGCTAAAAGGCGGCAAATTTAAGCAACTGCCATTGGCTACAAGCAGGCAAGCCAGCCTGTATAAAAGGCTGGCCTCGTCTTCAGCCAAGTGTTCCTATTTACTAACTAGTTGAAGAATAAAGTATTTGTTGTTGGAACCCGGTCTACCTCGTGTGTTTTCCAAACAAAACACTATTAAAAAATTAATAGAACTGGAATAGGAGAATATATGTTTGGTAGTGATCATGAATGAAGAAAAAGACTATAAGAGTATGGATTTTTTTAATAAAAGGAAAACATTACCAAAAATATACAAATGAATCAGAATTACAACTAGGTAAAGAATAAGAAACTATATAAGTACTTATATCTATATTCATATCTATCTATATTTATTTATATATGAAGTTGAAATTATATAAGTAATAATAATTATATAGTAATAATATATAGTGAAAGAAATGTGTATATAGAAAGCTGACAAAAGATGTCTTGTAAAAGATGTAAAAGATGTCTTGATGTTGATATAATGATGGAAATTTTTATGTTTTTTTAAATTTTGAAAACTAAATAAAAATTTAATGGTTAAAGAAAAGGAAAAAAGCACCTTCAGGACATTGTTGGAGTCTGATTCTGAGGGGGAGATTGAGGAGCTGACAAGAAGTGGGAGTGTGGCTCTGGTGGCTGTGGAAGAAACAGGGGAAGGGCATAGTCCACTGGGCATTCAGAGGAAGACCCAGGGCCATCCCCTCTTCATCCTAGGGCACGCAGGGAGGAACAGATAAGAGAGCAACATGGCTTACAAGAGAAAAAAAGGCCCTGATCCCTTTCATTAGTTGCAACTGGGAGAACAAGATATAAGAAGGGCGTTTGCACACAGCACCTTGCAAAGTGTGCATTATGTTTGTCAATGCTTATCTGGGTTTTGGCATCCTTCCAACTGGGTGTGCTTCATTATCTTTTGGAAGTCTGCAATTTATTCTCCTGGCCTGTCATGTTAATTACTTCAGCGTGGTTTGTGTTGGGTTTTTTTAATTTCTACTTGTTAAGCCTGGGTTCCCCAACCAGGGTTAGGTAGACAAGCTAAACAGAATGTGCAGCGTTAGTCAGATAGGCACACAGATAAATGAGTGAGCTAAGCTTGTATGTTTATTAACATACAGTAAAAATAACAGATACGCTTGTGCTATCAAGAATATATTTTATTCCAGTATAAGTTTATAGCATAGTCAAAAACAGTCCAATATTCATTTACCATGTAGTCAGTCCATTCAGGGATATTCAGTTAGCAATGTCCATGTAGAATATCCTATTGTCAGTTCACATAAATCAGTCCGTTGTTGTCTCTCCCGTTCGAGCAATGCAGTCTTGCTTCCAAGCAGTAATCAGGGATCATCAAAGCCAGAGAGAGAGAGAGCAAGCTGTAGCCTTGCTACTTTTATATGGTTTTCATAACCACACCCACAATTGCTATTTTACATTTAAAGCTGCATACACTAACTATGATTCATAGTTAGTATTTCACCTAAAACAGTTAGGGTGAACAATGTTATCCCTAACACTACTTTATCTGTACTTTGGGTTCAGACTGCATTTCTTTCCTTTGTAGACTGTTTTTGAACAGTCTCCAGCTGAGGATAATTGGACATTGAGGCCCAACTTGGAGGTATTAAAGGGACTTTACCTATTTTTGTGACTTTGTTGCTTTTGTGCCACTCATAACTCACTCCTTTCTTTCTTTCTTTCTTTCTTTCTTTCTTTCTTTCTTTCTTTCTT
>BLBF01000022.1:8251255-8305664 GCA_015471245.1 Laticauda colubrina | reverse complement strand
ATAGAATAGAATAGAATAGAATAGAATAGAATAGAATAGAATAGAATTCTTTATTGGCCAAGTGTTATCGGACACACAAGGGATTTGTCTTGGTACAAATGCTCTCAGTGTACATAAAAGAAAAGAGACATTCATCAAGAGTCAAGAATCATCAGGTACAACACTTAATGATAGTCACAGGGTATAATAAGCAATCAAATCATACTAGGAAACAGTTAATATAAATTGTTAGGATACAAGCATCATACAGTCACAAGTGGGAGGGGATGGGTGAGAAGATTAATAGTAATAGTAATGCAGACTTAGTAAATAGTTGAACAGTGTTGAGGGAATTATTTGTTTCGCAGTGATGGCGTTCGGGGGGAAAACTGTCCTTGTGTCTAGTTGTTCTGGTATGCAGGGCTCTAAAGCATCGTTTTGAGGGTAGGAGTTGTAACAGTTTATGTCCGGGATGTGAGGGGTCTGCAAATATTTTCACAGCCCTCTTTTGGACTCATGCAGTATACAGGTCCTCAATGGAAGGCAGGTCGGTGGTAATTGTTTTTTCTGCAATCTTAATTACTCTCTGAAGTCTTGTGTCTGTCCTGTTGGGTTGCAGAACCAAATCAGACAGATAGAGGTGCAGATGATAGACTCAATAATTAGAAACAATTAATTATTGTACATTAATATTTATTATATATTATTATTGATATCATATTTATTATATATATTATATATATTATAATAATTAGAAACAAATAATTATAAAAGGAAGGAAGGAAGGAAAGAAGGAAGGAAGGAAGAAAAGAAACTTTAAATTGGATAAAATGTTTTTATTTCTCAGTCCAGCTTAGTTTATGCCCAAGCAAGCAATGGACTCTGCAGATAATCGCCTTCAGCAATTCATAATTGTTCCATTCAGAAATAAGTTGCGCGAGAGCAAGTTCCAACAACAACTCTTTTATTTTAACCAGTAAGACAATGGTAACGGAACAACAGCCCAAGCCGCGGCAGCCCTTCTTATAGCGGCTTACTTGCAGCTTGTGGCCAATGACAGTACTTTGAGTGTTCCCACCGTCAGGCGGGCCAATTGGATTGGTTCCCTAAATAGCCAATCCAAGAATGGCCTTCTCGGTCAATCAGATTAAGCTACTTGGAGCCTACCAAGTTCCATACACAACAATAATCACCCATCACTCTGTAGGATTCCACTGGCTGGATTTTATTGCTTGGTTCTCACATTGGTAAAGACTGCAACAACGACACCATTAAAGCCAACCTCTTTTACACATTCTTTGGCTCAGTATTTGTAAACAGCAATGGATCAAGCCCAGTATTTCCTCGTCGAACCACAGACAACTACAATGATCTAATACATATCGATTTTACAGAAGACATTGTTGAAAAAGCACTGCACAATCTAAAACCATCTCTATCTATTGGATCGGATGGAATATGTGCCAATTTCTTTAAAAAGCTAGCCACTGCCATAAATATAATCTTTAAAAAATCTTTCAGGACCAGCTCCGTGCCAAAACTATGGTCACAAGCCATGGTCACCCCCATCTTCAAAAAGGGAGACCCCAGCCTAGTTGAAAATTACAGATTTTTTTATTACAATTTCTTTATGCTGCATCACCTGCAAAGTCATGGAATCAATTATTAACCAATCCATCATCCTCCACTTAGAAACAAACAACCTACTCTCTAATAAACAATTTGGTTTTAGGACAAAACTATAATGTAATCTGCATCTGTTACACTGCAAAAACATATGGACTACACAATTCGATCAGGGCAAAGCAATCTACACAGACTTCTGTAAAGCCTTTGATTCATTGTACATGACAAAATACTCTTAAAACTAAAATCTTACAGTATCTCGGGACACCTGCATAACTGGAAAGAAACATTCCTGTCAAACAGACAACAAATGTTCAAAACTGGGAGCATCCTATCAAATTCTGTACCTGTCAACAGTGGTGTCCCCCAAGGCAATGTTCTAGGACCATCTTTCTTCATACTCTACATAAATGACCTCTGTGATCATATTAAGAGCAACTGCGTTCTCTTTGTTGATGATGTAAAGCTATTCAATACCACAGACAATACTGCTAACCTTCAAAAAGATCTTAACTATGTACCAGAATGGTCAAACAAATGGCAACTTCACATCTCAACAAATAAATGCTCTGTCCTACATATTGAAAAAAAAAATCAGAAAATAAAATACAGGCTGAATAGTCAAGATCTTGTTGATGATCCAAACTCTGTCAAGGACCTTGGAGTACTCATCTCATATGATCTAAGTGCTAGAGCCCACTGTAACTACATAGCCAAAAAGGTGTTAAGAGTTGTTAACCTAATCTTAGGTAGCTTTTTCTCTGACAATATTACACCAATAACTAGAGCATACAAAACATTTGCTAGACCAATACTCGAATAGAGCTCATCAGTCTAGAACACGCATTACGTATCTGATATTAATACAATTGAGAAAGTCCAGAAATATTTCACAAGAAGAGTTCTCCACTCCTCTACTCATTGCAGAATACCTTATGCCACTAGACTTGAAATTCTAGACCTAGAAAATCTAGAACTATGCTACCTTCGGTCCAATCTAAGTATAGTATATAAAATCATACATTGCAATGTCCTACCTGTCAATGAATACTTCAGTTTCAACCATAACAACACTAGAGCACACAATAGATACAAACTCAAGGTTAATTACACAAAACTTGATTGCAGGAAATACGACTTCAGCAACAGAGTAGTCAATGTCTGGAATACTCTACCTGACTCTGTGGTTTCTTTCCCAAACCCCAAAAACTTTAATCTGAGATTGTCTATTACTGACCTCGCCCCTTTCCTAAGAGGTCTGTAGGGGGTGTGCATAACCTTACCAACGTGCCTACCGTCCCTGTCCTATTGTTTCTTTTATATTTTTTTATTTTTCTTATATGTATCCATGTATTTACAACTATGTTTTTACTTATACCTATTATCTTGTAAGCAATTGACAAATAAAAATAAATAAATAAAAATAAAATAAATCTCTCATCCCTTGTTCTGATCCTCACAGTCTGCACCCCTCCATAGATGCTGCTGACTGAATGATAGCAAATAAATAAAAAATTGCAACCATGGGAAATATTTTCAAAACGTCCTCCGTGTTACCATTCCAGGTTTTATGGTACCCGAAGAACAACTTTCAAACAAATGAAAGGATTCTTGGCGATGAGGCCTTTCTAATTTCAGCTTGACAGAGCAAGAAATGCTTTAAAATTCAATCCTGTTCACAAATGTATTTCTCAGAAGTACAAAACAAAAAAAATTGTGAGTCTTGAGAATCAGACTGCCAGGCTCAAGTTTATGAACTATAAATTCTCTTCTTGGAACTTCCAGAAGGATACTTTACCCTCTAAACTATTGTCGGTTACAGTTTGGCCTGAATAGAAAGGAATCAGATGACAGACAAATTATATTTGCATCTTAGATGTCCTTGGTCCTGGCATGCCATGTTTGAAACCTGCAGCCAAGATATAAACCAGACCATATTTCTGCAAGCAGAGAAGACAAGTTCATTCATTATTTCTATATTTCACTTTATAAGCCATCTACATGGGCATGCTATATATTCTGTTAAAAACTACATCTTCTGTGTCTAAACATCCATTTAATAAGGCTCCAGTAAGTCCATTATCTCAAATTCTTTGGAAACAATGCTTTGAACCCATTGAACAATGTCTCTTTCATTTCAGGAATCTCAACTATACAGGAAGTCCTCAATGTAATGACGATTCACTTAGCAAGAGGAAGAACCATGGTGGCACTGTGGTTACAATGCAGCATGACAGGCAGAGGTGGGTTCTGACCAGTTATGGAGAACTGGTAGAGGAAATTTTGAGTAGTTTGGAGAACCAGCAAATCCCACCTCTGACTGGCCCTGCTCCCATCTGCCTCCCAGAATTGGGTGAGTTCCAGCCTCCTGAGTCCCAGCTGGGTCTTCTTTGGTTGTCCTGCACAGGAGAACAGAGATGGAAAGCAGGTTAGTGGGGTGGGGAGGGAATGGGGATTTTGCAATATCCTTCCTTTGCCACCCCCACCAAGCCATACCCACCAAGCCATGCTATGCCCACCCAGCCATGCCCACAGAACCGGGAGTAAAAAATTTTGAATCCCACCAATTACAGGCTAATTCTGCCGACTGCCAGGAGTTAGATCCTGAGCATTCAAAGGTGGTATTTGCCAGTTCTCTGAATTACTCAAAATTTCTACAACTAGTTCTCCATTTTGGGGCTTCCTGGGACTCAGGGAAGCCTCCGGGGGGGGGGGGCAGCATTTTGCTCCCAGGAGGCTTTCCTAGAGCCCAGAAAGGCAAAAAACACAGCATGAAGGGGCAGCACCTACCCATCCCCGCATGCCCCTTTTTGCCTTCCTGGGCCTTAGGGAAGCCTCCTGGGTGAAGCAGTAAGACAGCAAGGGGTATCCTGGCACAACTGATCATTGGAAGGGGGAAAAATGAATACCTTAAGGCGTGTCTGCGTGGGGGAGAAATCAGTCAGTGATGTCAGGCATGTGTGATGTTGCACATGTGCGATAAGGTCTGACTGGGCAGGAAGGAGAGGGGCAGGTGGAGAAGGGCAGGGCCAGTCAGGGGCATGATTTGCCAATTCTCTGAGCTGCACAGAATCATAACAACCGGTTCTATAGAACCAGTCCGAACCGGTAGAATCCCACCTCTGATTCCACTGATTAATTGTTCTCACTGTTAGGAAATTTCTCCTTCGTTCTAGGTTGTTTCTCTCCTTGATTAGTTTCCATCCATTTTTTCTTGTCTTGCTATTGTCTTTGGAAAATAGGTTGCCTCCTCTTCTTTTTGCCAACCCCTCAGATATTTGATAACTGCTAAAATTTTACCCCTAGTCCTACTTTTCACTAGACTACACATCATCTTTTCTTCCTCAAGTTACATTCAAAAGATTATGGAAGGTAATCAAGTTGTTCAATGAATCCTATTCATTCAAGATAAGATGAGGTGAACATTCTTGCAAAATGGTAAAGCAGAAAACAAATAAGATGGGTGGATAAGAAAGGGACAGAGAGGAAAGGAAAAGAAAAAAGAAAATTCAAGGTCACAAGATACTTTAGGATATTGGAAAAAATTTTTTAGTATGCCGAACTATACATTTTAAGTTTTGCATCAAACTTAGGACCTGTAATTCATAGTCTTCTTAGAGAAAGGATGTCAATCGTAAGGTCCATGGGCCAAATCTGGCCCCTGAGTTGCTTAGATCTGGTTCATGGGGTCAACCCGGAAACAGCAAAAAGTTGGCCCGTGATGCCTCTGCCAGTGAAAATGGAGCTCAAGAGGGTGGCCCTCCCAAGCTCCATCTTTGCTGGCAGAGGGTAGCAAGAGACCATCGCAGCCAAAAACAGAGCTTGGGAGCCTGTTTTCACTGGTAGAGTGCTCAGGACATCACTGGCACCCCAACACAAGTGACATTGAGCTGGCCATGCCCTCCCTAGTTATGACCATCCCAGGCCCCGAGGTCAAACAAACCTTGATTCGGCCCTCAATGAAATCAAGTTTGACACCCCTGTCTTAGAGAAAGCACTCAAAACATGTTAAAACTTTTCATGAAACGTTGGCTTGCAGCATTGTTGTGTCTGGCCTTTGAGATGTTTGTTTGATGGTCCACTTGACTGATGACCTATCAGCCCAAGATCTGACAAAGTCCCCCTTCCTTTCCATCCCTTTTGAGAAGAACACTCCAAATACGCTCCTATTATAATCAAGGTGCTGTTTTGGGGTTTTTTTTAGGTTTAGGAGACCATGGATTTGCTTTCAACCAGCAGGTCCTGTGTGCCAGGAATGGATAAGGTGTGTGCCAAAACCTACAGGCTCCTGGCCCTGGAGTGTGGCTTCATCCCGCTGAGGACCAATAATTTGACACCTCTGAAGCAGCCAGGTCTCTGGTTTTGACAACTGTTGCCTTGTTCTATATCCCTGAAGCCATTCAAATCCATTACAACTCCACAGTAGATTCCCTCAACCCCTCCACCTTTGTAGGTCACTCAGAGCTCTGATGTGGTCACAGAGATATACGCTGTGGTATCACGGGTAAGTTTTTCATTTATTTTTCCATGCTTACCTACACAGAATAAAACTCTCTCCCTCTCTTTTTAAGACACCAGGCCAAGCTATCCAAGAATACTTTTGACAGCTGCCAAGAAATTTAGAAGTGATACCTTCTTAACACCTTCTCAAAACAGGCTTGACAGCTCAAAGGAGAAAAGTTCTTCCCCTTGACCTCTTAACTATTATATAGAAATGTTCAATCTAACCAGAAGTATGAGTTTCATGGGGGTGGATTTCTCCCCTCCAGGCCTACAGAGGTCTCACATGCTTTCAGATGAGAAGACAGAGGCCATCTTGGACCTGCGTTCAACTTTATCTGCTCTTCTGGCTCTTGAACCCTGCCTGATGAATTAATGGGAGATATGGTGGTTCCTGTTAATGGATGGAGATCCACTTTTGTTTTCATTGTGAAAGGCTAAAATATGGAAACAGCAAAAAAGAAGGGGCCTTTTGGAAAGCTAATGCTACTGTTAAGGATCTCCCATCCACCCACCCACCCAGGGGTGGGCTGCTGAGGGTTCGCAGGGGTTCAGAAGAGCCCCTAGCAAAGATTTTGTGCAGTTCAGAGAACTCCCAAATCCCACTCCTGGCTGTCCGCACCCACCCCTCCCCTCCCAGGAGTCCCATATGGTCCATTTTGGAATCAGGTAAGTGCAGGGTGCACAAGGAGGCTTGGAGAGGCCTCCCAGAAGTTCAGGAAGGCCAGAAATGGGCCTGTTTCCAGCTTCCAGAAAGCCTCCAGAGCTTGGAAGGCCATTTTCACTCTCTTGGATGCTCAAGGAAAGCCTCCAGAGCCTGGGAAGGGCAAAAATGCCCCCCCCCCTCACCATGGTGCAGGAGGCTGACCAGGCCACACCCACCATGGCCACACCCACCCAGCAACCCCTGCCCCCACCTTATTCTGAACAAGCATGGGGTCATCCACTCTTAGGACTCACAGCAGAGACCATAACACAGTGTAGAAAGTCAGTGACTACCACCCCCAGAAGAATGAAATATTTTTGAAAATATTAAA
Organism: Laticauda colubrina; assembly: GCA_015471245.1. Lineage (NCBI taxonomy): Eukaryota > Metazoa > Chordata > Lepidosauria > Squamata > Elapidae > Laticauda > Laticauda colubrina. The sequence goes on along the minus strand of BLBF01000022.1, from coordinate 8,298,522 downwards.
AAAGGAAGAATATTATATTTCTCCCAAGGGAGAAATAAAGAAACATGGTATTTTTTTAGAGGCAGGGAACAGCCCCAGTTTCCCTGCCATCAGGCAGAAACTGAGGAGGCCACCTTTTAGAAATGCAGATTCGGTAATCCATTCAAGACAGGATATTTTGAAACTCCCTGCAGCACAGTCTGGACAAAGGCAGAATGGTAGGATTAGAAGCAGCCCCCTTACTCAAGATCCAACACAGGACGAAAGCCATTAAGCCATAATAGGAATTGCCCAACCCTTTCAGAACACAAGCCCCTTCATTGTACCATCCCAGAGCAGTCCAAACTTCAACCAAACCTGGGAACTCAGATAAATACCTCAGATTTGCATTTCCTCTTTTGTCTATAGCCAGCTATGACCCCTACATGTTCTTGTACAGGAACAGGAAGCTCAAGTGCAAAGCCCAAAGAAGGTATAAAAACCACCTACTCTCAACTCCATTTTGTCATTTGCTCAGAACCACAAACTCATGTGGTTCTGCTTCATCAATAAACTATCTTTCCAACCAGCCACAATGTTTCCAGGGACTTTTTCCCAGCTTGGAACTGAACCAGATGGATATTTCTTCCCACAGCAGTATCTAGAAAGTACGGGTGGTTCTTGACTTACAACATTTCATTTAGTGACCATTCAATGTTACATTGGCACTGGGAAAAAAAGACTTATGGTTGTTTTTCACACTTACTTCCATTGCAGCATCCCTAAGGTGATCAAAATTTAGTCACTTGGCCATGGATTCATATTTATGATGGTTGCAGTGTTCCAGAGTAGTATGATCAGCTTTTGACAAGCAAAGTCAAGAGAGAAGCCAGGTTCACTTAAAAACCATGCTACTAATTTAAGCAGCCAGTCCTTTTGATGCCCTTCATACTTCTGTTTTGGGACATCTTGTGCAAGGAGGTTTCACTATCATCTGAAGGAGCCTGCATAGAGGGAAAAACAAGCTTGAAGATTAAATTTCATTGCTTATCCATTCAGCATTTGGAGGTATGCAGGAATTCAAAAATATAATAGTGCTATAAACAAGAAAGCAGCATTTTGGGAACTAGCTCTGTTTGCAAATGGAGAGGATGATGATTAATTTTACTATTTGAAAGGCAAGTAATATTCTCGTACCACCAAAGTACATCAACAGCATTTATCAACCAGGCAGAAAACCAGAAGTGTTAATGTTTTTTAAAAATTCCTGTATTTGGCTAAAAGGAAAATTAGAAAGTGAATTTACACCGTTAGGAAATTGTGATTCCTGCCCCACTGAAACGAAGGAGACTCCTGTCTGTCTCATTTTTTAATTGGGAACATTTTCCATGGGATTGTGCCTTGATTAAACAAACTATCTGCTTTCAGAAATGCTCATGAAAGATCATTAATTTTGATGGGAATGTAGAAAACTGTTTAATTGAGGATTCCAATTTCAACAGCATTGCACTTGGTAGCTCTACGTGCCCCATAACAGATGTTTGCATCACAGATTCCATGTGATCTTCTCCATGAAGATTAACATCCATATTCACAGATATTGCCCCCAAAGTCCAGGTTACCTTCTGGCTGGAGAAAAACTCTCCCAGGAACAGCCTTTGACTGCAGAGAATTAAGTCTAAAACATGAGCAACAAAAACTGTAACCTTAAGTCCAATGAAACCAAACTGAGGAAATTAGTTTGGCAGGGCAGGAGCAAGAATTCCAGACTTGGGCACAGCAAAACTGACACAGTTGGAAAAATGCAGGAACACAAATAATCAACAGCAATACAAGGTAAAATCACATTTGCTGCCAACAGCCTGCCACACGCAGCCCGGCTTTCTTATAAAATGTCTTCCCAGCTGTGGCTAATGAAGGGAATCAGGGCCCTTTCCTCCCCTGTAAGCCATGCAACTCCCTTCTCTGTTCCACCCTAGGATGAAGAGGGGGTGAACCTGGGTCTTCCTCTGAATTTCCTTTCCCTTGCTCTACCTCTCTCCTGCTCTGCCCAACCAGACTGTGCCTTCTCCAGTTTCTTCCACAGCCAATGGAGCCCCACTCCCTGTCAGCTGTTCAGCCTTCTCCTCCGAATCAGATTCCAACAGAGGCATAACATTGACTCTCCAACTCCAGCAATGTCATGGAAGCTGAGGCGGGGGGAATGTCTAAAATTGAAGAAAGGCAAGAAAAGGATGCCTCATATAGGCCAGGGCTCGGCAATCTTAAACCCTCAAAGACCCATTTGGACCCATTTCCCACAGAAAAGAAATCACCAGGAGCCACAAAATCCTTTTAGATCTAAAATGAAGATAACATTGCATATATCTTTTTTTTTTTTTACCTTTTATGCTATATATAAAAAAAATGCGAGTATTTATGAAATAAAAAGCTGAACTTAAATTATCCACTTACAGGAAACCAAAAATGCCGTCATCCTCAATAAATCATGTATTGACGGGTGTTGCACATTGGCAGTTACGATGCATATTTTGAGTGACAGGGAGCCTCAGCAGAGGGGTGAAAGAGCCACATGCAGCTCCAGAGCCACTGGTTGCTGACCCCTGATATAGGCTGTCCTTAAATGAAAGCATTTCACCCATTGGATTGGATTGGATTGTAGAATGGAGTGTTGAATGGAAAATGGAGTATAGAATGGAAAATGAATGGAAAATGGAATGGAATATGGAATGGAAAATGGAATGAAAATGGAATGGAAGATGGAATATAGAATATCGAATGGAAAATGGAATATAGAATGGAATATAGAATGGAAAATGGAAAATGGGATATGGAATTTGGAAAATGAAATGGAGAAGGCAAGGGAAGGGAAGGGAAGGGAAGGGAAGGGAAGAGAAGAGAAGAGAAGAGAAGAGAAGAGAAGAGAAGAGAAGAGAAGAGAAGAGAAGAGAAGAGAAGAGAAGAGAAGAGAAGAGAAGAGAGATTAAGACACAGAAAAGAGAAGAGAAGAGAAGAGAAGAGAAGAGAAGAGAAGAGAAGAGAAGAGAAGAGAAGAGAAGAGAAGAGAAAAGAGATTAAGACACAGAATAAATTTGTCGCCGAAGCATAAGTTCTCAGCATACATGCAAAACAACACAGTAATAATAATCATAACAGTAACAGAAGTAATGATAACCACAATGATACCAATAAGAGCAGGGCGGGCTGGGGAATTCTGGGAATTGAAATCCACAGGTCTTAAAGTTGCCAAGGTTGGACACCCCTGATGTAGTGTGTCTGAGAAAAGCAGATGCCTTGTTGATAATTTTAGAAGCTTCAAAAGCTGTACAACAGAATTGCAAAAATATTTCTAATGCTCTAGACAAAGTGGACAATGACGCTTTGCGAGACATCCTATTAGTTCAAGCTGAACATGGAATGTAACCCTACCAGAGGTGAGAAAAGAAATATTTGGAGAGATTGATGAAGACATTTTAACAGTCACCTGGGTATGTAAACAAAAATAGTGAATCTTAAAAAAAAAACAGATGACTTCATTTCCTAGTTAATAATTTTATTAAAGGGTATAAATGCGTCAAATGTTCCGGATTCTTTCATTGAGAAAAAAAAATCTGTATTTTTAAACAGTGTGTGTTTGTTTCCTTTTTTGGCTGCTACCAGTTCAAGTCATTTGAACATAATATTTAATCCCAAGGATTTATTTTTCTCTGGACTCAAATGCCATGAATTACAAGTATGCTACATGAATTCCTAAGGTTGACACAACATGGACATGATTTGGAAGATGGAAAGGGTGACATCCTGTTGTGGTTTTGATTCACTTGATGAATCATCTTCTTTGTCAGCCATTTTGACTCCCCAGTTTTCTGGCCTAATTCACCCCTTTTTCTTAAGCCTGCTGCCATGTTCCATGGTTGCAGCTCTAAATATAGTTACTTCTCAGCTCCACCAATACACAAGTTGTATCATTGGTTCAACATGTTGATTGGGATTCTGACAACTCTGGATAGTTGGTCCTTGTGTCAAAATGACAGAAATGAAAGGAAGGAAGGCCAGCTCTTAAGGGACTTGGAAATCCTGACAAGAAATTGCTAGCAAGGCTAAAAACCTAGTGGAGGAAGGCTGAAAAATAAATTGGTATGCACACAAATCTTTTGAAACTGCTATATCTTATCTAGCATGGCCATATTCCTGTTTATATAATTACAAAACATGTACAAAACTGTGGTGGCATAGTGGTTAGAGTGCAGTACTGCAGGCTACTTCTGCTGACTGTCGGCTGCCTGCAATTTGGCAGTCTGAATCTCACTTGCCTCAAGGTTGACTCAGCCTTCCATCCTTTGAAAATGGTAAAATGAGGACGCAAATTGTTGGAGGCAATATGCTGACTTTGTAAACTGCTTAGAGAGGGCTGTAAAAAGCACTGTATATAAGTCTAAGTGCTATTGCTACTGCTATGTGCTTGCTTGAAATTGCATTCCAGCTTTAAGGAAGAGCCCACCTTCATCCAGCACTTAATAAAATACACCTAGTTATTTGCTACACCACTATGAAGAAAAAAAGAATGAATCTGGTGCCATTTTGTGAGCACAGGTGTCCTCAGAAAAGGGGTGAACAAAGTCAAAATGGCAACCAACCACAACCATGCAGTCAAGGCCATGCCGTTTTTTGCATGCCTTTGTGTTGTTGCTCAGATGCAGGAAGAGAAAAATGCAACGCCCAAGAGATGTACGTGTAACAAATATACCACTCATGCCTGTTCCTTTTTAATTCATGTCCTTGTGTGTCATGGTTGGTTAGATGCTCTGAATTCCAGAGGTAGCTTTGAATATTGCTTTTTAAAATATATTGTCTTCCCTTCCCACAAGCTTTGATTTACTCCAAACATTAATTGTCACAAATAATTACTTCAAAAGTTTAGTATGAGGACAGCAAATGCTTGCAAGACAGGGTAAAGTAGATTCTGGAGTCCAAATCTTTATTCAAGGGATGATATGGCTACATAATAGAGATGAGAGCAGCTGAGTAAAGACTTCGTAGTTGCTGAGTAGCAACTGGTGAACAGTCACTTGAACTGTTGTGTTTTCACTTGCCAAACGCAGTAAAACCAAGGTGAAGGCACCAACATGGATTCTGTCTGGAAGAAAGAAGGATATTTCCTTCCCAATTATGCAAATTAAAGATATATTTGAATTGAGTTGGACTCCTGATGCATATCCATGAGGCTTTCTTGCCAATGTTATGGAAGTGATTTCCTACTTATCCTTCTGTCACTATTTTTCTACTTCTATATTCGTTTATGGCTCTGGAATTTGCTGATAGCCTCCTGTTCATGTGCAAAGTCTCGTCACGCTTAACTTCCAAGCCCAAATACAATCCTCTAGCAGCCAGAGCAAAGGTCTTCAAACTTGGCAAGTTGAAGACTTGTGGACTTCAACTCCCAGAATGCCTGAGCTAATATGACTGGAGGAGGAATTCTGGGAGTTGAAGTCCACAAGTCTTAAAGCTGTCAAGTTTGAAGAGCTAGAGTCTAGCTGGTGTCACCTGTGGAAACAATTGAATAAGCACAGCACTTATTTATCTAGAACATAGAATATCAGAGTTGGAACAGACCTTGGAGGTCTTCTAGTCCAACCTGTGAGTCAAGCAGGAGTCTCTATATCATTCCAGACAGGTGGCTGTCCAGTCTCTTCTTCAAAGCCTCCAATGATGGAGCACCCACAACTTCTGAAGGCAAGCTTCCACTACCAGTTTTCCAGAACTGGTCAGAACCTGTTGAATGCCACCTCTAAGGCAGTGGTTTCATACAAATACTGGAAAGCACCGGAGAGAGAATGAAGCCTTGAGCATAAATACAACCTGTTGGTAAAGAAAAGAAGAATAACACCAAAACCCAAAACTGCCAATATGCCTAAAAAGAGTGAATCAATCCCAAGAACTGTTCCTTGGAAAATCTCTTGAAAAAGACAAAGCAGAGTTTCTCAAAGATTCTCAGCTTGCTAGACTACTGTTTCAATCACTAGCAGTAATGGATATTTCCTTGAAGTTTGTTTTCCTTGATGCTGTTTTCCATTTTCCTTTAATGAATTTAATATCTCCATCAACCGCCCACTGTTTTTGCAGAACTCTTAAAGATTAACCTTAAGACATTGCTTAATGCACTATCCAAATGGATTCTCTCTTCTTCTTCAGAAGTTGTATACGGTAAGCTGATGGTTCTTTATATTAATAAAGGAGAATATTTGTAGCTCAGGGTTGAAATGAGAGGTCCTTGGTGCTCTCTGAGCTTGTGTGTTTTTTTGTAGATGTTTCGTTACTCAAACTAGGTAACATCATCAGTGGTAGTCCTTTACATGGAACCAGCTTGCCTTGAAGAAGCTAAAGTTATCAATAAATTGTACAATCCCATCAAGGGTGGGCTTCAAAAATTTTAGCAAGGAGTTCTCTGCCCAGTTGTTCGGTGGGCATGGCCATGGTAGGCGTGGTCTAGTTGGCCTTCTGCACCATGATGGGGGGGCATTTTTGCTCTCCCTGGGCTCCGGAGACTTTCTTCAAGCTTCCGGGAGCACGAAAACAGCCTCTCTGGGCTCTGGAGTCTCTCTGGAAGCCAGAAACAGACCCATTTCTGGCCTTCCTGAACTTCCGGGAGGCCCGTTTTTCACCCTCCCTGAGCCTCCATGTGTGTCCTGCACTTACCTGCATCCAAAATGGACCACCTGGGGACTCCTGGAAGGGGAGAGGTGGGGTGGGTGGGACCCAGCCAGTAGGGGGATTTGGGGGGGTTCTCTGAACTGCACAGAATCTTAGCTAGGGGGTCTCCCCAACCCTGCAAACCCCCAGCAGCCCACCCAGGATCCCTTACAAAAAGGTTGTTTAGTGTTAGAAGCCTGCTGCCATCCAGATATTTAAACTTCTATGGGAGGAAGGTGAGCGATGCAGGCCTCACCCCCTGTAGCCACAGTTTGCCCCACAAAGAGGCTCATTCTGAACAGGGATGGGATTCTACAGGTTTGCACCGATTCGCTAGAATCGGTTGTTAACATTCTAAGCAGTTCGGAGAATCAGTTGTTAGAAGGAATTACTGGCCTAATCCTGTAAGGAAGGCAGGAAGGAAACATTCTGGTGTTGCTTACAAAAATTGCCTTTCTGTTAAACCTTATTACATTCTTGGCAGAACTAGACTTCCTGTCTCAGGAACTTCTCTGGAGGTTTTTTCCCTCCTTTGCTGGTACTTTGCTTGTGTGGAGTGACTATTCAAAGTTACAGTGGCACTTAAAAAAGTGATTTATGACTGTTTTTCACACTTATGACTGTTGCAGCATCCAGACCTGCCAACCCCTGATAAAGGAAAATCTGGAGACCCATGAAAAAAAATCTGGAGATTCTATAAAAAATAGTGAGATTCTATTTTTTTCCCGATCAAGATTAAACAAACCCCTTTTCCATCGAGGAAAGTCATTAGCAGTTTATTTAAATGTTTTATTTGTGTTCCCTGTTGTAAGAAGATGCAGCTTTCTTTGATGATTCTAATTGGTCATCACTAGGACGAAACTTATAGCAAGGTGTGATTTTTTCTGGATAAGCCAACTTCATGGCCAAAATGTTAGACAAGGTGCCATCAAGGTGCTATTCTTTTTCTTTTAACATCAGACATGGGTATATTTTAATGAATTTTACTACGGAACTTTACTAAATGCAGAGAAACTGGACACAAAGTTGCATGTGACAATCGCAAACACGAAAGCGGTCACGTGAATGACTAACCAATCAGAGCGTGTTATATCTGGTGGTAGAAAAAGCAAAATGGAGGCGCCCAGAGTGAAAAGAAATGTGCTGTATGTATATATGACTGTATGGTAATATCGATATTGCGTGATATGAGAAGTGGCGTCATGCCGTTTGTGTGAGAATCAGATTTATGGGCGTATAAGCCGACCCCCAAATTGGGGGGGGGGGGGAAAGAGTGCGTTTTAAATTTGGCGTGAGATTGAGGAGCCTTGTCGTGAGACCGTGAGAAATGACAAAAAATCGTGAGACTCACGGCAGAACCGTGAGAGTTGGCAGGGCTGAGCATCCCCACAGTCATGAGAGGCCAGGCGAGGAGATGGTGCCTCAATGTGAGTGACACTGATTTGGCCACGACCAGCCAATAACATGACCACCAAGTCACATCCACCCAGTCACATGACCACCAAGCCATGCCCACAATCTAAGCCACGCCCACAGAACTGGTTGTTAAAAATTTGGAATCCCACCTCTGGTTCTGAGGGAGAGATATCTTATCTCAAAGTGTACATTTATCACACTTTTGGATCAGCGTGTCTCTTTTCAGAGTGCGGTTCATAAGCCAGCGGAGGAAACCACATGCTGTTAAGACTAAACATTCTCCACTAGCCTCCATTAGCGTGAGCTGTGGAGAGGACAGTTACTGGATTTTTCCAAATAAATAAAACAAGCAAGTTACTTCAGGAAAAAAAAATCACAGCTCCTTGATTTATGAGCCTGTACTGGTCTGCTGAACATAGAACGAACTTAGTGAAATCAGCTGTCAAAGGCCACCCATGAATGCTGGGCTTCCTCCTATCCCTTACCTCATTCTAAGTGGTGTACAACTACTAGCAGTCGAAGCCAGCCCTGGCACTCCTCGTGTGGGCAAATTCCTCGCAACTTCCACTCCTTTCGCTGTTTCCCTCAACCTCCAAAATGGACAACTGTTAAAGAGGGGATATAGGCAACCCATTTACAGCCTTTTGGCCTGGGGCATAGAAAGAGAAATTGGGGAGAGGGAGAGAGAGAGAGAGAGAGAAAACCCTCCTCCAAAATCAATGTTTGCTCTGCTGAGGGGCTCCTTAGGTGTACGTTGGAAGCCATTTCATCTATCTTGCACAGTTAAGTCACTGGGACGTTGGGCGTGCCAGCTAGTAGTAGACTTTGATCCAGAATCAACAGCCTGGTGCCTTGAGCCTTAACAGATGCCCTGTTCCAACAGATGGAAAATAACCAGGATGTCACAGCACCTGATGAATTAATCTTACAGGCAATATAACAGAAGGCAACTTAATCTCTTGGCTCGCTTCCTCTTACACTTCTGACATGACATATTGGTTGACCTCACGGAGTTAAAGCATGCTTAAGAAGCCCTTCATCCAAGTGTTGTGTGTACATATAATCTCAGGCCCCATGAAGGTTCAAAGGAGGTTCTAAGAATTTGTTTTCCTCACACAGCTTTCCCAGCTTTCTCCTGCTTAAAACAAGGAGGGAAACACAGGCCAATTGGCTGATTAGGAATATTGCCTTAATAGGAAAGGCACACATGTGCATCAATGTGTGATTACCACACACTTTAGATTACCATCTAGCAAGAACAGACATGGTTTTTGAATGTCAACCAGCCAGCCGTTAAATCTAGAATAGAATAGAATGTAATAAAAGAGTTGGAAGGGATCTTGGAGGTGTTCTAGTCCAACCCCTTGCTTAGGCAGGAAATCCTACACCATTTCAAACAAATGGTTATCCAACCTCTTCTTAAAAACTTCCAGTGTTGGAGTATTTACAACTTCTGGAGGTAAGTTGTTCCACTGGTTGATTGTTCTCACTGTCCATGCTTCTCTCCTTGATTAGTTTCCATCCATTGTTTCTTGTTCTGCCTTCAGGTGCTTTGGAGAATAGCTGGACTCCCTCTTCTTTGGGGCAGCTCCTCAAATATTAGAACACTGCAATCCTGTCACCCTTTCTTTTCATTAGACTAGACATACCCAATTCCAGCAACCGTTCTTTACATGTTTCAGCCTCCAGTCCCCTAATCTTCTTGGTTGCTCTTCTCTGCACTCTTTCCAGAGTCTCAACATCTTTTTTACATCGTGGTGACCAAAACTAAATGCAGGATTCCAAGTGTGGCCTTACCAAGGCACTAGAAAGTGATATTAACACTTCATGTGATCTTGATGCTATCCCTCTGTTGATGCAGCCTAGAACTGTGTTGGCTTTTTTGGCAGCTGCAGCACACGGCTGGCTCATATTTAAGTGATTGTCCACTAGGACTACAAGATTCCTTTTATTGTGACAGTTGGGCTCGACTGGGACATTCTTATTATCTGTACAATTTTAAACTCTTGAAACTAGCCCCAAAAGTGGCTGATGTTTACAGGGGACATTATTTAATATGATTATTGTTTTATTTACAGCGTAGAATTCGAGGTCTCCTACGCAACATTTGGTTGATGCCTTCCACCTGCTGTTTCCACTCATGAAAGTCTGTGAAAAAAGGCACTAGAGAGAAAAGGGGTTAGATTCTTGGTTTTTTAAAATTGTTCTTTTTAATGGTTGTCTGGAGCAGGGGTTTCCAACCTTTTGGACCTCAGGGACCACCAAACTCATAATTTTAGATCCCAGGGACCACTAACTGGTTCTGTGAGCATGGCCTAATTTGGGGGTGTGGCTTGGTGATCATGTGACTGGCTGGGCATGGTATGTAAATATTATAAATATTTATATACATATTGATTTTTTTATTAAAAAAGAGCAGTGTTTACCCAAAATCAGGCAAAGCAGGCAGGTAGATTGAGTTGCTCACAGAATCAGAGATTCAGAAATCTATCTATCTGCCATTGGCTAGCTCAGTCTGTCACATAAAATTTGCTTGCAAACTCACAAAATTTGTGAGCAAGCAAACTCACAAAATTAACTCACAACACACCATGCATGTAAATATTGAATTTTTTATTTTAAAAAAGCAACTTTTACCTAAAATCAGGCAAAGCAAGCAGGCAGATTGAGTTGCTCACAGAATCATTCAGTGATCTATCTATGTGCCATCAGCTAGCTCAGTCTCTCAAATTTGCTTGCCATGAATCTGCAACTGAATTTGCTTGCAAACAAACCTTCAGTCCTAAAGTCCATGTCACACTGAAACAATGGATGCAAACAGGATGTAAATCGGACAAAAAAGTTTGCCATCCGTTCAAAAATGCGATGTACTCACTGCCTCCGTTTTGCTTCCTCTCTATCCGTCCAGCATCCGATTATGGACGTTTCATCCACTCAGAAAGTTTTGAGCTACTCAAAACTTTTGCGCGGAAAATGTATCCAATTTGTCCGTTCTGCATCCACTACGCATCCGCTAGGCATCCGTTCTGCATCCGTTACGCATCCGCTATATCCGCTAGGCATCCGTTCCGCATCCGCGCAACTCGCATCCACTCGGACTCAGGGAGGAAGCGGAACGGACGCGGAACAGATGCAGAACGGATGCCTAGCGGATGCAGCACGGAAACAAAGCATTTAAAACGGAAAAAACCTTCTCAGAGGAGACCTATCTCGGATATTAAGGATGTCTAGAGGATGCCTAGAGGATGCAAAGGGACGCCTATACTGCCTATAAAAAGGGGGAGCAACTCACCTGCATCTCACTTTCAGACCAGCAGCCCAGCTGTGCAGACCTCTGCAGCCTTCATCTGACTCTTGCTCTTCCATAGCATCCAGTCATGTCCACCGTGGATCGTAACACAGTCCTTTTGGCAGCCACCATCCTTCTGCAACAGTGTGAAGCCATCAACAGGCTCTGTGAACTCTACTACGGGAAGAAAAAGAGGCGGCCAAGAAGCGTCTGGGTCCGAAAATGGATCGGGAGAAGAGCAGAGTACGGACTGTACAACAAGCTGATGGTGGAGCTCAGGAACGAAGACACTCGTGCGTTCCAGAACTTCATGAGGATGCCTCCAGCCATGTTTGACGAAGTTGTGCAGCGGCTGACACCCAGGTTGACCAAGGCAAACACCAACTTCCGGCCCAGCCTGGAACCTGGGCTCAAGGTGGCACTCACTCTGCGCCACCTGGCCTCAGGGACCACCTACAAAAGCATGCAGTACGGCTGGAGGGAGCCACACAACATCATCAGCATTCTGGTCAGAGAAGTGGTGCAGGCCATCATTGAAGAAGAATGGAAGAAAATTGCAGAGCAGTGGTATCAGAGGTGGAACTTCCCCCACACCATTGGAGCCATAGATGGGAAGCACGTGGCCTGCAAAGCTCCAGCCAAGCCGTGATCCACTTATTTCAACTACAAGGGCTCCTTCAGCATCGTCCTCTTCGCCATGGTCAATGCTGACTACAAGTTCATGTACATCGATGCTTCAGGCTACGGCTCATCTTCAGATGCCTAGGTATACAACGCCAGTCACCTCAAGGGTGGGCTGGAACGCAACCTCATCGTGGGCTTCCCAGATCCAGATCCCCTGCCCAATGACACTTCATTGTGGGGGATGACACCTTCTCCCTCAGAACCTACCTCATGAAGCCCTACACCTCCAGACTCCTCACCCATGAAGAGAGGATCTTCAACTACAGGCTGTCCAGGGCAAGGCGGGTGGTGGAGAACGCCTTTGGCATCCTGGCCAACAAGTTCCAGGTACTTCTCACCACCATGCAGCATCGCCCAGAGACCGTGAGGAGGATCGTGGAAGCTTGCTGCATCCTGCACAATCTCATGCGCACCTGCTACCCAGTCTTGCAGAACAGGCTCGTGGACCTCCAACAAGGCAATGGGGACATGGAGCCTGGGGAATGGAGGCAAAGGTGAAACCTGATAGACACTGTGGATGTGCAAGGCCCCAACAGAGCCTCATGTGAAGGGAAGAAGCAGCGCAACCTCCTGAAACACTGGTGCAACTCCCCAGCTGGAGTAGTGGAGTGGCAAGACAGGATGATAGATGCTTAATGGATGCTTCCTTCAGCCTGTCTCATCACACGGATGAGATTGGGCCATGTATGTTGGGTGGGCCTACAATGAACAGGGTGTTTAATAAAGAGTTGTGTTTGTGTTGACATGTGTGGATCAATGCTTACATTGTTATTGATTAAAAAAGGGCCATTGGTGTGGCACCTGGGAGGGTTGACCATACAGTCCCACTCTGCTTGCACTGGAGGTTTATCTATCCCACAGCTATTAGCCATCCCAAAGGTATCCCTGCTCATTTCACAGGTATCCCTGCCCACCCCACTGCTATCTTAACCCATCCCACAAGCATGCAAAGGCTTAAACCATTTCTAAAAGTTTCCACCAAGACTTTATTGAAAAAAAGAAATGAAGCAAGTGTGTGAATCAAAGATAAACTTTATTGAACAATAAGCTGTAATAGAAAAATGACCCAAGTCAAGTGTCCAAATAAAGTCCACAGGTAGCCAGCTACCTGGTCTCTGGCACTCTTATCGGTCACTCGGTGGTGTGCCCAGTCTCGGGGTGAAGGGTCCAGGTGCTGTGGTGGTGGGTGGTGCTGGAGTGCCTGGCCCCGAGAGGACAAAAGGGGACGGTGTGTTGAGGAAGGTGTCGGACAGCTGGCTCAGCCCCGTGATGCTGAGAGGTCCTTCCTCCATGCCATGGGATGTCAGCCCCAGTACTGATGATAGATGTACTGAGTCCGGGCTTGGCTGTCAGGTGGAGGAAGGAGTAGTGTAGTGGGGCTGTCTGCTCTGCAGCTGGGTGAGGACTGTCGTGGGTGGCATCGTTGGCATGGGTGGCATCGCTGTCGTCGGTGGCATCATTGGTGTGGGTGGCATCGGTGGCATCAGTGGAACCGGTGGCAACGGTGTCGTCCGATGACTCTGTGCCTGGACTGGGAAGGGCTGCTGCCTGTGTTGCTGAACCTCCTGGTAGCCGTAGCCCTGGTAGGTGAGGGCCTGTGGGAAGCCTTGGAATGGGAGGGACATCACCTGTGGTGGAGGTGGAGGAGCAGACCTGGACTGGGTGGGAGCAGGTTCCTCTGGATCTGGAGGGTTGTGAAGCAGCTCGGTGATCCGGTCCTTCACCAGCTGGTACTGTGGATCCGCCATTTCCTTGAGGGTCTGGTTGACATAGGTGTGGAAGGGCTTGCGGTTGGAGGAGGAGGAGTCGGTGTGGATCAGCTGAGAGAGGAGATCTATGCTGGTGCGGATGGTGTCCCTGATCTCCAGCAGGACAGTGCGGCTCTGCCCCTCTTGCTGTCCGGCTCTCTGCCTTTCTGCGGAGGCGGAGCTGGGGGGGGTGGATGCGGCTAGGACTGTGGTGGACTCGATGTCTCCTTTCTCCCACCACACCAAGGAGTCCTCCACGCACTCCACCACGCTTACCACTCCTGTCCGCGGGTTCTCCGCCATGGCATGCTCCACAGAAACCTGCCTGGAGACAGGGACTGACTCTCGGCCGGAAGAGGACTGGCTCTCAGCAGGCTGCCAAGGAGAGAGGGTCATGAGAGGAGCTGCTGGTGCACCTCAGTGGCGGACCTCACCCTCCAGGAAGCTGCAGCTGGCCATGACGTAGGTCTCTCTGTCTGTCAGCTTTACAGTGGCCTGGCCAGATTTCTTCAGGTGAAGCTTCCCGTACCAAGTGTACATGTGCTTCCACCAGCTGAGGAGCACCTCCGAAGCGTAACCCATACTCTCTGCCCTCTCTCTCCAAGCAGCCTGCTTCCGCTTGGTGTCCCTGTACAGCCGGTGTCCCTTCCGCCACAGATAGTCGTTCTCTGTCAGCCACTCCAGCACCTCATCCTCGTGCGCCTCCTCAATATAGTATTGCCTCCTCTCCCGTTGTCACATATGCCTCTTCCTCCCTTTGGCAGGACCAGATGGGCCCTCATCAGAGGGGCTCCCAGGTAGTAGGGGCTGCTCCTCCACACCAGCAGCAGCAGCAGCACCAGCAGGATCATCATCATCCTCACCAGAAGGATCATAATCAGCATCATCATCATCATCAGCAGGATCAGAAGCAGCAGGACCAGCAGGACCAGGATCAGCAGCAGTAGAGTAAGCACCAGCAGGGCCAGCAAGTCCAGGAGCACGAGCAGGACCAGGAACACGAGCAGGACGAGCAGGATGAGCAAGACCAGGAGCACGAGCAGGACGAGTAAGTCCAGGAGCACGAGCAGGATGAGCAGGACCAGAAGCAGCTTCAACAGAGTAAGCACCAGCAGAAGCACCACCGCCAGGAGCAGCTTCAGCAGAAGCCCCAGCAGAAGCAGAGTCAGGGGCATGAGGCGGGAGTTTGGACCTGTCCCTCTTGCCAGGGATGGCGGCAGGTTGCTGAGGCTTTCGCTTCCTCCCCATGGTTATGGGGTTGCTGGCTGGCAGAGAGGCTGGCAGGCACCAAGGCTGGCAGGAAGGCTGGCAGGAAGGCTGGCAGGAAGGCTGGCAGGAAGCCAGGCACCAAGGCTGGCAGGCAGGCACCAAGGCTGGCAGGCAGACTGGCTGGCAGGTAGGCTGGCAGGAAGCCTGGCAGGTAGGCTGGCAGGAAGCCTGGCAGGAAGCCTGGCAGGAAGGCAGGCAGGCAGGCAGGCACCAAGGCTGGCTGGAAGGCAGGCTGGCAGCAAGGCTGGCAGGCTGGCAGCAAGGCTGGCAGGCAGGCATGCAGGCAGGGCAGGCAAGGAACTCAAAGTGTCCAGCAGCAGGTCTTTTCTCGGAATGCTGGCCATGTGCGAGCTGCTTCCCTTTATATCCGGGGGGCTTACGCAATGCATCCCCCCTGCATGCGCAATTAACGCTCAGCATCCGTTCCGCTTCCGCTGTGCATCCGTTAGGTTTCTGCTGTGCATCTGCTTCATCCGCTGTGCATCCACTCTGCATCCGCTGTATCCGTTCTGTGTCCGCTTTGCTGAGGCCCCCCGGAAGCCTAGCGGATGCGCCATCCGCTCCCATCCACTTCCATCCGCTGGGCTTCCGTTCCACATCCGCTTTGCATTTGCCCTGCGTCCTCCCCGCATCCATGTTATCTGCTCCAGTTATGCAAATTTTTGCCCCTTTTGAGAGCGGATAACAACGGATGGAACATTTTGTTCGTCCGCTGTGTCCTTTTTGCATCCGTTGGCCAGTGTGACATGGGCTTAAGGTTAGGCTGTACTTAAAAGCAGAGCCGAAGATCTAAAGACTCGTTAGAAAGCAAGAAATCCAACCATTTCCTGCTTCCTAGCTCATCTAAATCTCCCAGCACAGCAGAACAGATGATGGTCGGAAAAAGGAAAAATAACATCTTAGCAGGCAAGCAGATTACTGAGTAAGGAGTGAGTGGGTGGGAAGTGTTCCCGTGGGCCATCTGGGCTGAGCAGCCTTGTGTTTCTGTGCAGCCTGGATTAATTGCCTTGGGGGGGTGCTCTGGGGGTGAGATTTCTCTGCGGCCCACCAAAATTTTCTCATGGCCCACCAGTGGGCCACAGCCCACCAGTTGGCGACCACTGGTCTGGACGTATTACCCTCTCACTGTCATCCTCCAAAGCATCTCTGTGAAGCCTTAAAAACATCACAGAGATTTTCTGACTACAACTGTTCTGGAAGATGAAGCACAAAATGTCCTCAGGAAAGGAGTGAACAAAGACAAAATGGCAACCACAACCTTGAGATCAAGGCCATGACTTGTTTTGCAAATCTTCTTATTGCTCCAAAGCAGGAAGAGAAAAACACAGGGTCTAAGGGATTTACGTGTGACAAATGTCCCACTCACACTTGTTCCTTTTTATCTCATGTCCTTGTGTGCAATGGTTGGCTAGATGATGATGTGAATTCCAGATGTGGCTTTGGATATTGTATTTTTTTATGTTGACTTTCCTTTCCACAAGCTTTGATTTGCTCCAAATATTATCACAAACAATTATTTCATAGCTTTAGTATTAGGTTAGCAGATGCTTCCAAGACAGTATATAGAATACAGTATATTCTGGGATCCACACCTTTATTGAAGGGATGGTATGACTTATGAGAAAATGATAGTCGATATAGTTGTTATTTTTTTTCAGAAATATTTGCTTACATAAACAGAGGAACAGAATAACAGAGTTGAGAGGGACTTTGGAGGTCATCTAGTCTAAACCTCTGCACAAGCAGGAGACCCTATATAATTTTGGACAAATCTCTTATTCGAAACCTCCAGTGATGGAATGCCCACAAGTCTTGAAGGAAAGCTGTTCCACTGGTTAATTGTTCTCACTGTTGGAAAATTTTGTCTTTAGTTCTAGGTTGCTTCTCTCCTTGATTAGTTTCTGTCCATTGCTTATCTTGCCTTCTAGTGCTTCTGAAAATAGATTTACCCCTCTTCTTTCTTTTCAGCCCCTCAAATGTTGAAAGATTGCCATCATGCTAGCCCTAGTCCTTCTTTTCATTAAACTAGACATACCCAATTCCTGCAACCATCCTTCATATGTTTTAGCCTCCAGATGGCTAATCCATTTTCTCTTCTCTGCACTCTTTCTAGAGTCTCAACAATTTTGTTTATATGGTGACCAAAACGAGATACAACACAAAAGGCAGCCATAACTTTGTCAAATTTCAGTCCCACAGGAATCATGGCTCTTGGATTTTGGATGCATTTAGTAAGTTTGCTCACTTGATGAAAATTTATGACACACTGTTTCATCCAACTGACAGTTACAATCAAACAGACACATGCAAAAGAACTTTACAGTATATAGAGTCCTCTTCTTCCAGCAGATGTTATTTAATGGAAATGTATTGCAAAGCAGTCTAAGTATTTTAAGGGGAAATAGGCAGGTAATTAAATATACTTGGTTGATCATCTTTCTAAGGTGTCCTGCTCACTACCCAGCTTTCAGTGGGCATTGGTCCATGCCAGGTGTCTGCAAACTTGGCAACTTTAAGACTTGTAGATTTCAACTCTCAGAATTCCTCAACCAGTCATGGGGCAGTCAACCAATTTTTCTTGGTGGCCCTTTTCTCAGAGAACCATTTTGAACTTAAATGGCTCAGCGATATCTGCAGAATATGGCATAAAAGTGACGACAGCAGCCACAATGATACAACTGAAACTGTCTTTTTAAAAATATGGGCTTTTAAAAGTAAATGGATCTTGGATTACACTTCTACACCCACCATCTTTTTTGTAACTAACCTCTGAAGTGACTATAAACAACAGCTCCACAACAGATAAGAATGGATTTATTTGGGAAGGAAAAAATAAAATACATTCCTTCTTTCAGAGAAATCAAGTGAGACACACTTTCATATAGGTCTGGAGGGGAAATAAAAAAACCATTATACTAAAATACCAGGTTGGCTATCAACTATGGAGGCTATGATATACCCTAATGTATTAGATTTAGATGAAATGGCAAGTTATAGGGAACTATTAGACACTCAAGGGAAGTTAAAAACAAACCAAGAATTAAAGCAACAAAGTATAGACATAGATCGGTGGCCATATTTGCAGAGCCAGGTAAGATATAAAAAAGACCTAGAAGAACATGGCTTCTACAAGGAACAATAACAACTTGATAAAATATTACAGGGGACAGAGGAGAAGATGATAACCAAAACATATAATTTTCTCTTGAGATTTAAAATGGAAGAAGAAATGGTTAAAGAAACCATGATAGCCTGGGCAAAGAACGTTGTGTATAATATTGATTTAGAACACTGGGAAAAAATATGAGGGGAAAATTCTAAATTAACAACGTCCACATCCTATAAAGAAAATGTATATAAAATGTTTTATCACTGGCACCTACCCCCGGCTAGATTGGCGAAGATGTTCCCAACCAGAAGTCCAGAATGTTGGAAATGCAAATATAATCAAGGTACCTTTTTTCACATGTGATGGACGTGTCCGGAAGCCAGGAAATACTGGATCAGAATAAGAAAATGGCTAGAGGAAACAACGACCCAACAAACTGAGTTTAAACCTGAACTCTTTTTAACTAGGGATAATAAGAGGAAAATTTAGCAAAAAAGTTAAATATATTATTTTGCACATAATGACTGCGGCCAGAATTGTGTATGCACAAAACTGGAAATAGGACAGCATGCCCTTGGAGGAAATTGTGATAAAATAGTTGTTAAATTGTGCGGAGATGGACAGGCTTACATTAGAATTAAAAGATAGAGGGGAATCAAACTATTATTTGGTCTGGGACGCATGGTATAACTGGTTAGAAAATAGAAGTAAAGATTAAATAAGGTAAATATCATGTATATTCAAGTACTTTCAATGCTGTAGTGCTGTAAAGAGTGTATAAGTGATATAAAAGGTTGAAAATGTTCAATAAAAAATATTTTTTAAAAAATAATGTAACCCCCGATTTAACAGCCATTTTTTAGTGATTGCTTAAAGTTACAACAACACTGAAAAAGGGGACTTTCAAATGGTCCTTGCACTTGCTGTATGACCATTGAAACTTTCTTGTGATATTGCAGATTGGAGAATTCTAAGAGTTGACTTCCAGCCATTTTCAAGTTACCAAGGTGGAGAGACACGACTTCCAAAATGAAGAAGATGCTTATTCAATAAATCAGGATTCTAAAATCTGCTCATGAGTAGTAAAACAAGAATCTCCATAGACATAATAAGAGTATAACTATCCTGCACAATTTTTAATCTCCCAGTTTTACGCAGCTTAACTCTCAGCAACTCTTCACTCGTTAGTGCTCATTTCTTAACACAAATGCTGTCAGAAATCTATTTTAAAAGTTATTTTAATTAACTTTTCTAACTCTTAAATGGGAAGCAGCTGTAATGAAGTCATTCGTGACACTCAAGAGTTCAAATTCCAAACAAAAGACTCTAAACCAAATTCTATAACCATGGAATAATGACCAAACATTGAGAGAAATAATATTTCAACATGTCAGGTACTTTTTTTTAATGGTTTTCCTTTTCTTTTTAATACCACAATTGGAAAGCCTGTTTTCTCCCCATGGGTTTACTGTCTTTAAAATTGCTCTATTATTCTGATTCTCCCTTGTATCAGACTAGCCCAAGCATTTGGATGATCTTAGATGCATGCAATTGGACTAAATATCTGTGTTAAGAGACTTTTCCAGAGGTTTGTTGTTTAGGGCTGTGGACCTGGGAAGTATTGGGTCATGTGAGTTTGACAGCTGTTAACCTCAATTCCCAATAGAAAGCCAAATGGATCACCAAACACCCAGTCATAGGACACAAAAGGTGCTAGGTTTGAACTATCATGCCAGGAATGGACAATCCTGAATAGGATTCACCCTTCACATGGCGTCTGCTGGGATTTTCTGGATAATTAGACTTCTTTATTGGCCAAGTGTGATTGGACACAGAAGGAATTTGTCTTCAGTGCACAAGCTTTCAGTGTAGATAAAAGATATAAGTGACAAATCATGATCATAGTCATCAAAAAAATACATTCATCATAAATCATAAGATACAACATGTAGTGATAGTCGAAGGACACTAATTAAGGCATCAACATAAATCGTACTAGGGAACTAAATAAAACAATATAAATCATAAAGATACAAGCAACAAAGTTATATAGTCATAAGCAGAAAAGGAAACAGGTAATAAGAAAGATGAGAAGAATAGTAATAATACTAAATAGTATAAATACTAATTTAGTAATCTTAATAAATAGTTGGACAGTGTTGTGGGAATTATTTGTATAGCAGAGTGATGGCATGCAGGAAAAAACTGTCCTTGTGTCTAGTTGTTCTGGTGTGCAGTGCTCTGTAGTGTCATTTTGAGAGTAGGAGTTGAAACAGTTTATGTCTAGGATGTGAGGGGTCTGTAGATACTTTCACAGACCTCTTTTTGACTCTTGTGGAAAACAGGTCCTCAATGAAAGGCAGGTTGTAGCAATTATTTTTTCTGCAATTCTAATTATCCTCTGAAGTCTGTGTCTGTCTTGTTTGGCTGCAGATCCAAACCAGACAGTTATAGAGGTGCAGATGACAGATCCAATAATTCCTCTGTAGAACTGGATCAGCAGCTCCATTCTACAAATGGGGCATAGTATCCTCCCGACGGTGATTGTGGGGTCTCCCGTCAAACTATGGATAACATCATGACTGGCAGTAAACTGAGTGCATATATCAGTCTAGTATCTTGGTTGTTTTTTTTTTATGTAAACAATACTGTGCTTTAATGGTTAGATGGCCTAGACATTGCTATCTGAATATAGAACTTTTTAACATTCGTATTTTATTACGTTTTTTTTTAAATTCTAGGTGTAATGTTAATATATACTGCAAGCTATGATATGTAACATGCTAAATAATAAATATGAATTGAAATGACAGATGCATAAATCAATCTGCAAAGTCTCAAAGGTGCTTTTTGAAAAGGTGACTGGACTGTTTATTGCAGGATCCAACCTGGGTTGGTCACCAGGACTAGAGGTTTTGTCTTTCAAGCTTTTGGAGTCGTGCTGGAGCCCATCTTTCTCTCTAGCAGAGTGTGTGCTATTGTCAGGTCCTCTGCTGGGACATTGCCATTCCAGTGGAGGAGGAGGGAGGAAGCTATCAGGACTGCACTCCTTGCATGCTTTTGCTTTTGCTGTAACCCCATGGGATTTAGGAAGGGGGACTATCTTGAAGATAGATGATAGATCTCAGCCAGTTTTAGCCTGACACCAAGGCCCCTGAGTCCTAGGGATGAACTGCTATCAAGCTAATGCCTCAGAGTTCTCAAAACACCTATACGATACTGCATTGCCTACTGGTGGATTGGTGAAGAGGGGGTGAAGTTTGAATTGAAAAGAATAGCACAACACTTTGTGTGAGAACTTCAGATTCTGCCTGATTCCTCTACAATCTCTTTCTCACTTTCCTTGGACTTTCTTATTCAATCTGCCTTTGGATTATGGATTTCCTGTCTGGCTGCTCACAGAGGGTCAGATTAGGTAATCATACCTCTTCAGCCCTTATTCTTCACACTGGTACACCACAGTGTTGCATATTGAATCCCTTACTCTATATTCCTTATGTGCATGACGACATACCCACTCATGCTAGTCATACTATTGCTAAATTTGCAGATGATACAACAGTGGTGGGACTTATCTCTGGGGGGATGAGTCTGCCTACTGAGATGAGGTGGACCGGTTGCTTTCGTGGTGTGGAGACAATAACTTGGTCCTCAACACCAAGAAGACCAAGGAGCTTATAGCGGACTATAGAAGGAACAGATCAGACATCCAGCCCTTGCTTATCCATGGAAACCGAGTGGAGCAAGTGGCCAGTTTTAAGTTTCTGGGTGTTACCATAAAAGTAGACTTGACTTGGGGTGCTCACATTGCAGCCCTGGTCAAAAGGGCCCAGCAGAGATTGTACTACCTGAGACTTCTCAGGAAACAACTGAATGAAAAACTGCTGGTGACCTTCTACTGCTGCACCATAGAGAGCATTTTAACCTACTGCACCTCTGTATGGTTTGCCAATTGCACAGGGGCAGATAGGAAAGCACTCCAGAGGGTTAAAGTCATTGCCTAGAGGATCATTGGTTGCCCTCTCCCCTCTTTGGAAGAACTTTCCTAAGGGAGTAGCTGAGGCAAGTCCTTACAGCTTACAGCATTCAAAATGGAGGGATGGTTCCATGTAAACTAACAACATCAAAGAATTGAAATGGGAAATATCAGCGTTGTGTCTTTTCCATGTACAATTGTTTGGCACTACTAGCTATACCGTGCATACTTGTTTCGATTGTTGCCATTTTGCAGTTTCAAAAAGCAACCTTCCGATGAGGCGTCTCTGGATTTCTCTAAAGACAAGCCTTTAGTATATTTTGGCAGGGTGAGGTCCATGCTCTAGTTCAGGAGATATTAGCGAGAATTTTCCATATGTATTTGTGTGCAGCGGTAGAGTTGCGTGTGGTCATGAGACAAATTCATCCCACAGTTTTGTTGCTGTTGCAGTTCTTACCTTTCTTAGAGCCAACTATCAACTTGGCAGTTAAAATATCACAGGGGGGAGATAAAGTAGCCCAAGTATTTATGCTTCAACATTCTTGTGCCTCATTAATCACAAAGCACAATGGAAAAAATGCTGGGTTCATAAGGAAGTTGGAAATATGAAGAATTACAGATGAGAAGAAAAAAAAGAACCTCCAAACTGGCACGTATTTAAAAAAATTCTATTTCTTTAGAGACGGTTCGCAAGTCAGAAAAAAAAATTAGGAAGGTGGCTTCTGTTATTGCAGAAAATTATTCACCTCAAAACAATGTCATGAATGTAAAACACTCCCTGTAAAATAAATAGGGCTCCAAGAGAGGTAAAACCACATAATTTTATTTTCTAAACGCAGCGTCCGAAAAGATCAGAACTGTCAAAAATTTGGATTCCTTATAAAAGAAGATGTCCTTAACTACCCATAACATTTACTCTTTTTATGATATGGTTTTATGGGCCGCTGCATGATTTATTTATTTTTTAAGAAGCAGCAAAGGGGACATCTAGACCATAGTTGGAACTTGCATGGACAGTATGTACTGCTGCAAAACGTCTGCATGTATTTCTGCATGTTTCTTATTATTATTCTCTAAACATCTGGCTGACTGTGTGACCAAACGTAAAAATTATATCAGGTCCGGAGATGAATTGTGACAATTTGGATCCTTGGTGTTCCACGAGCGAACTTCTAGCTAATTAATCTGGAACTAAATCCAAACAGGGCTATTTCAAAGGAGGTGGCCAAAACATTCATGAAGGCATTGGTATCCATACAATCGAAGCATGTAGAATGTGATGATCTGGGATGTGGCACAAAGGCAACACAGTCAGATAATCAGTAGGAGTCCCTTTATTAGCTCCAACTTTGCCCCCAATGTCCTGGTTACTTTCTGGCTGGAGAAAAACTCTCCCAGGAACAGCCTTTGGCTGCAGAGAATCAAGTCCAAAATGTGGTCAATAAAAACTGTAACTATAAGTCTAATCAAGGCAAAATGAGATAATTAGTCCAACAGGGCAGGAGCAAGAAGTCACAGCAAAACTCAACACAGTTGAAAAGATGCCAGGAACACAGATAAGCAAAGTCAACACAAGATAAACTCATGTTTGTTCCCAGCAGCTGCTGCACACAGCCTGCATGCCTCTTAAACTTTCTTCCCAGGTGTGGCTAATGAAAAGAATCAGGGCCCTTTCCTCTCCCATAAGCCATGCAACCCATGTTGCTCTCTTCTCCATTCCTCTCTGTGTGCCCTAGGATGAAGAGGGGGTGAGCCTGGGTCTTCTTCTGAATTCCCTCTCCCTTGCTCTATCTATCCCCTGCTCTGCTCAGCTAGACTTTGGCCTTCCCCAGTTTCCTCCACAGCCAATGAAGCCACACTCCCACTCCCTGTCAGCTGTTCACCTTCCTCCTCAGATTCAGACTCTGACAGGGGCATGACATAGAACAGGAGTCAAACTTAATTTCATTAAGAGCCCTATCAAAGTTGTATTTGACCTTGGAGGAATGCGTAGCTGGGGGGTGCGTAGCCACAGGTAGGTGTGGCCAGCTCAATGTCACTCCTTTTTTGGCTGCGATGGCCTCCTGCAGCCCTCTGCCAGTGAAAATAGAGATCAGGGAGGCTTCATGTGGCCCACCCAGCCTCTATTTCCGGCAGCAACAGTCTTCTGCAGTCTTCTGCCAGTGAAAACGGAGCTCGGGCAGCCCTCTGTTCCTGTTCCATCATCTTACTGCAACAGGGAAATAGAAGGAGGAGGGTCGTAGGGGCTCTCTAGAAGCAGTGGCAAAACCTGGCACCAGATGTCTATGGAGATTCTCAGTCATCCAGGTCATGGTTCTCCCAAAGGTGCTTTTTCAAGAGGCAACTGGACTTTCTTGTTTTTTCTTTGAAGACATTTTGCTTCTCATCCAAGAAGAGGCTTCTTCAGCTCTTCAGAGAAGAAGAGAAGAAACTTCTTGGATGAGAAGTGAAAGGTCTTTGAAGAAAAAACAGAAAATCCAATTGCCTCTTGAAAAAGCACCTTTGAGATAACCTGGGGGCAGAGTTAAAAGAGGGATTAGCCTAAAATTCCTACATAGCCACAAGTGAACTAAGTCCAACCTGCCTTGAGTGCTGTTGGGCCTTGTCTACCCTTAATCAGGTGCTGGCCATTAGTTGAGGAGATTCCTATGCATAGATTATAGCAATAAATCAGTTTAATTGAATCTTCATGTGTGAACCTAATCTTTCACGATTCTATGTGAAAAGAGGAAGGACAAGAGAGCAATTTGAATGACTGCTGGTAAAGTAGGGTTGGCTGGGGGGAAGGGAGCCAGCAGTCAAAGAGTGAGCCTTCTTCCTCCTTGGAAGGAGGCCCTTGAAGACATGCCAGAATGGGAAGGGGATGCAGTTTTCCTCATGGTCTGTGGAAGTCTTGGATCCCCTTCCCTTCAGCAAAATGGCAGACAATTCTACAGGTCAGCCAAGGATGAGAAGGTGACTTTACGGGGTGTGTGTGTGTGTCCAGAGGTGTTATTCAGCATGTTCTGATCAGTTCTGGAGAATTGGTAGTGGAAATTTTGAGTAGTTCGGAGAACCGGCAAATCCCACCTCTGATTGACCCCACCCCCATCTGTTCTCTGCCTCCCATTGAGTCCCAATTGATCAGCTGGGTCTTCTTTGGTTGCCCTGCACAGGAGAACAGAGCTGGAAAGCAGGTTAGTGGGGTGGGAAGGGAATGGGAATTTTGCAGTAACCTTTCCCTGCCACACCCACGCCCACCAACCCACGCCCACCAAGCCACACCCACAGAACTGATAGTAAACAATTTCTGAATCCCACCACTGGGAAGGAGAGGTTGTCTCCTGAGAGTTATGAATGGAGGGAAAGGACAGGAGCCTATATTGTATATTGAAGGAAGACTGACCCGATGCATCAAAGGTTGTCTAGTTAGTCTTAAATCTCCAGAATATTCTGGATTTTTTTTTTCTTGCCTGAAATCTTCTTATCTTAGTGCCATCTAAGGAGGCTTTGCACTGGCTAGTAAAAATATGCCCTAAGGCTGGGCAAAACATTTACAGAATATCCAAAGCCTTTTAGCTCTTTCCTGTAGTTGTCCATTCGGCAGCTGGAACTCTATCCAATGAAATTTTAACCCCAAGGTAATTCTACTTGGCACTAGATTAAAAAAAAAAACCAAACCTATATTATTTGGGCCAAAAAAACAAACAACCATTGGATAACTCTTTGCCTCAGCTCATTTTTCTTGCGGAGAATACCTTGAATGGATGGAAGCAGAACATCGATTTCTACTAAACATGGAAATTCATTGTATTGTAAGCCACCCAGTCACCTTGGGTGATGAGATGGGTGTCATACATTTATTGTTATTGTTATTATTATTGTTGTTGTTATTGTTAATCATAATAATAGGATGCAGCAAAATTTCACAAACTGACTACTTAGAACACCATAACTGAGTTGCTAAAATCATTCACTGCAAACTATGCCAAAAGTTTGGATTTGAGTATAGTAACAACTACTCGGAACATCAGGTTGAGAAGGTTCTGGAAAATGAAAAAGTCAAGATTTTGTGGGACTTCAGAATTCAGACAGACAGGCATTTGGTCCACAACATGCCTGGCATAACAATAGTTGAGGAGAAAAGGGTTTGGTTCATTAACATTGCAATACCTGGTGACGCACAAATTGTGGACATTTAGCAAGAAAAAAATCACAAAGTATCGGGACTTACAAATTGAACTTGAGCAACTTTGGAAAAAGAAATTGTGTGTTATCCCAATTGTAATTGGAGTCCTTGGAGCAATACCTAAAGGGCTGCTCCACTATTTGGAAATTCTGAATTTATCGGACTTGAATACCCTGATTCTACAAAAAACCACCCTACTTGGAACAGCTTATATCCTCCGACACTATCTGAACATTTCCTAGGTCCTTGGTTAGGATTTAAGCTTTTGAGCTACCAACCAGCACCAAAGGCTGTGAATCTCACTAAAGATTAAATAATAATAATAATAATAATAATAATAATAATAATAATAATAATAATAATAATAATAACAACAACAACAATAATAATAATAATAATAATAATAATAATAATAATAAATAGATGTCTGAATACAGAGGGGGACAGTTCTTTGATTTCTAGGCTAACTTAAAGATCAGCGGAAGAATTTGGGTGAACACTAAGAGTTTTCCCCATGAGGAAACAAGCTATTTCTTTCCATACATATTGCATCCACACAAACACACTTCATACGTACATATAAAAAGACTCACTGAAAAAATATTACAGAACACGGGATTATTTGGCAAAGAATAATTTTCACAGTAACAAGCACAAAAACACTAAGTTGTCAATCATTTCATCCTGTAACTCGTTAACATATAATATATTGCAAAATGCAAGAAAAAAACAAATTAAAATTTATACCCCAACATAAATAATTACATTACTATTAGGTCCTTTTATACATCTGTAAAAAGCCATGGAAATTTCAGAGATTCTTCCATTTCTATTGGTTGCATCATTGAAACCCAGGATGGACATGCCACATAGAGGCCAACTTGTCCTATATAGCTCCAAGGCCTTCTGAGATGCTGCCATTGGAATTTGCCCACAACGTGGCCAATTCTTAGCAATCTGTTTTATTGTGTGGAACAACCCAAAATTAAGAAAATATACCAGAGTGCATCCAAAAGCCACCCAATCATTAAATCCCTTCAAACCCCCTGAAACATAAAAAGCTTAAAAACATTCAACATCTTCTCCAAACACCCAATAAATCACAGTCATCAAAAATCTGAAAAGTTTTCATGGAACTGATTTTACAATCTAAGGGATACCACTGTCCTTACAGATCGTAATGTACTTTAGAGCAGCGTTTCTCAATTCTGGAAGCTTTCAGGTGTGTAGATTTCAACTCCCAGAATTCCCCAGTCAACATGGGTTCAGGGAGTGAATGAATTCTGGGAGTTGAAGTCCACATGTCTTCCAAGTTCCCAAGGTTGAGCAATCTTGCTTTTTCAAGTACTTAACAATTTTCCAGATCTGTTGCTGCTTTCAAGTATTGTTATTTCCTTGCATGAATTAAGGTGATCATCCTAACTTATAAGAACAAAAGAAGTAATAACTGAACAGATTTGGCTTCCCAGCTAGTAGGGAATCTTAAGGCAAACCATGAAATTGAGAAGATGTGGTTATTTTTTTTCCATTAAAAGACACAAACATAGAAAATGCAACAGGCCATTTCGGAACAGATGCAAATAAATAATAAGGTGTTTCAATACCAGTTGTTATTCAAACGTCTCCAATTAGTGTTTTCAATTTGGATGAGAGTTCGTTTTATTTCAGAGGTTAAAAATTATTTTATTCCATTTGATAAATGCCAATTAAGTATGACATAAATAACAAAAAAAAGCAATGCTGCCTCCATGCAATGTTTTATATATATATAAAATAAGCTTAGGTTTATAAAGGAGAAGTGTACCCAATTTGTTGCTGAGAATATGCTGCTTTACTGAGATTTGCCAATGACTGCATTTCTTATTAAAACTATGTGGGAGCCATTGGCACTCATTAGCTTTGCCAAGATTTCACATAACCTGTTGTAGCCTGTTGGCCGCCGGCCCCTCCAGTAGCCGAATCAGAGTAGGAGGAGGAGGCACGGGAGTCAGGATCAGCATCAAGGCAACCTGAGAGCTCCAAGGGGGAAGAGGGAATGGAGCTGGCAGAGAGAGAGAGAGAGAGAGACAGAGGCGGAGCCTGGGCCATTCCATCAGTCCTCAGATGGAGAATCAACAGCCCCAGGTATGGAGGTGGCTGATGAGAAAGAGGAGGAACAGCTGTGTCCAGTGCCTGATGCGTGGATGCACAGAAGGCAGAGGAGAGGAGAGCAGTGGAAATCTATGAGCCAGTCCTTGGGATGGAAGAGTTACTGCTTCTAGCAAAGCCCCACTCTAGTTCTGGGGATAAAAGGCAGGGGGTGGAGATGAATAGGTGTGGCAGACAACTATTCATTTTCTGGCCAGATGGAGGGAGGTGTGAGAGAAAAACTTTTTGCCGGGGATGCGGGCGCTGCTAATAAAGGAATCTTTAACTTCAGAGAGTTTGTTGTGTTTGGGGAGCTGAATCAGAACATAACTGTTAGCTTTACAAGGAGGGCAGTAGGATTCTGAACATCTAACCAAAACAATACGAGACTGGCTGATTGATCCTTGTTCTCCATCTAATCTCCAGCATCTTTGAGAGAAGTGACCAATGTTATGGAATCATTTCCTTCTGTCTCTGCTGCTGTGACTTCTTCCCGCAGCAAACAATTCAGCTGCTTCTGAGCGCAAGAGAGGAACAACTCCAAACTGGAAAGGCTCCGCTGACGGATCACTTGATCCAGCTGTCAGGACAAGAAAAAGCAGACATGAAGCCAAATGCAGGGAATTCCAAAGAAAAAAAAATACCCCCCCCTTGATTTAAACTCATGACACGTGAAGGCATAGGAATCGGGTAACGCTTAAGGGCCAATGTCACATATCATAATTGGCTTAATTACTTCCAGTTCCAGACGCTAAAAGCTAAACCAAAACCGAGGCTGTTATATTCACCAGCTTCGTTATTGCAAGTCTCAAATCATCTCTAGATTAGTGTTTTTCAACCTCAGCAACTTTTAAGATGTGTAGACTTCAACACGCCTATTCCCCATCACCAAAGAGCTGGCACATCACATGGTATCAAGTTTCTTGGGCAGAGCCAGTGGTGGTATGCTACTGGTTCGGACTAGTTCAGTCAAACCGGTAGTAAAAAAGCCTCCAACGATCAGCTGAGATAAGGAAAAAAAAAATCCTCCAAATCAACTGAGAGGAGAAAGAAGACAAAAGTGCAGGATTGGCCCTTCTACCCAACTCCTGCGCTTTTCTCTTCTTTATCCTCACAGTGTTAGCTTTAGATGCCATACTGAGATTTGATGCTCCGATGCTGCCACAACTGAGCCTGAGAAAGTGGGATCGTGGAGAATTCATTTGAGTACATCTAGACAAAATAAAATTCTTTTGTTGGTTCAAGGTCACTGGGCGTGGCGCATAATGAAATGGGAATCTTACTTTAGGACAGATGGTGATTGGACCATGTGATGTGATGATGGCTAAGGGGGGATGGATTTGTAGTTTTGACTTTTGCAAGGAAGCCTGAAACTTTCAGATTTGGGATTTCACAGATGTGCCAGTTACTATCCAAATAAAGGAACTTTTGACAGATGTCTGTCTCGGAGTTATTAGTTGGAATGGAGGGTTGCTGGAATGCTGACACTCAACTGATTGGCGCTGCAGGTCTCAGCTGGTGTGCATGCCGCCGTTAGGCAAAGCACACCCACCAAGCCATACCCACCGAACCAGTGGTAAAACAATTTGAATCCCACCACTGAGCAGAACTGCAAGATAGCTTAATAAAATATTGAGGGAAATGTCTTTTCCTTCTCTTTCCTCTGCCTTTTTTTTAAATTACCTTTTTGCTACTGAATTCTGCAGCTGAGGGATCTCGGAACTAATAAAACTATTTCTTTGGGATTCTCAAACAATCTCAAGGATTCTATAAGGACTTTTTCTTTGGTTTCATTCATAATTCTACACAATAGAAAAACACATAATGACAATCATTAATAAAATGATTTTCTTTTCACTGAGCAACTTCCCCAAATTGCTTGCAATACAGTCACAGGGTCTTTAATCAACATTTTGGATTTAATTGATTGCTCCAAGCCCTTTAATCTGATTTTGCTGGAATATATAAAGATACTGAGCTGACACCATCTTTAGAACCCTTGTATACCACCTTTCAGCTTGGTTTCTAGGAGTTCGAAGTAAGTAAGTAGTAAGTAATTGCTTTAGTCTGGCAAGATTCTGTCTATAGGGAAATAACAAGAAAGAAAGAACTCAGAAGTAACCCAAATATTCTTTGGGCCTGACAGCTCTGGTCAAAAAGCAATAACTATTTGCAAGCCAGGAGAATGGCTCCTCCTTATTCCAGAAAAAAAGATGGATCATTTTATGAGGAGATGGAATGTATGACAACATACAGACGCTCATACGGAATCATTTTCCTTTTCAAAGTAAAAACAAAGGCCCATATTGCACAATACATCCTTTACAAAGGAGGTTTATTTTGCTTTACAAAAAGCACCCAATCAAGTTAATTGTCAAGGAAATATCTCGCCATGTTTCTTTTGCTTTCCCTAAAAAGGAATTTCTTAAAATATGTTATGCCATTTAAGATTGAAATAAAAGATGCTCTTAAAACTGTTTGAAATACCAGCATTTTATTACAGTTTATTGGAATGCTGCACGTTTGCACAATTTAATAGTTATTTTGTTCCCTAGTTTTTTATATATGGGAATGATTTTGCAAATGTCCTTCCCTGTGACAGCCATTTTCTCTTGGTGCCTGTGATGGAATCTCCAGATAGAATAGGGGAAGGTGTGAAGAGGGGGATGAGCTTAGAGCCCTTGCACTGTAGGAAATGCAGAGCCTTCCACTTCCAGAATCCCTAAAACCCTTGTCTGGCTGTTCCAATGAGAATGGAATCAGTCTGGCAAGATTCTTGTAAATAGGCATGCAGCAATAAAGAAATAACCAACTTATGGTCTCATTCTGGTTCCTTGTACTTGACAGTGCCCCTGTGTTGTCTCCTTTGGACGACTCCTCTGATTATTTCTCAGCAGCCTCAGTCTCAGCATGAAGAGCTTTTACAAGGCAATGGGAGGCTTCAGCAAGGGATTTCACCCCCAAGTCTCATTGCTAGGATCAAGGAACGGACCCAGTGGGGGTCCTGCCCAACAGATGGACACCATGGACCAGCTGCTCCAAGGAACACTGGGGAAAAAGGAGTTGAGGGAGGATAAGCTCATTCCTGGCATGTCAGGAACTGGGTTAATTAATGACTCTGAACGGCCAGCCAAAAGAGATTTACAGGGGGCTTTGACTGGGGACAGCTTGTAAGGGGAGTCAGTCAGTGAAGAGGAGGAGGAGCTGCCTTTCATTGTAGATCCAAGAGCATGTAGGGCAGAGAAAAGATAGGAGCAGCAGAGATCTGCCAGATTACACAGAAGGCCCCGTCCATCTTGATGGGCTGCATCAGGAAGCTACTTATAATGGCAGGCAGAGGGAGACATGTTTGGTTTATGGCTGTGTGTTCCTTTTGCTTCCAGCTTTACTTTGTGCCTGTGAGACTCTGAACTTGTCTTGCCAACTGAGCTCTTGTTGGTGTGTTTCAGTTTGGCCTGGTGGAGTTAAGTTTGTTTGGTGGACTCATTTGTTGGAGCAACTTCCCATTGTTTTATGGATTGTTGGCCATTGCCTTGTGGACTAACCTTGACCTGCTTGTGGCTGGATTTATTTGGGACAGTTGTGAGGCTGGATGAAGGGAATTGCTGGGGGAACATTAACAAACTTTCTAAAACCGTGTGTGTGTGTGTGTGTGTGTGTGTGTGTGTGTGAGTCAGCACAGCCCCTGCCATTTCCTCACAACTTAATATACACCTGCATATACCCAAAGAGTGACATTTTTCAAATATTCTCTTCCAGGAAGTCCTGCCATCACCGCTTATCTGCTAAACAACTTCTGCTGATGCTTGGACTTTAGGATGGAAGACGACAATCCTGCGGTATAACCTCGGCAGGTATCTCACCTTGTATACTCTTTGCAAGACTATTGCAAGTGACTGACCAGAAAGTTTTAAGATCTGTGTGGCTTTTTAAGTTAATGATGTCACTGAATAACTTTTCATAATTTGCACTGAACCCTTCAGGGCCCTCCGCCAGAGAGCTCCTAGCTCATTCCTCTGCTTAATAGCAGATCATTCATTCATAGGCGAATCTGAAAAATCTGTATAACCAAATGCCTTTCATAGATTAGATGACGTGTACAAAGGAGCTATCAAAGCAAATGAGCTGTTATGAACTAGCCACATACTTCAGTGAAAAGGCAATGTCTAGTCTTTTCCCATGGACCACTGTCTATCTGGTTGCAGACTTCGAAGCTACAGGTAATTTATTTTTGAAAAGGTAAATGCCTTTTTTGCATGTCAGTAGAAAAGCTTGGCAAAGTATTTGTGCTTTAATCATTCGAGCACCAATTCTACCAGAGGAAGAACTTGCAGCTGTCCTTCTCATTGCCTTTGCAGATTGCCAGCTAATTAATTTAGGTATCTTTTTAAAAAAAAATTCTTATACTGAAAGGTCTGCACAGTATTTTGCTTCTGGATGTTCAGTGAGAGACCAGAGCATCAGTGAAGGAAAGGAAACAGTAGAATTTCCATTGCAGAGCCAACTTCATTTAAGATATATTCAAGACAATTCTCTACAGTTTGCATAGGGGGCATTGATTTTTTTCAATTATTAGATGTACCCTTGGAGATTTAGAAGGATTGTCAGTGGCCATGTAGGCAAGAACTTGTGGGCTTAAAAGCAGTGGTAGGATTCCAATTTTTTTTTTAACCACTGGTTTGGTGGGCATGGCTTGGTGGGTGCGCTTTGCACTCTCTCACACGGGCTCACATTGGATCATTCACCCAAAGAGTAACATGTAGCCTTGCTCCCAGTTCACAATTCCTCCAAGAGAAATATGACATGCTGAGGAATGCAGAATTAATGAAGCATTGGGATAATGTTATTCTAACTTCATTGAGGCTGCTTCCCACAGTTTACTAGGTATGAAACACATAAAGTTCACCTCTTTATCACTATGGTACATGATGCACTACTCTGGCCAAAGAGAAAGTGGCACCAATTCATCCCACATAATGACTTTCTTTAAATCCCCTCTTTAATCTTCTGAACTGACTTGATTTTTTTCAAGCGAGAGCAAGCAGTGGCGTGAAAATGTTCCTAGATTTCCACGTACATATTTCTTTAATCCTATGAAAACACACACACACACACACACACACACACCACAAAACAGGCCTGGCTGAACAAGTAGGAAACCGAGCTCCAGAACTTTCCATGACCTCGTCTGTGCTGTCACTCTTGGCATCGATTGGCTGGTCATAAGGTCACACTTAAAAAGGGTTAAGTGACAAACACAAACTTGTTCAGATGTATCAATTGGACCTATCTGTGTTCTGCGGCATTGAATGTTTGTAGTGCTTTGATTGTTAGGAACTAATACAGATCTCCAGGGGTGTAGATAAATTACAGAGTTCTTTGCAGGAATTTAACTTCCCAGTGTTTTGTGCACACTAAGAGTCCAGTGTTCTAGTTGTTTATTGTTATTATTTGAAAGTATTTGGAGAATGGATAAAAGGTAGAACTATGGGAAAGATGTGCAAGGTGAAAGAAGATGGACAGATGACACTACATCCTTCAGAGAAACCAAGAAATAGACATTTTTTTAAAGCATGTCTCAGTGTCCAGTGTTGTGTGCATGGACTACTCTTTGCAAATGGCTGAAAAATGACTGCAGGATTTGGGTTGGCTAGTCTAAAGAAAAGAAGAATTAGGGGTGACATGATAGTAATATTCCAGTATTTGAGAGGCTGCCACAAAGAGGAGGGGGTCAAACTATTCTCCAAAGCATCTGAGGGCAAGACAAGAAGCAATGGGTGGAAACTAATCAAGGAGAGAAGCAACCTAGAACTAAGGAGAAATTTCCTGATAGTTAGATCAATTAACCAGTGGACTTTCCTCCAGAAGTTGTGAATGCTCCAACACTGGAAGTTTTTAAGAAGAGATTGGACTACCATTTGTCTGAAGTGGAATAGGGTTTCCTGCCTGAGCAGGTGGTTGAACTAGAAGACCTCCAAGGTCCCTTCCAACTCTGTTACTCTTCTATTTCTATAACCAGAATAGGTAGCTTATTAAAAATAAAACTCTGAATTAAACTCTGAATTAAAACCAGAGTTCTTCCTATTGGGGATATTTAATAGACAATCTTCTAAAAAAGCTAAATATATAATATTGCACATTCTTACTGCAGCCAGATTAGCCTTCGCACAGTGTTGGAAAATGACATTACAACAGAGGAAATAGATCATTCAGAAAATAACAGCCTGTGCAGAGATGGATAAATTAATCCCAGCACTTGAGGATAAAGAATCATCAGAATATTATAAAAGCAGGCAATCCTGGTATGATTGGATAGAACAAAAATAGAAAATATATAAATAAATATTGTTAAATTGTAATAGAGGTAGTAATTACACATTTGCAATAAGACTTATTCATAAATATGACACCAATAATGATAACAACTAAGGAACCACTGTTGATAATGGAATTGTTTGTTTTTATTCGTTTTCTTTTTCTTTTCTTTTCTTTTCTTTTCTTTTCTTTTCTTTTCTTTTCTTTTCTTTTCTTTTCTTTTCTTTTCTATTCTTTTCTCTATGTTGTGCATATGTTTGTTTGTTATTTTAGTTGTATAATCAATAAAGTTTGTTTTTAAAAAAAATAAAACTCTGTGGTAGGATTTGCAAAGGAAAGACCTTCTGGATTTAGTTATGGAATTAAACGTTTTCCCTCCTAGGTTATAAATCAGAGGTGGTATTCAGCAAGTTCTGACGAGTTCTGGAGAACTGGTCATGGAAATTTTGAGTAGTTTGGAGAACCGGCCAAAACTACCTGTGACTGGCCTCACCCCCATCTGTTCTCTGCCTCCCCTTGAGTCCTAGCTGATTGGCTGGGTCTTTTTTTGTTGCCCTGCACAGAAGAACAGAGCTGGAAAGCAGGTTAGTGGGGTGGGGGGGAAATGGGATTTTGCAGTATCCTTCCCCTGCCATGCCCACCAAGCCACGCCCACAGAACTGGTAGTTTTTTGAATTCCACCACTGTTATAAGCCTTGCCCTTGGGTAAATAAATCTGGAGCCCAACTAGGTTAAGAGAGAGCCCTAAAAAGATTTTGCCAAGATGTTAAAGTCTTTCAGGTACGTGGCTGCCTGTAAATCCATGTTCTATGCAGAATCAGCCCATGGATTTAGCCCAGCTCATACTGTATCCAGAAAACCATTCAAAATAATCTGAAAAGCAGGATGAGATTGGGTCTCTGTTTTCTTTTGCCAAAGAAAGCCAAGCCGTGGGACCATTTGGGTTTCGGCCATCTAATGTGCTTTGGGCGATGCTACGAAAAAAAAAAAAAAAAAAGGAGGAATATTAGAAGTAAAATACCCTTGGTTGCAATTATCTTAAATTCACAGTGAAATTTGCTGGATTTTTAGCACTTGGTAGAATTAAAGGGGAGAAAATCCAAAGGAATTAATTGGGGGATATTTATTAACCAAATAACAATGTTTGATTCTCAGTGTTATTTTTCTGCAGCTGTGAGGAGTGACAGGTTTATTTTGGGGTTTGTTTGCTTTTTCTTTTTTTTTAATCTGGACCGAGTTTTCCTTCGCTTCTCCAAATCATTATAATAAGGTGATAACTCTCCAATTACATGATAGACAAATGGAAAATTATTTCTCCAAATATATTTTCCTAGGCAGCCTCACTCCAGCTATGAACCTACACTAAATTAACAAACCCACTTAAAAATCTGCTAAATTTCAGAAACGGTTCCATTCTCCCCGCCCCCCCTTTTTTTCTTCTTAATATAATATTTCTAACACATTTCTTTATGCTGACTGGCAAATGTTCTCATTTAATTCCTTTCTTTGTCCTCCAGGAACATTTTACTATCTCTCCCTTTTGCATCCATGCATGATTAAACAACTCTTTCTTTCCCTAACAATTCCCTCAATTCGAATGAATCTATAGTACAAATAATGATAGCAGAAGCCCTAAGAATAATACTGAAGAAAAGCCAGTAATCTCAAGGACAGATCTCAGAAACCCCTGATTAAAGGCCATGAGAGAGGATAAAAACTGGTTCAGAGTTCAGAAGAGAAGCCCCAAAGGATGGGCATAACCCTCAAATTGCTGATGAGCAAAAAAACCTTGGAACTGTTTTTCTGACCTCAGCCTTCCCAGGGTTGGGGTGTCAATGCTAAGACTGCTACAATGCAGAAAGAACATTTGTTAATGCAGCATTATTTAGAAAACACAGGTCTTTTGACAATGGATTCTCATTAGCTTAACAGCAAAGCCTTTAAAATTCAGGGGGCCCTTTTGTGGGAGCAGGGTTGTATGAGTTCAGCTTTGATTCCAGAATGCTGCTGTTTTGAAGCTTGTCAGGTCACAACTTACACAGGTTGCCTGTCTGCAATTCTTTCCCCCCAGATTTGAACTGACTTGGGAGCTCCCTGAGGCCCTCAGAGTTCCTACTTGGATTTTTTACAGATGAATTTAAGAGTAAGGTCAAAGAAGATGGCAGCCAATGCGTCAAAGAAGATGGCAGCCATACATATGAATCTTCTGGCGTATGTAAAAAACATGGCGGAGTTTCAATTGTGTTTCAATTCAATGTGACTGCCATCATGACTTTTTATAGATGGGAGGTTGTACAACTTGCCTCGTGGTGCGACCAGAACAATCTGGAACTGAACACACTCAAAATTGTAGAAATGGTGGAAGACTTTAGGAGAAACCCTCCCATGCTACCACCTCTTACAATACTAGACAACACAGTATCAACAGTAGAGAACTTCACATTTCTAGTTTCTACCATATCACATGACCTAAAATGGACACCTAACATCAAAAATGTCATCAAAAAAGCACAAGAAAGAATGTTCTTTCTGTGCCAACTCAGGAAGCTCAAACTGCCCCAGGAGCTGCTGATCCAGTTTCTACAGAGGAATTATTGAGTCTCTCATCTGCACCTCTGTAACTGTCTGGTTTGGTTTTGCAACCCACAGGACAGATACAGACTTCAGAGAGTAATTAGGACTGCAGAGAGTCATTAGGACTGCTACCAACCTGCCTTCCATGGAGGGCCTGTATACTGCACAAGTCAAAAAGAGGGCTGTGAAAATATCTACAGACCCCTCACATCCCAGACATAAACTGTTTCAACTCCTTCCCTCAAAACGATGCTTTTGAGCCCTGCACACCAGAACAACTAGACACAAGGACAGTCTTTTCCCGAACACCATCACTCTGCTGAATAAATAATTCCCTCAACACTGTCCAACTATTTACTAAGTCTGCATTACTATCACTATTAATCTTCTCATTGTTCCTATCACCCATCTCCTCCCACTTGTGACTGTAGGACTGTAACTTTGTCGCTTGTATCCTTAGGGTTTATCTTGACTGTTTCCTCGTATGATTTGACTGCTAATTGTACCCTATGACTATCATTAAGTGTTGTTCCTTATGATTCTTGACAAATGTATCTTTTCTTTTATGTACACTGAGAGCATTTGCACCAAGACAAATCCCCTGTGTGTCCAATCACTTGGCCAATAAAGAATTCTATTCTATTCTCCTTCTTCTCTCCATGGATGCCTCTTGTGTCTAAAAACACAACAACTGTTTAGGGGCTCACCTGTCCATTAATACCTGTCCCTGGTCTAAAAAGATGCTGGGGACTGCTTGGCAAGCAACTGAAATGGTTTCTAAGATTTGTACAATCTGGATTAAACTAATCCTTTTCTTTTAGGGCAAGCATCACTAGTTAGGCTTAACGTAGCCTGGCACCTTCAACAAATGAATTATACAGAACAGTATAGTCAGGGATTGGCTTCAAAAATTTTAGCAAAGGGTTCTCTGCCTGGTGGTTGGGTGGGTGTGGCCATGGTGGCCATGGTCTAGTTAGCCTCCTGCACAACAGCGGGGGGGGGGGATTTTTGGAAGCTTTCCTCGAGCTTCCAGGAGGGCAAAAATAGCCTCCCTGGGCTCCAAAGGCTCTCTGGAAGCTGGAAATGGGCTCGTTTCCAGCCTTCCCAGACTTTCAGGAGGCCCATTTTTTGCCTTCCCTGAACCTTGGCATGCGCCCTGCACTTACCTGCATCGAAAATGGGCTTGCATGGGGACTCCTGGGAGGGAAAGGGTGGGCAAGGCAGACAGGAATGGGATTTGGGGGGGTCCTCTGAACTGCACAGAATCTTAGTTAGGGGCTCTACCAAACCCGTGAACTCCCAGAAGTCCATCCCTGAGTATAATACATAATCAAATACTATGACACCTTTGATGTGCTTATCAAGACAGTTACAGAATAGAGTTGGAAGGGACCTTGGAGGTCTTCTAGTCTGACTCCTTGCTCAAGCAGGAAATCCTATATACCATTCCAGAAAAGTAACTTGTCCAATCTCTTCTTAAAAGCCTCCAGAGTTGGAGCTCCCACATCTTCTGAAGGCACTGGTGAATTGTTCTCAGTGTCAGAGAATTTCTCCTTAGTTCTAGGTTGGATCTCTCATTGGTAAGTTTTCATCCATTACTTCTTGTCTTGACCTCTGGTGCTTTGGAGAATAGACTGATGTCCTCTTCTCTGTGACAGCCCTCAAATATTGGAAGACTGCTATTATGTCACTCCCTGTCTTTCTCTTCGTTGGACAAGACATATCCAGTTCCTGCAATCATTTTCCATATGTTTTAGCCTCAAGATTCCTAATCATCTCTTCTCTGCATTCTTTCTAGAATCTCGACATCTAACATTTGTTAGACATTGTTCAGTTATATCAAGACAAAACTAGTGTTGATTCCAGCTAGTTTTGTTGCAAGGAGATCAATAGCATTTTATCACAGGAAGTTGGGTGTCACAGGGAACGGGGAAAATGTTTCTTTCTCATGTGGGACCTCAACACTAAGCATGTAAGATCAATCCTCATCAGGAAATGAAGGTTTCACCAGTTAGAATGTTTTCTAAAAGATGATTAGTTAGCTGCAAAATCATACGTGCTGTTCTTCAATTGGTTCTTTTAAACGTTTGGTTGGCCAGCTTATTCCCATTTCGATGCATGAAAGGGAAATATACCATGATCATCTAAGAAACATTTCATGCTATTTTTTAATGGACATCTTTATTCAAATGGGGCCGATGCCCACATTTTTGACTTATTTCCTCACTCAAGTCAGCTGTCCTAGAAGGAAGGACATGAATTACTCATGAAATGTATCAGCCCATTCCAAGTGGCCTGAGGCCGATGAAAGCTTGATGGATGGAGATGAAGCTAGGGAATGGCCGGGATCATGACTATCTGGGACTGGCATTCATTGGATGTCTTTGGACAGTCGGAAGGAATGGCCACCACTGGGTGTGGCTATTCCTTGTAGGGGCCAAACTCAATCTTTGAGATACGTGCCTACTCTTTTTCCGTTAGACCTGTTATTATAGTTATTTATATAAGCGGTCCTTCATGCTCCCTGAGCTTGCTTGTTTTCTTGCAGATGTTTCATTACCATAACTGCTCTGTTTCCCAAAAAATACAACTTACCCTGAAAGTAAGTCCTAGCTTGATTTTTACACGTATGCCCAATATAAGCCTTACCCCCAAATAAGCCCTAATTAAGATCCTGGCCACTCCAGAGTGCATAGGTAAAAATTAAGCTATGGTGGGAATTGGAGGAATGGAGCTGCGCTACCACTTACCTTTGGACAGTTGTAGCACACGCTGACACCTGCCTCGCCAGCCCATTTCTGCTGCAACCAGAAAGGATGGCAAGGCTTTCCTGAAGGCCTCTGGAGTTGATAACAAAGATCCAGATCGATCCAGAATTCAGTAGATCCAATCTACTGCAGAGGCCTTCAGGAAAGCCTTGCCGGAAGAAATTTGGAAGGCCTCTGACAGTGAAAAGGGGGGGGGGGGGGGGGGGCAATACATGCCAGTGAGGTTAGTCAGTAGATGATGTCCCCTGAAAATAAGACCTGGTGCCTTTTTTGGTGGCAAAAAAAATATAAGACAGGGTCTTATTTTTGGGGAAATATGGTAGGTAATATCGTCAATGTTAGAAGGAAGTAAGGTTTATGAAAAGGAGGAGGAGGAGAAGGAGGAGGAGGGGGAGGAGGAGGAGGGGGAGGACGACGACTATGCAAAGTCCTTGGTGCTCTCTGAGCTTGCTTATTTCATTACCCTAACTAGATTAACATCATCAGTGCTAGTCCTGGTGTCAGTGCTAGTGCTAACACTGATGATGTTAAGCCCGTGTCACACTGGCCAACGGATGCAAAAAGGACACAACGGACAAGCAAAATGTTCCATCCGTTGTTATCCGCTCTTAAAAGGGGCAAAAATTTGCATAACCGGAGCGGATAACACGGATGCGGGGAGGACGCAGGGCGGATGCAAAGCGGATGCGGAACGGAAGCCCAGTGGATGGAAGCGGATGGAAGCGGATGGCACATCCGCAAGGCTTCCGGGGGACCTCAGCAAAGCGGACGTGGAACGGATACAGCGGATGCACAGTGGATGAAGCGGATGCACAGCGGAAGCCGAACGGATGCACAGCGGAAGCGTATGCCAGCCTTGGTGCCTGCCTGCCTGCCTTCCTGCCAGGCTTTCTGCCAGCCTTCCTGTCAGGCTTCCTGCCAGCCTTGGTGCCTGCCTGCCAGCCTTCGTGCCTGGCTTCCTGCCAGGCTTCCTGCCAGCCTTGGTGCCTGCCAACCTCCCTGCCAGTCAGCAACCCTACAACCATGGGGAGGAAGCGAAAGCCTCAGCAACCTGCTGCCATCCCTGGCAAGAGGGGCAGGGCCAACCTTCTGCCCCCTGCCCCTGACTCTGCTGGGGCTTCTGCTGAAGCTGCTCCTGGCGGTGGTGCTTCTGCTGGTGCTGGGGCTTCTGCTGGTGCTTACTCTGTTGAAGCTGCTCCTGGTCCTGCTTGACCTGCTCGTGCTCCTGGACTTGCTCGTCCTGCTCGTGCTCCTGGTCTTGCTCGTCCTGCTCGTGCTCCTGGTCCTGCTCATGCTCCTGATCCTGCTCGTGCTCCTGGACTTGCTGGCCCTGCTGGTGCTTCCTCTACTGCTGCTGATCATGGTCCTGCTGGTCCTGCTGCTGCTGCTGCTGATGATGTTGATAATGATCCTGCTGGTGAGGATGATGATGCTGATTATGATCCTGCTGGTGAGGATGATGATGATGATGATGATTCTGCTGCTGGTGCTGCTGCTGGTGATGGTGTGGAGGAGCAGCCCCTACTACCTGGGAGCCCCTCTGATGAGGGCCAATCTGGTCCAATCAAAGGGAGGAAGAGGTGTATGCGACAACGGGAGAGGAGGCAATACTCCATTGAGGAGGCGCACGAGGATGAGGTGCTGGAGTGGCTGAGAGAGAACGACTATCTGTGGCGGAAGGGACACCGGCTGTACAGGGACACCAAGCGGAAGCAGGCTGCTTGGAGAGAGAGGGCAGAGAGTATGGCTTACACTTTGGAGGTGCTCCTCAGCTGGTGGAAGCACATGCACACCTGGTACGGGAAGCTGCACCTGAAGAAATCTGGCCAGGCCACAGTGAAGCTGACAGACAGAGAGACCTATGTCATGGCCAGGTGCAGCTTCCTGGAGGGTGAGGTCCGCCACCGAGGAGCACCAGCAGCCCCTCTCACGACCCTCTCTCTCCGGCAGCCTGCTGAAAGCCAGTCCTCTTCCGGCCGAGAGTCAGTCCCTGTCTCCAGGCAGGTTTCTGTGGAGTGTGCCACGGCGGAGAACCCGCGGACAGGTGTGGTAAGCGTGGTGGAGTGCGTAGAGGACTCCCTGGTGCGGTGGGAGAAAGGAGACATCAAGTCCACCACACTCCTAGCCACATCCACCACCCCCCAGCTCCGCCTCCGCAGAAAGGCAGAGAGCCGGACAGCTGGAGGGGCAGAGCCGCACTGTCCTGCTGGAGATCAGGGACACCATCTGCACCAGCATAGATCTCCTCTCTCAGCTGGTCCACACCGACTCCTCATCCTCCAACCGCAAGCCCTTCCTCACCTATGTCAACCAGACCCTCAAGGAAATGGCGGATCCACAG
This sequence comes from Laticauda colubrina, assembly GCA_015471245.1. Taxonomy (NCBI): domain Eukaryota; kingdom Metazoa; phylum Chordata; class Lepidosauria; order Squamata; family Elapidae; genus Laticauda; species Laticauda colubrina. The sequence goes on along the minus strand of BLBF01000022.1, from coordinate 8,256,090 downwards.
TACCAGCTGGTGAAGGACCGGATCACCGAGCTGCTTCACAACCCTCCAGACCCAGAGGAACCTGCTCCTGCCCAGTCCAGGTCTGCTCCTCCACCCCAGATGATGTCCCTCCCATTCCAAGGCTTCCCACAGCCCCTCACCTACCAGGGCTATGGCTACCAGGAGGTTCAGCAGCACAGGCAGCAGCCCTTCCCAGTCCAGGCACAGAGTCATCGGGTGACACCGTTGCCACCTGTTTCACTGATGCCACCGATGCCACCCACGCCAATGATGCCACCGACGACAGCGATGCCACCCACGCCAGTCCTCACCCAGCTGCAGAGCAGACAGCCCCACTACACTACTCCTTCCTCCACCCCACAGCCAAGCCCGGCCTCAGTACATCTCTCATCAGTACTGGGGCTGACACCCCATGGCATGGAGGAAGGACCTCTCAGCATCACGGCTGAGCCAGCTGTCTGAGAGCTTTCTCAACACACCATCCCCTGTTGTCCTCTCAAGGCCAGGCACTCCAGCACCACCCACCACCACAGCACCTGGACCCTTCACCCCTGAGACTGGGCACACCTCCGAGTGACCGATAAGAGTGCCAGAGACCGGGTAGCTGGCTACCTGTGGACTTTATTTGGACACTTGACTTGGGTCATTTTTTTTTTTACAGCTTGTTGTTCAATAAAGTTTATCTTTGATTCACACACTTGCTTCATTTGTTTTTTTAAAAAAGGTCTTGGTGGAAACTTTTAGAATTGGCTTAAGCCTTTGCATGCTTGTGGGATGGGTTAAGATAGCAGTGGGGTGGGCAGGGATACCTGTGGAATGAGCAGGGATACCTTTGGGATGGCTAATAGCTGTGGGATAGATAAACCTCCAGTGCAAGCATAGTGGGACTGTATGATCCAACCTCCCAGGTGCCACACTTATGGCCCTTTATTATCAATAATAATGTAATCAATCATCCACACATGTCAACACAACTCTTTATTAAACTGTTCATTGTAGGCCCACCCAACATACATGGCCCAATCTCATCCGTGTGATGAGACAGGCTGAAGGAAGCATCCATTAAGCATCTACCATCCTGTCTTGCCACTCCACCGCTCCAGCTGGGGAGTTGCACCAGTGTTTCAGGAGGTTGCGCTGCTTCTTCCCTTTCCGTGAGGCTCTGTTGTGGCCTTGCACATCCTGAGTGTCGATCAGGTTTCACCCTTGCCTCCATTCCCCAGGCTCCATGTCCCCATTGCCTTGTTGACGGTCCACGAGCCTGTTCTTCAAGACTGGGTAGCGGGTGCGCATGAGATTGTGCAGGATGCAGCAAGCTTCCACGATCCTCCTCACGGTCTCTGGGCGATGCTGCATGGTGGTGAGAAGTACCTGGAATCTGTTGGCCAGGATGCCAAAGGCGTTCTCCACCACCCGCCTTGCCCTGGACAGCCTGTAGTTGAAGATCCTCTCTTCACGGGACAGGAGTCTGGAAGTGTAGGGCTTCATGAGGTAGGTTCTGAGGGAGAAGGCGTCATCCCCCACGATGAAGTAGGGCACATCTTGCGTGTCGTTGGGCAGGGGGTCTGGATCTGGGAAGCCCACAATGAGGTTGCCTTCCAGCCCCTCCTTGAGGTGACTGGCGTTGTATACCTGGGCATCTGAAGATGAGCCGTAGCCTGAAGCATCGATGTACATGAATTTGTAGTCAGCATCGACCATGGCGAAGAGGACGATCCTGAAGAAGCCCTTGTAGTTGAAATAAGTGGAGCCCGACTTGGGTGGTGCTTTGCAGGCATGTGCTTGCTATCTATGGCTCCAACGGTGTGTGGGAAGTTCCACCTCTGATACCACTGCTCTGCAACTTTCTTCCATCCTTCTTCAGTGGAGGGGCACTGGAGGAGCTCCTGCAGGTGTTCTTTGATGATGGCCTGCACCACTTCTCTGACCACAATGCTGATGGTGTTGTGTGGCACCCTCCAGCCGTACTGCATGCTCCTGTAGGTGGTCCCTGTGGCCAGGTGGTGCAGAGTGAGTGCCACCTTGAGCCCAGGTTCCAGGCTGGGCCGGAAGTTGGTGTTTGCCTTGGTCAACCTGGGTGTCAGCCGCTGCACAACTTCGTCAAACATAGCTGGGGGCATCCTCATGAAGTTCTGGAACGCCCGAGTGTCTTTGTTCCTGAGCTCCACCATCAGCTTGTTGTACAGTCTGTACTCTGCTCTTCTCCCGATCCATCTTCGGACCCAGACGCTTCTTGGCCGCTTCTTTTTCTTCCCATAGTCGAGTCCACAGAGCCTGTAGATGGCTTCGTACTGTTGCAGAAGGATGGTGGCTGCCAAAAGGACTGTGTTACGATCCACGGTGGACATGACTGGATGCTGTGGAAGAGGAAGAGTCAGATGAAGGCTGCAGAGGTCTGCATAGGTGGGCTGCTGGTCTGAAAGTGAGATGCAGACGAGTTGCTCCCCCTTTTTATAGGCAGTATAGGTGTCCCTTTGCATCCTCTAGACATCCTTAATATTCGAGATAGGTCCCCTCTGCGAACTTTTTTTCCGCTTTAAACGCTTTGTTTCCATGTTGCATCCGTTCTGCATCCGTTCTGCATCTGTTCTGCATCCGTTCCGCTTCCTCCCTGCGTCCGGGTGGATGCGAGTTGCTCGGATGCGCAGCGGACGCCAAGCAGATATAGCGGATGCGTAACGGATGCGTAGCGGATGCAGAATGGACGAACTGGATACATTTTCTGCGGAAAAGTTTTAGGCATCCCAAAACTTTTGGAGTGGATGAAACGTCAATAAACGGATGCTGGACGGATAGAGAGGAAGCAAAACAGAGGCAGTGAGTACATCGCGTTTTTGAACGGATGGCAAGGTTTTTTGTCCATTTTACATCCTCTTTGCATCCGTTGGTTCAGTGTGACATGGGCTTTACTTAGTTAGGGTAACAAAATGTCTGCAAGAAAACAAGAAAGTTCAGAGAGCACCAAGGACCCCACAGTCTTCCATCTCCTCTTCTTCCTCCTCCATTCCACAAACCCCACTCCTTTACTAGCACTGATGATGTTATCTAGTTTGGGTAATGAAACGTCTGCAAGGAAACAAGCAAGCTCAGAGAGCACCAAGGATCCTTCATTTCAAGCCTGGGCTACAAATATTCTCCTTTATTAGTTATTTGTATCTCTGGTCCAGAGAGGATGTATGGAACAGCTGTGGAAAGATCAAGATGTACAGGTAGTTCTTGACATACAACATTTCACTTAGTAACCATTCAAAGCTACAACAGCAATGAAACATGACCATTTTTCACCCTTCCAAGCGTTGTAGCATCTCCATGCTCAAAATCTGAACCCTTGGCACTTAGCATGTATTTATGACAGTTGAAATATGCTGGGGTCATATGATCACTTTTTGCGACCTTCTGACAATGGGGAACCCAGATTCACTTAACAACCAAGTTACTAATTTAACAACTGCAATGATTTACTTAGCAACTGTAACAAGAAAGTCATAAAATGGGGCAAAACTCATTGGACAACTGGCTCGCTTAGCAACAGAAATGTTGGGCTCAATTGTTATAAGTTGAAGATCACCTGCATCTTTAATAAAATATATTTAGGTATTTTTTAGGTATATTTATATTAAGGTAGAGAAGGTAGAGAAGCTAAAATCAGGTAGCAACATAGCATGGTCTGCATAGCTATGTGCTCATGAAAAGCATGCTGAGTTGAAAATGAACTTTTTAGCAAACAACAGAGAGGGGGTGAAAATCTGTTGACATGAGTTATTGAAACAACTACAAAAAATAACCTGAAGGTTGAGTAATGGCAAAAGAGAGAGAAACCACTTTGAAATAAAAAAGCTTTAATAATGAACCGCTAGGAAAATATTAGGATTTCCATGACATTCAGAATGGCTTTATTTTTTTCTGACATCTTACAAAGAGGAAGCCAAATGAAAATATTGTATTGTTCACAAGCCTTTTGCCAAAAAAGCATTATTTCTGTTTGAATGGATGGATGTTTTCAAACTGAAAGAGGGAGGTGAAAGAAAGAAAGAAAGAAAGAAAGAAAGAAAGAAAGAAAGAAAGAAAGCTGTTTGTGTCCATAAAACTGATGGTTCAGAGAAGAACATGGCTATCAGGCAGGACCAAATTGGAGGCAACACCCTTCCTGTGGATGAGATGGAAGAGGAGGAGGAGGAGGAGAAAAGAAGCATCAGAAGGACTTGACAAGTAACACACAAGTCTTTGCTGACTTGCCAACACAGAAGAAAGGGGATGGGTGGTTCTAAGCTGTGCATTCCTTTGACAGCAGCAAAGGCGGCACAAAGTGCCAATGAAACTGGATTGCATGGACCAGGGAGTATGGGGTTGGGGAGTGGGGGGAGCTCTGCTTGGCTTTCCCATCTCCTCCTGCAGGCAAAATATCTGTATTTTATATGTATCCATGTATTCATAACTGTGTTTTTACATATACCTATTATTTTGTAAGCAATTGACAAAAATAAATAAATAAATAAATAAAATAAACATCTCAGAAGGATCAGGACTTCATAGTCATGTCCTCTGTTCATTCCATAAGACAGCTGGTAGATCCTTCTTTCCTTCCTTCCTTCCTTCCTTCCTTCCTTCCTTCCTTCCTTCCTTCCTTCCTTCCTTCCTTCCTTCCTTCCTTCCTTCCACAAACCTTCCCCCTCCTATTTTCCCCACAATTCCAACTCTTGATGAATGTCTCTTTTCTTTTATGTACACTGAGAGCATTTGCATCAAGGCAAATTCCTTGTGTGTCCAATCACACTTGGCCAATAAAGAATTCTATTCTATTCTATTCTATTCTATTCTATTCTATTCTATTCTAT
>BLBF01000022.1:8211793-8228691 GCA_015471245.1 Laticauda colubrina | reverse complement strand
TATGTATGTATGTATGTATGTATGTATGTATGTATGTATGTACCAGATATACGAGGGCTATCCACAAAATAGATTACGTTTTTGTCTGTAGCAAGAAGGGGCGGAGCTAGCGTGGCCATCTTTGGTCTGTACGTCCGCCGCTTAGTCTGCATCTAGTCGTGCTAGTGGGAGGTTCGTATCATTGCCCGTTATTTCACAGCAAACGTTTGAAATGTGTGCTGCAATTGAAAATCCCGTGAGTTGTGAGGTGCGATCACTGATAAGGTTTTTGTTGGCAAAAAACCATAAACCGATTGAAATTTTTCAACAACTGTGTGAAATGTACGGGGACAACATCATCACTGAAGCTGGAGTGCGCCAATGGTGCATTAAGTTTAAAAATGGATGAACTAATGTTCATGATGAACAGAGGAGTGGACGTCCGAGCATTGTGACTGATGAACTGATCATGAAAGTCGATGACAAGATTTGTGAAAACCACCATTTCACAGTAACGGAACTTTCGCTTAGTTTTCCACAAATTTCACAAACAGTTTGTTGCATGAAATTGTTGCACAAAAGCTAGGCTTCCACAAATTTTGTGCAAGATGGGTGCCAAAAAGAATCAGATTCATTCAGAGATCTATCTTTCTGCCATTGGCTAGCTCAGTCTGTCACATAAAATTTGTGAGCAAGCAAACTCACAAAATTAATTCACAACACCCCATGTATGTAAATATTGATTTTTTTTATTAAAAAAAAAAAAGAGCAACTTTTACCCAAAATCAGGCAAAGCAGGCAGGCAGATTGAGTTGCTCACAGAAACATACAGTGATCTATCTATCTGCCATTGGCTACCTGAGTCTTCACATAAAATTTGCTTGCTGTGAGTTTGCACTGAATAATAGAACCTTCAGTCCTAAGGGAGATTCAGCTGTGCTTAAAAGCAGAGCCGAAGATCTAAAGACTAGCTGGAAAGCAAGAAATCCAATCATTTCCTGCTTCCCAGCTCATCTAAATCTCCTGGCACAGCAAAACAGATGATGGTTGAGGAAAAAAAGAAAGAAAAATAGCAATTTAGCAGGCAAGTTTGCTGCGTAAGCAATGAGTGGACGGGGAGGGTTCTCACAGGCCACATGGGCGGCACAGCCTTGTGTTCCTGCACAGCCTGGATTAATTGCTTTTCAGGGTGCTCTGCGGGTGACATTTCTCTGTAGACCACCAAAATTGGACTGTTCTAGTCCAACCCCCTACTCATTGTTGCCTTGCACAGGAGAATGGAGCTGGAAAGCAGGTTAGTGGGGTGGGGAAGGAATGGGATTTTGCAATAAACTTCTCCCAGGAGTGGGGAGAGAATGGAGATTTTGCAGTATCCTTCCCCTACCACGCCCACCAAGCCACACCATGCCCATCAAGTCATACCCACAGAACCAGTCGTAAACAATTTTGAATCCCACCATTGGCTACATCTGTTAGTCTAATACTTCGTTTAATCGAGAGATAGCACTCTCTGAGTCACATCAAAACCAACTCTGGTTCTAGCTGCTAAAAAAATAAGGGCACCATAATGAAGTGAGGAACACCTCTATATTTTAGGTATGCCCTAAACCAGTCAGAATACTGGTTGACAGCCAAGACTGCCACCCCTCAGGTTCCTTAAAACAGTTTGTCTTGCTCACATGTGCAAAAATTAGTTTTACCCATTTGACTCTCCATCCACCCAAAATTAGTTCTCCTTGCATTCTATCAATATTCGCAGATAGCTTAATGAAATTGACCTATATTTATGTAACACATTTCCTATTATAACCATTCAAAATTATGATAATCCCCAACCAAAGAGGCAGGGGGAGATGTTCTCCAATTGAATTTGTGGCTTGAGAATTATAGTACTAAAAGCCCAAGCTAGGAAACTGGTTTATTCTATTCCTCCAAATTTTAAGCAACTGTTACCACTTAAGGTTCAAAGCATCATTTAAATAAGATGAATGACATGGCAGGAGATGAATGTAATTTCTAAGAAACTATAAAAGCATCAGTCTGGTTTATAGGGTTGCAAAGACCATTTGATGAGACACTTCTTGCAATTGTAATAAATGCTGTTTATGACACTGTAGTAAGGTATTCACTAATATCCTTTTACCAACTTGGCAAAACAATCCATGGAAATACAGTAGGACCTTGGTACTCAACTGTTTTGAAACTCATTGAATTTGGTACTGGATGAATTTTGACGTGAATATTTTGCTCCATTACTCATCATTTGTTTGTTACTCAACATACAAGCTAGAACTTATTGGGTGTCAGTTGCCTCACTATTATTCCTTAATAATTTTGGCACTCATCACACCTCCTGGAATTAATTAACAATAAGCACCGAAGTACAAGTAGTCCTTGATATATGACCATGAGTGAGTGCAACATTTATGTTGTTAAAGCGAGATATTTTTAAGTGAGTTTTGCCCTATTTTACAACCTTTCTTGCCACAATCATTAAGCGAATTACTGCTTAGTTAAGTTTTGTTAAGTGAATCTGGCTTCCCCCAGTGATTTTGCTCGTCAAAGGGTTGCAAAAAGGAGATCACATGACCTTGGGACACAGAAACGGTTATAAGTATGAGCAGAGTCGCCAAGCATCTGAATTTTGATTGCAGGATCATGGGGAATGTTACAAAGGTCAAAAGTATGAAAAACAGTCATAAGTCACTTTTTTTTCAGTGCCATTATAAGTTTGAATGGTCACTAAATGAACTGTTGTAAGTCAAGGACTACCTATATAAGCAGGAAGCTGAATTGAAGCATGGAGGATACAAGCTTTGATTCTGTTGGAAGTGTCAACTTGATGAAACTCGACATGCTAACATAGTATTTCATATCTGTGCTTGCTAGTTTCTGATCAATGTGTGGCCTATAATTCAAAGGATGCTAGGACAGCTGCCCAACCAAGCCATCCAGCAATTCTAAGCAAGTTTTGAGCTAACTCGGCACATAATTTCACTCCAGCTCCAAAACTGAACCACTCTTGTCTTCAAGCTGCCACTTACTCTTTTCTGCTCCTTGATATATTCCATCAGTTCTTCCCTCGTTTGCTTCACAGCTTCTTCTACAGCTCTCTCACTTTTCCTTTGTTCTTGTAGGATTGCTGCTTTCACCATTTCCTAGTATTTTAACACACACACACACACACACACACAGAGAGAGAGAGACAGAGAGACAGAGTAGTTAGCACAATAATGTACTTATTTTGCTTCAACATTTTAAGCACAACATTTTAGCACACAGGCTACCTCAATTTTTCTTCACCCCACGATTACCTCCTTCAACACAGGGCTATGTGATGACCTGGGGAGTGGCACAAAAGCAACACAGTCAAATATGCAAGAAGAGTCCCTTTATTATCTCCAACTTTGCCCCCAATCTTCAGGTTACCTTTGGCTGGAGAAAAACTCTTCCAGGAAAAGCCTTTGACTGCAAAAAAGTCAGTTCAAAACAAGGTACATACAAACTGTAACGAAAAATCCAAACAAACAAAGCTGCAATAATTAAATTGACAGGACAGGAGAAAGACTTTCAGACTTGAAAGCACAGCAACACTCACACAGTTAGGAAGATGCCGGGAACACAGATAGGCCATGATGATACCAGATAAATTCACAATTTGGTCACAACCATTTGCTGCATGCAGCTTCCTTTTTTAAACACTGTGTTCCCAGCTGCAGTTAATGAAGGTAATCAGTAACCTTTCCTCCCCCCATAAGCCATGCAACTCCCGTTGCTTCCTTGTCTGTTCCTTCCTGCGTGCCCTAGGATGAAGAGGGATGGTCCTGGGTCTTCCTCTGAATTCCCTCTGCCTTGTTCTACCTCTCCCCTGCTCTACCCAGCCGGATTTTGCCCTTCCCCAGTTTTTTCCACAGCGAATGAAGCCACACTCCCACTCCCTGTCAGCTGCTCAGCCTCCCCCTCCAAATCAGATTCTGACAGTGGCATAACAGTAAGTTGTAAGTTGAGGGCTATATGTAATGGCATCAAGATATCCTGGGGAAATTGCTCCACATCCTTCCATTAGTGACCAGAAGAAGAAAAAGGATGTAGGGGCAGTCCCTGACCTACAGCAGTTGTTTAGTGCCCATTCAAAGTTACAATGCAAGGAAAAACAGGTGACTTACGACTGTTTTTCACACTTATGCCCATTGCAGCATCCCCATGGTCACATAATCAAAATTCAGAGGCTTGGCAACTGATTCATATTTATGACGGTTGAATCCTGAGATCATGTGATCAACTTTTGCAACTGTGATGACCCGGGGCATGACACAAAAATAACTAAAACACAAAAGTAGAATAAATTCCCTTCAATACCTCCAACTTGGCCCCCAATGTCCAATTATCCTCAGCTGGATATCAAACTCTTAAAAAAAAAAAAACAGTCTACGAAGGGCAGAAATGCAGTCTGAACCCAAAGCAGAGATAATTAGAAATAAAAAACCAACACAAACCACACTGAAGTCATTAACACAGCCGGCCAGGATGATAAATTGCAAACTTTCAAAGGATAATGCAGCACCCAATGTTGGGAGGACGCCAAAACCCAGATAAGCCTCAACAAAGAAAATACACGCTTTGCTTAAAGCAACTTTGCCATGCGCAGTTTGCCTTTTTAAACAGTCTTCCCAGCTGCAGCCCATGAAGGGGATCAAGGCCCTTTCCTCCCCCATAAACCACGTTGTTCCCTTCTCCATTCCTCCCTGCGTGCCCTAGGATGAAGAGGGGGTAGCCCTGGGTCTTCCTCTGAATGCTCAGCTGGCCTGTGCCCTTCCCCAGTTTCCTCCACAGCCACTGGAGCCACACTCCCACTCCCTGTCAGCTGTTCCACCTCTCCCTCAAAATCAGATTCCAACTGGGGCATGACAGCAACTTTCTGATGAGCTAAATCAAAGAGGAAGTCACTTAACAGTCATGTTATTAAATGAACTGCAGTGATTCACTTAACAATGATTGCAAGAAAGATTGCAAAATGGGACGAGATTCACTTAACAACTGTTTTGCTTAGCAACACACATTTTGGGCTCAATTGCAATTGTAACTTGAGGACGATCTGTACTTTTGAGAAACTTTCAATTTGTTGCTTTCTTTGTTCATTTCCCCCATCTGCTTACATTTGGATGTATTACTTGGGAGCGCTTATAGATCCTTCCTCTTCAAAAAGTAAGTTATAAAAACAATCCAGTTTATATTTTCTGAGAAATTGCACCCGGTCTAAGAATAACTGCCAATTTACTTTCTTTTTTTAGAAAGTATTGTTTTTCTTGCTGAATTAGGATGTAGATGCTTTTAAAACATCTGCATCTTATGTAATTTTATACCGTACAGATGGAGTAAACATTGAATATATACAAACAATAAGAAAGGGGGAATTATAGTTCTTGGGTGCTCCACTGTATCCTTTCCAAGGAGCAGAGCAACAAATGGTTTGAATTAAAAACAATCCAATTGAAGGAAGAATCCACACAAAATGATTTATTCCAACACTGCCAAATATTGGCCTTTGCATTTAAAAGGTCCGTGTGGAATCTTAAGCAAGGTGCTAAAAATAGAATCAAAACAGTAGAACATCACCCATCCTGACTGCACAGCAGGAAACAGGCCATGTTTTCTGTATCTGGTATAAAAATCATGAAACAGTGGAGGGAAAGGTCATCATATTGTTGCAATCAGGATGCATCTTATTTTAGGAAGTGAAGTTTTCTTTCAACTTTTTTGCATTCCACACTAAGGAGACTATCAAAGGCTTTCCTTTGAATAAGGTCGGCTTCATTTCATCATTTGCTCTGAGCCACCTGGACAACATATGTTTCAAAATGGTAATTGCAGCACAAGAAACAAGCAGACTTTGGGATTTACTTAAACTGTTCTGCTGCTGCAGATACCGCTCTCCAAAATCTTACCCTTTCATCTCCATCACTGGAGGTTTTTGAGAAGAGACTACTAGACAGTCACTTACCTAAAATGGTATAGGTCTGTGATGGCAAACCTATGGTACGCATGCCGGAAGTGGCACGCAGAAGAGATGCACTGCACATGTGCATGTGCCTCCCAACAGTCAGCTGATTGTCGGGTATCTGCCGCACATGCGTGGTCCGCAGGGTATGTGTGCGCAGGGGGTGTCTCATGCACATGCACAGGGGGAGGGGGGTCACTCATGCACTGCATTATGGGTGCAGGCATGCGCGCATGCACACTTTTGGCATGCGACGATGAAAAGGTTAGCCATCATTGCTACAGGTTCTCTTGCTTGAGCAGGGGGTTGGAGTAGAAGACCTCCAAGGTCCCTTCCAGCCCTATCCTATCTTATCCTACCCTATCCTATCCTCTGTCCTGCTCTGCCCTGTGGCAATCTAATATATTTCATGTTTGTTGTCTTTATTTCTCCTAAAAGAGTATTTTCAGTTTAATAAAATAGCTAGCAAATTATTAGAATAGAATAGAATAGAAAATATGGAATGGAATGGAATAGAAAATATGGACTGGAATGAAGTAGAAAATATAGAATGGAATGGAATAGAAAATATGAAATGGTACGAAATGCAATAGAATGGAATGGAATGAGGATAGGATAGGATAGGATAAGATCGGATTGAATAGAATAGAATAGAATAGAATAGAATAGAATAGAATAGAATAGAATAGAATAGAATAGAATAGCTTTGTCAGTTTAAATATATACTCTGGCAGACATTAAAAATTAAATTTTGTTGTGCACAGCATACCACCTCTAATTTTTCAATACATAAACATGACAAGATAAATAAACAAACAAACAAATAAATAAATAAATAAATACCCACATTTAATAGGACACAGAGAAACAACATAGTTTGGATGTATACATGTTTATGGTGAGAAAAATTACAGAATCTGATAGTCCAGCTAGAAATACTTCGAAACAGAGGGGAGGTAAAAGGGATTATTATATCTTTAGAGAAAGTAAGGTGGATTTTTTTTTTTTTTTGGTTTCAATAGGGAAAAGTTGATGCAGAAGTTTTAAGAGTTGATATGATTTTATATGTTTGCCGTTGCAAATGTCCAACTTTTTAACAGCAACCGTCGGCTACCAATAACAAGTATGTTTAATTGTAGCAAGTGAGTTTGGATCTGTTGATCCTGACATACAAAGAGGTGATTCCACCTTGGTTTCCTGAGAATTGGATCTCAGCCCTTCCTGGTTGGTGAAAGTCTGAGACAGGTGATAGGAGCCTACATCAAATAGATGGAAAAAGTATTCTTAAAGTGAGCAGGTGGTTGTTCTTTTCTTGAAAGAGGTAGTGGAACAGCTTCAACGCCTTTTCTTTTGAATGAAGGTAGGCAGTGGTGGTATGTTGCCGATTCACACCGGTTCTACCGATCCGGTAGCGCCGGTCAGCAGTTGCCCTGTCCACTCGCCTCTGTCCTTTTCTTCCTATATTTCCTTTGTTTGTAGCTCATCTGATTTGCCACGCATCAGCTGTTTTACTCACCAGCACTGATGGTAAGGTAAGTTTTCAAGCTTAAAATTGCCCATTTTAGAACTCTACATGTGTGTGCAAAGCACACATTAGGCATCCACGCGCGCATCCATAGAACTGGTAAGTGAAAAGGTTTGCATCCCACCACTGAAGGTACAGATAGGTGGCTGCACAGAGATCTCTTTAAAACAGATTGCCAGAATCTTCCCAATTCAGGCCTGGGTATAAAACCGAGACCAAGCTGACTGCTATTACAGTTGACATGAAGTAATCCAATTTCCAGATCCTTCTTTCAGCAGCTTTAAATAACAGTTTTCTTAATTGCTTTTAGGCCTGGAAATGGGGACACTATTTTGCACTAGTTCTCCTCCTTCTTCTTCTGCAGGAGATTCTGTTTGCTCTGTTCCAAACCAAAGTATTTTACTTCATGATAAACGATTTGTGATTCATGATAAACAATTAATTACAAAAGAGGGATTTCAATCAGCCTCTTCTCAGTGTCTTCATTCTCCCCCACTGTTAAAAAAAATCCGTCATGGATTAATGGAGTCTTTCTAAGAGTTGTTGACATCCAAGCTCAAAGGGTTTCAAATATTAGAAGGTCTGTATACCATCAGCAGTGTTGACAGTATGAGCCCAAACCTTCATAATGAAGGATTTCAGTCACTTTTCAACAACTATTTGAACTAAGCTCTTTATCTTCCACATGAAATAAAGAGGTTATCTCCTAACATGACAAATTACTCTTTTATACCAAGTTTATGGAACCTTGGATTAAAATCACTTTCCATGAGAGAGGCAGCCATATAAATTTGATGAATAAATAAAATAAACAATTAGTCATCAGCCAGTAGAGATTCAAGCTTTTTCATTGCAGAAGAAATATCCTTTTATTATTACTGTTGTTCTAAGAATTTAGAACAGCTGGCTTGCTACCAAACTATACTCTCAGATTCTATATTGCTAATCCTATTCCAAACAAAATGTAGCAATGAACAAAAGACTTCACAGAAAATCTAGATCTGATAAAGTGGAATATTTGTAGCTTAGGGTTGAAATGAGGGCTCCTTGGTGCTCTCCAAGTTTGGTTGTTTTCTTGCAGACATTTCATTACTAGACTAGATAGCAACATCATCAGTGCTAGTAAGGGAGTAGGCCTTGCTATCAGTTTGTAAATAAACCCCACCAGCACTGAAGGTGTTACCTAGTATGGGTAATGAAACATCTGCAAGAAAACAACCAAGCTCAGAGAACATCAAGGAACCTCTCAATCTCGTCCAAGGGTCTTCAAACTTGGCAAGTTTAAGACTTGTGGACTTCAACTCCCAGAATTCTTGAACTAACATTGCTGGAGAAGGAATTCTGCAAATTGAAGTCCACAAGTCTTAAAGCTATAAAGTTTGAAGATCCCTATTATAGATCTTGGTTTATCTTACAGCCTCTCAATACCAAGACATCTATATGTGTGGCAAATATTTCCGGCCACAAGTTTAGCAGAGCCTTAGGATGGATCTAATCAGGAGTAGCCTATACATTGGTCTGTATGTTCCACAGTCCATATATCACTCCTTCAACCCCCTAAGCCAGGGCCCATGGGGTGGTTAGATCTGGCCTGCGGGGCCACCCTGGAAACAGTGAAGGACCGGCCCGCAGTGCCTCTGCCAGTGAAAAAGGCCCTGTTTTTAGTCACAATGGTCTCCCGCAGCCTTCTGCCAGCAAAATTCAAGGTGCTGGTTGTCACCTTTAAAGCCCTTCATGGCTTGGGACCGGGTTATCTGAGGGAACATCTCTTGCCTGTCACATCTACCTGACCCATCAGAGTGGGGAAGCAGGGAATGCTGCAGGTCCCATCCCTGAGGGAGATACACCTGATGGGACCCAGAAGAAGGGCCTTCTCCGTGGTGGCTCCCTATCTATGGAATATCAGAGATTAGAATGGCCCCTGCTCTAATACTCTTCTGGAAGGTGCTGAAGACCTGGTTCTGCCAGCAGGCTTGAGGAACCCAGAGCAGGAGGGAGCCCATCAAATGGCTCGTGTGATCTGCTGTCATCCGGGCGATGGGGTGGGAGTTGGGGGGTGATTTTTTATTTTTTTTATTTTTTTCAGATTTTGTTCTATTGTACTTTATTAATTTGTTTGATTCTTTTCATGAGTTTTTATTGTTTTTTATTTTTATTTTTGGTTTTAAATATGGTTTTACATTGTGTAAGCCGCCTCGAGTCGCCATGGGTGAATAGGCAGCAATATAAATTAATTAAATAAATAAAAAAAATCCGAAAAAATGGAGCTTGAGAGAACTGTGTGCGCCCCCCCACACCCTCCCGAGCTCCGTTCTCACAGGCAGAGGACTAGCAAAACAAACTAAAAATAAAACAAAAGGAGAAATGTTTCCCCTTTTCCATTTGAGCATGCAAGAAGGGGCAGGAAAGGAGAAAGGGAAAGAGGAAAGACAAAGAAAAAGATGGGAAGATGGGAAGAGAGCCCGGGAGGAAAAAGGGAAAGGAAGTAGAAAGGAGGAGGGAAGGAAGGGAGGGAAGGAAGGAAGATTATAATGAGTGAGTGAGGGTCTGAGGGAAGTCCTGTCTTAGCACTTGGCCACCACAGGTGCCCCCAATACGAGTGATGTTAAGGTGGCCACACCCACAATGGCCATGCCTACCCTGGCCTCCCGAGGTCAAACACAACCCTGATGCAGCCCTCAATGAAATCAAGTTTGGCACCCCTGCCCTAAGCAAACCATAGGAATCAGGACATTATCTGTCCACCCTGACATGGATCCAATCCAACAGTCTCCAGCACCAGAGAAATGTAGCACACTGCCAAAACCCAAAAGCATCCAAGATATCAGTCTTCTCTCTGTGTCTTGGCACCACACAGAACCAGCTCTAAGGATGGCTCAGGAGCACCAAAGTAGCTCTGAGACTTACTTGCCCATCAATGTTTCTCCCCACCTCTGCACATGAATTTGAACAAACTTGAAACACTACATACGATCTACAGTGAGTGATAACCCAGAACATAAAATTCACTAACTTCTGAGCTCTGTTTTTGCCGTTCCGCTGCTTCTTCTACTGCTACAGCAATCTTCTCCCGATCTTTGTTTCTCTCTGCCTGCCATAATTCTTCTTTTTGGTCATGCAGTTTTTTCATGTTTTCCCTTTCGGCTGTTACTGCTGCTAGGATGGCAGCCTGCAAATCCTCTTTTTCCACCTGTACATCCAATAACAAGAGTATAAACGTGAATCTAAATTGTGAGCATTTCAGCAGTTTAGGTCAGTACCCAAAACATTGCCTATAATCCCTAAAATGTTCAAGGTTGTTTTTGAGAAAAGGCCCTCAAGTTTATTTAAGCTCATTTGGAAGACTGGGGTAATTTTAGAAACTGAAAACATTGTTCTCAATAACACTGGATTTCCAGTTTCCCTCTGTCTTTGAAACACTTTTTCAGACGTTCTCTGAACAGGGTCTTTATACTGAATGTTTCTGCTTTAAAAACCAGTTGAACGAATTATGAACATCAGTCAAAGATTAGTTCCACTTACTGGGCTATAAAAACTATATTCTCTGTTTGTACAGTATGATAGTCTTTTCTTCCTAGCCACAAAATAACAGGGCAGAGACAGGAAATATTATTTTCAGCACTGCTACTGGGCATTATGCAGTAAGGCCAAGATAAGAAGGGGTCTGTTTTCCCTCATCTTGTGTCCTCACCTATATAAAAGGAGAAAGGATGCCAAAGGCAGACAGGAGGCATGGCTGGAGAGTTACACCAGGATCAGGAAGTAAAATTTAATGACACAAGATAATAAACATTATATATTCTCTGTCCTATATTATAATATAAAACAATATATATTATGTAACATATATTTATGAATTACATTTATATTTATAAATTAATATATATAATCATATATTATATTAATAATATCATACTATATTATCTTCTTGTGCCATATTCGTCATTGGATGTAGCATCTGACAAGCCTGATTTTCAATCTTAGGCTGATGTTCTGACTACAATATTTTACAAAGTCTGCACTATTACTATTAACCTTATCATTCCTTATCACCTATCCCCTCCCACTTGTGACTGTATGACTGTAACTTTGTTGCTTGTATCCTTACGATTTATATAGACTGTTCCTTGTATGATTTGATTCCCTATTTGTACCCTATGATTATCATTAAGTGTTGTATCTGATGATTCTTGACTCTTGACAAATGTATCTTTCCTTTTAGAAAAAATTAGAGTCTATGCACCAAAAATTCCTTGTGTGTCCAATCACATTCTATTCTATTCTATTCTATTCTATTCTGTTCTGTTCTGTTCTGTTCTGTTCTGTTCTGTTCTGTTCTGTTCTGTTCTGTTGTTCTGCTCTGCTCTGCTCTGCTCTGCTCTGTTCTATACTATTCTATTCTATTCTATTCTATTCTATTCTATTCTATTCTATTCATATACAATAAATATAGACACAAAGTTTTTCTGCCATGCCATCCCTCTGCTAAATCCCTAATTCCCACAGCACTGTCTTATATCTAAGGATATTTATCCATGTAATAGGGCTGTATTGCTATTATCCTTTTCATGCTTCCTATTACCTTCTCATATTGACATCTAATGATTATATCACTTTGTTGTTTGTATATTATAATTTATGGTTGTATTTTACTGTTTATGATTGATCACTTTGTTTGTATGTACACTGACACTTGTATGTGTCCAATCACACTTGGTCAATCAAGAATTCTCCTCTCCTCTCCCCTCCCCTCCCCTCCCATCTATTCTACTTTAGTCTAAATTCTATATTCTATTCTCAACCTGAATTGGTTGCTCAAAATACCTTCTTCTCAAAATTATCTCCCATGTAAAGCTTTTCAGAGTGGAAACTCCCCCCCCCCCATCTAAAATCCTCAGTGCTTATTAGAATGAATGAAGGGAAACAGAAGTTTTCGCTTGCTTCTAGCACTTTTCTTTTAACAGATTAACAGAGCTGGAAGGGATATTGTAGGTCATCTAGTCCAATCCCTCACCAAGCAGGAAATCCTTCACTATTTTTGACAGATGGCAGTCCAGTCTCTTCTTGAAAGCTTCCAGTGATGAAGCTCCCACAACTTCCGAAGGCAACTTCTGTTCCATGGGTTGATTGTTCTCACTGTCAGAAAGTTTCTCCTTATTTCCAAGTTAAATCTCTCTTTGTTCAGTTTCCATCCATTATTTCCTGTCTGGCCTTCAGTTGCTTTAGAAAATAGCTTGATCCCCTCCTCTCTGTGGCAGCCCCTCAAATATTGGAAGACTATCATGTCTCTCCTGGTCCTTCTCTTCACTAGACTAGCTGTGCCCAATTCCTGTAACCGTTCTTCATATGTTTTAGTCTCCAGTCCCCTAATCATTCTGGTTGCTCTTCTCTGCACTTTTTCTAGTCTCAACATCTTTTTAATAGTGTGGTGACCAAAACTGGATGTAGTACTCTAGGTGTGGTCTTACTAAGATTTTATAGAGTGTATAAGTACCTCACTTGATCTTGATTGTATCTCTCTGCAACTTAGGATTGAATTGGCTTTTTTGGCTGCTTTTAGTTCTAATATGGTTTGAGAATGGATATCAAGAAGAACACAAACCCAGGAGAACAATAAAAAATTCCTTTCATTTAAAGAACTCCAGATTCCATTTAATTGGTGCAGTCCCATCTCCTCCTTCTTGAAGCTGCAGCATCAAAGGGAGCTCCAAAAGGTTCCCCCAGGGACAATGTTTGCATATTAAGGTACCTGTGCAGCTGTAGCCAAAGCCTCCTTATTACGTTCCCTTTCATTCTCCATGCATTTTTCCAACATGTCCTGGAAACAAAGCACAGTAGAAAGCATTACAGCCTATAAAAATACCTTCCAAAGCATGGGTGTCCACAGAAGCCAGAGGCTTTGTCAGAAGGATGAAAAGAGCCTTGTAACATCACGTGACCCAACACCACAACCACAAAAGAGGCAGAGTCGGTGTTGCGACACCCATTTCATCATTCGTTCATCACCTCGTTTCTTTCGCAAATATTTCATCTTCCAAAAGAATTTTAGTTCACTTTTTTCTTTCTAGAACATCTAAGTCTTCTTAAGACGGCACTCCAATTCCTTCCAGATTATGCTATCTGGAAAGACCACAGCTGGCCAGCCAGCTGCTGGAACAGAATTTGGAGTCGGTATCTAATGATATTCAAATCTGTAGTCAGCTGAAGTAAGAGAGAGATGGAACTCATTTGTAGTTCAGTGATGAATCAGAGTAGGAAAATGAAGTTTGTTCCCTTCCCTTGACAAGCCAGAACTAGAAAATGTTCCTCTAGAAAATATTCTGGATTCCGTTTCACTATTTTAGATGGATGAATAATACATCCAGGTGTCCAGCCACAGCATATTATTTTCAGGTCCACAAGAAGTGAGGCGAGACCACAATAAATATGTTCACGGTAACGCTTATTGACTTTTTACCCCAATTCTGGCTATGTAAGCAATTTTTAGGAGGCTGTTTGCCCTAAAAGGCTGCCTAAAAATAATTAATATTAATTAAAGATGATTTAAGTAAATTATGATTGAGAAGGTGAGATTATCCTGCAAGGATGGACATACAAACTCTGTTCTTAAAAAGAAAACCAAAATGAAGGAAAAAGGGAGTGATATATAAAGGTGCAAAAACGTCTTAATGGTGGAAATAAATTGCACCATATTAGCTGTTACAACTGCAGGTCTATTTCTTCTCATAGATCAGGGGTGGGGAACCATGGCCCTTTTGTGGACTTCAACTCCCAGAATTCGTTGCTGGCTCAGGAATTCTGCGAGTTGAAGTCCACGGGTCATAAAAGGGCCGTAGTTCCTTTCCTCTGTCTTAGATAAACCCAATTTAAGGAAATCTACTTTTGTCCTTGAACCCTCCTCATGTCTCAAGACCTTCTGCTTAGATGTTGCGCCCTTGTGAAAGAAAATATAGTTTAAACTCTGAAAGATTCTTCCTGGTTCTCAATGACATCTCTTTTTTTAAAAAAATAGTATAGCAGCTGCAGCCCTTAAATATGGACAAGTACCTTGTATTCCTGTGACTGTAGCAACAAGGATTCTTTGTTTTTTTCTTCTAAGGTTTTCCGCTCTTCTTCCAACATATCAAGCAGCCTTTGATGCTAAAGGAAAGAAGGCAGGAAGGAAGGGAAGGGGAAGGGAAAGGGAAATGGGAAGGGAAAAGGTGGGAAGGGAAGAGGTAGGGAGGGGTGGGAAAGGAACAAGTGGGAAGGGAAGAGGTGGGAAGGAAAAGGAAGGGAAGGGAAGAGAGATTACTTTTATATAAAAGCAGATAACAAGTAAAACCAACCCTTGTCATCTTCAAAGTTTATTCAAAGGTTTAATTCATGGATATCTGCTGGGATGGCAGTGGAGGAAGTGACAATAACATGTTATGTCATGGTATCATCAGGCTGATGACAACAGGAAGTGCTTCAAGTCATTATGGCTTGATCTGAGATGTCTTTGTCTATTACATAGAATAAACTGGCTGCCTGCCATCCTTAAGAAGGCTATCATGATTTAGGTAATCGCGGAAGGAAGGAGTTTTGAAACAGAATCTTTTGGGGAAATTTGGCCGGGGACAGATACAGAGATTTTGAAATATATTTATCATTTATATTTAGAAATCACCCATCTTCTTCAGAAAGTTAATCTGGATGGTGCACAAATAAAAACAAAAAAGCTTCATACAAAAAGCTTTAAAGGTTTAGTAATTAAAAAAAAATAACTAAAAAAAACAGGAATAAAATGATTTAAATTTCCAAAAGGAGGGGAGCGGTTTCAGGATGCTAAACAGCCCCATGGCTGCATATTCTTCAGTCAGAATAAACCTTAAAACAAAACAATATCCAGTGAGACTCCTCTAGACCAGAGGTGTCAAACTGGCAGCCCGCGGATCGGATGCGTCACACACAGGCCACGCCCACTCCAGCTCTGCGAAGGGGAAAAATCATCATGAAATGTCACATGATGGCAACATGACAAGTTTGACATCTGTGGTCTAGAGCCGCGCAAAATTTTGGCAGCTCTCTTCTGAACCTACTGAAGTTCCCAACCTTCAAAAGTTCATAATTTCATCAATCAAGCTGCAAAAAATAGATTTCTATTACATTATAAATTATTTTGTGGAGGTTCCCTGCTCAGCTTTTTGGGACAGCATTCAAAATGTTATGGGCATTTCCCTAAAATAGAAGATATAGCCAAAGCCCAAGTTGATCAGACATCTCCTGGTGCATTTTTGGACATTGAGATGAAGCAGGTAGTGGATGCTTTCTCTTCCAGCTTGTTACTTTCCTTCTTCCCAAGACACTCACAATTTTTAAAGTAGTTTTGTGCACCACACCAATATACAAGGTGCCATATTAGAGATTCAGGCTCCAAATAATCAAGCTATGAATATCGGAAAATGTAGACCAGGATAGGATATGCCAGGATACATGGATAATTCTATGTTCTAATCATCAAGGAGCAAGGAAAACTGGGTGAATGACAAGAAATAAATGTACTGAGCTGGGAACAATAATCACAGCATTGGAAATTTGCAGTGGAGTTGGAAGGATGCAGTTGAAGGCCAAACAATGATTCTGAGAAGGAATAAGTTTGCTCAAATTCATTAGTACGGGAGCCAAACAACTCTGGAAATCATTTGCCAGAGATTATCTGTTCAACTTGTGGGACTTTCTGCTTCTTCACACCTCCATGTTCCTACTCAATATAGATATTAGAGATTAAGAATGTCCACGTAGCTTGTACTTTCTTTTCTTCTTCCTTTCTCCTTCCAACCATCTTATGGTCTCTCATCTTTCAAAAACAAGGAAAACCAACAACAGATGAAGGGACAACATGGAAAGATATAGAGGCACCCCAGATCATGGCTAAAAACCTTCTGTTGCAGATGCTGTTACAGAAGGGCTGGCTAGCTGGAAAGAGTCATTAGAGTCATCTTTTGAAGAGTTTATAGCTCCCGCTGCCTTAAGAAAGTTCAAAAAGTTCTTATTAAAGATCCATCTCATCCTGAGCACCCCCCCCCCTTTTTTTTAAAAAAATATTACCATCTGGCAGATGGTACAGAATAATAAAAACAAGGACAAATAGACTGAAAAACAGCTTCTATCCCAAGGCAGTAACTCGATTGAATTCTACTGTATAGTGCCATATTAATGCAATATGGTTTTCAATTCAATGTACAGAATGTGAAGGAGGTGTGTTTGTGTTTATTTTCATAGTCATAATATACACTGAAGATGGTATTTAAT
Source organism: Laticauda colubrina (assembly GCA_015471245.1). NCBI lineage: Eukaryota > Metazoa > Chordata > Lepidosauria > Squamata > Elapidae > Laticauda > Laticauda colubrina. Next base: position 8,211,913 of record BLBF01000022.1, on the reverse strand, counting down.
TTCATTGTACAAGGAGCAACAACAATGAACTAAGCTAAATTTAAACTAAACTGAACTGAACTGAACTGAACTGAACTAAACTAAACTAAACTAAACTAAACTAAACTAAACTAAACTAAA
>BLBF01000022.1:8162033-8201901 GCA_015471245.1 Laticauda colubrina | reverse complement strand
TCCATCCATCCATCCATCCATCCATCCATCCATCCATCCATCCATCCTCTTCATTTATTTACTCTTCATTCTAACTTGTAATCTTCCATAAGCCATGGACATCTAGCCATGGACATCCTATACCCAATGATACTGATTCCACTTCCCATCATGGCTTTGGTCCATCAACATTTTTACATGTGACCTTTTAGGAAGATGAAAAAGAGGTAGAGTAGTTCACCTGTGGATTAGTTACACCTGTGCCTTAGGCAACCTCCCCTTTTAATAGGAAGAGCATTCCTATGGACTTTGGGACAAAATTCTGCATATATTCTACAGCAGCTGTACTCATTGCTGTTTGCTTCTCGTTGCAATTCAAGGTATTTGCATTCATCTACTAAGCCATTCAGCCCAGATGCAAGACTGGATGCACCAGGGGTGGGATGCTACCGGTTCGGCCCAGCTCTATAGAACCGGTAGCTCTGAAGAGCAACAGACACCAAATTGGTTCTGTATTTGCTGCTGTTTGGCCCACCTGCCCACCTGTTCTTTATTTCCTGCTTTTTCAACCTCCGCTGTTTTGTGTGGCACAGCTGAGGGTGAAAAAGCAGAGAAAAAGAGGCTTTTCAAATGCTGCGCACCTGCGTGCTGTGCTGTTCAGTTCTCTGGGCAACACAGCTTAAGGTTCTTTTACACACGTGCACGCAAAACATAGTCACAGAACCGGTAGTAACACTAGTTGAATCCCACCCCTGAGCTGGACTCATTGCTGTTTGCTTCTCGTTGCAATTCAAGGTGTTTGCATTCATCTACCAAGCCATTCAGCCTGGATGTAAGACTGGATGCACCCTTTACTTGGACTCCAGATTTGTTCCCAAATTCTTACCATGGATATTTTTCCTATACAATCCTGCTAATCCTTGAGGCCTACAGGATTCAGCAGCATAGGTAATCTTCAATTTACAACCACAATTGATCCCAAAACGTCTTGCTAAAGTGAGATATTTGCTAAGTGAATTTTGGCCCATTTTGCAACCTTCCTTTTCACCGTTAAGTGAATCACTGACGTTGTTAGGTTAGTAACACAATTGTTAAGGAAACATGGTTTTCTCATCGACTTTGTTTGTCAGAAGGTCGCAAAAGGGGATTACAAGACCCCGGAATCCAATCATAACTATGATTCAGTCAGCAAGCGTCTGAATTTTGATCACGTGGCCATGGGAATGTTACAACAATAGTAATTGTGAAAAATTGTCATTAAGTGTTCTGACCCAAACCCTTTTCTAATAAGACAAACAATAACCAAAGGGAACAGAAATCTTTTAATGAGTCTTACGAATCCTTGGTTAAAAGGCTGCTGCAAATTGATTAACTTTGATAAGCACAAACCTAGCTAAAACTGCGAGGATGCCACGAATCACAAATAAGAAATATTTCACAACACAACAGTCTTCAAATACCAACTTAAGATACTGTAATGTCCATGAGGCTGGAGTTTCAAAATGTCTTTGCTTCCTGCAAAGAATGTTTGCTTCACAGCTGGCTTTTATCTTCTTGAAGGAAGGGCCATTACCTTGCAGCCTTACTCCCGAGTCACCCGTGCTGTTGCAGCTGCTCTTTCCTGCGAGCAGCCCTGTGTGCACGTGCACTTGGCACAGGCTCCTCGGGAACCTCCTCATCACTGCTGCCAGCCCCCACAATCTCTGAAGGCAGCAGTCCCCTCCCTAATGGTCCTGGGTCCTCATCTGAGTCCTCGCTCTCCTCAGCCGTCCGCACCTGCTGCTGGCTAATCACAACATTAAGTCACCTTTTTCAGTGCCATTGTAACTTTAAATGGTCACTAAATAATACCAGAATAACAGAGTTGGAAGGGACATTGGAGGTCTTCTAGTCCAACCCCTTGCTTAGGCAGGAAACCCTATACCATTTCAGATAAATGGTGATCCAATCTTTTCTTAAAATCTTCCAGTGTTGGAGCATCCACAACTTCTGGAGGCAACTTATTCCACCAATTGATTATTCTAACTGTCAGGAAATTTCTCCTAAGTTCTAAGTTGCTTCTCTCTTTGATTACTTTCTATCCATTGCTTCTTGTCCTACCTCCATAAACTGTTGTAAGTTGAGGACTACCTATATACAAGTAAAACAAAGGCCGCTGCAGTATCCGATCAAAATTCAGACATGTGGCAGCGATCAAAATTCAGACATGTGGTAGCTGACTCCTATTTATAATGGTTTCACTGCACTGGAGAAAAATACAGGTGGACCCTTCAAGCTAAAGAGGTAAAAAGGTCAATGGATCTGTTGGTTGTCCTATCATAGCAAAGGATCAGGTAACCCCAAAAGCAAAAAGCTTTCGTTCTGACTTTGGAAGGAGCTCTTTTGTAAATAAACTGGGGCATTACCTGGGCACTGAGCTCCGCACTGGCAACAGGAAAGGCATCCAGCCAGTAAACACTCAGCTCCATTTAGTTTCCCAGACTCCACCCCACAAAGGATTATGGCGCCGTGAAAAGGAGATGATTACCTGAGCATTGAGCAGCTCTTCACACTTCTGTGCCTGTTTCTCAACTGCAGAGACATACTGCTTCTCCAAGGCCTTTTCCCGCTCCTCCACGAGCACCTTCAGCAGGGCCTGGAATAAAGCAAAGAGAAGACAATCAGCCCAGGCTGGTGAATTTCCTCCCTCCCAGTTTCCACAATTCTGTAGAACTAGAGAAGCAAGCATGAATACAGCTGCTTATTAAAGGACATCCAGAGATTAAACAGAAGGCATTTTTTAAAGAGGTATCTTAAATGAGTCTAATTGAAGTCTGCAACCAGAGTGTTTGTTTCTGGGGCTCCTTGATAGAAACTCTTCTATCGAAGGGATGAGTAACAGATAGGGAAAGTGAAGAGGTTTCTGTTTGAAAAAAACTTCTCAACTAGCTTTCTGGGACCACCCAAGGTGAAATGGAGAGGCTTGGTTCACAGGAGGAGAGTCAGACATATTTCACTGGCTGACAAAACTCCACATCCTCTCAGCAGAGACGGCTAGATCCCAGGGGCCAAGCAGGATCGCCACAACCACAAGTCAAGTGAAAACAGATGGAAATTATGACTCGCTTGAAAATATAGAAGCCATGCCCCCAAAAACGCGTCTCTCGCTCCAAACTCGAAGAGATGGGGAATCAGGACTGAAAAATCTAAATTAGAGCAACCAATCAGCCTGTTTTTTAAAAAAAAGAAAGAAAAAAAATTGCAAAAAACGAGAACATTTTTTAACTGTGCATGGTGCAGAGGTCTACCCTACACTGGGAAGAGGGGGGAACGAAATACGAAATCCATGCTGCATTCTTCCATTTCCTTTGACTGAGTGATGGCTCTACCAGTTTTTTGCACACTTTCCATGTCAGAAGTGTCAAATCTTGTTACCAACAATCTGCACGATTCCCTTTTGCTCTTTCTAAAAAAGCTGTTGACAGATACAGCACGATGCACAAAAAGAGCCAATCTTTTAAATACATTGGAGAACAAAAGTGTTTGAACTTGCCATTAGGCTAGCAAAATGTTGGTATACTTGGGTATGTAAGCAGAGCATTGAAAAACAACGTTGGTAATTTTTAATGGTACAACGTTGCTGTTTAAACGACAGCCTAAAATATACAAAATGCTTAGAACAGTTTTTTTCTTTTCTCTTAAGTCATCATGTCTTCAAATATCATTACATAATTGACATATACACACACACACACACACACGTCGTTCAAAGAAGTGCTTGACAAAAAAAATAGTCCCTTCCCTCCAAATACTTCATTCTATATTATACAGAATAAACTAAAAAGTTACTGAACATCATTTAAAGAGTAAAAATTAAAATAATTAGCAAATTTCAACATGCTTAAAAAGGACGTTAGTCTAAAATGAGGGAGAATTACATGAGCATTACAAAGCCAGCACACAGAGTTAAAAAAAATAATAACTGGAAGTTGGAAATTATTGTGGCGTTTCACAACCAAGTTGATTCTTCCATTTCATTTTTTTAAGATGCATTATTATTTATTAAAAATACACTAATCCCATTTTCAAATTGGACATTTCCAAGACTTTTGCCAATTTTGAAATGTAAAGGATATGATAAGCCAAAAGAAAACCCCTTAAAATAACAAAAACACCCTGCAGTCAAAACACAACAGCAATTTTAACAAATTAGGACCAGACATTTCTTTCCAATAAACACCAACTTCACAGTTAGGAATTTCATGCAATGTCTCCTAACATTGCTATGTATGGGCAATTCCAATGTGAAACCAAATCAAGAATATTCCACTGCTATTGTGTCTTTCTGTTGCGGTGGGGCTCCGAATGGTATCCACAGAAGGAAGAACATCGTAAGGTAGATTATGGAAAAGAACCAGGAAGATTTCTTGGGTCAAAGTGGACCTTTCTAAGCCAACAGCCACGGATCTGGCTGCCTTTCCTTATACTATGGAAAACAAATAAATCTAATTATAAAAATAAATCTCTTCTATATTCTCAGACTAGCTCGATACTCATGCTTTGTTACGAAACTATGTGGTCAGGCTTAGTTTTTGGGGAGGAAAATAAGGAGGGCTCTGCCTGCCAGCATCCTTCGGTATTCATCTGGCTAGCATCCTATCAGTATGTGAGAGAGTTGAGGGCTGATTGGAAATTGAAGCAGTATTTGCTGTGTGAGCAAGGAGACAGCAAGGAGCCTTGGTGTGGCTTAGCTCAACTGTTCTGTATACTAAAGCTGCTTGGTGCTGTGAAACGGAAACTGAAACCGAAACTCCTCTCCTCTGCTTGTGTTTTGCATTTGGAAGATTTCTTTCCAGGTGGGGAGGGGGAGTAGAACTCCTTAGCATCAGAGCATGTTAATAATAATAATATAGGAAATACTAATGCTCTGATGGTCATTTCAAAAAATCCTTTCTTAGCGAGCCCCTAGAAGCCAAGAGGGACATACGTGCCAAATTTCAAGTTTGTAGGCTTTATGGTTCTTTACAGCTAATGCTTTAGGAATACAAGCATATAACCATGTTTTTCAAAAAATGACTGCTTGCACACAGTTGCCAACAGGATTTGTTTATGGGTCTATAGTTTGTTGCCTGGTTGGTGTGATCCTTCCATCTCACCTTCTGAAGCCATGGTTTAAAACCACGAATGTCATGCCCCTGCTGGAGACTGACTCTGAGGGAGAGGAGCAACATCTGACAGGGAGTGGAAAGGTGGCTCCGGAGGTTGTGGAGGAGGCTGGGGAAGGGCAGAGGCCAGCTGGGCAGTCAGAGGAGGACACAGGCCCTCTACATCCTAGGGTACACAGGGAGGAGAGGATAAGGGAAAGACATGGTCTTCTGGGGAGGAGAAGGCCTTGATCCTCTAAATGGGCTGCAGCTGTGACAACTGAGTAAGAGGACAGACTTACATACTGGCGCACATGGAAACAAAGTGTGGAAATATCTTTAGTTTATGGTTTCTCTCTAAGTTTGCTGTGTGTGTTATCTGTGGACGTCCTCTAGCACTTATCTTGCCTGGTTTGTGTTGCTTTTTTCCTTCTTCTTGTAACAGTTTGTGAGGGAGTTTTTTGTCTTCCATCAAGAATATTCGGAGCCTGAAAGCACAGTGAAGGAATAAAAGGGGCTTCACCTGTTTTCTGTGACTGTGTTTGTTTTGTATCCCACTCTGGGTCATCACAATGAATGACAAGACATTAGTTCCATGCTGGGAACTAATGCATCAAATATTTTTTATTCCATTTTAACTTTTTGTTTTAATTTCCAATCAGAAGCCCCTAGGAAAACTCGCCACTTCTAATCTCAGAGGGTGTAGAAGAAGACTCCTCAAAATCCAGTTCAGCTACTTTGCAAGGTTTCCAATTAATTAATGGACAGGCCAAATGTCAATGGCAGTGATGGGCTAACCTTTTCGTCATTGTGTGCCTGCACCCATAATGCAATGCATGCACTGATACTGCCCTCCCCCCAAGCACATGTGTGCACGATCCCTGCTGCACCCCGCCCCTGAGCATACACAGCAGATACCCAACAATCAGCTGGCTGGTGAAAGGCGCACCCAAATGCACAGTGGACCTGATCCAGGGCGACGGCTCGCGTGCTGACAGAGATGGCTCTGAGTGCCACTTCTGGCACACACGCCATAGGTTTGCCATCATGGGTCTATGAAGATTCTCAGCCATCCTGGTCACGGTTGTCCCAAAGGTGCTTTTTCAAGAGGCAGCTTGCTCTTTCTTTGTTTTTCCTTGAAGACATTTTGCTTCTCATCCAAGAAGCTTCATCAGTGTTGACTGAAGGGTGAAGAATCCTTCCATGCTCGACCATTCAGCCATAGCTGAAGAAGCTTCTTGGATGAGAAGCAAAACATCTTCAACAACAAAGTCCAGCTGTCTTTTTGGACAACCATGACCTGGATGGCTGGGACTCTTCATAAACAGGAAGCCTTTGGAAAACCTTTCCTGTTTCTTTGGAGTCTTTGCACACATAGTCCTCAACATACAACTGCTCATTTAGTGACTATTTGAAGCTACAATGGCAGTGGAAAAAGTGATTGATGACAGTTCTCCACACTTATGACTGTTGTAGCATCCCTATGGTCCCATGATCAAAATCCAGACATTTGGCAACTGACTCATATTTATGATGGTTGCAGTGTTCTGGGGTCATGTTCTTACAAGCAAAGCCCATGGAGAAGCCAAGGTTCATTTTACAAGCATGTTACTAACTTCAGAACTGCAGGGCTTCTCTTATCAAATGTGTGCCAAGAAAGGTCTTGTACAGGGGTGGGATTCAATTTTTTTAACAACTGGTTCTGTGGGCGTGGCTTAGGTTGTTGGCATGGCTTGGTGGTCATGTGACTGGGTGGACATAGCTTGGTGGTCATGTTATTGGCTGAACATGGCCAAATCAATATCACTCAAATTGAGGCACCATCTCCTTGCCTGGCCTCTCATGACTGTGGGGATGCTGCAACAGTCATAAGTGTGAAAAATGGTCATAAGTCACTTTTTTCAGTGCCATTGTAACTTTGAATGGTTACTCCACACAAGCAAAGTACCAGCAAAGGAGGAAAAAAAACCTCCAGAGAAATTCTTGAGACAGGAAGTCGAGTCCTGCCAAGAATGTAATAAGGGTTAATGGAAAGGCAGTTTCTATAAGCAACAGCAGAATGTTTCCTTCCTGACTTCCTTACAAGATTAGGCCTGTAATTCCTTCTAACAACCGGTTCTCCGAACTGCTTACAATGTTAAGAACTGGTTCTAGCGAATAGGTGCGAACTGGTAGAAATTCACTGAGCAACTGTCTATCTCTCTCATAGACAGAAATTTTGAGCTCGTTTCTGGTCCTAAGTCAGGAGTGTCAAACTCAAGGCCCATGGACCGGATCCAGCCCACGGGGGGCTCAATTCTGACCTGTGGGGCTGCTCTAGAAATAGGGAAGGATCAGCCCTCAATACCTCTGCCACTGAAAATGGAGCTCGGGAGAGCCGTGCTTGCAGGAGGCCATCACAGCTGAAAACAGGGCTCGGTAGCCTGTTTTCGCTGGCAGTGCTAGGGAAGTGGTGGGATTCAAAAATTTTTACTACTGGTTTTGTGGGCGTGACTTGGGGGGTTGTGATGTGGCTTGGTGGGCGTGGCTTGGTGGGCATGGCTTGGTGGGCATGGCTTGGTGGGCACAGTAGGGGAAGGATATTGCAAAATCTCCATTGCCACTCCATTCCATGGGGAAGGTTACTGAAAAATCCCCATTTCCTCCCTACCCCACTAAGCTGCTTTCCAGCTCCGTTCTCCTGTGCAGTGCAAACAAAGAAGACCCAGCCAATCAGCTGGGACTCAATGGGAGGCAGGAAAGAGATGGGGACAGGGACAGGCAGAGGTGGCATTGGCCAGTTCTCCGAACTACTCAAAATTTCCACTACCAGTTCTCCAGAACTGGCCAGAACCTTCTGAATGCCACATCTGTGCTCAGGCCATGACAGACATCCCAGATACAAATGACATCAAGCTGGCCATGGCCAGCCTAGCCACATCCACCCTGTCCCCTCCCCAAGGTCAAACACAACCCTGATGCAGCCCTCAATGAAATCGAGTTTGATACCCTTGTCCTAAGTCAAGGACTACATATAGTCCTGGCACAGGGGGACTACACTAAGTAAGGAAACTTCTATTGAATTAAATGTATTAAAACCCAACTGAAAATTGGCATGGGAGTACATCAGCCAGTGCGTACACCACTAGAATGATGAGTAAATGTACGTCTAAATGTATATATCAGCCTCTTTGAGAACACCCCCCCCCACTGCTTTCCCATTGCCACTGTATGCCCCCAATCATTTGTCCCCAAGCTATACAGCTCTCAGAATGAAACTATCCATGCTCACCCATCATCCCTTGGTCAGATGTTAAGGACGGACCTCAAGCTGCCTCTTAGCTTCCTCAGAGTAATCTCACTACAGGAATACTGTCATGCCCCTGAATCTGAGGAGGAAGCCTAACAGCTGACAGGGAGTGGGAGTATGGCTCCACTGGCTGTGGAGGAAACTGGGGAAAGGCAAAGTCCGGCTGGGCAGAGCAGAGAAGAGATAGAACAAGGGAAAGGGAGTTCAGAGGAAGACCCAGGCCCACTCCCTCTTCATCCTAGGGCATGCAGGAAGGAACGGAGAAGAGAGCAACATGGCTTATGGGGGAGGAAAGGGCCCTAATTCCCTTCATTAGCCACAGTTGGGAAGACAGTATATAAGACATGCAGGCTGCAAGTGGCAGGCTGTTGGGAGCAAACATGACTTTATCCTGTGTTGTCGTGGTTTATCTGTATTTTTGGCATCTTCCCAACCATGTGAGTTTTGCCGTGCCTTCAAGTCTGAAAATCTTGCTCCTGCCCTGCCAAATTAATTATTTCAGTTTGGCTTGTTTGGACTTTAAGTTACAGTTGCTCATGTTTTGGATTTAATTTTCTGCAGTCAAGAGTTGTTCCTGGGAGAGTTTTTCTTCAGCCAGAAGGTAACCTGGACATTGGGGGCAAAATTGGAAATAATAAAGGGGCACTTACTGACTATCTGCCTGTGCTGTCCCAGGCCATCACAAATATCCAATAAAGCAGTTTCTTGCCAACAGAGGCTGTGGGTTTCTTCCAGGAGATACATGACCAGAAGCAATAACTTAGAGGAGTCTTTGGTGCTCGCTGAGCTCCATTGTATTCTTGCAAACGTTTCACTACCCAACGAGTTAACTTCATTGGTGCTGGTGATGATGCATGATGCTAGCACTGATTATGTTATCCAGTTTGGTAATGAAACATCTGCATAAAACACTCAAGTTTAGAGATCACCAAGGACCCTTCATTTTAATCATGAGCCACAGATATTCTCCTTTACTGGTACTGCAAATGACTTAATATTTCCCTAGCAAAGTACAGGACAATTATTACATTAGGTTCTCTTCTAACATTTTGGCCAGGCGAATTGACTCTGTGAGCCACTCCGGATTCCCTATATTTGGATCCATATACACATGTATTTTCAATTCTCAAGGTTTTTTTATGGAACACGTTATTTCAAATGATTAATAAAAAATACTTCTTTGACATAAGTTCTTTATATAACCCCAAATTAACAAGCAACGGAGGCCAAGAGGCATATGAAATTCAACCACAGAGAAATGTAGCTTAATATTTATCTCATTCTGTTATTTTACATAATCCAATGGGAAAATGCGCTCTTCCCTTCATCCATCACGTCCTTTTACCATAACTCTCTTTCTCACTGAGGAAGATCCCTCCCGGCCTCTAGCCGAAAGACCAAACTTTTCCTTCTTCCTTTCCAAACCTGACTGAGATGTTCCTTATCAACCAGTAACCCCCAGATTCTGCTGGATAAAGACTACCAACCAGAATCTAAACGTTTCCGGCCCTGTTTTCCTCTCAAACTCCTCTTTCCATGGTTCCGTGTTTTTTCTTCTGTCTCATAGTTACCTACAAGAAAACATTCATTTTACGTTCAGCTGCTGAGGCAATCAATTCAAGTGGATTGCCGCCTTGTCTCACCAGATATACCCTGAAGATCAACGCAAGCCTTTGCGTGTAGCCAGACTCAGCTGCATGTGTGTGGGCAAGCACATAAAAATCCTGCTCCACAGCGTTCCTCAGGCAACAATGTTCGCCATTCTGAAGAAGGTGCTCTGTAAACAAAATCCTGCAACCAGAATTCTGCCTGAAAAGCCAAGAGCGCAACAAATAGATTCAGCCAACGGCCCTCACCCTGCTATTTTAGTGAAGGTATGAAATCTGAAAAACTTTCCTCAAATATCTGCCCATATTCAGAATAACAGAATTGGGAGGGACTGTTCTGACCCACGCCCTTTTCCGACAAATCAAACATAATTCAAAAAGAACAGAAACCTTATAATGCTTTTATAAAATAATTAGCTGTGATAAACACAAGCCTTGCCAAACTGTGCAAGACTTGCCAAAAGATAACAAACAAGAAATAATTTGCAAAATAAGAATCTTCAAAAACAAACTCAGGATACTGGAATGTCCACGAGGCTGGAGTTTCAAAAGGTTTTTGCCTTCTGCAAAGAAGGTTAGTTTCACAGCTGGCTTTTATCTTCTTGAAGGAGGGGCCGTTATCTTGCAGCCTTAATCCCAAGTTGCCCGTGCTGTTGTAACTGCTCTTTCCTACAAGCAGTCCTGCATGCACGCACACTTGGCACAGGTTCCTCGGGAACCTCATCACTGCTGCCAGTCCCCACAATCTCCGAAGGCAGCAGTCCACTCCCTAATGGTCCTGGCCCCTCATCTGAATCCTCGCTCTCTTCAGCCATTCGCACCTGCTGCCAGCTAACCACAACAGGGACCTTGGAGGTCTTCTAGTCTAACTCCCTGCTTGAGGAGACCCTCTACCATTTTGGGAAAGTTCTTAAAAACCTCCAGTGTTGGAGTATTCACAACTTATGAAGGCAACCCATTCCACTGATTAACTGTTCAGGAAATTTCTCCTTAGTTCTAGGTTGGATCTCTTCCTTGATTCGTTTCCATCCATCGCTTTAGATGCTTTGGATAATAGGTTGACTCCCTCATTTTTATGGTAGCACCTCAAATATTGCAACATGTTCCTTAACCTTCTTTCTTGCACAGATGAAGGTTGACAAAAACCTTTAGCTATAGACTGAATGGAAAAAGTGAAGTTCTCAGGCCACTTCTAATATAGCTCCCATTTCTCTCCTTTAGCAAGCTTTCCTGGTTGTGTTGGAAGGTTCAATAACTAAAGATAGCTTCTTGAAAGAATCCGGAGCTCAGGCAGCCATGCTTTTTAAAATTATCATTATTCCAATCCAATGTTTTTCAAACTTGGCAACGTTAAGATGTGTGGACTTCAACTCCTAGGATTCCCCAGCTACTGTTCCCCAGCCACACATCTGTTTTATTCCCTATGTAACAAGAATACCTTCAAAACACAACATCACTTCCTCCTCTTCTACTCAGATCCAATTTACTCCATAAACTCTCTTTTACTGGTGCTAGATTTCATTTCCACTAGCTGTCATCTAACACTGGAGACTTGGTTAGAACACCAATTGTTTCTCTCAACGCTTGGATGGTTGTGATTCAAATTTTTTGGAATTTATTACACACTATTGTTTCTCAGAGTTTTTCTTTTTTCTTTTTCCTTAAAATTCCCATTATCTAGAGCTCTTGTTGGAAAATCCATTGATTTCTGTGGTACAGGAAACAGAATGTTGTAAAACCAGAGGAGTGTAAAACTGGCATGGGGGAAGGAATGGATTCTATAAAAGTTCAGTTGCCTTCTAATATGACCCTTCCTATGCAATAGCTACCTTCACATCCAGTAAGAGTCTCAATATTTAGCAATGTCCATTGGTTCAGCTATTTCTTTACCCTCTTTGTAAAAAGTGTCTGGCAGCTGTAACTCTTAACTCTTAACTTCATGGCAAATCTAACTCTGCTTCCAAAGAATAATAGTTATTTTATTTATTTATTCATTCATTCATTCATTTATTTATTTAATTTAATTTATTTGGTTTGTCAATTGCTTACAAGATAATAGGTATAAATAAAAACATGGATAAATATAAGAAAAATAAAAGAAACAATAGGACAGGGATGGTAGGCACGTTGGTGTGCTTATGCACGCCCCCTTTTTATTTGGTTTGTCAATTGCTTTCAAGATAATAGGTATAATTAAGAACATAGTTATGAATGCATGGATTCATATAAGAAAAATAAATGAATAAAATAAGAAAATAAATAAATAAAATAAGAAAAATAAAGTTACAATTAAATCTTTTGTTTTACTGTGCTTTTTATTCCTCTTTATATTTCTTTCATTGAAGTTCAGATGAAAAACACCAAAAATGGACCACAGAGAAGATGACCTTAGACCAGGGGTGTCAAACTCAAGGAACCTTGTGCCAGCCCATGGGGTGCTTAAATCTCGCTTAAGCCCATGTCCCACTGCACCAACGGATGCAAAGAGGATGTAAAACGGACAAAAAAGCTTGCCATCTGTTTGAAAACGCGATGCATCCGTTGTGTACTCACTGCGTACGTGTTTCATACGCTCTATCCATCAAACATCCGTCTACTGCTATTTCATCCGCTCAAAAAGTTTTGAGCTGCACAAAACTTTTTGAGCGGATGAACTTTCCACTGTGTACGATGTACATCCGTGACACATATGGGCAACAAATGTTCTATGTCCTTTGTCATCCGTTACATGTCCGCTGTATCCTCTCGGCATCCTCTGGACATCCCCTCAACTCACATCCGCTACAACTGAAAGTGGAAAGAGGGAGGAAGCGAAAGGTACACGGAACGTCCACACAGCGTGACTAGCATGGAAATAGAAAGGATGTAAGTGGATGCATCTTGTATATAAAGCATTAAAATGGACAAAATGTTTGTATATGGGACATATCTCGGATACGTCGGATGTCTGGAGTATGCCTAGAGTATGTGGAAGGACACCTAGTGGAAACCCGACATTTCCTACAAAAAGGGGGAGGAAATCACTATAACAAGCTGATGGTGGAGCTGAGGAATGAAGACCCTCGTGCATTCCAGCACTTCATGACGATGCCACCAGCCATGTTTGATGAAATTGTGGAGTGTCTGAGACCCAGGTTGACCAAGCCTAGCACCAACTTCCATCCCAGCCTGGACCCTGGACTGAAGGTGGCACTGACTCTGTGCCACCTGGCCTCTGGAACCACATACAGAAACATGCAGTATGCCTGGAGGGTGCCACACAACGCCGTCAGCAAAGTGGTCAGAGAAGTGGTGCAGGCCATCATCGAAGAATACGTGGAGGAATTCCTCCAGTACCCCACCACTGAAGAAGGCTGGAGGAAAGTTGCAGAACAGTGGTATCAGAGGTGGAACTTTCCCCACACCGTTGGAGCCATAGATGGGAAGCACGTGGCCTGCAAAGCCCCAGCCAACTCAGGGTCCTCTTATCACAACTACAAGGGCTTCTTCAGTATCATCCTCTTTGCCATGGTTGATGCTGACTACAAGTTCATGTACATCAATGCTTCAGGCAACGGGTCTGCTTCAGATAGCCAGGTATACAATGCCAGTCACCTCAAGGATGGGCTGGAACGCAACCTCATCATGGGTTTTCCAGATCCAGACCCCCTATCCAACGACACACAAGATGTGCCCTACTTCATGGTGGGTGATGACGCCTTCTCCCTCAGAACCTACCTCATGAAGCCCTACACTTCCAGATACCTCACCCGTGAAGAGAGGATCTTCAACTACAGGCTGTCCAGGGCAAGACGGGTGGTGGGGAACACCTTTGGCATCCTGGCCAACAGGTTCCAGGTACTTCTCACCACCATGCAGCATCACCCAGGGACTGTGAGGAGCATCGTGGAAGCTTGCTGCATCCTGCACAATCTCATGCGCACCCGTTACCCAGTCTTGCAGAACAGGCTCGTGGGCCTCCAACAAGGCAATGGGGACATGGAGCCTAGTGAATGGAGGCAAGGACAAAACCTGATAGACACTGTGGATGTACAAGGCCCCAACAGAGCTTCACGTGAAGGGAAGAAGCAGCGCAACCCCCTGAAACACTGGTGCAACTCCCCAGCTGGAGCAGTGGAGTGGCAAGACAGGATGGTAGATGCTTAATGGATGCTTCCTTGAGCCTGTCTCATAACACTGATGAGATTGTGCCATGTATGTTGTTGAGTAGCCCTACAATGAACAGGGCATTAATAAAGAGCTTTGTTTATTTTGAAATGTGTTGATCAATGAATAAATTGTTATTGATAAAAAAAGGGCCATATGTGTGGCAGCTGGGAGGGTGGACCATACAGTCCCACTATGCTTGCACTGGAGGTTTATCAATCCCACAGCTATCCTTACCCATCCCACAACTATCCTTACCTATCCCACAGCTATCATTACCTATCCCACAACTATCCCTACCCATCCTACAACTATCCTTACCCATCCCACATCCTCACCTATCCCACAAGCATGCAAAGGCTTAATCCTTTTTTCAAAGTTTTCACCAACGCTTTATGAAGTAAATAAAATGAACCAAGTGTGTGAAGCAAAGATAACCTTTATTGACAACTGTCTTTAAGTAAACTGTATGACTTTATTAAAAAAGCAAAATGAACCAAGTAAAGTGTCTTTAAGCAAAGATAAAGTGAACAGGTAACAACTCAGTCTCTGGCACTATTCTCAGTCACTCTGAGGCATGTCCTCTGAGGCATGTCCTCAGCTGTCGAGCATCCAGGGACTGTGGAGGTGGCTGTGGCTGGAGTGCTGGTCTGAGGCGCCATTGGGGTGCCTGGCCCCGAGAGTACAACAGGGGATGGTGTGTTCAGGAAGCTCTCAGAGAGCTGACTCAGTCCCGTGAGGTTGAGAGGCCCTTCCTCAAGGACCTGGGATGTCAGGCACAGTACTGATGACAGATTTTCTGTTGAGGGGCTTGGCTGTGGTGTGGAAGAAGGAGGAGTGTAGTGGGGCTGTCTGGTCTGCAGCTGGGTGAGGTGAGGCGTCTGTGGCGTGTGATGTACCTGGCCCTGGACTGGGAAGGGATGCCTCTGCTGTGGGAAGTCCTGGTACTCATAGCCTTGGTAGGTGAGGGGCCGTTGAAAGCTGTGGAAGAGCTGTGACATCGCTTGGGGTGGAGGATCAGTCCTAGACTGGGTGGGAGCAGGTTCAGCTGGGCCTGGAGTGTGGTGCAGCAGTGCTGTGATCTTCTCCTTCATCACCTGGTATTGGGCCTCGGGCAGGTCCATGAGGGTCTGGCTCACGTACGTGATGAAGGGCTTGCGGTTCGAGGATGGTATATCGCTGTGGACCAGCTGAGAGAGAAGATCTGTGCTGGTCTTGATCGTGTCCCTGATCTCCAGCAGGACAGTGTGGCTCTGGCCCTCCAGTCTGCCTCTCTGTCTGCTTTCTGTGGAGGTGGAGCTGGGTGTGGGTGTGGGTTGGTCTCTGGTGGCTGCTTCTTCTTGCTCCATTTGAGACAGGGGATCCTCCACGTCCTGTGGCATGGGGAGTTAAGCTGTTGGGGGGGGTCTCTGCTGTGGGGCCCTCCAAAGACACCTGCCTGGACACGGTAGCTGTCTCCTGGCTGGAAGAAGAGTGGCTGTCTGTGGGCTGTCTGAGGGAGAGGGTTGACAGAGGGGCTGCTCCTCAGTGGCGGACTTCACCCTCCAGGAAGCTGCACTTGGCCATGACGTACATCTCCCGGTCAGTGAGCTTGACAGTGGCCTGCCCAGATTTCTTCAGGTGCAGCTTGCCATACCAGGTGTGCATGTGCTTCCACCATCCCAGGAGTACATCTGCAGTGTAACCCAGGCTCCCTTCTCCTTGCCTTGCCTCTTCCTCCCTCTGGCAGGGGCTTCAGGGCCTTCAGCAGCAGGGCTTTGAGGGCCTTGGGGCTGGTCCACCACAGCAGTAGCACCAGCAGCACCAGCAGCAGGAGAAGCACCAGCAGCACCAGCAGGAGAAGCACCAGCAGCAGCAACACCAGGAGCACCAGCAGCAGCAGCACCAGCAGCACCACAGCTTCAGAGTCAGCGCTAGCGGGTGGGATGGTGGTTCTGTCCTTCTTGCCAGGGCTGGCAGGAGTAGGCACAGGATTCCTCTTCTTCCCTGACTGACGAACCATGGTGTTCTTTCAAGATGTCTCTGGCAGCAGGTCTTTCCTCTGAATGGTGACCCGCTTGAGAGCTGCTTCCCTTTATATCCGTGGGGCTGATGCAATGCATCCTCCCTGCATGCGCAGTGACTGCTTTGCATCCGCTACGCATCTGCTGTGCATCCTATAGGCGTCCGTGGTGCATCCGCGTCATCCGCTCCTTCCGCTACGCATCTGCTTCGCTATTCTCCCCCGGAAGCCCTGCGGATGTATCATCCGCTTCCATCCGCTAGGCTTCCTACGAACATCCGCTTACCATCCTCGCTATGTACTACCCACGTCCGTTCCTTTCCGTTGTTTTCCATTATGTTTATGCAAATTTGGGGCACTTTTGAGAGTGGATAACAATGGATGGAGCCACCCCCAAAATTTTGCTCGTCCGCTGTGTCCTTTTTGCATACGTTTTGCATCCGTCGGCCAGTGTGACCTAGCCTTTAGGTGGCCACCCTGGAAACAGTGAAGAACCAGCCTGTGGTGCCTCTGGCAGTGAAAATGGAGCTTGGGAGACCTGTGCCCCTCCCCGACCCCATTTTCAGCTGTGATGGCCTCATGCAGCCCTCTGTCAGAGAAAATGGAGCTCCCTTTTTGGTGGCAGAGGGCCGCAGGATGCCGTCATGGTCTAAAATGGGGCCGGGGGGGCAGCCCACCCAAGCTCCATTTTCACTGGCAGAGGAACCCATTTTTGCTGCCAGAGTGCTTGGGCCCCAACAGGTGACCCGACATGAGTGACATCAAGCTGGCCACACCAACCTGGTCCCCGAGGTCAAACCCAACCCTGATGTGGCCCTCAATGAAATCGAGTTTGACACCCTTGCTTTAGACCAGTGGTGACTAACCTTTTTGGGCTCCTGTGCCAAAAATTGTGTGTGCACTTGCACGCTCGCACTTGTGTGCCAGCACCCATAAGACAAAGTATGCCCCCCACAATCCCATACACATGCGTGTACAATCCCCCCACGCACCCACCCACCCCTGTCATCCCTTTACCTGCACTGCACCTCACAGATGATTTTTAGCCAGTATGAGACCTTTTTCGGCCTCCCGAAGGCTTGAGGAAGGCTTCTGCAGGCTTCTACAAGCTTTGTTTCTAGCCCCGTTTCATCACTTCCTGTTTTTCTGAATCAGTTGTGAGGTACGCACAGTTGTGAGGTAAGTTTGCCTGCAGCTCACATGCCAGCACAAATGGTTCTGCATACCACCACCACGGCCTTAGACTGTCCAAAGCACTGTGCAATAGATACCCTCAAACCATGACAGACAAGCCTATATCCACGGTGGGTCAATGCAGCCTAGAGTTCTCAGTTTGTACCACTAAGCATCTGAGACAATGCTGCCAAAATATGCAAGAAAATAGTCATGTTTAGGAATGCCCTTTTTTTCCCCAGAAAAGTTTCCAAGATTCCAAGTGGCTGTGGAAATCAGCAAGAGAGGGAGTGATATCACCATTCTCATTCCATTAACACAAGGACGCCATGACATATTTGTCTAGACACCTATGGATCTAAGGCTAACCACATCTCTCATCCTTAAACCCATCCCATATGAGCCACAGTGGCGCAGTGATGAGAGTGCAGTACTACAGGCTATTTCTGCTGGCTGCCAGCTGCCTGCAATTTGGCAGTTCGAATCCCACCAGGGCTCAAGGTTGACTCCATCCTTCCATCCTTCCGAGGTGGGTAAAATGAGGACCCAAAATTGTTGGGGGCAATATGTGGACTCTGTATATCACTTAAAAAGGGCTGTAAAGCACTGAAGTGGTATATAAATCTAAGTGCTCTTGCTAAACCTCCCCAAAAGATTGGCCCATTTATTTGAAGTCATCAGGACTCATGTCTGTGATATTGGAAGGCCAAAATGTTCCTGGTTTTTCCAAAGTGTAGCCCTTAGCTCAAAGAAGGCGTCCACCCTTAGTTTTAGATGGTAGAAAGGACCCTTATATCCAACACTTTGATAACCTTAAGAATTTTTCCACTCCGCTTTGAGAACTGTTGTCTCAGAATGGTAGAAGTGGAAGGTGCCCGATCTGCCTGTAATTTCTGCAGAAAAACATATATAATTGGAGGAAGAGTTATAAAAGTTCTCTCTTTTGGCTCAGTCACTGGGTTTAATGAATGTTATTAAAACATTTTAAGAATGCTCCGCTGCAGTCCATGTTTTTCCCTTCAATCTTAAATCACTCCTTCGGTTTTGGACGTTCCAAGATTGCCATAAAAGTTTTCCTTGTTTGGTCACCCTGACATTTTCTAAGGTGAGACCAGCTTTTCTGGATCTTTGTTTTCAAACTCTGGGTGTACCTCATGTCCGATACCATCTCGGGATGATGTAGACATCGTTTCATACTTGCTGAGAAAGAAATACTACCTTTAATTTGGTTCCAGGTAAATGGTCTCATTGTTTTTGTCCTACAGTTGTAAGCACACTGTTTTCACGCTGTTTTTAAGCAGGGGCTATCTAAAAACAAAACTTCTTTTGGGGGGAGGAATGGAAGAAATAAAAGGGTCTGAGGGTTGAAGAAAGAGTTCTTAAATTTCTTGGAGGCTGAATGGTTTCTCAAGCCAGACATTCCCAATTCTGAAGTTAAAGGCCTTCAGTGAAATACTGCATATAAACGATAGCCTCAAATTCTTAAAATAAAAGGAGATGTCAAAACATTGAGTCTAAAACAGCTCTTGCAGAACAAATCTGCCAAGCAAAGCTACTGCCAAGCTCAGGAGGAAATCAGAAGATTTAGGCAGTTCCAGTGAGTTTAATAATTTATTATTATTATTATTTAAGCTCTCTAAAACAGGGGTGTCCAACTCGATTTCATTGAGGGCCACATCAGGGTTGTGTTTGACCTTGGCAGGGCAAGGTGGACGTGGCCATCATGATGTCACTTGTGTTGGGGGGGGGGCGTGCCTGTGGAGGCCTGAGTGCTCCTGAGCTCCATTTTCAGCTGCGACATTCTCCTGCAACCTTCCGCTGGCAAAAACAGAGCTTGGGACGACCATGGGTTGGTCCTTCACTATTTCCAGAGCGGTCCCTTGGTCCAGATCTAAGCATCCCCTGGTCCAGATCTGGCCCCCAGGCCTTGAGATTGACACCCCTGCTCTACAAGAATCTGACCAACTGGTGGTTAAGAGAAATGAGCGGGAGATAAGAGAGGCATTCAAAGTGAGCTGGACTTAGATCCCCTGTGGGCACGCAGGGACTCATGACTGATGAAGTGTTTGACCCCTCCCTCAGGCTCATCCTGGTCATTTCCTATACCTATTCTTTTATACTATTTCTAGGATCAAAAACGAATGAAAACCTGTACTAGAAACACAATCAATTCTTGAACAACAGTTTTTTAAAAAACTGGTAGACAGTTGGGAATTAACCCGGTTAGCAAATTAAGGTGGAAGGAATAAACCTCCTCTCTGATCTTAAACCCTGAAGAATAAAAGGAATTAAAATTAAATAGAAAAAGGAAGGCAGAAATTAAAGACTATAGTAGTTGGAGACTGTAGTGTGTGTGTAATATGTGTGTTTTGGAAATGAGTAGATTTTGAACAAGATTAATACATCCATGAAATAATTGACTAGAAAAATCCATGTTCAAACATCAGGATAATATGGAGCAAATCACCCTCATGTTTTTATCTACTTGTGAGATTCTAGAGACTGGTTACTATTGGGGATGAAGCAGTACAGATAATTACCTTATTTTATATCTATCAGAGTTCTATCTGCACTTTTGAAAAAAGAAATATATTTGAGATTTAAAAACAACAAAATATCTAATTAAGGTAAACCCTATCCACCTATTCATAACCATCATTTACTGGAACTGGAGTTTGCTTCAGTTTATCTCTTTATCCAACATGCTGTAAACCATCATCTTCATGCAAAATAAACCAGCTGTCCACCCCCCAGAAAACATAAGCATTTCTGAAAATTTGCATGCACCATTTTATTTGTAAAAGGTTATATTAATTTACAAGGAAGAAAAGGCAAGGATTAAAAAAAAAAAGTTTATCCCAACATTTTTTCCAAGTTAAGTTCTAGTTCTGAAGAAAGTGGGTTGATCAATATTAATTTAATAACCAGGAGTGGGCTGCTGGGGGTTTGCAGGGGTTCAGGAGATTCTGTGCAGTTCAGAGAACCCCAAATCCCACTCCTGGCTGGCCCTGCCACCCCTCCTCTCCCCTCCCAGGAATTCCCATGCAGCCTGCTTTGGATGCAGGTAAATGTAGGGAGCGCGCGAAGGCTCGGGAGAAACAGGCCTCTCGGAAGTTTGGGAAGGCTGAAAATGGGCCTGTTTCCAACTTCCAGAGAGCCTCCGGAACCCAGGGAGTCTGTTTTTGCCCTCCCGGAAGCTCGAGGAAAGCCTCCAGAACCAGGGGAGAGCAAAAACGCCCCTCCACACCATGGTGCAGGAGACTGACTAGGCCCCGCCCACCATGGCCCCGTCCACCCAGCAACCAGGCAGAGAACCTTTGCTAAAATTTTTGAAGCCCACCCCTGTGAATAACCCTGCTTTTAGGAAGGAAAATAAAACATGCATATGGAACACCAGCCAAATGCAAAGGAGAAGCAACCCAAAATTCAAGATGGCAAGCTGCCATGTCCAATCAAAGCCCCCCCCCCTTTTTTTTTTTTTTTTTGTATGTGGACCCTCTTTCCATGCAGAATTAAGCTTCGGTCTATTTCTTTCAATATGAAAAAGGTTAAACATCAGGCACCAAGTTCAGTGGAACTTCAGAGGTCTACCCGCAAAACATTCTTAAAAGCTTTTTAAACACACACCCAGTAACCAATAACCCAAACAAACATTATTCCTTTCTTGTTCAAACACTGCACTTCTAAATTATTTCTAGGAATAGCAAAAGAAGCAGAGAAACCAAAAGATAATCCAAAGAGACCAATATTATTTCTTTTCTCAATTAATCAGTAATAATTTATAAACAAAGGGAAATCTTAAAAGTTGGAATTGGGCAAGCTGGTTCATCAATCTATATATAACCTTTAAGGAGGCACACAAACTATTTAGTAAGACTCATCCTGCTGGATTCAAATAACCACAAATTGAACAATGCAAAAATGCAATTAAATTATTTCAGTACAGAAGCAGGTCACCAACCATATCTAGACAGAGATTTCCAGTTGCTGGTGGAGACATCCCACCCACAGAATCCAGCATAGCTACAAAAAAAGTAACTTTATAGTGCCCAACTGTGATTATAATGCAAAACCTAAAATATCAGCATACAGTCATTGTCTCCTATGGCATCACAGGAAATATTTCCGCCAATAAACAGCAGAAGTGAAGACCTGCACGCTATGAATAGTAACACTGTTAAAAACAAGGACGAGAGATAGACCGTCCATTTACATCATAAAAAAATCACATCACCAGATTGGATAACATGGTTTGAAAGCTGTGTCCAGTTCTGGTCACCATGCTTCAAAAAGTGTCTCTGGAAAGTGTGCAGAGAAGAGGAACGAATATGACAAAGTCTAAACTGTATGATGAATATTTGAGGGAGCTATTTGTCAAACATGTTTTTGGTTACAGATATCATTAAGAACATGATTATAGGTACATGAAATGGGTATGGATAAAAGGGGACATTAGGACAGGGATGGTTGGTGCTCTTATGCATGCCTCCTACAGACCTCTGAGGAATGGGGTGAGGTCAACAGTAGACAGTCTAAGGTTAAAATTTTGGGGGTTTGGAGAAGAGACCAGAGTCAGGTAGTGCATTCCAAGCAATGACCACTCTGTTGCTGGAGTCGTATTTCCTGCAATCGAATTTGGTGCAGTTTACGTTAAGTTTGCATCTATTGGGTGCTTGTGTATTGTTGTGGTTGAAGCTGAAGTAGTCACTGACAGCTAGGACATTGTAGCAGATAATTTTATGTGCTACACTTAGGTCAGACCGAAGGCAGTGTAGTTCTAAGTTGTCTTAAGCCCAAAATTTCGAGTCTGGGAGTATAAAGTATTCTGATGTGAGCAGAAGAGTGGAGGGCTCTTTTCGTGAAATATCTCTGGACTCTCCCAATTGTATTAATGTAATTGGTCTAGTAAATGTTTGTATGATCTAGTTGAAGGGTCTTCAAACATGGCAAGTTTAAGACTTATGGACTTCAACTCCCAGAATTCCTGAGCTAACATGACTGGAGGAGGAATTTTGGGAGTTGAAATCCTCAAGTCTTAAAGCTGTCAAGTTTGAAGACCACTGCTCCAGTTAGTAGTGTAATATTACCAGAGAAGAAGCTATGCAAGATTAAGTTAGAAACAACTCCTAATGCCTTTTTGGCAATGTTGTTATAATGGGCTCTGGATCATTAGAGATGAGTACTCCAAGATCCTTGACAGAACGAGGGTTGTCTAAGGTTGTGTCCATCCAGCTTGTATTTTATGTTCTGATTTTTCCCCCCCAATGTGTAAGACAGAGCATTTGTTGGTTGAGATGTATGTATGTGTAACCTATCAAAGAGAAAGATTAGGGAAGACAAGACTGAAGTTCTTCAATTATTTAAGAGGCTATCACATAAGAGGAGATGGACTTATTCTCCAAAACACCAAACAAGGGACAGACATGAAGTAATGAGTGAAGTTTGTTAAAGGGAGATCCTGCCTAAAAGTAAGGAGAAATTTCCTGACTGTGAGAACAATTAATCCAAAGAATAGCTTGCCTCCCAGACTTGTTGATGCTCCATCCCTGGAGGTTTTCAAAGATAGATTGGACCAGAGGTCCCCAAACTTGGCAACTTTAAGGCAGAGACTTCAACTCCCAGAATTCTCCAGCCAGCTATTCTGGGAACTGAAATCCCCAAGTCTTAAAGTTGCCAAGTTTGGGGACCCCTGGATTGGACAATCATTTGACTGGGACAGTATAAGGCAGGGGTGTCAAACACAAGGCCCCCAGGCTGGAGACGGCCCACGATGTAGTTGGATCCGGCCTGCAGAGCTGTCCTGAAAAATGTAAGGGGCCAGCCCATGTCGCTTCAGCCTGGTCTACTCAATGTGAAGAGTAAACATTGGGCCAGGTTGGCTTGTGCCCAACATACCTAATGCAAAGAGGGAACATGGCAGCAGTTTGGGGAGTGGCATCAAGCTGGCCATGGCCACCCAGTTGGCCACACTCACCCAGTCAAACACACACACACATCAGAGGTCGAACCACAGCCCTCATGTGGCCCTCAATGAAATTTAGTTTGACACCCCTGGTATAACGTCTCCTACCTTGAGCAGGGGACTGGAGTAAAAGCTCTCCAAGAGGTCCTTTTGATTCTATGTTCTAAAGCAGAGGTCTTTCAAACTTGACAGCTTTCAGACTTGTGGATTTCAACTCCCAGAATTCCTCCTCCAGCCAGGTTAGCTCGGGAATTCTGGGAGTTGAAGTCGACAAGTCTGAAAGCTGTCAAGTTTGAAGACCCTTGTTCTCCCCTTTCCTGGAGAAAAGAACAGTGTATGTTGAACGTTGCCCAACAAACAACTCATTTATCAGCAGTCCAGCACTGCTAAACTCATATACAGCAGAGGTGGCATTCAACAGGTTCTGACCAGTTCTGGAGAACCGGTAGCGGAAATTTTGAGTAGTTTGGAGAACCGGCAAATCCCACCTCTGACTGGCCTTGCCCCCATCTATTCTTTGCCTCCCATTGAGTCCCAGCTGATTGGCTGGGTCTTCTTTGGTTGCCCTGCACTGGAAAACGGAGCTGGAAAGCAGGTTAGTGGGGTAGGGAGGGAATGGGGATTTTACAGTATCCTTCCCCTGCCATGCCCACCAAGCCACACCCACCAAGCCATGCCACGCCCACAGAACCAGTAGTAAAAAACCTTGAATCCCACCACTGACGTACAGGTAGTCCTCAACTTACAAGTTCATTTAATGACTGATCAAAGTTGCAATGGCACGGAAAAAAGTGACATGACCATTTTTCAACCTTTGTAGCATCCCCATGTGATCAAAATCCAGATGCTCAGCAACTGGTTCACACTTATGACCGTTGCCGTGTCCCGAGGTCACGCGATCCCCTTTTGTGACCTTCTGACAAACAAAGTCCATGGGGAAGCCAGATTCACATAACAACCAGATTACTAAATTGTCAACTGCAATTATTCACTTAACAACAGCAGCAGGAAAGGTCATACAATGGGGCAAAGGTTACCTAACAAATGTTTCACTTAACAATAGGAGCTCTATAATGGTCATAAGTCAAGGACTACCTGTAGATTTTTCCTTCCTATCCTGGATGATAAATTTTTCCTTTTTTGGGGGGGCCTTCCCATGAAAGCAGACATCAGCTCGAGCATATTTCAAGGGGTTTTTTTCTGTTATTTTTAGAAAACGCAAATACAAGCGAGCCAAGTTTGTGCATCTGTCTGTCCGTTGCTGGTTTTAAGTGGGATAAATAAAAACAAGATGTTCACTTAAGTTTTTCTGAACTTTTTTCCGCTCTTATTTAGACATGTTGCTAAAGCTCCTAGACATGTTACTTCAGCTCAGCTAGTATTTCCTTTGGAAAATTCTTCATAAAAATTATTAATGATGGAAACGAAAGCCTGATGTGGAATAAAGCTATGCAAACAGCATCTTCTATGCAAAGTAAGCTTAAAATGTGCCATTATACTGAATTCTGAACTTGGCAATGAGAGATTTTTTTTAAAAAAAGTATAGGCAGAATCCAAATAACTTCACAGCTGGTTTCATATATCCAAGGAGGCTTTGGACCACACGTTTATTAACATGAACTTATTTCCCATCTCACAGAACAATTTACTTTCAAGGGATTATGAAAAGAGGCCTTACTATTTATATGTTGCTATAAGGCATTCTCCATCCTAATCGCTCATACATACCTCGAGAGTTTCTGGTTCTGTCTTAGCTGACATACAGCAAGATTTCTTCCACATAAAATTTGCTTTGCCATCATTTTTAAAAGAGAAGCAGGAGTCAAGAAACATGCTGCACGCTAGTCTCAAAGGTGGTTTTTTTCAAGAGGCAACTAGATTTTCTTGTTTTTCTTTGAAGGCGTTTCACTTCTCATCCAAGAAACTGCTTCAGGTCTGCCTGGATGGTGGGGAATGGAAGGATTTATATTCCTTGCAGGCAGCTGGTCCAAGAAGTCTCCACACCCATTTGCATGACCCTGAGGACACAGATAAGCCTCCAAGTGGCCTCAATGACACTCTTAAAGGATGCAAATGACGATTGTGCTTTGCTGGCAGCCTGTACAGAATTGGACAGTGGGGAAGAATGGGGACCAGTCCGGGAGTCTGGGGAGGACTCGGACGACGGTCATGCATCTGATACAGAGATGGGGCCAGGACAATCTGGGAGTGGGGTGCTGCCTCCGGAGCCCCCGTAGTCTGGCAGCAGCAAGGCAGAGGAACAAGGGCAGCCTGTTCCCAGTGCATATGTGTGCAGAGAAGGCAAGAGCAGCTGAGACAAAAGGGGCGACTTGGGAGTAAAGCCCCTGTCACAACAGATGGAAAGAGGATGTAAAACGGAGAGAAACACTTGCCATCCGTTGGTTAACGTGATGCATTCGTTCTGTACTCACTGCGTCCATTTTTCATCTTCTCTATCCATCCAGCATCCGTCGACTGAGATTCCATCCCCTCAAAAAGTTTTGAGCTGCTCAAAACTTTTTGAGCGGAAAATGTCTCCAACGCGTCCGTTCTGCATCCGAAACGCATACGGGGAACATCCGTTCTAAATCCGCCGTCATCCATTACGCATCTGCTATATCCACTAGGAATCCGCTGTGCATCCACGCAACTCGCATCCGCTCCAGCAGAAAACGGACACAGGGAGGAAGCGAAACGGACGCGGAACGGACACACAGTGTTAGTAGCACGGACGGAGAAAGGATGAAAGTGGATGCAGCTCGCATACAAAGCATTAAAACGGAAAAAACGTTCGCAGAGTGAACCTATCTCGGATATTTAGGATGTCTGCAGGATGCCTAGAAGATGCAAAAGGACACCGAGTGGAAAACCTATATTTCCTATAAAAAGGGGGAGGAACTCACCTGGATCTCACTTTCAGTCCAGCAGCCCTGCTGTGCAGACCTCTTCAGCCTTCACCTGGCTCTTGCTCTTCCACAGCATCCAGTCATCTCCACCATGGATCGTCACAAACTCCTTTTGGTAGCCACCATCGTTCTACAACAGTGCGAAGCCATCTACAGGCTCTTTCACCTGTTCTACGCGAAGAAAAGGAGGCAGCCAAGAAGTGTCTAGGTCCGAAGATGGATCGCGAGAAGAGCAGAGTACAGACTGTATAACAAGCTGATGGTGGAACTGAGGAACGAAGAAACTCGTGCATTCTAGAACTTCATGAGGATGCCCCCAGCCATGTTTGATGAAGTTGTGGAGCGGCTGAGACCCAGGTTGACCAAGCAGAGCACCAACTTCCGGCCCAGCCTGGAACCTGAGCTCAAGGTGGCACTGACTCTGCGCCACCTGGCCTCAGGGACCACATACAGGAGCATGCAGAACGGCTGGAGGGTGCCACACAACACCATCAGCATTGTGGTCAGAGAAGTGGTGCAGGCCATCATTGAGGAATACCTGGAGGAGCTCCTCCAGTGCCCCTCCACTGAAGAAGGATGGAAGAAAGTTGCAGAGCAGTGGTATCAGAAGTGGAACTTCCCCCACACCGTTGGAGCCATAGATGGGAAGCACGTGGCCTGCAAAGCTCCAGCCAAGTCAGGGTCCACTTATTTCAACTACAAGGGCTTCTTCAGCATCATCCTCTTCGCCATGGTTGATGCTGACTACAAGTTAATGTACATCGATGCTTCAGGAAACGGGTCAGCTTCAGATGCCCAGGTATACAATGCCAGTGACCTCAAGGAGGGGCTGGAAGGCAACCTCATCATGGGTTTCCCAGATCCAGACCCCCTGCCCAACGACACACAAGATGTGCCTTACTTCATCGTGGGGGATGACGCCTTCTCCCTCAGAACCTACCTCATGAAGCCCTACACTTCCAGATACCTCACCCATGAAGAGAGGATCTTCAACTATAGGTTGTCCAGGGCAAGGCGGGTGGTGGAGAATGCATTTGGCATCCTGGCCAACAGGTTCCAGGTACTTCTCACCACCATGCAGCATTGCCCACAGACCGTGAGGAGGATCGTGGAAGCTTGCTGCATCCTGCACAATCTCATGCGCACCCGCTACCCAGTCTTGCAGAACAGGCTCGTGGACATCCAACAAGGCAATGGGGACATGGAGCCTGGGGAACGGAGGCAAGGGCGAAACCTGATAGGCACTCAGGATGTGCAAGGCCACAACAGAGCTTCACATGAAGCAACCTCCTGAGACACTGGTGCAACTCCCCGGCTGGAGCAGTGAAGTGGCAAGACAGGATGATAGATGATTAATGGATGCTTCCTTGAGCCTGTCTCATCACACTGATGAGATTGGGCCATGTATGTTGGGTGGACCCACAATGAACAGGGCATTTAATAAAGAGTTGTGTTTATGTTGACATGTGTGGATGATTGATTACATTATTATTGATAATAAAGGGCCATAGGTGTGGCACCTGGGAGGGTGGACCATTCAGTCCCACTATGCTTGCACTGGAGGTTTATCTATCCCACAGCTATTACCCATCCCAAAGGTATCCCTGCCCATCCCACAGCTATTACCCATCCCAAAGATATCCCTGCCCATCCCACCACTGTCTTAACCCATCCCACAAGCATGCAAAGGCTTAAACCATTTCTAAAAGTTTCCACCAAGACTTTATTGACTAAAATAAATGAAGCAAGTGTGTGAAGCAAAGATAATCTTTATTAATAACAAGCTGTATAAGAAAAATGACCCGTGTCTTAAGTAAAGATAAAGTCAACAGGTAGCCACCCAGTCTCTGGCACTCTTCTTGGTCACTCTGAGGCGTGCCCAGTCTCAGGGGTGAAGGGTCCAGGTGCTGTGGAGGTAGCTGCTGCTGGAGTGCTGGTCTGAGGCGTCATTGGGGTGCCTGCCCCGAGAGGACAACAGGGGATGGTGTGTGGAGGAAGCTCTCAGAGAGCTGGCTCAGTCCTGTGATGTTGAGAGCCCCCTCCTCCAGGACATGGGGTGTCAGTCCCAATACTGATGACAGAAGTTCTGAGGCCGGGCTTGGATGTGGGGTGGAGGAAGGAGCAGTGGAGTGGGGATGTCTAGTCTGCAGCTGAGCGAGGTGAGGCGTGGGTGGAATCTGTGGTGTGGCTGGCATCGGTGGTGTGGGTGGCATCAGTGGAATCAGTGGCATCAGTGGCATTGGTGGCTGGCATCGGTGGTGTGGGTGGCATCAGTGGAATCAGTGGCATCAGTGGCATTGGTGGCACCAGTGGCATCCGATGTACCTGTGCCTGAACTGGGAAGGACTGCCTGTGCTGCTGGAGCTTCTGGTAGCCGTAGCCTTGGTAGGTGAGGGCCTGTGGAAAGCCTTGGAAGGGCAGTGACATCACCTGGGGTGGAGGAGCAGGCCTGGACTGGGTGGGAGCAGGTTCAGCTGGGTCTGGAGGGTTGTGAAGAAGACCGGTGATCCTGTCCTTTATCACCTGGTACTGTGATTCCGACATGTTCATGAGGGTCTGGTTGACGTAGGTGAGGAAGGGCTTGTGGTTGGAGGATGGGACGTCGGTGTGTACCAGCTGAGAGAGGAGATCTACGCTGCTTCTGATGGTGTCCCTGATCTCCAGCAGGACAGTGTGGCTCTGCCCCTCCGGGCTGCCTCTCTGCCTGCTTTCTGTGGAGGTGGAGCTGGGGGTGGATGTGGGTTGTTCTCTGGTGGAAGTGCCCTCTCCTTGCTCCCACTGTGTCAGGGGGTCCTCCACATGCTCCGCCATGGGGAGTGCAGCTGTCGGGGGGATCTCCGTCGTGGCACGCTCCATAGATACCTGCCTGGACACAGGAGCTGACTCTGCCAGAAGAGGACTGGCTCTCTGCGGGCTGCCTGAGAGAGAGGGTTGTCAGAGGGGCTGCTCCTCGGTGGCGGATCTCACCCTCCAAGAAGCTGCACTTGGCCATCACGTAGGTCTCCCGGTCCATCAGCTTGACCGTGGCCTGGCCAGATATCTTGAGGTGCAGCTTCCCGTACCAGGTGTGCATGTGCTTCCACCAGCCGAGGAGCACCTCCGAAGTGTAGCCCAGGCTCTCCGCCTTCTCTCTCCAAGCAGCCTGCTTCCTTTTGGTGTCTCGATAGAGCCTGTGTCCCTTCCGCCAAAGATACTCGTTCTCCCTCAGCCATTCCAGCACCTCATCCTCATGTTCCTCTTCAATGGAGTATTGCCTCCTCTCCCGTTCATGCATATGCCTCTTCCTCCCTCTGGCAGGGCCATCTGGGCCCTCATCAGAGGGGCTTCGAGTTTGTAGGGGCTGCTCCTCCACACCACTCCCAGCAGCAGCAGCAACAACGACAGTAGCAGCAAAAGCAGGACCAGCAGCACCAGCAACACCAGCAGCGCCAGCAGGACCAGGATCATCAGCAGCAGAGTAAGCGCCAGCAGCGCCAGCAGCACCAGCAGGACCAGGAGCACCAGCAGGACCAGGAGCACCAGCAGGACCAGGAGCAGCACCAGCAGAAGCACCAGCACCAGGAGCAGCGCCAGCAGAGTAAGTACCAGCAGAAGCACCAGGACCAGGAGCAGCGCCAGCAGAGTAAACACCAGCAGAAGCACCAGCACCAGGAGCAGCACCAGCACCAGCAGAGTAAGCACCAGCAGAAGCACCAGCACCAGGAGCAGTGCCAGCAGAAGCTCCAGCACCACAAGAGTCAGCCCCAGCAGCAGAAGCCCCAGCAGAATCAGAGTCAGGGCCAGAGGGTGGGATGGTGGCCCTGTCCCTCTTGCCAGGGCTGGCAGCAGATGGCAGAGGCTTTCTCTTCTTCCCCATGGTTGTTGGCTTGCTGGCTGGCTGGCTGGCTGGAGCTGTGTCTGGCAGCAGGTCTTTCCTCTGAATGGTGACCTGCTTGCGAGCTGCTTCCCTTTATATCCGCGGGGCTGACGCAATGCATCCTCCCCGCATGCGCAGTGAACGCTTTGCATCCACTCGGCATCCGCTAGGCTTCCGCTCTGCATCCACTTCATCCGCTCGGCATCTGCTCTGCATCCGTTCCTCCCGCTGCGCGTCCGCTTCGCTGTGCTCCCCCGGAAGCCCTGCAGATGTGCCATCTGCTTCCATCCGCTTCCATCTGCTAGGCTTCCATGGAGCATCCGCTTTCCATCCTGGCTACATCCTCCCCCCATCCGTTCCTTTCTGTTGTTGTCCGCTCTGGTTATCCAAATTCGGGGCACTTTTGAGAGCGGATAACAACAGATGGAACATTTTCTTGTCCGCTGTGTCCTTTTTACAAATGTTTTGCATCCGTTGGCCAATGTGACAGGCCCGTAAGACTTCAAAGTGATTGTCCCTCCCCTAAGGTATAAAGGAGGTCAAAGGTAGGGAAACCTTTGCAGGAAGCAAAGGTGTTCGCTCTGTTTGGATTAAACCTTGAAACTCTGTGTGGACTTTGTACTTCAGTTTGTTTTTTACAGTTAAATTGGCATTTTAGTTGTTGGCAGCAATTCAAAGGAGAGAAAGGTGGGTGTTTATCTCAAGGAACTATTTGGAACTCATTACAGTCTTGGAATGAACATAATTCCCAGTGTTGAAAGAAAACAAGAGTTGTTTTGACTAACTGTGTGCTTAATTATGGTCTCAGGAAGCCTTAGTCAGAATAATGACCAGCTGTCTGCAAGCAATATAAATCCTTCCATTTCCCCATCATCCAGTCAAAGCTGAAGAAGCTTCTTGGATGAGAAGCGAAACGTCTTCAAAGAAAAAAAACCAGAAAGTCCAGTTGCCTCCTGAAAAAGCACCTTTGGAACAGCTACGACCTGGATGACTGAGAATCTCCATAGACATTTAGCTATGCTGTAGATCAGTACTTGGTACAGTAGCCAGGAAGGCCTTGGAAAAGATCTTCAAATATATTGAAATATATTGGCAGCAATTTAGGATTTGTTAGCACTGTAAGGAGAGAACTGCATCACTGTAATGCAAGGTAGCAAAAAAAAAACAAAAAAAAAACCCAGGAATGTGGTGGAGCCTTTTTCTGACTAACCAATTTTATTAAAAAGCAGATGCTTTCATGAGCTGAAGTTCTCAAGCAGAAGATTATTTTCTGGGTGTTGAGTGCTGGGGAAATCAGGAGATTCAGACAGTTTAAATGAGTGGGAGTAAAGAAAGAATTCAAGGTGGGATGGACTTAGATGGGTGCACAGGGACTCATAGCTAATGACACGTTTGACCCCTCCCTCTGGCTCAGACTTGTAATCTCCACTGCGCTTCTAAACTGCGATGGGATTCCCAAAAATTTTACTACTGGTTTTGTGGGTGTGGTTTGG
Source organism: Laticauda colubrina (assembly GCA_015471245.1). NCBI lineage: Eukaryota > Metazoa > Chordata > Lepidosauria > Squamata > Elapidae > Laticauda > Laticauda colubrina. The sequence goes on along the minus strand of BLBF01000022.1, from coordinate 8,170,365 downwards.
TGCACATGGTGGTTTGGTGGGCGTGGTAGGGGAAGGATATTGCAAAATCCCGATTCTCTCCTCACCACACTAATCTGCTTTCCAGCTCTGTTCTCCTGTGCAGGGCAACCGAAGAAAACCCAGCCAATCAGCTGGGACTCAATGGGAGGCAGAGAAGCGATGGGGGTGGGGCCAGTCAGAGGTGGCATTTGCCAGTTCTCCAAACCAGGGGTCCCCAACCACCAGGCCCCAGACCAGCACTGGGCCCCGGACCGGCACCGGTCCGTGGATCATTTTGTACCGGGCCGCAAAGAATGAATAATTGTGATTAAAATATATATTTTATGTTAGCTAAAGCTAAGAAGCCCTTTACTATTGGGGAAGAATTGATTTTGCCGGTCCTTGAAAAAGTGTTTCTGTGTGAAACTGGTCCCTAGTACAAAAAAGGTTGGGGACCACTGCTCCAAACTACTCAAAATTTCCGCTACCAGTTCTCCAGAACTGGTCAGAACCTGCTGAATACCACCTCTTCTTCTAAAGGAAGGTCCAGAAGGAATTGAGAACCACCAAAGGTTCTTACATATTCTATATCTGAGGACATGATTCATAAACTGAACTGCAAACATCATTGTAAAAATGAAATACTAGCACCCGAAGGAGTAGTTTATATTTGCTGGAATTATTTGGAACTAGTGAAAGGCCTTGTCTGAAATGGAGCCTGTCTTCAGAAGACAGGCTCCATTTCAGACAAGGCCTTTCACTAGTTGCAAATAAGAAAGTTTTCAGAACTACAGGAAAGGAAGTAGCAACTAATTCCTGGCAGATCAATCTTACATGATGGGGTTACAAATGAAATCCAACAATGCTGTGATCCTCGAGGGTCTTCTGGCTTGGTTGTCTCCTTGCAGACATTTCAAGAAAACTGCCAAGCTCAGAGAGCTCCAAGGGCCTCATAGTTCAACCCTGAGCTACAAATATTCTCTTCCTTTGAAATTCCGCAAAGCAGGTGTCAAGCCTGAAATTGACATATGTGTAGCCATTTTAGTTAGGCTTAGTATATACACTATTTCTTACTTTCTCTGTGGCGGTCATGAGTTGAAGGGATTCAGGTTTGCCACATTCCTAGGAGGGGAGGAGTGGAGATAGAGAGAGTTGTTTAGGCTAGGTGATTCTTCTTCCTGTGGGAAAACGAGCTGTCCATGCTTAGGTCCCTTGAGGTAGAGAATTACTTCTACTGGAGAATGTGACTTTTGGGAGTTGTTTCTAACTTTTAATATTGCGGGGTAATTCCAGGTTGTTTCAGATCCGGAATTACCATGGACTTTGCCAATTTGATGCTTTCCTAAATAAAAGAAATTGACTTGGAAGATGGACTTTGTTCTTTTCTTTTTAAATTGATTTCATCACTTAGAAACCTGACATTAGGACAGGCTAGAACTTAGCAATAAAGATCAAATGCACCAATGACAGTCAAAGAGATGTGAGGGGGGGGGGGGGAAATGCACCAATGAGACCTATCTAAAAGAGCAAAATATTTCAGAGTCCATGTATGGGTGCTAAGATCTCTGAGAAACATGGGATTAAACTGTTTGATGGTAAATGAGAAAAGAAAGGAAGTAAAATAAGAATCACTAGGATAAGATTAACCCTGGTAGCCTATTCAGATGCTTCATAATGCTATGTATGTGGGCAGAGTCTGCTGATGCCTTTCCCCACACGGAGGTAACATCATTCTGGTAGCCCATCTCTTTCTTGCCTGCCCTCATCTGTATGCAAGTTCACCTTATGTGGCTCCCAAATCACCATACTGTGTGACAGTTAATCCTTGTCTCATCACCTTCCTTGCCAGAATTGTTAAGTGAATCACTGCAGTAGTTAAGTTGTAAAGTGAATCTGGCTTTCCCACTGACTTTGCTTGTTAGAACGTTGCAAAAAGGTCACACAACCCTGGGACACAACCCTGGGACAGCAATAGCTGTAGCACTTAGACTTATATACTGCTTCACAGTGCTTTTACAGCCCTAAGTGGTTTTACAGAATCAGCATATTGCTCCCAACACATTTAGGTCCTCATTTATCCACCTTGGAAGGAGGGAAAGCTGAGTCAACCTTGAGCCTGGTGGGATTCGATCTGCCAAATTGTAGGCAACTGGCACTCAGCAGAAGTAGCCTGCAATACTGCACTCTAACCACTGTGCCAGCGTGGCTCGTTATAATGGAAGTTATCTCACTCTGCTTGGTGCTTCCATGAAGGAAATGCGAACATATGATCCTACGGGATCTTCAGAGAGGAAGGATGGTCCAACTTGGCTTGCTGGTGGAAATCTCTCTGCTTTACATCTGTCAAGCCTGTTCTCACTCACCTATCACAATCTGCAACAGGTGTCGCCAACCTTTTGGACCTCAGGGACCACCAAACTCATAATTTTAAATCCCGCAGACCATTAATATTAATTTTGACTGATGGTGGCTTGCTGACGTTTTCCCAGGGTCTCTGCACAAAGCAGCAGAGACCCTGGGAAAATCCCCAAAAAGTCTGCAGGAAAATTCCCCATCCCATTTTCCTCCCGATTGATCATTCTTTATTTGAGATCACATGATACTGTCTTCAGCTCCGTTCTTGGGGGGGGGGGAGAGAGGGAGAGAGATAGGGAGAGAGAGAGAGACTTTTGGCTTCATGAAATGAAAGCAGAAGAAGCAGAAGTCTTTCTTTCTCTCCCTCCAAGCTCCGCCAGGAATGAGTCTTTGTGAGACTTGTCATGCCCGCACAGCCTCTTGGAGCAGGATGCCTTACAGGGTCCCAAAGACTCATTTCTGGCAGAGCTTGGGGAAGAGAAAGACTTTTGCTGCTTTCCTTGTGTGCAGCCAAAAGCAGAAAAAGAAAGAAATGGAAAGAAGCAGTCCAGGCGAGGCACGTGGGGCAAGCTCTCCCCCTCCCCCCTTTCCCCCCTCCCCTCATTGTCTCATGCCGTTCACAATGCAAGCAACGCAAGCCTTGTGTTTCCGTGCAGCCTGGATTAACTGCTTTGGGGGGTGTTTTGGGGGTGACATTTCTCTGAGGTCCACCAAAATTTTCTCACAGACCACCAGTGGTCCCCAGCCCACTGGTTGGCAACCACTGATCTACAATATTTATTATGGTCACTGACCAGCACAAACTTAATTGTTGGAGTCTACACAGTCTGGCTTTTAACTGCTTGAGTCATCCTTGTGAAGAATGGGGCAGAAAAATGAAGATAGCAACTGCCAAATTTCAGGCAGTTGGCAGTCAGCAGAAGAAGTCCTGCAGTACTGCACTCTAACCACTGAACCGGCGTGGCTCATAATATGGGATACTGCAACTGACGGGATAATTGCAAGCGTCATAAAGATGAACCAAGCGTCTGAATTTTGATCACGTGACTATGGGGATGCTGCAACAGTCATAAGTGTGAAAATGGTCCCAAATCACTTTTTCAGAATCGTCATAACTTTGAACAGTCACTAAACAAATGGTTGTAAATCAAGGACTCTCTGTGTACTACCACTGCTGCAGCTAGGTAAGCTGCTTGCAGGTAGGCTGTGGGAGCTGATATTTGCAACAGCAGAATGATTGCCAGAGCAATCAATCAGTCTATTACTGTAAATAATGGTAGGGCAGGGCCCACGAAAATCTGGGGCCAACCCTGTTTGCTCAGAGAAGATTCTGGCACCCCCTCCAATAAATCTAGCAGAGCTCCCAAAGAATTATTGCATACTCTTTAATAAGTTGGTATGGTGCACATGATAATAAGGTAGAAGGACTAAATAGGGGTATTAAGAGGGCAGAATGTTCTGTACTGTTTCAGCTATCTTTGCACAGCTACAATGAACATACATTTCACTAACGAAGGGATAAAATATTAAACAGATATCTGCAGAAATAATCATCAGGATTCCAACACCAGCCTTAAAATTTAGGTGTGGAAAATTTAGGTAGCACCACTGTGCCAGCTGCCTGGCATTAAAGATCACAGCGGTACCAAAGGAGGCATGGAATTGTAGAGCTGAAAGGGCTCTGGGATGCTCCTTTAAACCTCAGCATTTTGGATCACTGATTCCACTGTCATGTTCCTCTTATTGTCAGGATTTTCCCTCCTAATATTCCTGGAATCCATTATTCTAGGTGTTCTGTGATCTGTGTTCAAATAAATACAAGTTTATTCCATGCTACTTCTAAACAAGAATAGGAATTACTCATGGTCAAGACAAATTGCTAAGAGTCAGTGGAATTCATAGAAAGCTTCGATCTTTTGTGGGCACAAAGGGATTCCAAACTAATGATATGTTTGACGCCTCCCTCCACGCTCAGTCTGGTCATTTCTTCTAGTACCAAAGTGGCATGGAGTTATAAAGCTAAAAGGGCTCTGGGATGCTCCTTTAAGCCTCTGCTTGATATTCAGCAATTTGGATCGGTGATTCCATTGTCATGTTCCTCTTATTGTTAGGATTCCCCACCCTAATATTCCTGGAATCCATTATTCTAGGTGTTCTGCGATCTGTGTTCAGATAAATACAAGTTTATTCTAAGCTACTTCTAAACAAGAATTGGAATTACTAATGGTCAAGACAAATTGCTAACAGTCAGTGGAATTCATGGAAAGCTGTGATCTCTTGTGGGCACAAAGGGATTCCAAACTAATGACATGTTTGACGCCTCTCTCCAGGCTCAGTCTGGTCATTTCCTACAGTATGGTTAGATAGCAATTTGTTCCTTTGCAATCCTTCTGAGATTAGAGCACTGTGGCAGCTTGAAGATAGGTAGAGTTCAACTCCCAGAATTCCCTAGGCAGCATGGCTAGCTGAAGTTTTCTGGGAGTGGAAGTCCACTCATTTTGAAGTTGCCTCAGTTGAGAAACAATGGATTAGAGAAAAGGCAGAGGCCAAGTAGTATGACTCATGCTCTGATGTCACTTCAGCTCAATTCCCAGATGACCAATCATGCAGATATTATCCAGTGTGATTCCTCGCAGGCTGCAAGCCAAGGGATGAAGTAGCAATTTCCCAACATTACTTTCAGTGATTTAGTCCTTAGGAATCAACGCCGCCAGCGCAAAAGGCATAACATGGCCCACGATACTAAAATGCCGCTGAAAATATTCCAGGGTTGCTATCTTCTTTTTTCTGCCCCATTCTCCACAAGTATGACTCAAGCAGTTAAAAGCCAGACTGCGTAGACTCCAACAATTAAGTTTGCCCTGGTCAGTGACCATAATAAAAAGCTGCCTAAATAGTTAGTTTGGTTTCCCAGATTCCTGGTGTTCAAGTGACCGCATGTTCCACATCCTTGCCCAATTTTTTTTAACACCCAGAATTAAGGGGGGGGGGGAGACAGATTGCCCCAGGATTCTACCCAATCCACCGTCTTGGTTAGAGGAGAAAAAAAGTGTTTGGTTGCAGGAGAAAAGGTGCCTTTTTCAAAAGGCAACTGGACTTTCATGGGAGGTTGTTTTTTCCCCCAAAAAACATTTCACTTCTCATCCCAGAAGCGTCTTCATTTCTAACTGGGTTCTCACTGGATTAGAACTGAGGAAGCTTCTTGGATGAGAAGTGAAACATTTTCAAAGAAAAACCAAGAAAATAAGTTACCTTTTTTGGGGAAAAAATCTCTGAATCAGAATCAGAATACAGCTGGAAGGAAGCTTGGCAGTCTTTTATCTAGACCATCCCCTTGCCCAAGCAGAAGACCCTATACCATTTCAGACAAGTGACTGTCCAGCCTCTTCTTAAAAACCTCCAATGAGGAAGCACCCACAACTTCTGAGGGCAAAGCTGTTCCACTCATTGTCCTCACTGTTGGGAAGTTTCTCCTCAATTCCAGGTTGCTTCTCTCCTTGATTAGTTTCCACCCATTGTTTCTTGTCTTGCCCTCTGGTGCTTTGGAAAATAAGTTGATCCCCTTCTCTTTGTGGCAGCCTGTTGTGGTCCGCCAGCAGCCTGTGGAGATGGCAGCAGAATCAGACAGTGGGGGAGAACAGGGACCAGTCTGGGAGTCTGGGGAGGATTCGGACGAGGGTCCTGCATTTGACACAGAGATGGGGCTAGTGCCATCTGGGAGTTATATGCTGACTCCGGAGCCTCCAGAATCTGACAGCAGTGAGGCAGAGGAACAAGGGGAGCCTGTTCCCAGTGCATTCATGCGCAGAGCTGCCAGAGTGCAAGAACAGTTAAGACAAAAATGGCGACTCGGGAGTAAGGCTTGGAGGTGACTGTCCCTCCCATAAGGTATAAAGGAAGTGCAAAGGGACAGGAACCTTTGCAGGAAGCAATGTTGTTCACTCTGGTTGGTTTGGAATCTGAAAGCTCCATGGTGAATTTGTGCTCCGTTTGGTTTTGAAAGACTAACCAGTACTTTAGTCATTGGCAGCACTTAAAGTAAGATAAAGGTGTGTTGTTATCAGACTTCTCCCGAAGAACTTTGGCAGACTTCCATGGCATTATTTAAAACTGGTTGAGACTCATTACGGGCTGTGAATGATGATAATTCATAGCCATTGAACTAAAATAAAAGGGTGTTGGATTTAACGTGTGTTTTTCAGTGTCTCAGGAAGCCTTGGTCAGAGCACAGCCTCTTAAATACTGGAGTACTGCTATCCCCCTTATCTTTGGGTAACCATGACCTGATGATTGAGAATCCTGACAGACAACCAGAAAAAGAAGATTGAAGTTACAGATAGTTCCAGCTATATCATCATCATTTCCTGGAAAGGGACTTCCTTTCCATTATTCAGAGCAGAAAGGTCATCTGCTTGATATCCCCCAACAAATTCTTTTAAACTTACATTTTTTAACCATCTCCTTACAAAAACAGCTTTAAGGAAGTGGCTACAAAAAACAAATAAACAAACAATTTCTAGTTTGCCCCTTGCAAGCGAGGGGAACAATCAGAAATGGATTTAGAAACCAATTCCAAACCCTGAAAAGAATATGGACTGTTACCTTGAATTCTTCCACAATAATAGACAAGGCCTCGTGTCCAGCTTTTCTTAAATCTTCCAACTCAAGTTTATGCTTCTCCTGGAAACAAATAACAGATATAAAAGACAAAAGTGAAGGAAACATAATGAATATGTTACTAAATCTGGACAGGCATCATAGATTTCTATCATTGCTACCAAGGCTTTCTCTTCCTCTAGTTCCAGAGTTTTAATTCTAATACAATAATGTAAGAGACAACCGATTTTGTTGGATCTTGCTAAGGAAATATTGGCCTAAACATATTTTGTAGTCTGATTATGAGTTATCTTTCATGCCAGCTAAGACTTAGTGAAAAGCAATGTGAACCAAGAAGGAAAAATTGCTCATTGGATACCCAGCCTTGCCCACAGTTAGCAAAAAGGACAGCTTATTCCCAAAGTGATTTGAATCGTTGAGGTTCTATGAAACAAGGGCCATGCCAGAGCATCACTAAAACCCTGTTACACACAGAAAAGCCTCCCACACAGGCAACCATAGGAAGATTTGGTTTCAAGACATGAAAAAACAGTTTGGTCTAGTGGTTAAAGTACCAGGCCAGAAAGTAGATTATGAGTCCGTCCTACCTTATCCATTAAAAAAAAAAACAGCTGGATGACTTTGGACCTCTCCCTCAGCCCACCCCACCCCACAGAGTTATTGTTGTGAGGAAAACAGGAAGAGGAAAGTGTGCTGGATGTGTTCATCCCCTTGAGTATTTGTAAATAATGGCAGGATACAAACAAACAAATAAAACAAAGAAATAATAAATAAAAGATGGCAACTTGGCTTAGAAGAGTTGTTGAATAAAAGCATTTAATAAATTAATTAGTATCCCACCTTTATTATTTTTATTTTAAAAAACCCTCAAGGTGGCTAAAATGACATTGAAGTCCAAAATGAAAGACTTATTCCAAATTAGGAAACGTCATCAGTGCTAACTAGGTAACATCATTGGTGCACTAGCACTGATAACTTTACCTAGTTTGGTAATGAAATGCCTAAGAAAGCCACCAAGCATAGAAGGCATCAGGGATCCCACATTCAGCATGTCCCTAGTTTGACAACACAGAGCATTTTATAGCTTGGAAGCTTATGATCTTTTATTTAATCTTACATATGGATAGGTAGATAGGAAGGTGGAGAGGGAGGGAGATGATGGATGGATGAGAGAGAGAGAGAGAGAGAGAGAGAGAGAGAGAATAAGATATAAAAGGGATAGGGATAGGGAGGAGGAGAGGGAGGGAGGGAGAGAGGCTGAGATTGAGACAGAGATAGGTAGAGATAGATAGATAGATAGATAGATAGATAGATAGATAGATAGATAGACAGACAGACAGACAGACAGACAGACAGACAGACAGACAGACAGACAGACAGA
>BLBF01000022.1:8123648-8162023 GCA_015471245.1 Laticauda colubrina | reverse complement strand
AGACAGACAGACAGACAGACAGACAGACAGACAGACAGACAGACAGAGAGAGACAGAGACAGAGACAGAGACAGAGAGAGACAGAGATAGCTAGAGCTAGATGGATGGATGGATGGATGGATGGATGGATGGATGGATGGACAGATAGATAGATGTAGAGATAGATAGAAATAGAGATAAGGATAGATAGAGATAGAGAGATAGGTAGAGATAGGAATAGAGATGAATAGATATATCTCCCATGCCTTTCATATTGCTATATAGATACAGTACAGATCTGCCTTTATTACTGTATTCCCTCCGTCTTATACTTGATCTACAATCATAATAAAAATCAGGATTTCCAGGCATTTTTCAGGAAAAATAAATTTCTGTTCTGTTGAATTTGTCCAGGATTCTGAAAGACCTGTCTCATATGGGTCTCATTTCCTGATTCTGGTTCTGAATCTTTGGTTCAATATGCAGGATTTGCTTGTTCTCGCAACCCAAACCACATCTTCACCAGGCTTAAACACTGGACACTCAAAAGTCGTAGATGAAGGACATGAAGTTTGATTACAACAATGAGCAACTGCACAAGAATGAGCTCAGTTTATAGGACAACTTCCCAACAGAAGTCTTACTGTCTGCAATTTGGGGAAAAAAATAAGTCATCAGAGCTGGCTCCACCTTTCCTTAGATTAACACGGTGTGGCATAGTTCTGTTTATCAAGGAAGGAAAACTTTCTTGAAATGTGTTGAGTGAATCATAATTAAACTGGCCATGGGGGGAATGGGGAGGGATTTACAGTATCTGACAGTTGCAGTCTTGTAAAATATTTGCTAAGGTTAGAATAAGGAAATATCCATCCTGAAGCTGGGTTGTTAGTATTATTAGATATAACATATGAGCTTGAGCAAACTTCCAAGGGCTGAGGTGATAATGAAATAAGCTGTTACGAGAAGTCTTAAAAATAAAATTACTGAAGTTTAAGAGAAAACACTTTATTAGAAAATTCCCATGATGACAATGTTTGCTGTCTGAAGAGAAAGGTACAATGCTGGATAAAAGTCCCAAATGCAGTCTGAATATCTGGTTGATGGTGCAAAAAACTAATAGTAATATCTCTCTGACATCACCTGAGGGCAGGACCAGAAGCAATGAATGGAAACTAATCAAGGAGAGAAGCAACCTAGAACTAAGGACAAATTTCCGGACAGTTGGAACAATTAATCAGTGAAACAACTTGCCTCCAGAAGTTGTAAATGCTCCAACAGTGGACGTTTTTAAGAAGAAATTGGATAACCATTTGTCTGAAATGGTGTAGGGTTTCTTTCCTAAGCAGGGGGTTGGACTAGAAGACCTTCCAACTATTGTATTCTATTCTGTTCTGTTCTGTTCTGTTCTGTTCTGTTCTGGTTCCATACCATTCCATTCCATTCTCTCCTATTCTCTCCTCTTCTCTCCTCTCCTCTTCTCTTCTCTTCCCTCCCCTTCCCCTCCCCTCCCCTCTACTCTACTCTACTCACCTTCAACAAGCTGTAAAACTTTCATTGGTCCAAGAGCTGAAATTCCTTGTACTCACTTTCTAGTGGTCAAAAGTGTCATTAGGCTACAAACTAAACTAATATTTGTGAAATTAATCTAATTTATTCTTTTGGCTCCTCCGCCTCATAAACCCTTTGCACGTACATACAACTCTACCACACACACAAAATGCACATATAATATTTCACGTAACAACATGAGATGCATGCACCCAAAAGACTTTTTAAAAGCTCCAAATAATCTCAGCGACAGGTTTTTTTTTAAATCTTACTTGAAGTGGGACAGCACATAAAAATAATTAACCCCGTCCCTATTGAATTTCTATAACCCACAAATGTCTTGCCCAAGCTGCAATTGAATTTGAAATAAAATTTCCATCTGCTGTGATGACATTGGGAAGACAAAATTTGACCCATTTTGTAGGTTCAGCTCATATTGAGAAACTCTTATCAACTACCACTCCTATATGACCTGCAGACTTCCATTCCCAGAATTCCTGAGTCAGCAGGCTCATTCAAGAATTCTGGGAGTTGAAGTCTGCAGGTTGTGAACAGGCCATATTTGTTCACTCCTCATCTAACAATTCAACTCTTGTTCATTCATACTCTTCAAATCTTCAGAAATGCTCAATGAAGAATCTTTTTGGGAAATACAATGAGATAACAAAGAATTTCTTCCATGTTTTTTTCCCCTGTTCTTAAGCAGCCTCTTATTGAAATCCGATCTAAGAACCTAAAAAAGTAACACAGAATGGCTGATAATGCCAAATTCAACACTATCAACAATAATCAGCATAATTAAATATTTCAGTATTCATCCATGCCCACTCCAGAATGGCCTGAACAATGTTCTCTAGTTGATGTGTAACTAGATCTATGCAATGTTTAAACATCATTACACCGAGTATCAACATACAAAGGTTGCTTTCAAAGAAATTGGCCTACCTAGCAGTGAAACTATTTTTACAAAGCGACTCAGCACTGGCCTGAAAAATATACTTTCTGCTGAGCAAGAAATCTTGAAAATGATTGTTTAGCACAGCAATTTGCTGGAAGGAATTACAATCAATTATATGTGACGCATAAGGCCAACTCAACACTATTGTACAAATGCTGCATGCTTTAAATTTAAAGAGAACTAAGTGTGATTTAAATCACTGCAAAGTCAGTATGTTCTAGATGTGAACATGGAGGTTGGCAACAGGTCCTTGTCAGATACACATGTGCATGCCAGGACTCAATAGACAGACATAAACCTACTTCTTCTACTGGGAGAGAAAGTGAAGTTTCATCAAAGATATAGCAATTTCCTCTCTCTTCCCTGAAAAGATGACACAAACATGGAAGCAAACTTTTTCCTTGTGGTAATCTTTATTTTTTGTTAACCATCAGGAAGAAATACCCACTACTAGTAATTCTATGTAGTTGCATACACATAAAGGAAAATATTTGTCGCTCAGGCTTCAGATGAGAAGTCATTGATACTCTATGAACTTGGCTGTTTTCTTGTAGGCATTACATTATCAAACTAGGTAACATCATCAGTGCAAGACCATGGTGATCAGTGCTAGGCAGTGCTAGGTCTGATGATGTTACCTAGTTTCGTGTCTAGGCAGATTCTCAATAATCCAGACCATGGTTGTCCCAAAAGTGCTTTTTCAAAAGGCAACTGGACTTTCTTGCTTTTCCTTGAAGATGTTTCGTTTCTCATCCAAGAAGCTTCTTCAGTTCTGAACAAATTGAAAAAGCTTCTTGGATGAGGAGAGAAACACCTTCAAGGAAAAAAGAAGAAAGTCCAATTGCCTTTGGATAATAGTAATAGCACTTAGATTCATATACTGCTTCACAGGGCTTCACAGCCCTCTCTAAGTGGTTTCCAGCAGTGGTCCCCAGCCTTTTTTGTACCAGGGACTGGTTTCACGATTATTCATTCTTCCACAGACCAGTACCTGAGTAACGCGAGACTCTACCGCCATCGGGATGGCTCTTCATTCGCACCCGCCCCCCCCTTCACCGAAACTAAGGTGTGAGGATTCCTTCAGCACCCAAATGCCGCTTTCCAACTGAAAACCCAGAAGCACTTTCCAACCGAAAACCCGGAAGCAACCGAAAACCCGGAAGCGCCGTCGAAACAAGATGGCAGCGCCCAAGCTTTGCGGCCCGGTACAAAATGATCCATGGACCTCTACCGGTCCGGGGACCGGTGGTTGGGGACCCCTGGTTTACAGAGTCAGCCTATTGCCACCCCCAACAATCGGTATCCTCATTTTACCCATCTCGGAAGGATGGAAGGCTGAGTCAACCTTCAGCCTGGTGAGATTCAATCTGCCAAATTGTAGGCAGCCGGCAGTCAGCAAAAGTAGCCTGCAGTACTGCACTCTAACCACTGCAGCACTGTGGGCTTACCTAGGTTGAGTAATGAAACATCTGAAAGGAAACAACCAAGCTCAGAGCGCACCAAGGACACCATATATGTGTGTGTGTGTGTGTGTGTTTTCTTAAGTTTTCGCAGGTACTTACATGTATGCTGTTCAGCTTTGTTTGGGTATTATCCCACGTCATTGTAGTCGTGCTTTTAAATTTGTAGCAACGTTTTGGCAGAATCTCATCTGCCATCATCAGGCTTCTCTATTGCGTTTGCCTGTCGATACAGTACACAATACAGACAAACACAATACAGAAGCCTGATGATGGCAGATGAGATTCTGTCGAAACGTTGCTACAACTTTAAAAGCACAACTACAATGACGTGGGAAAATACTTGAACAAAGCTGAACAGCACACATATATACATACACACACACACACACACACACACACACACATACATACATAAGCGAAAGATGCATCATCATAAAAAGCTAAAGTGATGCATCATCACAAAATCTCCAGAACTGTAAAGCCAACAAACTTGAAACTTGGCACCGATGTTCCTCTCGGCTTCGAGGTGCTCACTAAGAAAGGATTTTTGAAATGACCATCAGAGAATTGGTATTTCATATATTATTATTATTAACATGCTCTGATGCTAAGGAGTTCTACTCCCCTTCCCACCTGAAAAGAAATCTCTTCCAAATGCAAAACTCAAGCAGAGGAAAGGAGTTTCAGTTTCACAGCAGCAAACAGCTTTAGTACAGAACAGTTGAGTTAATCCATGCCCAGGCGCCTTGTTGTCTCCTTCTTGCTCACACAGCAAATACTGCTTCACTTTCCAAACAGCCCTCAACTCTCTCACACACTGATAGGACGCTAGCTAGATGAATACTGATGGATGTTGATAGGCAGAGGCAGAATTTTTTTCCCTCCTTATTTTCCTCCCCAAAAACTAAGCCCAACCACATAGTTTCATAGTGAAGTACAGGTATAGAGCTAGTAGCTACATATTACACAGTATGCAAAAGTAATGCCAATCCCTTTGTGCAGAGATAATGGAGGCAGAAGGGGAAAACTAACATATTGTAGTTTTAGTTTGTGGAAAACATATATTTTTGAGAGTCGACCTACTGAGTTCCTGATGTCCTTTGTGCTTTAGATGATTTTTTGAAGGTGTTTCAGGACCAGGCTAGGGAACAATCCTATCATGCAGCGATAATGTTATTTAGAAGGGTAATGACACATCTGCAGTAAAACAACCAGGCTGAATGAATACCAAGAACTCAATCTTGGTATTACTTCTCAAAATATATATATTCATTCCCACTTAAGCTATCATTCTTCTCTCCAACAGAAGTGACCCAGAAGCTTCCCTAGTCTTAATTTGTGGTCTTTCATAGAATATTAACTTTTTATCATTTTTTTCTTTTATTCAAAGGATTAAAATCTACAGGAAAAAAATGAACAGAGAAAACAAAACTGGACAAAGACATTTAAAAATTGTAATGAAAAAGACGAAGAACAAAACCACATATTATCTCTGAGAGTTGAACACGGAGAAATATACTGCAACAATAATAGCCTTTTCCCCCACCCCCCTTGCAAAACAGGTCCAAAATTGATAAACTTCTACATCTACATATTTGATCCATCCAGGCACAAATAAGTTTGTTTAGCTCTTAATAATAAAACTTTTCATTAGTATTTTAATTGGGAACTTTCATTGAACATTTAAGATGTGAACATAGCTAGATATTCAGATTTAAAGAAGTGCAAATAAAATTATTTAAAAATCTCTATTCTAGTCTAATAAAAAGAAGAGCTTGGGGAGACTTGATTGCAGTGTTCTAATATTTGTTCCTCAAAGAGAGAGCAAACTATATATGGGCATGATGAAAAAAAATGATAGTTTGCAAGCATCCAAAGATACAGAAATGTACACTGGAGTAAACTAGTTGTAGATACATTCTGTCTTTAATTTCTTGGGTTTGCAGTTTCTTCATTCCTTCTCTGCGATCGGTTTAATAATGCTTATCCCCAAAGGGGACAGTGTGATGGGTATGGATGAATGTATATTTAATTTTGAAATCAGTGAGTGAAATTATGTCACCAAAAGGAACATCTCTCGGGAAGAACTGAAATGTACGCCCCAGCTGGAGCACTGACAAAGTATTGTTTCCATTCCCATTCATCTTGTTTTAAAATCAAAATGAGAATTAACTATAGCGATGCCAAATAAAAAATAATAAAAAAATTAAAAACACCATCCTTTTATTATTCAATGTATTGGTTGCAGAGAAAGCCCAGATGTTCGACATGGGAGTTCCTTCAATGGAATAGTTAGGTAATTAGCACCTTATGTTCATGTTGCTTAGGGGGTTTTCTCGCAGTGCTAAAGTTGTGTAATTCAGCTCCTATATATTGTATTGAATCTCACTGAAAATGTCATACTTCGTCTTTCCGAGTTCAGACACATTCAAAATTGCCCAAGGCAGAAGATCCATCAAAACTCTGTTGTCTAAAGAGGGAAGTATAACAAGCTCAGTTTTATATTTATGCCAAGAAGACTATCGTTTAAAAAAGGTGATGCTAAATCACTGTTGTAATAGAAGTGTTAGAAAAACAGACACGTTGTGATTGTGTAATGGAAGATTAATGGATTTGTCATCTGGGTATCAGAGCTCCCTTACATTAACACAATTTAAGGAGTGACAGAATGAAAATGTGTTGAAAATCTGAAGCACAATCCAAATGACTACAGCCTATGGTTAAGAAAGTTTACATTAACCGTTTAGTCCTGAATTTGGAGTTGCAGGGGAAATTTTTAATGGGTCTATCTTTCAATCATGATTCTTCATGCTTTGCAAAATTCCCTCCCATCTGTCCCCTTAACTATTATTAAGTGGGGAAAATACAAATGTTTAAATGCCCAAATGTGATAATTGTACCGACACGAACATCTGTACAGATGAATCTGTTAGGAAAAATGCACCTTCTAAGCAGCAATGTATCTGTAGGATTTGCTAGGAAGAATACAATAGGATTGGAAGGGACCTTGGAGGTCTTCTAGGCTAATGTCAAGACCCTATACTTTTTGGACAAATGGTTGTCCAATCTCTTCCTAAAAACCTCCAGTGATGGGGCACCCACAACATGGGTGTTGGCAATCCCTCCCACTGATTAATCATTCTCACTGTCAGGAAATGTCTCCTTAGTGCGAAGTTGGATCTCTCTTCAATAATCTTCTACCTGTTGTTTCTTGTCCTGTCCTCAGGTGCTTTGGAGAATTAGGTTGATCTCCTCATCTCTGGGACAACTCAAGTACTGGAAGATTGCCATCATGTCACCCCTAGTCCTTCTCTTTGTTAGACTGCAAAGACAAGGTAGACCGCCTTTCCTTAGATGGTTGAAATGAAACTACCTATCCAAGATGTTTTCATTGAGAGTCCTGCATACTAAAAAGCAGGGACATCTCCCTGCCAACAAAAGTGCATAGAGTCAAGGCGTTGGTTTTCCCAGTTGCAATGTACCTGATCCAAGATGGTGCAGAAAGAATGTTCTTGGGACTCAGGAAGCTCAAACTGCCCAAGGAGCTGCTGATCCCGGTTCTACAGAGGAATTATTGAGTCTGTCATCTGCACCTCTATAACTGTCTGATTTGGTTCTGCATCCCAACAGGACAGACACAGACTCCAGAGAGTAATTAGGAATGCAGAAAAAACAATGGCTACCAACCTTCCTTCCACGGAGGACCTGTATACTGCACGGGTCCAAGAGAGGGCTGTGAAAATATCTACAGACCCCTCACATCTGGGACATAAACAGTTTCAACTCCTTCCCTCAAAACGATGCTTTAGAGCACTGCACACCAGAACAACTAGACACAAGGACAGTTTTCCCCTGAACGCCATCACTCTGCTAAACAAATAATTCCCTCAACACTATCCAACTATTTACAAAGTCTGCACTACTATTACTGTTAATCTTCTCATCACTCCTTATCACCCATCCCCTCCCACTTGTGACTGGATGACTGTAACTTTGTCACATGTATCCTTACAATTTATGTTGACTGTTTCCTAGTATGATTTGATTGCTTATTGTACCCTATGACTATCATTAAGTGTTGTATCTTATGATTCTTGACTCTTGACAAATGCATCTTTTCTTCTATGTACCCTGAGAGTATTTGCACCAAGACAAATTCCTTGTATATCCAATCACTCTTGGCCAATAAAGAATTCTATTCTATTCTATTCTATTCTATTCTATTCTATTCTATTCTATTCTATTCTATTCTATTCTATTCTATTCTATTCTATGCTGTGAAAGTTGGACCACAAGAAAGGCTGTGTGCCAAAGAATGGAAGTCTTTGAACTCTGGTGCTAGAGACGACTCTTGCGAGTCCCTTGGACTGCAAGATGATCCAACCGGACAGTCTTAGAGGAGATCAACCCTGACTGCTCTTTAGAAGGTCAGATACTGAAGAGGAAACCCAAAGATTTTGGCCACCTCATGAAAAGGAAGGGAACTCACTGGAGAAGAGCCTAATGCTGGGAACAATTGAGGAACAAAGAAGAAGAAGGGGACGGCAGAGAATGAGGTGGCTGGATGGAGTCACCGAAGCAGTCGACATCAGCTTATATGGACTCCAGAGGATGGCAGAAGACAGGAAGGCCTGGAGGAATGTTGTCCATGGGGTCACAATGGGTCGGACACAACAACAACAACATACTGTAAAAAAGGTTGGATGCCAGGATACAGGAAAGATAAGAAATGGATACTGATGGATACTGATCAAGGAGAGAAGCAACCTAGAACTAAGGAGCAATTTCCTAACAGTGAGAACAATCAACCAGTGGAACGTCTTGCCTTCAGAAGTTGTGGGTTGGAGGTTTTAAGAAGAGACGGACACAGTCATTTCTCTGAAATGCTATAGACTGCCTGCTCAAAGAGGGGATAGGACTAGAAGGTACCTTGGTAGGACTTCCAAGGTCCCTTCCAATTCTGTTATTCTATGTTCTATGGACCTTCGGTAATTTATAATAATTAAAGTTTCATCCTGCTATTCATTCTACTTTCCCACATTTCTTTTCATGAAAGCATAACCCCTGTCTTTTCATTGGTTCAGCAGCTTCTACCAGACTCCACTCATGCTTATCATGATAATCTTATATTTTCATCTCTGGTTTATTATTTCACACAGAAAAGCACAGCGTCTGACCAAAAAAGCCTATATATTTAGCCTTAAGAAAACATAATTTTCGGCATTAGAATCAACTCTTCACTTCATAAGAGTTTATTTTAAAGGGCACAACATAACTGAAATTTAAGATTAAACGCCCCCCTGAAATAAAAGAACTAAGCTCTCTTTAAGTTTTATCATCAATTTTATAGTGGTTTTTAAGCTATAATCTAATTTTACTCATTATGATTCTAGCTTGAGGAAGCCTCTGAAATAATTGCATCCATCTTGAAATTGTTAATATCCAAACGTTTATGGAAGAATAAATAACTTTCTATACTTAGAAGACTGAGTCAGAATATTACTGAACGTTTAAGTGTCTAGACACCTAATCCTTCAGCTACTATTCAGTAACCCCACACTGGAAGACATGAGATCCTGGCCATCATATGTGCAAGAGAGAAAATGCAAAGCCTGGGGCCAGGATGAAGCTACATCTTCAGTCTCTATCTCAAAAGAGCAACATGGAGCTGACAGTTCTTAAAACAGGAGCATCATCTATTCACTGAACAAACTACGTTTTTTGTGGTGGGTCAATCTAGAGGAGCCGTAGCAATAAACAGAATAACAGAATTAAAAGGGACCTTGGAAGTGTTCTAGTCCAACCCCTGCTCAAACAGGAGATCTATACCATTCCAGACAAGTGGCTGTTCAATCTCTTCTTAAAATCCTCCAGTGATGGAGCACACACAATTTCTGTTCCACTGGGTTACTATTCTCACTGTTAACAAATTTCTTTTTAATTCTAGGTGCCTTCTCTCCTTGATTAGTTTCCATCAACAGACTTCTGATCTGTTTTATTCAATTCCACTTGTGCTGGTTGAGCAGCTTCACAGTTCCAAGTGGTTCAAAGAACAATGTTGTAGAGCAAAATGTAAAAAAGGAAAGATGAAGGATTGACAGCACAGAGCCCTGGCAGAAAAACTAAATAGGGAAATAGGCAGGAGGGTATTATCATAAACATAAAATCTCTCCAAATAAACAGCCAAAACCCACTTTAGTGACTAAAAAAGTAAATTTCCACCCACTGGCACAGCATAATTCCAAGCTCTTCCTTAACTTGACAATATTCCAGGAATCTCATCTACAAATTCACAGGGAGATATAGTAGACTTTTAACACTATTTTTCATTATTCGGGTTCTGTCTCCTCCATGTCTGCACCTAAAACCAACCTAAATATTTTGTTAGAAGATGGTATTTAACAGGATGCAAGTCATATTACTTTTAAAAAAGAAAACCACATACATTTTCTAGTATTTTTCCTCGCAGAAATCACCTACCTCCAAGATACACACCCAAGCTACCTTACCAAGCATCTTGTATTTAGATCTACCAACATACAGAAGATCATCCTACGTACTTCAATTATTAAGGGCAATCTAGGTGTTCCGGAATGGGGACGTGGTGGCTCAGTGGCTAAGATGCTGAGCTTGTTGAATAGAAAGGTCGGCAGTTCAGTGGTTTGAATCCCTAGAGCCACTTAACGGAGGGAGCTCCCATTACTCGTCTCAGCTTCTGCCAACCTAGCAGTTCAAAAGCATGAAAAAAAATGCAAGTAGAGAAATAGGGACCATTTTGGTGGGAAGTTCATAGTATTCCATGCCCCTTCGGCATTTAGTCATGCTGGGCATATGACCACGGAGATGTCTTCGGACAGTGCTGACTCTTCAGCTTTGAAACAGAGATGAGCACTGCCTCCTAGAGCCGGAAACAACTAGCATGTATGTGCGAGGAGAACCTTTACCTTTACCTTAGGTGTTCCGAACTTAGACTTGGAATAACAGGATTGGAAGGGATCTTGGAGGACTTCTAGTCCAACCCTCTGCTCAAGCAGGAGATCCTATAACAGGGATCTTCAAACTTGACATCTTTAAGACTTGTGGACTTCAACTCCCAGAATTCCTTCTCCAGTCATGTTAGCTCAGGAAATCCACAAGTCTTAAACTTGCCAAGTTTGAAGACCCTTGATCGATACCATTTCAGACAAATGGCTGTCCAATCTTTTCTTGAAAACCTCCAGTGATGGAGTATCCACAACTTCTAAAGGCAAGTTGTTTTACTGGTTAACTGTTCCTATTGTCAGGAAGTTTCTCTTGAATTCTAAATTGCTTCTCTCCTTGATTAGTTTCCATCCATTCTTTCTTGTCTTGGCTTCTGATGCTTAGGAAACTAAGTTGACCCACTCTTCTTTGTGGTAGCCCCTCAAATATTGGAACACTATCATGTCGCCCCTAGTCCTTCTAAACTAGACAAATTCTTGCAACCATTCTTCATGTGTTCTACCCTCCAGCCCTCTAATCATCTTTGCTGCTCTTTTCTACACTCTTTCCAGAGTCTCAACATCTTTTTTATAATATTGCAACCAGATGTGATGACAGCAGACCCACTTTTCAAAATATGCATCATTTGGAATCATACTCGTAACCCTGAATAAAACACTCCACCAACCTTTCATCATTCATGGCTTCCCCTACTGTATGCTCCTTCCTTCATCATCTTTATCACTGCTTCAGAATCAAAAATTCAGATTCCTATAAGTGGGAATAAGATTCGGAACTTGACAGAGCAGCTGCTTCATAAAGTTCTCAAATGTTCTCAATTTAGCACATAATGCCAAGGAATAATTTCTCAAGAACAATGGTTCTGTTGTTCTTGAGCATTAAACAATGTTTTTTACTGAGGACAAAGCACCACACTAAAAATTGCATTATACTCTCCCATTATACTCTTCAATAAAGAAGAACACTTGTTTGGAGAAAAGTGGATTTAAACTTATATTTTGAAGGCCTCTATAATCAAATTGATTTGATTCAATTTATTTGATGTGATTTGGGACAATTTTATTTTTGATATGTTACAATCATGTCTAGATCTAAAAAGAAGTTAAACTGATTCTAATTAATTTTCCTTTTAACAACTCTGTGGTTTTCCAATTAATTGGAGGAGATAAAGGTAAAAGTAAAGGTGCTAGTTGTTCCCGACTGTAGGGGTTGGTGCTCATCTCCATTTTGAAGCTGAAGAGCCTGCGCTCTCCAAAGACATTTCTGTGGTCATGTGGGCGGCATGATTAAATGCCAAAGGCGCACAGAACGCTGTTAACTTTCACCAAAGGTGGTCCCTATTTTTCTACTTGCAGTTTTACATGCTTTAGAACTGCTAGCTTGGAAGAAGCTGGGAAAGTAACGGGAGCTCACTCCGTTATGCAGCACTAGGGATTCGAACTGCTGACCTGCCAACTTTTATTTCTGATTGACATGCTCAGCATCTTAGCCACTGAGCCACTGCATCCCCTCAATTAGAGGATATACATTTTTGCAATTATCTCAAAGACAGGTGACTTTATTTATATGTAATCAATTAATAAATTTAAATTGGTAATTTTTAATTGGTGACTCTTCAACTTTCACTTTCATCAGCCAATTAGTACCTTGACAGAATATGCACTTTTAATATGCAAAATTCTCTTCCTGCAGTGGTTCATTCTCTCTCCTGATCCAATCCCTATTTTGTATTCAGTACAGAGTGACTGAGAACTTCAGGATTTTGCTGTTCTTTAGTTCCTTTGAGTAACTTAACTTCTCTCACACAAATATACATTAAAACTTTGTATGGCTGGGTCTATCTTCTCTATATTATCAGTTAGCAACTCAATCTCTGAATACATACGATTGTTCAGTATAAAGAAATCCAGGGCTATTTTTGTGCTAAATGTCAGCAACGATGATGCTCTTCTGAATCATTTCTTACCATTGTTTCCTAATTATAACAGGGATATAGTGAATTGGAGCAGGAATTCTTCCAACTTTAAGTTATGAGGGAAAAGAAGAAGGGGGGCAGGAGTATAAAGACACATTTAAGGCTTCAAAATCAAATCCAGGATTTGAGTTTAATTCAGAAAAGGAGACAATGATTGCCAATGCTAAAAGAAAAATATTGCAACTATGTTTGAAAGAGAAGCCCAAACCGCATAAGTTGCATTGTTTTTCAAGAACACGATCTTACTGAGATTCTAAATATATACATGTATCGGTTTTGGAATGGATTTTACAATTGAAAAATTAGACTTAAAATTTTCCAATGTTCCTTCTGGGAGATGTAGGCGGACTGTGCAAGCATATAGTAAATATTGGAGACTTAAAGGCTGGAATAAGCACGCGTGACTAACTCCTATCGGAAGGAGCCACATCTGCGCAACTGATTAGCCAAAATGGAGAGCACTTATACCTGAAAAGGATTCAGCAACTTTCCACAAGAACTCAATCTGATTTTCATTTTACATGGTTCGGGGGTGCTGCATGAAAATGAAGCATGTCCTATTAAAATGAACCTCTTCTGATCCTGGATAAAACTAGTTAAAGTAACTTTTCTTACATGTTTCTTTGGCCCACATGAATGTAT
The DNA here is from genome assembly GCA_015471245.1 of Laticauda colubrina. Classification (NCBI taxonomy): domain Eukaryota; kingdom Metazoa; phylum Chordata; class Lepidosauria; order Squamata; family Elapidae; genus Laticauda; species Laticauda colubrina. The sequence continues at coordinate 8,148,477 of BLBF01000022.1, read as the reverse complement.
TCCACTACAATACATTAGCTAAACTTCTACAAAGTCCTGAGAGCTTTTGCCTTTTTTTATACTCATTGTGAGATTTCCAAAGACTCTGAGTACCTACAGATTCATCTTGGAAAAATACCAAATCCCTGATACATGCTGGTTTTTCTCTTAGTTATGCAGTGCCAGGGCCAGCTGTTTTCGCTGAAAAGAAGTTGCTGACAAGCTGTACTGCTGTACTCTTCAACTTACTTGCTGTGTGGTCGCAGGTGCTGGTCCTAACAGCAGAGAAGGCAAAACCAAAATGGAACCTAGAAGTAGTGAAGATGTCCCACATTCTACTTCCACGAAGAAAACACGCAATGAAGCTCCTAAAAGTTTGATTCCCTTATTCACCTGGACTCAAGCTTCATTATGAACCCCAACACAAAGATCCTTAGCAATGAAGGTTCCTTGGAGTTTATACTAGGTTATAAGGCAAGAGCTTTGGATAAATCTCTGAATCAAAACCAATCCATCTGTCATGGCTTGTGTTATGATAACTTTCTGATAGGGATTCCTCTTCGTATTTCTCATTTCTGTGTGTTTCCTATTTTTCCATATAAAGAAATTGACCCCAATACATAGTTTCTTTTAGTTCTTAATACAGTGATGGGATTTTAAAGATGGTTGTATAAACACAATGTTGTATTTTATTTATTTATCAAATTTATTGGCTGTCCGTCTTACTGTAGGATAACTCAGAGCAGTTTACAATATTAAACTTGACATGTTTTAAAAGAGATGTGAAGCTTTACAACCAGCACAAATTGCTAGGTAAACTGAATAACAGACACTATTCTAAGTTAGTTATATACCCTTTAGTTCTTTTTTAAACAGATGCATTTTATTTTCTATTGTATCATTCTTTATAGCTAGGCCTATAAATTACCGGTGCAACCAAGAACGCCCTCAGTGGATAAAAATCTTAAAACATTACCTGGAGCTTGTTGTATATATCCTTATGTGAAATCAATTTATCATCTTTTTCTTTCAGGTAATTAGTTTCCAAAGTCCTGTGTTTTTCCAAAAGATCTTCCAACTCCTAAAAGAAAAATGACTTATATTAAAACATATCTCTTTTATATTTACCAGCTACACTTGCCATTCAGAGTCCAATTTACAGAATAGAATGCAAAATAACAAGAGTTGGAAGGGAGTTTCTAGGCTTCCAATCCAACCCTCTACTCAAGGAAACTTTATATCATCCCAGACAAATGTCTTTTCAGTCCCCTTTTTAATATCTCCAGTGATGAAGCATTCACAACTTCTGCAGGCAAGTCGTTCCACTGATTAATTGTTCTCACTATCAATAAATTTCTTCTTAGTTCTAGGTTGCTTCTCTCCTTGATTAGCTTCCATCTGTTACTTCTTGTCCTGCTCACAGTGCTTTGGAAAATGGGTTAACCCCGTTGTCAAATATTAGACAACTACTATCATGTCACTCTTAGTCCTTCTCTTTGTTAGTCTAGAAATATTCAGTTCCCGCAACCATTCATTGTATGCTTTAGCTTCCAGTCCCCGAGTCATCCTTGTTGCTCTTCTCTGCTCTCTTTCTAGAGTCTCAACATCCTTTTTGTATCGTGGTGACCAAAATTCGGTGCACTATTCCAAGTGTGATGTTTCCAGTGCATTATAAAGCAGTACTAACACTTCACATGATACTATTCCTTTGTTGATGCAGCCAAGGCATGCATTGGCTTTTTTGGCAGCTGAAACACACGGCTGGCTCAAACTTAAATGGTTGTTCACTAGGACATCTAGATCCTCACCGTTGCTGCTATTGAGCCAGATACAATCTATTCTATACCTGTGCATTTGATTTTTCTTGCCTAAAGGTTGGACCTTACTTTCTCAACAGTGAATTGCATTTTGTTGGATACGGCCTCGTGTCCAAATCTGTCAATATCCTTCCAGTACACCTAAAAGGAGCAATCGAAAACATCCTTTTTTTCCCCACACCTTGTTCAACAAAGTACTCATTTATAGTCAAGATGCCAAAAGGAAAGGTGAGCATTACCCAGAGCAGGGGATGACAACCCATAGCTCTGGAGCCACATGTGGCTCTTTCATCCCTCTGCTGTGGTTCCCTGTAACGGGTCATCACCACAGTTGATAGGGCTTTCATTTAGGACTGGTAGAGGAAAAAGGATGCCATGCTTGGAGAAGACTCTATGATGGGGGAACCGGACTTCTGGTTGCCAGAGAAAAAAGGACGCCATGCTAAGAAGAGACTCTATGATGAGGGAACCGGACTTCCGGTCAGCTCCAAAATTGAACTGGGGGCTTTTAGTTATAACCTTTGTGGCTCTTGGAGTGTTTAAGGTTGCTGACCCCTGACCCCAGAGGAACAGAAGGAGAAAATGGGCTGGTGCTTTCACCATGTAGAAATCAGGGATGGGGAACGATGGCCTCTTTGCGACCTGTGGACTTCGACTCTCAGAATTCCTGAGCCAGCATTACATGGCTGGCTCAGGAATTCTGGGAGTCGAAGTCCACAGGTCATAAAGGAGCCATCATTCCCCACCCGACTAGATCAACAACCACACAGACAGGAATGGAAGATTCTGTAGACTTGTATCTATACCTTTTTTATTCTAGCTTTTTCTTCATCTGCTGTCCGGAGTTTACTTTCCAGAGCTGAAAGGGTTTGTTGAAAATGCTTTTCAGAATCACTCAGTCTGGGTTTTGTATCAGTTTTGTCGTAGTTGGCAGATGCTTTTTCTTGACTTTCAGTCAATGGAGGATTGATGGATAAGGGAACCTGATTTATGGATGACACAAAACAGTGAGATGTACAGGTGTCATATTTAATCATGTGATGTTTAAACACAGAGGTTAGACCTAGACTTATAATCATTCATTTAGCAGCTGTCTGAAGTTAGAATGGTATTGAAAAAGTGACTTATGACCCATATCCATTTTCACACTTACGACTATCACAATATCTGTGATGACCCAGAGTGGGATACAAAGGCAACACAGTCACATAAACAGGTGAAGTCCCTTTACTTCTTTCAACTTGGCTTCAAAGCTCCAATTATCATTGACTGGAGAAAAAACTCCCCCACAAACAGTTGCAAAAAGGAAGAAATTCCGTTCCAACTCAGAATACATATAAATTATAAATAGAAAAAACAACACAAACTACACTGAAGCATTTAATGAGACAAGGCAGGATAAGGGCTTGAAGACGTCCACAGATATCAAAATACACACACTGGGAAGGATGCCAGAACTCAGATAAGAACTGACAAACTAGAAATATTTTCACGCTTTGCTTCCAGCACTGGTCCATGCGCAGTTTGTCCTTTTAAACAATCCTCACAGCTGCAGCCCACAAAGGGGATCAAGGCCTTTTCCTCCCCTGTAGACCACACCATTTATGTTTCTCCCTTATCTGCTCCTCCCTGCATGCCCTAGGAGGAAGAGGGGATGGGCCTGGCTCTTCCTCTGAATACCCAGCCGGCCTGTGCCCTTCCCCAGTTTCCTCCACAACCTCCAGAGCCACACTCCCACTCCCTGTCAGCTGTTCCTTGTCTCCCTTGGAGTCAGATTGTAATAGGGGCATGACAGTATCTCTACAGTCACATGATCAAAATTTGGGTAATTGGTAACAAGCATGGATTGTAGCATCCTGAGGTCACTAGCCTTTGGGACCTTCCCAGCTGGCTTCCAATGAGCCACGTCTATAGAGGAAGCCGGATTTGCTTAATGACCATGTGATTAGTTTAACAACCGCAGTGAATTGCTTAGCAATCATGACCAATAAAACACAAAATTGGGTATGACAACTCAGAACATCAACCTTGCTCAGCAAAGGAAATTCTGGTCCCAATGATAGTCGTAAGTCAACTGTATTCCTAAATCATGAATTTATACATCTAAAACCAGGTATGCTTTGATGATTCTCAAAAGCATCTACTAAATGATCCATCTAAACAACCCACCCCACTATTAAGCACAGTAATATTTTAGCTTGATACTTCTCCATCCCTAATTTTCATCATCACCTTTTTCCAATCTCAAAAAACACCAAAAAGCAAAACAGTTAAGAATTTTCCTCTTTAAAGGGGAAATAACTGACTACTTTTATTCACAGACAATTCCTTATCCTTTTCCTTAAATCTACATTTCGATTTCGAATAATTTTCTACAGAAAAGGAAATGTTTTAGTTCACTAAATAGATTGAAATCTAAGCACCAATAACGGAAAATATTTGTAGCTCAGGATTAAAACGAGGAGTCGTTGGTGCTCTCTGAGCTTGCTTTCTTGCAGACGTTTCATTAACCTAACTAGGCAACATCATCAGTGCGAGTAAGGAGTGCTGTTTGCTGTCCATTTATATTCTGGTGTCTTGCCTGCCTGTGTGGGTGAGGGCAAAATCTAAGTTTTCAATCCTGAACAACTGGGTTTGGGGCAACAATATCTCTAACAAGATATTCAGATCAATGCATTTTATGCATTTTACTCCTTTAAAAAGTTTCATTAATCCACACTGATCTATCATGTAGAACATAGAACAACAGAGTTGGAAGGAGCCTTGGAGGTTTTCTAGTCTAACCCCATGTTTGAGAAGGAGACCCTATATTATTCCAGACAAATGGCTCTCCAATACCTGCTTAAAAGCCTGTAGTGATGGAAGCACCTACCACTTCCAAAGGCAAGCTCTTCCACTGATCAGTTGTTCTCACTGTCAGGAAATTTTTATAGTTCAAGGTCCTCTGATGAGCTTCCAATAATTCCTTCTTGTCCTATCTTCAGGTGTTTTGCAGAGTAGATCTACCCCTTCTTCTCTGCAACAGTCCCTCAAGTATTGGAAGACAGCTATCATATCACCCCTCATCCTTCTCTGCTTACAATTTATTTACAGTAGATGGGTATGTTTAAAAAGTGTTGTTTCATGCATTAAAAAAATAATAATCATTAAATCGTTTTACCTGCTCTTTAAGATCAGCTGCACTTAAAGTATTGGGTGATAGTTGAGTGTCTGCCGGTACGTTTGCCGGAGCCTGTTCCAGGAGCAGCTCAGCAGAAACCGTTGGTGGTACAAGAATTTCCGGCACTATTGGTAAAAACAAGAAAGAGAAAGGAATGCAAACAAAAGAAAAAGAAATTCAGTAAGACATCTGTTTTTAAAAGCTTGTATCTTTCTGCAAAGCTAAAAATAACAACTTGGTGTACCAGCCAAAGGAATTCAACAAATTACCATGAATTACAATATAAATAAAACTCAAATTTGCTTACTAAAACTGCTGTGAGAAAATTTAAGATAAAATAAGTTAGTTCTGCATGTCTTTACTTAACAAAAATTAGTTTACCATTGACACATGCTGACACAAATACATACAAACACGCACACACACGTATATGTGTGTAAATGTAAAGGAATACATATTTCTTTTTTTCATAAAATACTACCAATTCTGATAAGTTTTCCTGATGTAAGAGCATAAGAGCAAGCAAACATCGTGAGTGAAAGTTTCAATTGTTTTAGCTGTAAAAGAGAGTTTTCCATAAATATTCCCAAAATACAATGCATATTTTTATGCATATATTTTGACAAGAACATGAGAGAAATAGAAAAATGGTTCATTAAAAATTGTTTGGTTTTATAAGGGTAAACAATCCTAGTTGATACACTGAAAAATATAGAATTTTTTAAAAAAAAATCTGCTAAAACAAAAAGAAATTACAGCAGAAAGGTTATGGAAGCAAAATAAATGTATAGCAAGAATTCTATACATTCTGCAGCTATGCTGATGTGGAAAATGGCTTAGGAAGCATGCCAAACAGATTTGCTTAATTGGCGTCTGTCTACCCCGCACAACCCAAAGTGAATTTGCACGAGATCTAGGTTTTTTTCATATTCTATACAGACAGAAGGATAAAATTGCACTAGGGCAAATCCATAATTCAAATCTCCACTCCTCAGAATCAAACATCTAATGCTTGACTTCTTCTCTACTGCACAACTTCTCACTAAGTTGTTCACATCTCACCAAATTGTTATAAAGATTATCGGGTAAGGCATCTTGAGAACCCAAGGGAAATACTGTGTAATTTTATACTTACGGGGAAATATACTGTAATAACCCTTATTATAAGACAGTACTGGTTGGAAGCATTATTTTACTAAAGTATTTATAAGCATGGGAACTTCACTTTCCTTCTGAAATGTTCAAGATGATTGAACTGATCTTTCATGGCATTATTCCAATCAGTTACAGTGAAGAAACTCAAAGCTAAAGAAAGGTCAAAACATCTTTTTCAAGCTGGGAAATTCTGAAAGTAAGTCCTAGCTTGATTTTTACATGTGCACCCAATATAAGCCCTACAGCACCACCACCCAAAAATAAGCCCTAATTAAGATCCCATCCACTCCAGAGTGCACAGGTAAAAATTAAACTAGGGTAGAGATGGGGGAGTGAAGCTGCCCTACGACTTACCTTTGGACAGTTGTAGCCAGGCCTTGCACATCCCAACACCTACCTTGCCGGCCCATTTCTTCTGCAGGCAGCAAGGCTTGCAAGGCTTTCCTGAAGGCCTCTGAAGCTGATAACAAAGCTCCAAATCGATCCCGAGGCCTTGAGCAAAGCCTTACCAGCCGCAGAAGTTCCTGAAGGACCCTGAGAGTGAAAAAGAGGCCAGGTACAATGCGTGCAAGTGAGGTTAGTCAGTTGGTGACTTTGTCCCAAAATAAGACCCGATGCCTTTTTTTGGTGGAAAAAAAATATAAGACAGGGTCTTATTTTTGGAGAAACACAGTATATGTGAGTATGAAATAAAAGGAAGGACTAACGTACATTAATGCCAGGCACAAAGTATCACACGTTATGACGCCATTAAGATTTTTTGCTCAAGCCTATACACTAAAATCTGGTCAACTAATGGTCAGCACTAAATCAGAGTTAACGGAAGTCAAGAGAGGCTGGATTTTGCTTGTGGGAATGTAATGATTCTAGACTGATTTCTCTCTTAACACCACCCCCAGTAAAGTAGTCAGAAAAACTCATAAGAAGACCCACACATACCCACAAATTACCAGTATTTCTCTATACCTGTGGAAAATGCTGCCCAAGGAATAGCTGGAGAGGTTTTCTGGGGTTCACCATTTCCATCTTTAAAAAAAATATCTGCAGCCTGAAAGTACAAAAAGCATATTGTTAAGCTTGGGACAAGATTTTCTTCACTGTTCCATTATTAATTTGAAGAATTTCCAAGCAGTGCCACTGTTTCCAGTTTGGTGCCCATGGCTCCAGTGTTCCACATTTCCGAGGGGAGCTCCGCAACATAAATGAGCATGAGAATGTATTTAAATTTTACTTGGATTGAACTAAATCAAATCTAGGCTTTTTTATTTTCCCTCAGACTATTTACGCTTTGCAATGTAAGCCTACATGTGGCCTTCAGCTCCCCAGATGATGGCTATTTCATGGAACCATTTTTGTATGATTTTGATAGAAAGTCATTTTTCATGCTATTTTAACTTTACTAAGACTGCAGTTCAGTTGGCCTTGTAATCTGCATATTTATCTTGTAAGGAGCGCTTTCATCAATAATACGATACCAGAGAAAACAGCCACATCAAAATCTTCCTTCAACAAATGAATTATACTTATATATGGTATATAATCAAACACTGTGACATCTTTGACCTGTTTTACTACACAGTTACAGATTATAGAGTTGGAAGGAGGTCCCTTGGAGGCCTTCTAATCCAGTGGTCATCAACCAGAGGGCCGGGAACCACTGGTGGTCTGTGAGAAAATTTTGGTAGTCCACAGAGAAAGGTCACCCCCAAAGCACCCCCAAAGCAATTAATCCAGGCTGTGTGGAAATACAAGGCTGTGCCGCACACATGGCCCATGGGAACACAAGGCTTGAGTCGCTTGCATTGCGAACAACACGAGGTAGTGAGGGGAGGAAGGAAAGGGGGGGAACTTGCCCCACTAGCCCCACACACCTTGCCTGGCCACCATGCTGTTCTTTCTGCTTCTTTCTTCTTCTGCTTTTGGCTGCACGCAAAGCAGCAAAAGTCTTTCTTTCTCCTCCCCAAACTCCCCCAGAAATGAGTCTTTGGGACCCTGCAAGGCATCCTGCTCCAAGAGGCTGTGCCAGCAAAGACTCATTTCTGGTGGAGTTTGCGGGAGAGAAAGAAAGGCTTCTGTTGCTTTCCTTGCATGAAGCCAAAAGCCTCTCTCTCTCTCTCTCTCTCCCGCCCCCAAGAATGGAGTTGGAGACAGTATCCTGCAATCCCAAATAAAGAATGATCGATCGGTAGAAAAATGGGGTGGGGAATTTTCCTGCAGACTTTTTTGGGGATTTTCCCAGGGTCTCTGGTCTGTGGGATTTAAAATTATGAGTTTGATGGTCCCTGAAGTCCAAAAAGTTGGTGACTCGTTCTGTTCCATCTGCTCAGGCAGAAGACCTTATACCAGGGATGTCAAACTGAATTTCTTTGAGGGCCAGATCAGCATTTGTAGTTCTCTTCCATGGGTGGATGGGGTGGGGAGATGGGGAGGCAGGATGGATGCCTCCTGCAGCACTGTGCTGGTCAAAATGGGGCACGGGGAGTCTGCACGCAGCCCCCATATGCCTCATTTTCACCCTCCATTGCCTCCTGAAGCATTATGCCAGCCGAAAACAGGCCGTGCAGCCCGTTTTTGGTCATTTTTCAGCCTGTTTCTGGACATTTTTCAGCCTATTTTTTGGGCTGTTTTTGGCACCCAAATGGTCCAGGGGGCCGCACACAGCCAGTTTTGGCTGCCAGAGGCACCACAGGGTAGATTTAAGTACCCCGCAGACCAGAGTTTGACACCCCTGCCCTATACCATTCCAGAAAAGTATCTGCCAGTCTCTTCTTGAAAGCCTCCAGTGATGGAGCACCCACAATCTTTGAAGGCAAGCTGTTCCACTGGTTGATTGTTATCATTGTTAGGAAATTTCTCCTTAATTCTCAGTTGCTGCTCTCCTTGATTACTAGTGCATGAGCACTGTTACTTTATCCTGATTGGCTATTTATTTATGCCAAAAAATATTTTCTTATACAAAAATGTGAAGTTTGGCATAACTTTATATTAAACATTGGCCCAACGGTCAGGAAATTCACTCTCTTGGCTCCCCCAACCGGTATAAACCAGCTTCCTGTATTCTTAACTTTTGGCACTCTGTTAGGGAAAAAAAAAGGGGGGGAAGAGATGAAATGCCACCCCCACAAAAAAAAATGTGGCACCAGCAACTTTATAGCATGCAATCAACCAGACCCAATTTCCTTCCGCAGACAAGGTTTCAGACTCTGAAGGATCTTAAGAGGAGCTCCTTCAAGGAAAGAACCACCATATCAAGATGCAGAAATTGGGGGCTCTGACAAAATAGGCCACTTTCAAAACACAAGAATAAGCCAATTTAGTAAAGAGGAGGAACAAATATAAGCTAGTCTGTGAAAGCAATCAAAAGATTGAAGCTCAGAATTCCTCAGATGTGCTCAACATTTATAGTCCAGTTCTGAGCATTGGGATAAATTTTACTTATTGATATTCAGAGAAGCAATTGTATGTTCCGGGCATTTCAAATATAAATTGTAGTTTTCTTGACCTTAACAACTGATGAAACTGTAATAAAGTTACATAAATTAGAATCTGACATGTTACAGATGATTGATTGATTTACACATAACTGTTCTGATCTAAGTTTTCCCAAAAAGCACTAAGTGGATTCTTTGTCCCAGCAAAACCCCTTTTATGAAACGAAGGTGAATTTCTTGCATTCACATTCAGACAAAGGCCTGGCAAACAATCTTTCAAGGGTGTAATTAAGAGCACAAACTTATCTAGCTTGGAGAGCTGCCAAGTAAATATTTTCAAACCCAGTGCTGACAAGGAAGGACTCAGCACACAGTCTCTGAGATGCACAGACAGATCTTCACACTGCTGAACGAATTGTTTCCTGCAAAAGCCCTTCCCCTTTTGCTCCTCTTTTAATCCCTATGAGAAGGGTGTGATGACCCAGAGTAGGATACAAAATAAACACAGTCACAGAAAACAGGTGAAGCCCCTTTTATTCTTTCACTTTGCTTCCAAATTCCAAATATCCTTGACTGGAGACAAAAAACTCCCAACAAGCAGTTACAAGAAGGAGGAAATGCCATTTAAATTATAAAGAATACAAAACAACACAAACCAGGCAAGATAAGGGCTTGAAAACATCCACAGATATCAGAACACACACTGGGAAGGACGCCAAACTCAGAGAGGAACAATAAACTAAAGATATTTCCATGCTTTGTTTCCAGCACTGGCCTGTATGCATATCCATCCTCTTATCCAGTTGTCACAACTGCAGCCCATAAAGAGGATCAAGGCCCTCTCCTCTCCCTTAGATCACATTTCTCCCTTGTTCTCTCCTCCCTGCATGCCCTAGGATGGAGAGGGGATGGGCCTGGGTCCTCCTCTGACTGCCCAGCTGGCCTCTGCCCTTCCCCAGCCTCCTCCACAACCTCCAGAGCCACACTTCCACTCCCTGTCAGCTGTTCCTCCTCTCCCTCAGAATTAGTCTCCACCAGGGGCATAACAAAAGGCCATTCACCATCCACCTGTGGCTTTACTCCCACATCAACCCTTAGTTTGTAACTGTTCTTTTCTTTTGGCAGCTCTATGTATGCGCAGGCTGGGAACCAGCTCCAGCTTCTCTCCCGCCTCACTGCTGCCCAACGAAGGTAGCTGATAACTGCCAGACTGCCCTGCCCCATCTCTGCCTCTGATGCAGAGCCCTTGTCCGAGTCTTCCTCAGCCTCCAAGATTGCCCCATGTTCCTCCCCAACCTCCTTACTGTCCAATTCTGCTGCCAGCTCCACTCGCCACTGGTAGGCCACAACAATAAGTATCCATTGCTCTGCTTTCAAATTTTGAATGCTGGAGTGTCCTACATTGCTTTAATTATTGAAAATATCATGGGCAAACATTTCAATACTTTGATTTCCATACCTCAAATCCTCCAAAGTAGTCATCATCCATTTTCCAGGAATACCTAGAGAACAACACACAATAAGAATTAATGACCTTCCTACTCTACTAATATATTTTCTTTGATATATTATAAATGTACAACAGAACTAGTTTGTCTGGTCTATTATAGTTTCTTTCAAAATCTAGACTTAATAGTTAACAATACAGTTACTAATGAAGTACAGAACTGGGACAAATAGAAAGACCGGTTATATTCTATGAACATAGCCTTCTCACTATTTTTTTAATCAGACCATCCATATAAAGATAAATATTGCTGTTTCTTTTTAAATCAGGACACTAGGATGGGTTTAGTACGTTGAATTAAAAATATAGGTCATCCCTTTTCTCTTTAAGGATAAATAGTCCTCGAATTATGACCACAATTGAGCCCAAAATTTATGTTGCTAAATGAGACATTTAAGTGAGTCTTTGCCCCATTTCATGACTTTTCTTGGCTTAGTTGTTAAGTGAATCACTCAACTTAACTGTTGACTTAGTAATCCAGTTGTTAAGTGAATCTAGCTTCCCCACTGACTTTGTCAGAAGGTCGCAAAAGGAGGTCATGCAATCATCATAAACATGAATCAGTTTCCAAGCATCTGAATTTTAATCATGTTAAAATGAGGATGCTGCAATGGTCATAAGTGTGAAAAATGGCCGTAAGTCACTTTTTACAGTGCCATTGTAACTTTGAATGGTCAACCATTGTAAGACGAGGACTACTTGTACCCAGTTGCTAAATGAAAGGTTGTAAGTAAAGGATTATCTGTTTCTTTGGTTCAGCAGTGGGATCTACCTGTTCCACAACCAGTTTGGTGATCGTATGCACACGCATAACTAAGGTGCACGCCCTGCTTTCCACAGACTAGCTGAGTCCTGCAGCACCGATCAATTGAGAGGATAAAGAAGAGAAAAGCACAAGGGAGGTTGGGAGGGCTGATCCTGCGCTTTTTTCTTCTTTCTCCTCTCAGCTGAAGTCAGGGGCTTTTTTTCCTCCTCTTAGCTGATCGTTGGAGTCTTTTTTTTTTCTACCAGGTCGGCCAAACCAGGCCAAACCAGTAGATAACACCACTGCTTTGGTTGCTAACGAAATGTAAATATCTATTGAATTCAGCTTTGCTCTGGTGACATCATCTATGCTTTATTGGTTGTAAAAACTGACTGGATGATCACTACCTCTCGGACCAACCTATACGCCAGGTTATTGCTGTGAAAAAATACATACAGTGCCTTCTACTCTTGGAGAAAAGGCAGGATACAAATTTAGTGGAAAAATAAAATTAAAGCTTCCTAATTGGGAAGTGCATCCACCTGTTAAGAAAAAAAGGTAATGGTACACAACATTTTAGATAGATTAATTGGGTGAAAAGAACAATCTCATAACTATGCTTTTCTATAACAGTTAGCTTGTGTTTATTCCTAACTTCTACGGAAAATATATTTAAATAAGCAATCTCCTGCCAGCTGCCAGTTTATTCAAACACAGAAATATTCCTTCAAAATTCCAGATGTGCACACCATTCTTTAAAAGAATGCCTAGCCCTTATTGAGCGAATGAAAATAAATGCTTATTCCTTTTTCAGAAATTTAAACTTGATTTGTTAATTACTGCGAAACATATTTTTTCACGCTCAAATGCCAAGGGGTGATAGGTGGCTGTTATGAACCTTTACAAAGATGTCAATCATGGCAATAACCTTTAGGAAGGTAAAATTAACTCAAAGATATATGTCACTAACATAGATTTCCCAAGGATCAGTAATTTCAAAAAATGTAATTGTGGATCCACTGAAGGTTGGTGAGCTCAGGAGGGCACTTCATCTTTCAGCCCCCACCCAAATTAACAAGCAATGGAATATCCAGAGGGGTTTTGCAATGCCTCTTAGTGTGTGCCCTGATGATGTTACCTAGTTTGGTAATGAAATGTCTGCAAGAAAACAACCAAGCTCAGAGAGCATCAAGGACCCTAAGCTACAAGTGCTCTTATCTATCGGTGTCTTTTTGTGTTTCACAGCCCTGAACAAACTATTTGGTCATACAGTTTGGAAAAAGAGGTGGATAACTAAGAGCAGGGGTGGACTACTACTGGTTCTCTCCAATTCGAGTGAAATGGTAGCTAATTTTATCACTTTTAATGGCCAGTTTGGATAACCGGCAAATACCATCCGTGGCTGGCCCCACCTGCCCCGCCCCTCCCAGGAGTCTCTACGTGGCCCGTTTTGGATCCCAGGTAAGAACAGAGCCTGTGTGGGGGCTCAGGGAGGGCAAAAAACAGGCCTCTTAGAGGCTCCGGAAGGCCGGAAACAGGCCCGTTTGCAGCCTCCAGTGCCTGAGGAGACTATTTTCGCCCTCCTGGAGGCCTGAGGAAAGCTTCCAGAACCTGAAGAGAGGGAAAATGGGCCTTCTGGAAGTTCCAGAAGGTCAGAAATGGGCCTGTTTCCAGCCTCTAGAGGGTCTCCAGAGCCCAGGGAGGGCAAAAACAGGCCTTCCACCATGATGCCGAAGGCTGACTAGGCCACGCTCACCATGGCCACGCCCAACCAGCAACCCGGCAGTTACCACAAAATTTTAAGCCCACCCCTGACTGAGAGGCAATACAACCGTTACCATGCCAGCAGTGTCCTGCAGATGCCAAAAAGCCCAATGTAGTCCTAGGCTGCATCAACACAGGGAGAGCATCAAGACAATGAGAAGTCATGCTACCACTTTAGACCGCGCTGGTGAGACCAGTTCCCGTCACTACAGTAGAAAGAAGATGTTGAGATCCTGGAAAGTGTGCAGAGAAGAAGAACAAAGATGGTAAGACTCTGGAGGCTAAATTGTATGACAAATGGTTGAGGATCCTAGATATGTCTAGCCTACTGAAAAGAACGATTAGGAAGGACACAGTAGCTGTCTTCCAGTATTTAAGGAGCTGTCACAAAGAAGAGGGGGTTGATTTATTCTCTGGGACATCCAACGGCAGGGCAAGAAGTTATGGGTGGAAGCTTGTGAAAGAGAGATTCAACCTGTAAGTAAGGAGAAAATTTTCTGACAGCGAGTGCAATTAATGGAATAGCTTGCCCCTGGAGTTGTGGGTGCTCCAACATTGGAGGCTTTCAAAATCTGGACAATCATTTGACTGGGATGGCTACCACAGAGAGAAGGGGGTCAAGCTATTTTCTAAATACCTTCTATAGGCCAGACAAGGAATAATGGATGGAAACTGAACAAGGAGAGATTTAACCTAGAAATAAGGAGAAATTTTCTGGCAATGAAAATAATCAACCAATGGAACAAAAACTGCCTTCAGAAGTTAAGAAGCATCATCATTTGAGACTTTCAAGAAGAGATTGTTCTGCAAAACTCAGATACAGATAATCAGAGTTGGAAGGGACCTTGCAGGTCATCTAGTCCAATCCCCCCGCCCAAGCGGGAGATCCTACACCATTTCTTACAAATGGCAGTCCAATCTCTTCTTGAAAGTCTCAAGTGATGAGGCTCCCACAACTTCCAAGGGCAACTTCTGTTCCATGGGTTGATTGTTCTCACTGTCAGAAAGTTTCTCCTTATTTCCAGGTTAAATCTCTCCTTGTTCAGTTTCCATCCATTATTCCTTGTCTGGCCTACAGGTGCTTTAGAAAATAGCTTGATCCCTTCCTCTCTGTGGCAGCCCCTCAAATATTGGAAGACCTCTATCATGTCTCCCCTGGTCCTTCTCTTCACTAGACTAACCAAACCCAGTTCCTTTAACTGTTCTTTGTATGTTTTAGCCTCCAGTCCCCTAATCATCTTGCTTGGTCTTCTCTGCACTTTTTCTAGAGTCTCAACATCTTTTTTTATAATGTGGTGACCAAAACTGGATGCAGTACTCTTGGTGTGGTCTTACTAAGGCTTTATAGAGTGGTATTAGTACTTCCCTTGATCTTGATCTGTTAATCTGTTAGGATTGCATTAGCTTTTTTGGCAGCTGCTGCACACTCCTGGCTCCTATTTAGCTGGTTGTCCACTAAGACTCCAAGATCCCTCTCACAGTTACTGCAATTGAGCCTGGTTTCACCCAGTCTATTTGTGTACTTTTGGTTTTTCTTGCCTAAGTGTAGGACTTTACTTTTCTCTACATTGAATTTCATTTTATTAGATAGGGCCCAGTGTTCTAGTCTGTCAAGATCCATCTGGATCTTGAGCCTATCTTCTTGGGTGTTAGCTATTCCTGCCAACTTAGTATCATCTGCAAATTTGATAAGTTCCCTTTCTATTCCCTCATCTAAGTCATTAATGAAGATATTGAAGAGTACTGGGCCTAAGATGAAACCTTGTGGCACCCCACTGCTTACTTCCCTCCGTGTGGACTTAGACCCAAATGGACTGCCATTTGTCAGAAATGGTGTAGGGTCTCCCTCTTGGGTGGGGGATTGGACTAGATGACCTATAAAGTCCCTTCCAACTCTGATATCTGTTATCAGTATAAGTCTCCTGTATTGAGTAATAGGTTGGGATAGAAGAGCTCCAAGGTCCCTTCCAGCTCTATGATTCTATACTATCTCCAAATATTTTTAGGACAGCCACACTAATAGTAAATATATATTTTCTGGTTCTCCAAGGTAGAATATCAATGAAATTAGTTTTTGAAAAGTGATTATTTTGGGAATAAAATTATCCTTTTATGAGCCATGGTGGCGCAGTGGTTAGAATGCAGTACTGCAGGCTACTTCCACTGACTGCCGGCGGCTGACTGCAATTTAGCAGTTCAAATCCCACCAGGCTCCAGGTTGACTCAGCCTTGCATCCTTCCGAGGTGCGTGAAATGAGGACCCAGCTTGTTGAGGGCAATAGAGTGACTCTGTAAACCGCTTAGAGAGGGCTGTAGAGCACTGTAAAGCGGTATATAAGTCTAACTGCTATTGCTATTGCTACTTCATGATGGCTTAGGCAAAACATGTCACATCAGCATCCTCATTTGGAAAAAGAAGGCCATTTTTGAACAGGATCATTCTTCTTGTGGTAAAAGCAAATAAAATGATTAGATTTTTGTGATTGAAAATCATCATTCTTCCATCTGGACATTGCCACAAAAATAAATAAATAAATTTATAACTTCATAGTTGAAATTTAAACTATATAGATGGCTTCACACAGTCACAACCTTTAAAAAGAAAACTGAGATCGGGAAACAATTCCAGAACAATGGAGTTGATAGTCCACCTTCCCTTCTGTGGAATGGGGCGCTTCCCAGGATAAGGGCACCATCTTGTGGACACATCAGCTTATGAGGGAATAGTACAGGGGTCTTCAAACTTGACAGTTTTAAGACTTGTGGACTTCAACTCCCAGAATTCCTCCCTCAGTCATGTTAGCTCGGGAATTCTGGGAGTTGAAGTCCACAAGTCTTAAACTTGCCAAGTTTGAAGAGCCTTGGAATAGTATCTATGGAACCTACAAAGTTGGAAATCAAACACCTTTGCCGCTATGTTTAAAAAAATGTCAAAATATTTTTGTTTTTTTACTCCTTCAGAATGGTATCATTTTCTTTTCTACCAACTTAATGGTAGTTTGCAGGTTCTGGACCACACACTTAAAAACAGTGTGCTCACAATCAAACTGACCCAATCAAGTTCTTCTCACCAATTAGTGTTTCCACATCCACATCTGGATAGGCAGGAATGTCCAGGTAGGTTGGAAACCCCTGTACTGTACAATGGTAAAAGTCTATAGAGATTCTTAGTCATCCAGGTCATGGTTGTCTCAAAGGTGTTTTTTCAAGAGGCAACTGGACTTTCCAGAAGCTTCTTGGATGAGAAGAAGAAGAAAAACCCAGAAAGTCCAGTTGCCTCTTGAAAAAGCACCTTTGAGACTACAATGATAAAAGGAATATGTAACTGTTGTACATCTCCTGCAAGGAAGTTAATGACTTCAAGACAAAAAACAATTGAGAATGTCTGATTTCTACATCATTCGTCCATAAGAGCCCTCAGGAACCCATTTAGTTAAATATGTATCTTCTCAGAAAATAATTAGATGTCTTTTTAAAAAAAATGTAGGAAGAGTCTGGATTTATTGGGCAACCAAGGACCAACTTCAAGAAGATAACCATGAAAGGAATCAGCAAAAGTGTAAACTTCTACTCCATCAAGCTCACTTTTCAATGGCCCTCTTTCAACAGATATTGCCAAGGAAGAAGAGTTTCAGGGGTGATCCTCTCCACGGGCAAGGTTAAGGGACAAACTCTTCTTTCCATTATTGTCAGTTGTAAGAAACCAGGAACAGGAGGGGAATTCAAGGCAATAAAAGTTTGTTTCATGCTACCTATACACAAGAATCTGATCGACTAACAGTCAAGCTAAATTGGTGCTAGTTGACAGTCAGTGGAATTCACAAATGGGGCTGGATTTAGGTCTCTTGTGGAAATGGAAGTATTCTAAACTGATGATATATTTAACCCCTCCACCTGCTCATCTCCTACAACCAGAGGTGGTATTCAGCCGGTTCTGACCAGCTCTGGAGAACCGGTAGTGGAAAATTTGAGTAGTTTGGAGAACTGGCAAATGCCACCTCTGACTGGCCCCTCCCCCATCTATTATCTACCTCCCGAATCCCAGCTGATCGGCTGGGTCTTCTTTGGTTGCGCTGCACAGGAGAACGGAACTGGAAAGCAGGTTACTGGGGTGGGGAGGGAATGGGATTCTGCAGTAACCTTCCCCTGCCATGCCCACCAAGCCACACCCACCAAGTCACAACACACCTGCCATGCCCCCAGAACTGGTAGTAAAAAAAATTGAATCCTACCACAGCCTACAACTAAGATCAAATGGAGAACTATTTGCTTGTCTTCTTCTGTCTTCCTTACCAAAGTATCTGGTGCGCTTCATATTATTAGTCTTGGGCTAAATTAGAATCTCCTATTTGTAGTTTATACAGTTTATATAATCAATTTCTTAAATACTCTGAAAGGGAAACCAGTTTGCCTGCAAGCAGCAAGCTGTTCCATCGGTGTGGTTGACATGATGCTTACATAGTTTTTTGCTGCACTTTGATAGGCTATAATTTTTTTAAAAAATCAATACATGCCATCTTAACCTGGGTTTTTGTGACTTTTTGTCACAAAAAGTCGGGAAACCTGCAAATAAGTATTGTTATTTTTTTTCAATTAAAAGATGAAGCAATAAAAAGCATTAAAAGAAAAAAACACTAATGAATTAAACAATGTTTACTTCAATAATATAAGTAAACAATAAGTAAACAATAATAATAAAGAAACAATAATGTTTCTTAGGCAAATACTGTTTACTTCTTCTCGTCTCAGACTCTATGGATTTCACTCTTAATATGTTGCTTGCTTTAAAAATAAATTTGCAGATGTAAATGGAAATCCATAGCTGCTTTTTTCAAAATAAGCTAATCTGTAATGTAGATAACCATCCCTACATCTCCAAATGACCCAAGATTATAATGAAACTCGAGAGCGCATTTTTATTTTCAGCAACACAAAATGAGAGACGAACACGGGAAAAATCAGAATTGCCTAGTCTAGAGTAAAGTTACTTCTAGCAAGCTATCCTTCATCCCTTTACCAATTCCAGATGTTCCATAATTATTTACAGCTTAGGCTGGCTAAATATAGATCTAAATGTTATTTTGTGTGATTTGACATACATTTAAAAAAAATCCCCCAAGACTTTTAAATGCTGCAATTAATTCTAAGGGATATAAACTACAAATGAAATAACTCTCAATGACAGCAAACTTTTGCTTATTATAAAGAACCTTAATAAAGAATTATTGCAGCACAGCAACAAAAGAAAGTTTCATCATAAATATGCTGATTTATACTTTGATGCTTTGAGATGTTTTTTTCCCACACTTCTGAAATATTTTAGGTAGGAGAACCACAAGAGATCAACAACAACAAGAAAAAGAGCTTTTTAAAACCAATCATCGCTCAATCGTAGCACATATATCACAGAAATGCATGGTTTTTTTTATTAAAAAAAAACCCCAAACAGCATTTTTCCTCTTTTCTCTATTTTATTAGATCTTAATCTGCAAAATGTAAATATTCAGTCCCAACAACAAGCTACAGCATTAAGTCTGATCGTCTATCCCTTTTAAAAAAATGATATCAAAATATATCTTGATATATTTTGTGTACATGTGTACAGCATGTTAAAATATTTCATTTTCCAAATTGAAAAAAAAAAATCACACCGTTCTGGAAACATGATTGCTTTCTGAACTGAACAATTACCCTTATAAGAAATGACGTTTCAAAAACACATGCCAGCATGAATTTCTTCATATCTTAGGTGAGTTGTCAACTGCGTGAAATTAAGATCCAACATCACCGGGCATATTTTTCCTTAGCCCACATTCTTAACGGCATTGCTGAACAGAAAATAGTGACGTTTGATTTTATCCACTCATTGGAGTGGCTTGGTTTCCTTTACACACTTATGCACTTGGATAATAGGTAAATCAGTGGTGGAATTCAAAAAATTTTTACTACCGGTTCTGTGGGCATGGCGTGGCTTGGTGGGCGTGGCACGGTGGGCGTGGCAATGGAAGGATACTGTAAATTCTCCATTCTCTCCTAACTCCTGGGGGAAGATTACTGCAAAATCCTCATTCCCTCCCCACCCCACTAACCTGCTTTCCAGCTCTGTTCTCCTGCGCAGACCCAGCCGATCAACTGGGACTCAATGGGAGGCGGAGAATAGATGGGGGCGGGGCCAGTCAGAGGAGGTATTTGCCGGTCCTCCAAACTACTCAAAACTTCTGCTACTGGTTCTCCAGAACTGGTCAGAACCTGCTGAATTTCACCTCTGAGGTAAATCACCTCACATCTCAAAAAGGCCATTTCACAAGTGATCTCACATTTCCTGGGCTTTATGAAATTGGAAATTCAAACCCCTGGACTAGAAACCAGAAGGAAGGAAGGACAGTTGGAAATGTATCTGCTGATACCAAGTTTGGTGAGATTTAGACACTAAAAACATTGTAAAGTACAATGTTTACATTACATTACAAGCTTTCAAGGAAGGAGAAAAGATTCTACTACAACAACTGCATCAGATGGTAGTAGAGAGTCCTTGCAAGGTGAATCAATTCACTGGTACCTTATTCCAACAAATCCAGATCTGAAGGAAAAGTATCTGTGAAGATTATTTTTCTTTCCTTATTGTTCTTCTTGAGCATGTGATCTCAAAGTCTGTGGAGCTAGGCAGGGTACCAACCTTAAAAATAAACATATCAGATTAGACCAAATCTAGTGGAACAGGTTGAACTAGTCAAGTCCTGTCCATGACATCATCTCTGTCAATCAAATCACCCACAAGTATGTCAAGTCGTGTTCAGGCAGTTTGCAAATGGCTTCGTCTTACTCAAGACCATACAGACTATTTCCAACGCACTCAGACCAAAACTGGGGAATGTGTTAATTTAGAACATAACTGTAATCAAAGGAGGCGATAAAAATGCACAAGAGCTTGGTCCTAAATGACTCTATCCCTCCCAAGTACTGAATAAAAAAGCAAGGAATCATCAAAGTGAGAGGCTAATTTGATACACAGATGTATCCTCAATTTTGGAAAATATGTAAGAAGATAATACGGGCTCCCTCAAAGCGGAATGACGGAATCCCGTCTGAATTAGGGATGATAACAGGTGTGCACTGAAGGACCTCTGTATTGTGAGTGGCAGCGAAGAATATAATTACACCAATTTTTCCTTGTGGTGGACAGACTTCAAAGACTGATCAAGGAATATGTTTCCCATCATTGGGGAAAATCACTTCAAACTAATACTAAACATGGACAAACTAATAAAAAGTTGGGTTTTCTTTTATTGGAGATCACCATTCTTTCTTTTTTAATTTGTTTTATTAAATAAAATACAAAGAAAAAAACAAACAGGAATCGGAAATTAAGGGAAGGAAAAGAAGCGAGGAAAAGGGGTTGTGAGATACAATGGAAAAAAAGGATTTAAAAAAGGCATTAATTACAGATTCTTCTTAGCACAGTTCAAGATTAAATCACACTAACTTTTTGCTTTTACACATTAATATATAACTAGCCATTTCTACAACAACGAATCTTTCCGACCAACAAAACCAAAGCCAAAGTTTCATTTTTTTTTCCATCACAAACACAAAATCCAGAAGTGATATCCAAATGAAATAAATGATCTCTTTCTTAACTAGTAACATAAGTCCAAGCATCCCCAATTTTCTGCCATATGTATGCACTACATAAACAGTATTCAATAGATCAGCTTTCATGTCTAATCCTCAGAGATTCAGAAGAGGGGGTCAGTCCAGAACAAACTCAAACAGAGAATACAGGAAAAAAATGAAGATCACGAGATAAAAAGGAATGAGCTACCCCAAGAACCCTGTTCAAGCCACACCAGAAACCCAATGTTGTGAAGGGCATTCTTGAGCAAACCATTATTTCCTATAAGAAGAGAACCCAAGAAGTATAATTCAAGGTTGGTGTTATTTTCCTCATGTATTTTCAACTGTTGTTCGCTTTCTAGGCCCAGCATAAAAATTGGATCTCTCTGGAGAAAACTTGATAACATCAAGGAGGTTCAAGAGTTACAATTCTATTAAATCTTGGCTGATCAACAATATGATACCAATACAGTCTCCTCTGGAGCGCCCTTTACACAACATAACCATGAAAAAAAGACAGAAGAAAAACAGCATGCCTCTACATAATTTTTCAGTTGCAACCTTGAAAACTGCTGGTCATTTTTCGCATTCTTCCTGCGCATGCAGATAATATAGATATTTGTGAAATCCTGTGAAGATGAGCCAAGTCATGTTTCTACATTACCCAAAAGTGCTTTTTAAAAATGCAACTGGACTTTCTTTGTTTTTCCTTGAAGACCTTTCACTTCTCATCCAAGAAGCTTCTTCAGCTCTGAAGACCATGACTGAGAATCTCCATAGACACTTGTGGACTTTTTTGCGGAAAGCAAAGTCAGGGCCTTTTGGAATAATTCTAATTCTCCCTCAAGATTTCCTCCCGCTTTCCATTGTTTGACCTCTTCGATGAATTCAGAAAAAAATAAAAGCAATTACAAGTTGCATAAAAGCAATTTAAAAAGTTTCGCTTCTCATCCAAGAACCTTCTTCAGTTCGTCAGATGATGTTTCTTGTTTCTTCAAGGAAAAACAAAGAAAGTCCAATTGACTGAAGAAGCTACTTGGATGAGAAGCGAAACATCTTCAAAGAAAAAACAGAAAGTCCAGTTGCCTTTTGAAAAAGCACAAAATCCAGAAGTGATATCCAATTGAAATAAATTATCAATCTTTCTTAACTTTCTTTCTTAAGTCCAAGAATGACCTGGATGACTTGAGAATCTCCATAGATATTTCTACATCACCCTTTACACAAATATGTTCAATAATGTTTTTTGTGGATATTTCCGACTGCCTGCAAACTGAAAGGGGACTTTCCATGATGCTCTTTTAACCATATGCTAGTGATATCTCCCAGGGATATGATTTTTTCTTTTTAGGAATGACATGCAACTTTTATCTACAAAGTTGCTGTTCATGAGCCAGGGCATTCCAGCATAGCAATGATCAAGTAATGGACATTATACATGAAAAAAGCATGGGCCCACAATACCATGAAATACATGAGCTTCAGTTGTAATTTGCTGTCTGCCGAATGGGTTTCCAGCACAATCTTGTCTGCTGATGTAAACACATCATCATTACGAAGAAAACCTTCAGATGTTTGATCAGGAACAGGATGAACTGATCTTGCCACAGATTAATTATCTGAGATGTTCTAATAAATGAAGGGGAAGCTCGTCTTTGAGCAAAACTGACAGTTTAATTAAGAGGTAATCTAAGGAAGAATGCATACGCACTCCCAAAATATGAAAGCAATTTGCATTCCATGATTACAAAAAGTGCTGGAGAGAAGATGACATTTCCAGAAAAATCAGCTGCAGATTGATATTGTTACTTCTCGTAAGAAAAAAAGAGTTAGGAAAATTAGGTGTTTATATACAGTTAGGATAGGAAGAGAAAACTGAAGTCTGCAATTCTAATAAATTCTCAAGGGTATATATTCTCAAGGGTGTGAGACTGACACGTCTTTTCCACCGCTTGATCATTGGTTAAATTGAAATGCTTGGAGACTAAACTATACTTTGACTCAGTGGTGGGATTCAAAAAATGTTACTACCGGTTCTGTGGGCATGGCTTGGTGGGTGTGGTAGGGGAAGGATGCTGCAAAATCCACCTCCCCTCCCCTCCCCACCCCAATAACCTGCTTTCCAGGGCAACAAAAGAAGACCCAGTCCATCAACTGGGACTCAATGGGAGGCAGAGAATAGATGGTGGCGGGGCCAGTCAGAGGTGATATTTGCCGATTCTCCAAACTACTCAAAATTTCCGCTACTGGTTCTCCAGAATTGGCCAGAACCTGCTGAATCCCACCTCTGCTTTGACTCCAGAACAGCCTTGATAGTCTCTAATGAAAGTAAATCAAGAGCAGAACTTCAAATTCCTTGTTATTTTCTTAAGGGAATCTGGATGTTGGAAGAGAGCTTGGTGTAACCCAAGGCTGCATATCAAAATAATGCTGCTAGCATCATAATGGAAGCGTCCAATTAAGCAATGATCTGGTTGGGAGGCAGAATAAAATTGGCCCATCTAGGATAAGATACACACAGTATAAGCACCTGATCAAATGCTTCTCAAAATAAAATCTTATTTGTCACCTAATTAGAAAACAGGCTGTACATTACAGCTTAAAATTCATATTCTTACTCCAGATAACTATTTGTCTATTTGTTTAAAAAAAAACCTCAACTGTATCTGTTAGCAAACATATCTGCACATATGACTAAGAGAGCCAGTTTGGTCCAGTGGTTACAGTACCGGGCTAAAAAGCTGGAGGTCATGAGTTTCAAGTCCCATCTTCGCCATGAAAGTTAGCTAGGTGGCCTTGGGCTAGTCATTCTCTCTCTCTCAGCCTGACATACCTCACAGGGTTGTTGTAGGGAAAATAGGAGGAGGAAGGTTTGTAAAAAAATAATAAAGCTGAGATGCAAATAAATAAAAAAATATGCAACTTGCCCTAAGATGTTTAACATAAAAGGAGACCCTCAGAATTTCTCTTATGAGTTACATAGCAGCTATTTCTGAAAAAAATGACCATAATGCAATAAATGTAATTGTAAAAAAAATATTGTACACCGTCCAAAGTAACTTTCCGTGCAATGGGCAGCCATATAAAATTGACTAACGAATGATTAATGCATTAAAACTAGTGTTGTTTATTTACTTCGGTGATGTACATGTCTTTCATTTCCAAAAAAGCGCTGAGCAGTTTACATAATACAAAAAATAAAAACACAAAATACTAAAGGGAAAATAAATTTTTAAAAACCCAGACCCAAACCTACAGAAAAACAAGTTTTGCGAAGGAAAAGTTTGCATAACTTCCCAGAGTCCTGCTTCAGTGACTGTTGCTTGGCGCTTTTTCAGACTTGTTAATCATGGTTTGCAAACCACAAAGACCACATTTGCATATCGCACTAAGCAAAAACAAAACCACATATGATGTGTGAGCCCGGTGTTCAAAAAGATGCACAACTTTTTTTTTCAATGAATTTTTATTTCAGTCTTTGACCAATGTAAGAATTCATGTGAAACTTCACAACCCTAAAAAAAATTACCAGCTACAGCTTAAAAACTACCTTTGCTTATCAGGAATACAAGGAACTAAAGAACAATAATATATATATATATATATGTGTGTATATATGTGTGTATATATGTGTGTATATATGTGTGTGTATATATA
>BLBF01000022.1:8091591-8118648 GCA_015471245.1 Laticauda colubrina | reverse complement strand
CCCCCCCCCGCCCCGTCTGCGCCCCCCCCCCTGCGCTCGCCGCGGCCCCCCTCACCTGCAGTCACACCTCCGCCTCCAGGGCGCCTGCGCGACGCAGAGACCTATCAGCAGGCCGAGGAGGGGAGGATGGGGGGCGGGAGCGCACCGGCGGGAAGCTCCGCCTGCCCTCTCTCGCCGAGCTTAGGGAGGGGTGGGGGGAGGGAGAGAGAGAGGGTGGGTGTTCACGAGGTCATCTAGCCGGGCAGCCTCCGGAGTGAACCTCCCAGCCCTTCCCGACGGCCTATCTCTCTCTGCAAGGGAGAAAGGTTCAAGGGAGGAACTCTCTGGTGCAAAGGGACGCCAGAGGTCAGCTGGACCGGTGTTGCTCAACTTTGGGCAACGTTTATTTGTTTGTTTGTTTGTTTGTTTGTTTGTTTGTTTGATTTGATTTGTCAATCGCTTACAAGATGCAGGTGTAAAATAAACATAGTTTTGAATACATGAGATGGACACTTATTTATTTATTTATTTATTGATTGGTTGATTGATTTGATTTGATTTGATTTGTCAATCGCTTACAAGATGCAGGTGTAAAATAAACATAGTTTTGAATACATGAGATGGACACTTATTTATTTATTGATTGATTGATTTGATTTGATTTGATTTGATTTGATTTGATTTGTCAATCGCTTACAAGATGCAGGTGTAAAATAAACATAGTTTTGAATACATGAGATGGACACTGATAAGAAAAATAAAAAGAAACAATAGGACAGGGACGGTAGGCACCATTGGAACTGCAAATCCCAGGATCCCCCTCCCAACATGCCTGGACTGCAGCTCCCCCAATTCTGCAACAAGCATTCATGGGCTGCGACTCCCAGAATTCCTCAGCCAGCCAGCATGGACTGCAAATCTCAGAATCTCCCTCCCAGCATGCATGGATGGAAGTTCCCAAGATAACCTCACCCGGCGTGCCTGGACTGCAGCTGCCAGAATCCTTCCAGCATGCATGGATGGAAGGTCCCGGAATTGCCCACCAGGTATCTCCCGCTTGGGCAGGGGGGGGGGTTGGACTAGATGACCTACAAGCTCCCCTTCAACTCTGATTATCTGTATTGCATGGACTGCAATTCCCATAATTTTTTAGTCAGCATGCTGGCTGGGAAATTCTGGGACTTCAAGTCCTCCCATTTCAATTCTGTTTGGAACCCCTGCTAGGGACAGAGTTAAGGCGAGCATTTCTGGCCAATAGCCACCCATCCTTGGGCAGAAATGACCTCTCACTCAGCTGTAGCAGCACCAACCCAAGTATGCAGACACACACACCACATAGAGAGAGAAGCTCCTTTTGGCCACACAGCTCAAGCCCTTCCACCTGAATTTGTGAAGGACTGACTCCCTCCAAGGACATCCCTTGGAGGACAAGCCCCATGGCTCCTTGTTACAGACCCTTCATCTGGGACACAGCCTAGAGCTCGGGAGGTTTCCTGTATGGCTTTGTCCTTCCAAAGGCCAGGAGGGCAAGTCAGGGGTGGGCTGCTGGGGGCTGGCAAGGGCTCAGGAGAGTGCAGCCCAATAACCTAGCTAATAGTCTAGCTAAGACTGTGGCCCAATTACCTCAGAAAGACAAGCAGCAAGGGAAAGCTCTTCATAGGTTTAATTGAACTTCTGGGTTCAGCCAAGAGCATTTCACACCTTGTAAAAGTGTTACAAGTGAGATGTACAATCTACTTGTGAGGGAAAGCCATGGAGAACATCAGATAATCTAGCCACTAGCCTCCAAGGGGATTAATTCCCAAATAATAAGACTCACATAAATCACCAGAAACTCCACTAAGACTCCAAGATCCCTCTCACAGTCACTGCTCTTAAGCCTGGTTTCACCCAGTCTTTTATTTAAGTATTAAATGCACGAAATAATAAACAACTTTTTGGTATATTATCTTTTTTTAGGTAATTAGGGCAAAGAAGCAACGTCAAGTTGGCCATGCCCACCGAGCCTGTCATTAAGGCAGAGAGCCCCTTGCTAAAAAAAATTTGAAGGCCACCCCAGGACAAGTCCATGGGAAGAGCCTATCATATACAAAGACCTAAAACTTTTCTTCCCTCTGAAGCCCAAAGGTGCTTTTTCAAGAGGCAACTGGACTTTATGGTTTTTCTTTGAAGGCATTTCGCTTCTCATCCAAGAAACCAAGAGCTGAAGAAGCTTCTTGGATAAGAATCAAAACATCTTCAAAGGAAAACCAGAAAGTCCAGTTGCCTCTTGAAAAAAAAACACCTTTGGGACACCCATGACCTAAGACCATAACTGAGAATCTTCATAGATACTTGTGGACTTTTTTTGGAAAGCAAAGTCAGGGCTTTTTGGAGTATTTCTACTTTGCCTAAAGAACCACTCCTGTTTTCCATTGTCTGACCTCTTCAATTAATTCAGAAAAAAACAAAAAGCAGTTACAAGTTGCATGAAATAAATAAAATCAAGGAAACAGAGAGAGACCTGTAAAGATAGAAAACTGTTTTGAAGGGCCAGGCCAAACTCAAAACTATGGGTAATGGCGAAAATCAGAAAAGGAGGCATTGCCTTCTTAATTGAGATTAACTCCTTGCAGAGAGATTGAAAAACAATCTCTCTGGAAACAGACAACAACAGGATCTTTATAAAGATAAAACCTACAGAAGTACAAACAATAGAATAGGTGAAACTCTCCCCATGTGACCCTGATCTTGAGAAATCATGATCGCTTGTGCAACTCAAATGCACAGCTCCTGCTGCAGCCGGCAGAGGCACTCAAAGCAGTAGCAGGATGTTGTTGTCATTTCCACTTTGACCTTCCTCCTCCTCTTATTCAACACACATATCCCACCATGACGTCAACAGAAGTGCAAGGAGCTGGCAAATATTTGAATGCCGGATCCGTAAACCACAAAAGAAGGCAAATAAGACTCCAGTTTAGTCAGCTGCCAGCTATCTCACAAGGATCAAACTAAATTTAACTTTGAAGCATGTACGCAGATAGTCCTCAACGACCACAACTGAGCCCAAAATTTCTGTGGTTACGTGAGACATTCCTGAAGGGAGTTTTGCCCAATTTTACGACCTTCCTTGCCGCCGTTGTTCATTGCTGCTCGTAAGTTACTAACCCGGTTGTTAAATGAATCTGGCTTCTCCATTGATTTTGCGTGTCAGAAAGTCACAAAAGAGCAGGGGTGGGCTTCAAAAAGTTTAGCAAAGGGTTCTCTGCCTGTTTGCTGGGTGGGCGTGGCCATGGTGAGTGTGGCCTAGTTGGCCTCCTGCACCATGGTGGGGGGGCATCTCCGCCCTCCCCGGGCTCCCGAGGCTTTCCTTGAGCCTCCGTGGGTTGAAAATTGCCTCCCCCGGGCTATAGAGGAAGCTGGAAACAGGCCCATTTCCGGCCTTCCAGAGCCTCTAGGAGGCCTGTTTTTCGCTGTCCCTGAGCGTCCGCGCAGGCCCTGCATTTACCTCACATTCAAAATGGGCCGCATGGAGAGTCCTGAGAGGGGCAGGGTGGGAGGGGGTGGGATTTGGTGGTTCTCCAAACCGGCCATAACATCAGCTACGGGTTCTACACCGAAGGCGGTGTAGTTCTAGGTTTTCAAGGTCCAGAATTTCAAGTCTGGTGGCAGAAGGTATTCTGCAACAAGTAGAGGAGTGGAGAACTCTTCTTGTGAAATATTTCTGGACTTTCTCAACTGTGTTAATATCAGATATGAAGAAATGTTAAATGAAAAGGGTGAATTCAAAATAAAGCAAGAACTAGAGTTACAAGGGATAAATATAGGTTGGTATTCATATTTGCAAATTCATACAAGTTATGAAAAAGATGGCTGGGTTTTACAAGGAATTGACTGAATTAGAAAAAATCTTAACAAGCACTGAAGAGAAGATGATTAAAAAACTGTTTGGTTACTTATTAGGAGTGAATTTAGAGGAAGAGCAAGTAAAAGAAACAATGATTGCATGGGGGGAAATTTGGGGCATGGGATGGAATTGGATAAACGGCAGACACCAAGGACTAGAAACTATAAGCTAACTTTGTCAATGGCCTATAAAGAGAATTTGTATAAGGACTACCTATTCTGTAACCAGAAAGTTCCATAATGAGGGCCATTGAGGGAAGAATAAATCAATAAATGCCAAAGAAATCAATACATTCAAACTGTGTTTAAAAGTGTTACGATGTGGACAGTGTAACAAAAAGATAAAATTCTCTTTCAACATTCTAAACTATGAGAGAAATAATTTGACTCCAGATGTTGCTGCAGAAGTCATAAAGGCAGTTCTGCTGAAACTGAATAAGGTACAAAGGACAACATGTGGCAGATATTTAGCAGTGGAAAAAATGTAAAGAAAGAGAGAGAGAGAGAAAGAAAGAAAAAGAAAGAAAAAGAAAGAAAGAAAGAAAGAATAAAATAGAACAAAATAGAATAGAATAAAATAGAATGGGGTAAAACTGTAACTCAAAGATATAATTCAGCATGTTCAATCAGAATCATTGCCTGCAAAATAAAAAAATATTCCTTTGTGGAAAAAAAAACTGACAAAGGAAAGTGTACAAAGAGGAGAAAACCACAAAAGCAAATATTAACTCTTTTTAATCTTAGTTGCTTGAGTCGGCCCGCAGCTAAAGCCCATGGAAACGTAACAATTGGAGGAAAACTCAATTATGAAAAGAGCTGCAAAAATAAAAACTCGTTATCAACACGATTGTTCCGAAAAGGAAATGAAGCTGGAAAAATTAAGCTGAATCTCCACAGACAGAAGATGGCTATGGAGATTCAGTCGTCTGCATGTCATGAATGTCCCAAAGGTGTTTTTTCAAAAGTTTAATTAGACTTTCTTGGTTTTTCTTTTTTTCTTTTTCCCTTAAAAACATTTCACTTCTGATCCAAGAAAGATGTTTTCAAGAAAACAAAAAATCAAGAAAGTCCAGTTGCTTTTTGGAAAAAGCGCCTTTGGGACTGGAGACAGAAGGGATGCAATGTTAATGTTAATGAGACATTAAATGTTAATGGGATTAAATAACATTAAATAAAATTAAATGTTAATGGGACTTCAAGTGCATTAATTAAAAATGTGGGTTGATAAACACCAGGGCGTGAAGGCAAGGTATCTCTCTTGCAACAAACATTAGAATTCGTTCCCAGACGAGCTGTAAAATTAAGACAGATTGGCCACAATTGAACAAGAGGATTTAAGCAAACAAATCCAGGGGTGGGCTGTGCAATCCAGGGGTGGGCTGCTATGGGTTCGACCGGTTGCTAATGTTATGGCTGGTTCGGCGAACCGCCAAATCCCATCCGTGGCTGGGCCCGCTCATCCTGCCCTGTCCCTTCCCTCCCAGGAGTCTCCACACAGCCCATTTTGGATGTGAGATAAGTGCAGGGCTCACATGGAAAAACAGGCCTCCAGGAAGCCTGGAAATGTGTTCATTTCCAGCCTCCAGAGTCAGGGGGAGGCAGTTTTCTCCCTCCAAGAGGCTTAAGGAAAGCCTCCGGAGCCTGGGGAAGGCGTAAATGCTCCCCCTCCCCCGCCATGGTGCAGGAGGCTGACCAGGCCACACCCACCATGGCCACGCCCACCCAGCAACCCTTTGCAGAGAACCTGTTGCTGAAATTTTTGAAGCCCAGCCCTGGTGCAATCTTATATATGTATGTATGTATGTATGAATTTATACATATAAAAAAGCGAAAGACCACTCGTGCATCGTCACAAAATCTCCAGAACTGTAAAGCCTGCAAACTTGAAATTTGGCACGGATGTTTCTCTTGGCTTCTAGGTGCTCACAATGAAAGGATTTTCAAACTGACCATCAGAGTATTACTATTTCATATATTATTATTATTATTATTATTATTATTATTATTATTATTATTATTAACACGGTCTGATGCTAGAGTTCTACTCCCCCTCCCCACCTGAAAAGAAATATGTTCCAAATGCAAAATACAAGCAGAGGAGAGGAGTTTCAGTTTCACTTTTAGTTTCACAACACCAAGCAGCGTCAGTACGGAACAGTTGAGTCTCCTTGCTCACACATCAAATACTCTTTCAGTTTCCAAACAGCCCTCAGCTCACACACTGACAGGACACTACCCAGATGATTACCAATGGATGCTGGTAGGCAGAGGCAGAAGTTTTTTCCCTTATTTTCCTCCAAAAAAACAAAGCTGGACCACAGTTGCACAGCGAACCACGCGTATTGAGCTAGTGTATGTATGTCTTTATTGGCTTAAGATGCATGCCATGTTTGGGTCTAATAATCAATCTCAGGAAAGAACAAAGCCACACACAGGAAAAGCTCAAATAGCACATTGAGCAGAATAGAAAAATAGCTAAAGCTTATAGAAAGTTGAGAATTATCAAAGGGGGAATGGGGTGGTGATGTGGAAGCCAGAGAAGCATAACATATGGGTTGGCCCAATATTAGGAACGGAAATGGAAGAGAGCAATTCCCAATTTGCTTAGATCCCAGGATCTCAACCGAGGCAACATGAAGCAACATTGAATAAATAACTCGGCTGCTGCTTTTATTTTTACATTGTCTTTTTTTAATCTTGTGTATTTTCTGTATGTAATAGTTTACTGCCTAGAGTCACGTGTATGACCTAGATGGCTATATATTTCAAATAATTTCTTTTTTTTCCCCCAGGTTGGAAATCATCACATATAAGCCAGCCCCAAATGTTTTATTTTTAGTGTCTGAGAGGCCCACTGGATGCTGGACGAAAAAAAACGAGTAATATATTCACAATATCCAGCTTGCCATTTAGAAAACGCGGGTTACAAAGACACTGGTTTTCAATTGCTTCTGAAGATTTTACACAATAAGGTACCCAAAGGTCTAGGTGGGCAAATTAAGTATGTAAAGTTATCCTAAAGGAATCATAATCTTTTGCTTTACACGAACATGAAAGTGAATTAAGTGGAACGGCTTTTAGAAGGGCTGAAACCAGACACAGAGAAAATAGTATGATTTTTCCATCCCAACTAGAAACTTTATGACACAGGGATGAGCAAGAGATAGCACTGAGTATCCAATTGATTAACAGTGCTTTTGATATTAGGGTGGTGGGGTTCAGCTACTTTGAAACAGACTTAGGAAAAATTAAAGTGATTAAATTAAAGAGTTCGTTTCAAACGAAAGATTTAACCTTTTACCAAGGATAATTTGCTCATACTGGTCCCCCTGTAACAGCCTTTCGGAAGTCATACAAAAGCACTGCAAAAAGCACAGTGTATTTTGTTTTTGAGCCCAAATTTTAAAATAGTTCAATAGAATAAGACTGCTGAACTATGTGGATAATCGTATTTTTGCAGTATCAAACATGCCTACATCCTGCTTCTGACAAGGATAGCAGAAAAAATGTTTTACCATGCATGCATGCATAAAAAAAAGATTCAGAAAAGCAATTGGGATACATACTTGAGATTACAGGTAGTCCTTGACTTGCGACCAATTCCTTTGACAATGGTTTGAAGTTACAACAGTGCTGTGAAAGTAATGTATGAACTATCCTTAAAATTATAACAATCGTACCATCCTTGGGAAGGTGTTGTGGTTTGCTGGCAGCAGGTGTGGACAGCAGAGGTTTCTGAGAGCGAGGACTCGGATGAGGGCCTGTGTGTGATGCAGGGATGGGGCCAGGACTATCGGAGAGTGGGGTGCTGCCTTTGGAGCTTGTGGAGTCTGGCAGCAGTGATGCAAGGGACCCCAGGGAGCCTGTGCCTGGTGTGTGTGCACGCAGGGCTGCTTGAAGGAAAGAGCAACTCAGGACTCAGGAGTAAGGCTGGAAGGTGATGGCCCCTCCCATAAGGGATAAAAACCAGCCCTCGGGGTTGTGTTCTTTTCAGGAAGCAAAGATGTTCTTTGGACTCATAGTCCTCGTTGAAGCCCTGCTTATTCCGATTTGTTTTTGAAACTTCTGTTGGTGGATATTTAATCAGTCTTCTGTTCTTGGCAGCCTTTTGCAGCCTTGAAAGGGCTTGCTTTTGATATCGGACAATTAGGTTTAAATGTTTCTTGACTGGTAATGCACTGAATTCCCAGCGCTGCATTAAATAAGGTTTGCTTTTATACACAGTTTGTGTTTGTTTAATTTGAACAAGGCTTGGGTCAGAACAGGGGGTCACAGTATCATAGTTCAGACACTCGGCAGTCAGTTCACATTTAGGAGGGTTGGAGCATTCTGTGGTCACATAAATTGTGATTTCCAAGTTTCCCTGCCGGGCCTCTGGGCAGTGGGCACTATGTGTGTTTTGTTTTGTTTTTTAATTGACAATGTATGTATTTTTATCTTTGCAGTAAAAAAACAAATCTTTTTCAGGAAAAAAAAAGAAAGAAACAGAAGGCCAGCTGGAAAGATTGCAAATCAAATCAAGTTTCTTTGGTGTCCATATTTTAAAAGAAATAAAAATGAAATGAAAGAAGAAGAAGAAGAAGAAGAAGAAGAAGAAGAAGAAGAAGAAGAACAACAACAACAACAACAACAACAACAACAACAACAACAACAACAACAACTTTACTGTCATTGTACAAGTACAACGAAACTGTGGATGCACTCCAGCAACTGTTCACAATACAATAAAAACAAAGCACTTAAAATGAAGATAAGAAAAATAGAGTGTCCACGTCTCCATTTGCAATTTGAGAGTACAATATCTACAAACAAAAAAAGAAAGTCAACAGAGAAGAAGGTTGCAAATTACAATCACATGATGACTCACTTAACGGTCACTGCGATTTGCTTAAAGACCATTGCAAAACAAAGATTGAAAAATTGGATGTGGTCACATGACGTCTCACTCTTGCTTAACAATAAATGTTCTGGTCCCAATTGTCGCCCTAAGTTGAGGATTAGATGATCAGCATTTCTCAAAGTTAGCAACTTTCAAGGTGGGTGGACTTCCACCTCTCCAAAAGACTGGCCAAGGAATGTTGAGTTCTGAAATCCACGCACTTTAAAATTGCCTAGTTTGAAAAACACTGTAGAGACTTTTAATTTATAAAACATCAGGTCGGAGGCTTAGATTAATTATCAAGTTTGAGCTAAGTTGCAGAAAAATGAGGATGTTGGTTGCACAGCAGAGAAAGAATTCAGGCGTCGCATTACACAAAACGAAAGTAACGGAACTGCCTCTTGCTGAAGCCAAAAATTCTCTGAATTTGCCTTCTCTGAAAATAAGAAGAGCAACGTGCAAAGGCGCTGAAGGAAAAATTCAAGAGACCTACTGCATTCCTAAAGAACAAACCCAGGACAGAAAGAAATCAGCAGTTGGAGAAGAGGGAGGAACAGTATCCCAGAGTGAAGTGAAGAATAGTGCAAATGAAATTCAGAATTAGAATAGAGCTGTAAGGGAGTTTGGAAGTATTCTAGTCCAACCCGATGTTCAAACAGGAGACAGACCCTACACCGTTTCACACAAAAGGCTGTCCAGTCTCTTCTTAAAAACCTCTGGTGTTGGAGCATTCACAACTTCTGAAGGCAAGCTGTTCCACTGGTTAATTGTTCTCACTGTCAGTAAATTTCTCCTTAAATCTAGGTTGCTTCTCTCCTTGATTGGTTTCCATCCATTGTTTCTTGCCTTCTGGCACTTCTGGTGCTTTGGAAACTAGTCCTTAATTCACTATAAAAATGTGAGAAAGAAGGTCATAAATTTGGACGTGGCTCAATTAACAACCTCCTTGCTTAGCAGCAGAAATTCTGGTTGTAATTGTGGTCGTACTTCGAGGACTACCAGTCATTATAGTGTGCCCTTCAAACACTAGTGAATTGCACCAGAAAGCATAGGAGCAAAAATAGCCTAATTTGTGGCAGATCAGAAGGAGTACAGTAACACATTTTCTGACTGACGAATATAATTAAAAAACATATGTTTTCATGGGCTGTGGCTTCTGGCTTTTACTAAAATTGGCTAGCTGGAAATACTAACTGCTTTTGGTTAGATTTTTTTTTTTTTGCTTGTTGTTGGAGGTAAATTAAATTCAACAATGTCAAAAAGGATTAATCGATCGATTTTGATCGATTTTAATTTATAGGCGCTATAAATCACAACTCTGGTTGGTGCACAATGTAAAATGAGTAAGCAGAGTGATGTAAAAGTCATACAGAACTAACAAGCTTGTAAAAAAAACTTGATTTTTCGCTTTATGGTGTGATTTGTTGTTATTGTTTCCAGAAAATTTGATTTTGCACCACTATTGTACGTCAACTACTTTCTCAGTCTGCCAAATAATCTTGTTACACATAATATTTTTGAGCATTTTCTGTCTGCTAAAATGTATTGCTTTATTCATCTTGCTCTACTGTATTTTTTTAAAAAATCAAAAAATCTTGTTTGAAAAAGTGGCACATAAAAAAAATACTGTTGGCTTAAACCTGAAAGAACTGCAGCTGGTTTCATGCAATTCTGTAAACTCAAAGCGAGCCAACCACATTATGTTTTCCAGCATAGGTGAAGCCAATCGTAAATTCAATTGTGACATCTGTGGGCACTACAGCCAAATGCTGGTATGAATGATGTATGTAACATTCACATTCCTAGCTCAGTCCAATTCCTCAGGGACTGTGGGCAGCAAACAGAATTAAAAACAAAGATAGAAAACTGAATGCTAGACAGAAAAAAAAAGATGGTTGCCTTGGTGGAGCAAACACCCACAAAAATCCCATAAAACTTCTCACAGGAGGAACCCAAATCTTTGCTAGCTTGGTAGGAAAATGAGGTCTTCAAAACAGAGCCGGGGGGCATTCAAATCTTCACTGAGGGATGCTGTTCAACAGAGTAGGTGTTTAAAGGATGGGACCTGGAACATGCTGACTATCTCATATTAAAGGATAGGCAAAAACAACAGGATTAAGGGCTAGGGCTAAGGTTAGGGCTAGGATTAAAGTTAGAATTATTGTTGGGGTTGTCTAGGGTTAGGATTGGGTTAGATTGGATTTGATTCAATTCAATTGGGTTGGGTTAGGACTAGGGCTAAGGCTAGAGTTAGGTTTGGGTTAGGGTTAGGGTTGGGGTTAGGGTTAGAACTAGAGTTAGGGTAGAGTGGGGGTTAGGGCAAGGATTAGATTGGGTTTGGTTGGGTTAGGGTTCGGGTTAGGATAAGGGTTAGGATTAGGGCTAGGGTTAGGATTGGGTTAGGATTAGGATTAGGATTAGGATTAGGGTTAGGGTTGGGTTGGGTTGGGTTAGGGCTAGGGCTAGGGCTAGGATTGGGTTGGGTTCACGTAAAGTATTAATACCACTAATAATGCCTTGGTAAGGCCACACTTGGAATCCTGCATCCAGTTTTGGTTGTCACAATGTAAAAAAGATGTTGAGGTTGTAGAAAGAGTGCAGAGAAGAGCAACCAAGATGATTAGGGGACTGGAGGCTAAAACATGAAGAACAGTTGCTGGAAGTGGCTATGTCTAGTCTGATGGAAAGAAGAACTAGGGGTGATATGATAGCAGTGTTCCAGTATCTCAGGGGCTGCCCCAAAGAAGAGGGAGTCAAGCTATTCTCCAAAGCACCTGAGGGCAAGACAAGAAGCAATGGGTGGAAATTAATCAAGGAGAGAAGCAATCTAGAACTAAGGAGAAATTTCCTGACAGAACAAATAATCAGTGGAGCCATTTGCCTCCAGAAGTTGTGAATGTTCCAACACTGGAATTTTTAAAGAAGAGATTGGATAACCATTTGTCTGAAATGGAAAAGGGTTTCCTGCCTAAGCAGGGGGTTGGACTAGAAGACCTCCAAGGTCCCTTCCAACTCTGTTATTCTATCTAGGCAATCTCTACGAACACCTCTGCAAACATGCCCTCCACAAACTGCCACAAGATTGTGACAAATACTCCGTGTAATTCCCCTGGACGTTATCTCATCCCCTTTTTGGGGGGAAAAAAAGTCCATTACAGCCCCCACCAGTTTTATGACAATTCAAGATTACAGTGGTTGACAGGACCATCAAGATATCCAGCGGATTTGTGTATCTGAGAGGCCCAATTTAATTTCAGTTCTTTCATCAGTCTCTCTCTGGGTGATCCTAGGCCAGTACTTTTGTCCTAGGTTTGATGTGAAAATAAAACCTGTTGGGTCCCAGAACTTGATGAACATATGGTCCTATGCCAAATTGTGGCTGGGTTTGGGTTTGGATTAGCATATTTTACAAACCCAGTCACTGCAGCGTGTT
Source organism: Laticauda colubrina (assembly GCA_015471245.1). Lineage (NCBI taxonomy): Eukaryota > Metazoa > Chordata > Lepidosauria > Squamata > Elapidae > Laticauda > Laticauda colubrina. The sequence goes on along the minus strand of BLBF01000022.1, from coordinate 8,106,472 downwards.
AACTATGGTTTACGGCCTACTTATCATGGGAGATCAGCCAACTGTGATTTATTCAGCATTAAACCACACTTACTTGGCTTAGCACAATCTAGGATAGCTATCCATGGCGGTTGTTTGGAGAGCCAAGTTAGATATTTTACATGAGATTGGAATCTGCCAATATTTCTGGGTGGAAAGTGACTCGGTTTATGATGTGCCATAAGGTTTTTTTTTTTAAATAGCAGTTACTCAGTTTTAAAGGAACTGTTAACCTAAGTCTCACTTCGTCTGAGCTCAGTGGAATGGAAGAATATGAAATAATCTTTGACAGTGTGATGACCAAAATTGGATTTCTCAATAGATGTGTTCCATTCAATACTTATCTTCTGAAGAGAGTTTTCTAGAGGAGGATCAAGATTTCAAGGGCTTCCTTGTTTTTGTTTTTTTAAATAAATCCATGGTAAATGTCTGCAATTCATCCATCCCCAGGGAAATCACTTTTAATGTCACCCAGCCAGCTTTTCTGAGATCTTTCTGGAAGGCCGGGGGCTGCCAGGATTTCACATCCTTTTGGAGGGCCTTGGAAACTTTAAACCGGACAGTGTCCCATTTCTTCAGGGAATGATCTTATTTCCTGCTGTGAAAACAGGGCACCAACATCCTGGCAAGAATAAGAATAAGAATGGGGACTTCCGGGTTGAGCCCTCCTCACTGACGGACCGTAGATCGTGACTGTCTGTGGCTATGGTCCATGCTCTTTCGTTGGAGAGCCCCGATCAATACAATTAGGGGCTGAAGCTGCCTTGGAGGGGCAGTGGAGTAAGGGGAAGCCACAAGCCAGGGGAGAGGGGAGCTGCATCTCCCTTCCTGGGCTTGGTCTTTTCCCCCCCGAAGACGACTGAAGCGGTGATCTAAAATAGTCACCCCGAAGAGGAGGACTCAGCTGGACTAAGATTTGTGCAAGAGGAAAGAAAGAAGTGGATAACATTGAACCAGGATAACTGGGCAATACAACAAAATGAAAGTACCCCAGGATTAAGGTAACATTGAACTTTTAAGAAAAGAAAAGTGAGCGACAAAAATACAAAGGGACAGGAAAAAAAAATAGAAAATAATTTTGACAGCTAAGCAGGGCTTCAAATCAGGAAAGGAAGAAGCTGGAACTAAAGATTTAATTAAATTGGACTAAAATATTTTGGCAATAAACAGGCATAAAATAAAGTTAGACTTAAGATTGTAAAAAAATAATAATAATAAAATGTACAAATTGGAGACTGGATTGTGCTGGAATATTGAAGTTCAAAAAGCCCTAAATAAAAAAAATAGGGGGAAAGGGCGAAGACTTTGTATAATGGAGAGTGCCATCTGACAAAAACTTGCGCTCAAACAAAAGGGAAAGCATCCTGTTTCTGTATGAACTTGTGTTGATATAATGTTAAAGAAATATAATGTTAAAGAAACAAAGCAAGAATCTTAGAAAGTGAAAGCTGAACCAGAATGAAGAAAGAAACAAGGAAAGACTGATTATGGGATTGATTGATGTTTTTGGTATAGACCCTGGGTTGAGATAATTGAGAACTTTAGAAAACTGAAAGAAGAAAGAAGGAAAGTAAAAGTGTTTTTGTGGACTTCAATGATTATAAGATATAAGAGTGTGTAATGGGAAATAAAAATGGAACTTAAAAATATGAGAGAATTACTACAGGAAAGAGGCAAATCACTTTGCTCTGTGTTAGAAGAAATGGAAATGGTGATTGAAGAACAAGAAGAAAGAACTTCAGAGAAGGAGGAGTCAATTCAAGGAGAAGACATCTTAAATAGACAATTAACACAGAGAACATTACAAAGACGAGGGGAAAGAAGGAAGGCTAAAAAGTTGTGATTTAAGAAGGTAATCAAAAAGGGAAATACCTGTGAAATTGGGAGAGGTAGAAAGATCCAGCAGAAAAGGGGAAAGGAAGATATCAAGAAAGAGAGGGTTATAAACCGAATGAGAAAAGATATGGGAAAAAGAGGGAGAGGCGAAGCAGTAAGAAACAGGTGCATGAAATAAAGAAATATGGAAATAGTAAAATGATGAAAAGAAAAATCGTTTTTTCAGAGAAAATAGTTGATGAATTAAAAAGGGGATTCTGCAGAATGACAAGTGGTAACAAGAATATATCTGCAATTAAAAAATATTTAGAAAATAGGGTAATATGGATTATTAAAGGAGGGATAAATACTAATAACTCTTATTAGATGAATATACATTTTTATTTTTTTAAAATTTTTAAAAGTTAAGGTTTATTGAAGAAATTGTAATAATTGAAATGAATGTGAAGATGTTTAAAAATGAGGTCAATATAAGACCAGAAATTGAATAGTCAATTTTTTCCTTTTTACTTTTTTGAAATTAGAAATAAAATTAAGGAGGGAAAATATGTTGCAGAATCCAAATGAAAAGATGTAATGATTATTATTATAGCTACTTAAAAATAATGGTTTATTGGGAATTAAGATGAGGGAATAAAGGTATATTTTAACCACTGAGGTATCACACTCAAAGCAGTAAAGGGAGGGGGGGAACCTATCTTTTTCTCTTGTGTTAAAACTTTTATTAATCTGGAATCTATAGAAAGAATGTGTGATGGAAAGAAAATATGACAGATTAAAGAACTACTTAAATTAATAATGCAGACTATTAAAACGAAGGAGAGAAATTGGTAACTTTTATTATTATTATTATGCAATCATATATTGTTTATTTTTATTTTTAAAATAAATATTAAAGGATTACATTTGAAATAATTGAAATGAAATGAAAAGATGTTTTGATTGAGATGGGAGGCAGAGAATAGATGGGGGCAGGGTCAATCAGAGGTAGAATTTGCCGGTTCTCCAAACTACTCAAAATTTCCACTACCGGTTCTCCAGAACTGGTCAGAACCTGCTGATTATCCACCTTTGATGGAAACTGAACAAAGAAAGAAGCAACCTGGAACTAAGAAGAAATTTCCTGACAGTGAGAACAATTAACTTGTGTAATGGCTTGTCTTCAGACATTGTGGATGCTCCAAGACTGGAGATTTCTAAAGAAGGGACTGGACAGTCATTTACTTAAAATATTACAGGGTCTCCTGCTTGAGCAGGAGGTTAGACTAGAAGACCTCCAAGGTCCCTTCCAACTCTATTATTCTGTTCAATTTTGCTTTGGAAAAAAGTGCTTTCGGGGAAGACATAAGAGATAACCTGAACTTGCATCAGTAAAATATTTATTATACTGTAAATCAGGTTACACTCATCAACTGAGTTTCCATTTCAGTTTTGAATTATTAATATATAACACAATTGTATTCACATCAACTCCAGGCTAACCTTAAGGCTTTCAAAGGAGTTTCTTCTCCAGTGATTATGCAAATATGAATCAGGAATCACAGCAGGAATTATACATGGATGCTTGGTTTTCCTACTGAGACCAAAATACAACAATCACCCTGAACTTAATGGACTAAATCTTTTTCAAGAAGGCTCTGCAATCAAGAGAACTCCGATGCTATGTCAGACAGGTGTCATTCAAACTTCAGCCTTCATGATATTAAAATGTGATTAGTGTCAAATAGCTGTGTGTCAAGCGTGAATGATCACATGTTCATCCAGTTAAACTGATTTATTGCTAATCATCCCTATGCATCTTCTCAATGAACTGTAAGCATCTGCTGGAAGCTAGATAACAGTTAATGGAATTCAAGGGAGGTTGGGCTTAGTTCATTTGTGACTCCATAGGGATTCTAAGCTGATCCCTCTTTTAACTCCACCCCTAGGTTCTGTCACTCCTTCCACAAGACTTCGCCCAGTGGGGTGCTTAGATCTGCTAGTGAAAATGGAGCTTGGGAGGGCTTGCACAGGCTGCACGGGCTCCAGTTTTGGTCGCGATGGCCTCCTGCAGCCCTCTGCCAGCTAAAACGAAGCTCGGGAAGAGGGCTGGCAGAGGGCTGCAGGAGGTTGTCGTGACTGAAAACGGAGCTTGGGTGGACTGTGCGCAGCTCACCTGGGCTCTGTTTTTGCTGGCAGAGGACTGCAGGAGGCCATCGCGGCCAAAAAATGGAGCCACAATGAGTCACTTTGAGCTGGCCACGTCCCCTCCTGGCCACACCCTCCCCAGCTCCCCCAGGTCAAACACAACCCTGATGCAACCTTCAATTAAATTGAGTTTGAAACTGCTGCTCCAGACCCGTGAGGGCGAACCTATGGCATGCATGCAGGAAGTGGCATGCAGAGTCATCTCTCCAGGCTTGCCAGCCATCGCCCATTGCTGTTCTGGGTTTATTTTTAAAATAAATATTAAAGGATTATATCTGAAACAATTGAAATGAAATGAAAAGATGTTTTGATTGAGATGGGAGGAGACAGAGAATAGATGGGGGCAGAGCCAATCAGAGGTAGAATCGTGTGTGCGGGAGCACTGGAAACCAAAAGAACAGCTCCTGGCACGCACATGCACGCCGGCCACCTGGTCTTCCAGTTTCTAACACGCATGTGTGTGCAGAGACCAGCTGGCTGGCTGGTTTCTAAATGCTCATGTACATGTTGGCTAGCTGGTCTTCATGCACATATCCACGTTAGAAGCTGAAAGACCAGGTGGCCGATGCACATGCATGCACCCGGAGTTGCTCTTCCATTTTTCAGTGTATACGCATGCATGCCTGTTTTGGCATTTGGTTTCTTTTCGGGATGCGTGTGCTCCCGTTTCAGTGGTCAGTGCTGAAAAGGTTAACAACCACTTCCCTAGACTATGTAATATTCAGGAATTCTCCAGACGGCAATCTCTCTTCAAAGATAGAGTGGAACTGTGGGTCGCGAATGCTTCTGTTCACAACCAAATTGGGTTCCGACCAAAAAAATCCACCCGATTTTTGAATTGGGTCATGATTCAAAAATTGAGTGGCAAACAAACCCGGCCATGGTAGATTCCCTTTCCACGCCTATTTCCCCTTCTGTGCATGTGCAGTCCACACAATTTTTTGTCAGTGCATGCGCAGTTGGTCGTGCTTCTGGTTGTGACCAAATCAGGTTGTAAACGTAATCCTTGAATGGATTACAGTCGCAACCCAAAGTTCCACTGTATTTGAAAAACAGGAGAGTGAATAAGAGGTCTTTCTTACAAGGGCTTCGATGAAAGAAATGATTAATGTTTCAGTTCAAATATTTCACCTTAACAATTCAATATACGTTGTCATTCTTACGAAGCAGGCTGGATCACTTTCTTTCTGGTATTTTTTTTTATAAAGTACCTGCCATCATTAGGTACCAACCCAAACATCTTTTACCTAGGTCCTGGGAAGTGTATGGATCCCATCCTAAAAATTTAGCATGATGATGGAATTATGTTCGGTTTTCAGATCCCAAAACCACACTCTGCATTTTCTTCAGTCAGCAAATAAACCTGTGAGGTGCCAAGACTTTCAACTCAGGAAAAATTTTTTGTAGCTATATTGGTCAATAGGAAAAGAAATAAATAACTCTGTAACTGACTGTTACCTTATTTGTACTTCCTGATACCTGTGTGGACATGGTTTTAAAGACTGGGAATACACATTCTTTCAATAAATAAGGCTGCTGTGACACAAAAAAAGTGATTTGCAGGCTTCTGAATTCTTTCTATAAAGAAAGCTGTTACCAAAACAAGGCCAAACTACTCCCAAGCTCGCTCTGTCTGTCTGTCTGTCTCTGTCTGTCTCTGTCTCTGTCTCTCTCTCTCTCTCTCTCATACACACACACACAAAACCCTTAGGCCTCTTGATCAGACTGTCAGTGAAGAGAAGCAAAGAAACATTACAGTCTGTATATAATTATTATAGCTCTTGCAGAGGTGGGATTCAGCCGGTTCTGACCAGTTCTGGAGAACCGGTAGTGGAAATTTTGAATCGTATGGAGAACCGGCAAATCCCACCTCTGACTGGCCCTTGCCCCCATCTCTTCTCCGCCTCCCATCATGTCTTATTAGTACTTGGATGGGTAACCTCAGGAGATCCTGAGGCTGTAGTTGGAAAGAAAACACACACACAAATACACAAAAATGCACACAATCACACACCAAAAAATGGGAAAGCAACTTCAAATTATTGTCAAACGAACGACATCAATTTGCCCATGTAGTCATTAAGAGTTGAGTTGAGCTCAAATAAGCCTTTGGGTTTTTTTAGACAATTATGTAGTTGATGCACCTGCTATAAAATGTAACAACTTTAAATTGTACAGTACTAAATAGTGCAGGAGGCTTTTTTTACTACCGTTTTGGACGAACCGGCCAAACTAGTAGCTGTGATGACCCAGAGTATCTCAGAAATATAACAAAACCCAAAACATAACTAAAAGTCCTTTAATGTCTTCAACTTGGCTTCACTGTTGAATTGTTCACAATGGAGAAGTAAACTATTTTCAGAATAACATTTCAAAGGCAAGAAACACAGTTCACATTCAAAGAGCCAATAATGAAGCAAAAACCAAAAACAAACCGTACTGAATAAAGTTTCTCAACAGACCAGGATAGATGATTGCCATCTTCAGGAAGATAACCAGGGACAGTCCGTTGGAAGAACGCCAACCAAGATAAACCTCCTTTAAACACTAATTTGTCTCCAGCGTCTGTTAGCACGCAGGTCCAACCTTTTATGCAGATCACACACCTGCAACCCATGAAGAGGATCAAGGCCCTCTCCTCCCAAGTAGATCACATCTCTCCCTTATCCTCTTCTCCCTGCGTTCCCTAGGATGGATAGGGGATGGGCCTGGGTCCTCCTCTGACTGCTCAGAGTCAGTCTCCACCAGGGGCATGACAGTGCATACCACTACGATGCAGATGCCTGCTGCTCGCACAAGTGGAGCTGAATGTGCATGCATACGCTTGCCCCCATTTCCATGATTCAGTTCCAATAGGCCACAGCCCAGTAATGGGTTGTGGCCCCTGGGTTAGGGACTCCTGTTCCAGTCCAACCTTCTGCTCAAGCAGAAGACCCCATACCATTCTAGACAAGTGACTGACCAGTCTCTTCTTAAAAGCCTCCAGTGATGGAGCATCCACAACTTCTAGAGGCAACCCATTCCACTGGTTAATTGTTCTCACTGTTAGGAAGTTTCTTCTCAATTCCAAGTAGCTTCTCTCCTTGATTAGTTTCCATCCATTGTTTCTTTTCTTGCCTTCTGGTTCTTTGGAAAATAAGTTGATCCCCTCTTCTTTGTGGCAGCTCCTCAAATACTGGAATACTCCTATTCTGTCAGTCTGTTCTTCTTTTCACTACACTAAATGTACCCAATTGAATGGTTTCAGGAACTGGGCATAAGAAGATAAAACCCCTGGGAAAGCCAAGGGAAATCATATTAAAAAAAAATTAGAATATTTCGGACATGCGATACGACACCCAGAAAAATACTGCATACTTCATTTAATCCTCCAAGGAAAGATTGAAAGCAAATGAGGTCCAGGCAGAAGAAGAACATTGTGGCTTCAAAATCTAAAGCCCCTGTCCCACTGCACTTACAGATGCAAAGAGGATGTAAAATGTTAAAAAAAGCTTGCCATCCGTTGGAAAACGCTATGCATCCATTGTGTACTCATTGCACACGTGTTTCATACGCTCTATACATCGAGCATCCATCCACTGAGATTTCATCCACGCAAGAAGTTTTGAGCTGCACAAAACTTTGTGAACGGATGAACTTTCCACCATGTACGATGTAAATCCGCGACATATACAGACAACAAATGTTCTATGTCCGTTATCATCCATTAAACGTCCGCTGTATCCTCTCTGCATCCTCTGGCCATCCCCTCAACTCACATCCGCTGCAGCTGAAAACGGAAAGAGGGAGGAAACAAAAGGTACACGAACGTCTACACAGTATTAGTAGCACGGAAGTAGAAAGGAAGTAAGCGTATGCATCTTGTATATAAAGTATTAAAAATGGACAAAACATTTGTATCTGGGATGTATCTCGTATATTTAGGATGTCTGGAGTATGTCTAGAGTATGTAGAAGGACACCTAGCGGACAACCAATATTTTCGATAAAAAGGGGGAGAAAATCATCTGTATCGCTGGGATGGTGGACCATACAGTCCCATTATGCTTTCACTGGAGGTTTATCTATCCCACAACTATCCTTATCGATCCCACAAGCATGCAAAGTCTTAACCATTTTTTCAAAGTTTTCACCAACACTTTATTAAGGTAAAAAAAAGAACCAAGTGTCTTAAGCAAAGATAACCTCTATTAACTTTTTTAGGTAAACTTTATTACTTTATTAAATAAGCAAAATGAACCAAATAAAATGTCTTAAGTGTCTTAAGCAAGGATAACCTTTATTAACTTTCTTAACTTTATGACTTTATTAAACAAGCAAAATGAACCAAGTAAAGTGTCTTAAGTGTCTTAAGCAAAGATAACCTTGATTAACTTTCTTAACTTTATGACTTTATTAAATAAGCAAAATGAACCAAGTAAAGTGTCTTAAGCAAAGATAACCTTGATTAACTTTCTTAGGTAAACGTTATGACTGTATTAAAAAAGCAAAATGAACCAAGTAAAGTGTCTTAAGCAAAGATAAACTTAACAAGTACAACTCAGTCTCTGACACTATTTTCAGTCACTCTGAGTCATGTCCCTGGTCTCAGTTGTTAAGCGGGCAGGGACTGTGGAGGTGTCTGTGGCTTGAGTGCTGGTCTGAGGCGCCATTGGGGTGCTTGGCCCCGAGGGTACAACAGGGGATGGTGTGTTCAGGAAGCTATCTGAGAGCTGACTCAGTCCCGTGAGGTTGAGAGGCCCTTCATCAAGGATTTGAGATGTCAGGCCCAATACTGATGACAGATTGTCCGTTGACAGGCTTGGCTGTGGGGTGGAGGAAGGAGGAGTGTAGTGGGGCTGTCTGGTCTGCAGCTGGGTGAGGAGTGGTGTCTGTGGGGTACGATGAACCTGGGCCTGGACTGGGAAGTTCTGCTTCTGCTGTGGGAAGTCCTGGCAGTCGTAGCCTTGGTAGGTGAGGGGCTGTTGAAAGTTGTGGAAGGGCTGTGACATCACCTGGGGTGGAGGAGCAGACCTGGACTGGGTAGGAGCAGCTTCAGCTGGGCCTTGAGGGTTGTGCAGAAGTGATGTGATCTTCTGCTTCATCACCTGGTACTGGGCCTTGGGCAGGTCCCTCAGGGTCTGGCTCACATAGGTGATGAAGGGCTTCCAGTCCGAGGATGGTATGTCACTGTGGACCAGCTGAGAGAAACGTTCTGTGCTGGTCTTCATTGTGTCCCTGATCTCCAACAGCACACTGTGGTCCTGGCCCTCTAGTCTGCCTCTCTGCTTGCATCCTCTGGAGCTGGGGGTGGGGTGGGGGGTTGACCTCTGGTGGCTGCTGCTTCTTCCTCCATTTGTGACAGCAGGGCATCATCCTCCACAGGATCCTCCAAGTCTGCCGGGATGGGGAGTGCAGATGCCGTGGGGGGGCTCTGCCGTGGGGCACTCTGAAGGCACCTGCCTGGACAGGGTAGCTGGGTCCTGGCTGGAAGAGGACTGGCTGTCTGTGGGCTGTCTGAGGGAGAGGGGTCTCAGAGGGGCTGCTCCTCGGTGGTGGATCTCACCCTCCAGGAAACTGCACTTGGCCATGACGTACATCTCCCGGTCAGTGAGCTTGACAGCAGCCTGCCCGGATTTCTTGAGGTGTAGCTTGCCATACCAGGTGTGCATGTGCTTCCACCATCCTAGGAGTACTTCTGCACTGTACCCCAGGCTCTCTGCCTTGTCTCTCCAAGCTGCCTGCTTCTTCTTGGTGTCGCGATACAGTCTGTGGCCCTTTCTCCAGAGGTACTCATTCTCCCTCAGCCATTCCAGCACCTCAATCTCATGCTCATCGGAAACGGTGTACCGTTTCCTCTCTCCCTTCTGTTTCCCTTGTCTCTTCCTCCCTCTGGCAGGGGCTTCAGCAGGGCCTTCAGGGGCTTGAGCAGCAGGGCCTTCAGGGGCTTGAGCAGCAGGGCCTTCAGCAGCAGAGCTTTGAGGGCCTTGGGACTGGTCCACCACAACAGCAGCAGCAGCAGCTTCAGAGTCAGTGCCAGGGGGTGGGATGCTGTTTCTGGCCTTCTTGCCAGGGCTTGAATGAGTAGGCACGGACTTCCTCTTCTTGCCTTACTGATGGACCATGGTGTTCCTGCTAGATGTATGTGGCAGCACGTCTTTCCCCTGTATGCTGACTGCGTGTGTGCTGCATCCTTTTATATACGCGGAGCTGACGCAATTCATACTCCCCGCATGCACAGTGAACACTTTGCATCCTCTATGATATGCCCCTTCCGCTATGCGGCCACTTCGAAATTCTCCCCCGGAACCCCTTTGGAGGTGTCATCAGCTTCCTTCCGCTTTCCTCCCCTAGGCTTCCTATGAACATCCGTTTAATATCCCCGCTACATAACACCCACGTCCGTTCTTTTCCATTCTTTTCCGTTCTTTTCCATTCTGTTTATGTAAATATTCATCACTTTTTGGAGCGGATGACAACGGATTGAGCCACCCGCAAAATTTTGCTCGTCCGCTGTGTCCTTTATGCATACGTTTTGCGTCCGTCAGCCAGTGGGACCGGGCCTTAAGGGGCCAATTTGGAAAAAACTCAATAGCATTTTTTCGTGCAGCTGTTGATAAAAATGGGATCGCCAACATGATCGCCAATGTCCAATGGTGGATATGGCACAAGGAGGAGGAGGAAGAACTGGGCCTGGATAGTCCAGTGAAGAGAAGGACCAGGGGACACAGGAGAGCAGTCTTCCAATATTTGAGGGGCTTCCACAGAGAGGAGAAAGGGGTCAAGCTATTTTCCAAAGCACTCAAAGGCCAAAAAAGGAATAATGGATGGAAACTGAACAAGGAGAGATTCAACCTGGAAATAAGGAAAAAATATCTGACAGTGAGAACAATCCATCCATGGAACAGAAGTTGCCTTCAGAAGTTGTGGGAGCTTCATCACTGAGACCTTCAAGAAGAGATTGGACTGCCATTTGTCAGAAATGGTGTCGGGTCTCCTGCTTGGGCGGGCGGGGGGGGTTGGACTAGATCGCCTACAAGGCCTCTTCCAACTCTGTTAATCTGTCGACTCCTAGTCCCTTAATTGTTCTTCTTTTCTGCACTCTTTCCAGTGTATGAATCCAGTGTATGATGATGTGAATCCAGCGTATGGTATCGTATGGTGTATGATATTTTATGTCTAGTGGTGTGAAAAGAAGAGAGCAGATGCCATGCTAGAAATCATTTGGAAGGCCTTGAAATGGAACTTGAAGACAAAAATAGAAAAGTGCTTATTTTTCTTTTTCCTTTTTGAATAGCTCCAAAGCAAAATGTGTGGTCTTCTTTCCTGAAGTACTCAAATCATGAAAGAGATCATTGTTATTAAATTACAGACTTCTGAAGATGACTGCGATATGAAAATTTATCCCCGAAACAATATGGAGCAACACTGCATTCCTTCCCGTTAGTCAAAGACCACGATTAATGATCTGCAGCCTGGCATTTGCATACAAATATAACAGGGCTGAAATAGGCAGGAAAATATTTGGATCTGAGGCCAAAAGACTTTGAGTTGTGTGTGTGTGTTTTTTTTTTTAAATAAAACTAAACAAGTAAGTTGCCAAGGATATGTGCTATTGCACACTTTCCCTTACTAAGTCAGAAAGGTATTCTGTGTCGAGAAGCACGGTTTAAAAAAATAATAAAAATAAAGGCCTTTTGCTCATCGTTTTTTTGGGCTGAGGTGATCTCACAGGCAGCTTTTAATTAGAAGAGTGCCTGTTCCTGCTACCTTTATCCTGAGCCGGTCTTCCCAGTAGTATTTATTGCTGCAAAATATTTATAACATGTGTCTGTTCCGCATTCTGAAAGGCTCATTGAATTGAAATACTAGAAGGCAAAAACAGAGTTGCTACTCTGGCTACCGAACCTATCTCCAAAGCAGAGGCACTGTATCTTGCCGGATGACTAATTGGCAATTTTAGACATGCATCTTCTTGTTTCGTTAACTCATTCTTTCCTGATCCTGCTCAATTAACATTCTCCTTTTGTCACGTAGGCTCTTCTTCTCTACTTCTGGCTCAGTTCATATTTCACCTAGCCTCTGAAGCAGCAGTGGGATCCTACCTGTTTCACTACTGGTTTGGTGATTACGTGCGCGTGCACGGGCACTTAACACGAGCACACCTAACATGTATGTGCAGCTTTCCCCACACCAGCTGAGACCCGCAGCGCCAATCAGCTGAGAGGATAAAGAAGAGAAAAGAGCAGGGGTAGGTGGGAGGGCCAATCCTATGTTTTTCTCTTCTTTCTCCTCTCAGCTGATGGAGGCTTTTTTTCCTCCACTCAGCTGATTGTCAGAGGCATTTTTTACTCCCAGTTCGGCCAAACCAGTCCAACCCAGTAGCATACCACCATTGCTCTGAAGAAGAGTCAGAGAGGTTGCAGACAAGCGATTCTGGGCTTGTTCAATCTTCCTTGAAGCAGCTGTGAGGAGTAATACCATTTCAGACAAATGACTGTCCTCTTAAAAGCCTCCACTGTTGGAGCACCTACAACTTCTGAAGACAAGCCATTCCAATGGTTGATTGTCCTCACTGTTGGGAAATATCTCCTTGGTTCTACGTTGTCTCTCTCTTCGTTCAGTTTCCATCTGTTGCTTCTTATCTTGCCTTCTGGTGCTTTAGAAGACAGATTGACCCAGTGGTGAGATTCCAATTTTTTTTCCTACTGGTTCTGTGGGTGTGGCTTGGTGGGTGTGGCAGGGGAAGGATACTGCAAAATCTCCATTTCCTCCCCAACCCCACTAACCTGCTTTCCAGCTCCATTCTCCTATGCAGGGCAACCAAAGAAGACCCAGCCGATCAGCTGGGACTCAATGGGAGGTAGAGAATAGATGGGGTGCTGGGCTAGTCAGAGATGGGATTTGTCAGTTCTCCAAACTACTCAAAATCTCCACTACCGGTTCTCCAGAACTGGTCAGAACCTGCTGAATACCACCTCTGGGTTGACCCCTTCTTCTTCATGGCAGCCCATTAGATATTGTAAGACTGCTATCATGTCACCCCTAATCCTTCTTTTCATTTGGCTAGGCATACCCAATTCCTGTTCTTCATGTGCTTTAGGAAGGAAGCAAGAAGGGGTCTCACAGAGATTAAACGGGAAAGGTCTCTTAGAAATCATTTAGACTCAACTTTCCCCCAGTCACAGGACCCTGTTATGCCAATGCTACCTGTCCAAAATATTATTTTAATACTTCAAAGGAAAGGGTGATAACTTTAGAAAGAAACAAAGCTGAATTTTGTAACTTTGTAATAACAACACTGTCAGCCTTTCAGACCATGTATTTCAAAGGAATCATTTTATCACTATGTCTTGAGATGCTGGGCAGATATTTAATATCCTTCCTGCCATTTTTTCAACTCCCTTAACAACTCTTAAGAGCGTTTGTCAAACTCCTTATGCAAGTCCTCATAAATTATGTCAGCTGGCTTCCTTATTGCTAAATTCCAACATTAAATTTAATCTAAATCAGAGAAATAGCAGGAAGACTAATAAACGGCATGTGATTTATTTGTTTTTTTAGTGCTTGACGATAGCTAACCTGATTCTGAGTCTGGCTTTTAGCCAGTCAGTGAAATGAATTGTGTTTTAAGACAAGATTCTTTAGAACGCAGCATGATTTCTAGCCTGTCATATCTCTGATGCAAATGAAAATCTTGTATAATTTGTCTGATCTGTCTGGTAACTTTGTTTGTTGACATAGTCAAATTGAATGATTCCAAAGGCAAAAGGCTTTGGCAACTACAGGACACAGGACCAGGTATGAAGCAGGGCTTATTTATTTATTTGATTTGATTTGTCAATCACTTACAAGATAATAGGTATACGTATAAACAGGAGTAAGAATACAGGAAATAGATATGAATAAATGGGGACAATAGGACAGGGGCAGTAGGCACGATGGTGCACTTATGCACGCCCCTTACAGACCTCTTAGGAATGGGGTAAGGTTAATTGTGGTTAGTTTGAGGTTAAAGGAATGTGTGTGTGTGTGGGGGGGGTTAGAGGATGAAACAACAAAATCAGGTAGCGCATTCCAGGCATTGGCCAGTCTGTTGCTGAAGTCACACTTTCTGCAATCAAGTTTGGGGAGGTTAACATTGAGTTTGTATCTGTTGTGTGCTCTTGTGTTGTTGTGGTGGTTGAAGCTGAAGTAGTCACTGACTGATAGGACATTGTAGCAGATAATTTTATGTGCTACACTTAAGTCTTTCTCACTTTCTCGCTCTTTTCTCATGTAAGCATAAGCTTCTGTGATTGCCACCATACTGATAGCATTTTCTTCATTGTCTAAGATGCCATTTACTAGATAGAAAAGTGCACATTGCTAGATGGAGCAGGGCTGGGCTGCTGGGGGTTCGCAGGGGTTCGGGAGAGCCCCTAGCTAAGATTCTGTGCAGTTTGGAGAACCCCCAAATCCCACCCACCCCACCCCATTCCTCCCAAGAGTCCCCACGTGGCCCATTTTGGATGCAGGTAAGTGCAGGGCATGCATGGAGGCTCGAGGACAGTGAAGAATGGGCCTGTTTCTGGCTTCCAGGGAGCCTCCAGAGCCCAGGGAGGCCATTTTTGCTCTCCAGGTGGCTCTCTGTGCCATGGTGCAGGAGGCCGACTAGACCATACCCACCATGGCCACACCCACTCAGCAACCAGGCAGAGAACCCGCTGCTAAAATTTTTGAAGCCCACCCCTGAGAAGGAGAGGAGAGGAGAGAGAAGTGAAGGGGTGGGAAGAGGAAAAGAGAAGAAGATAAGGGAAGGGAAGGGAAGGGAAAGAAAGGAAAGGAAAGGAAAGGAAAGGAAAGGAAAGGAAAGGAAAGGA
>BLBF01000022.1:8065536-8091581 GCA_015471245.1 Laticauda colubrina | reverse complement strand
AAAGGAAAGGAAAGGAAAGGAAAGGAAAGGAAAGGAAAGGAAAGGAAGGGAAGGGAAGGGAAGGGAAGGGAAGGGAAGGGAAGGGAAGGGAAGAGAAGAGAAGAGAAGAGAAGAGAAGAGAAGAGAAGAGAAGAGAAGAGAAGAGAAGAGAAGAGAAGAGAAGAGAAGAGAAGAGAAGAGAAGAGAAGAATTAGAAGGGATTTTGGAGGTCTTCTACTCCAATCCCCAGGAGACCCTATGCTATTCCAGACAAGTGGCTGTCTAGTCTCTTCTTAACAACCTCCAAGGATGGAGCACCTGCAACTTTTGGAGGTAATCCATTCCACTAGTTAATTGTTCTAACTGTCAGGAAATTTCTCCTTAATTGTAGGTTGCTTCTCTCCTTGATTGGTTTCCATCCATTGCTTCTTGTCCTGCCCTTCTGGTGCTCTGGAGAATAGCTTGACCCTTCTTTGTGGCGGCCCCCCAAATACTGGAACAATGTGCTATCATATCACCCCCTAGCCCTGAAAACAGCAAAGGACCACCTCATAGTGCCTCTGCCAGCAAAAATGGAGCTTGGGACGGCTGCATGCATCCCCCCCCCTCCCGTGCTCCATTTTCATTGGCAGAGGACTGGAAGAGACCATTGTGACCAAAGACACAACACAGGTGTGCCATACATGCCCCTCCTGAGCTCCGTTTTTGCTGGCAGAGACACTAGTAAAACAAACTACTAGCAAAAGAGCATTTGATCACAAAGCGAGGAGGCATCAAGAAATTATTCTGCTGGAGAAAATGGATCCCCCCAGCCCTGCCAGGGCCACCACAGCAGAGGTGGTATTCAGCAGGTTCTGACCAGTTCTGGAGAACCAGCAGAGGAAATTTGGAGTGGTTTGGAGAATCAGCAAATCCCACCTCTAACTGGCCCTGCCTCCATCTATTCTCTGCCTCCCATTGAGTCCCAGCTGATTGGCTGGGTCTTCTTTGAGTGCCCTGCACAGGAGAACGGAGCTGGAAACCAGGTTAGTGGGGTGGGGAGGGAATGGGGATTTTGCAGTAACCTTCCCCTGCCATACCCACCAAGCCACGCCCACAGAACCGGAAGTAAATTTTTTTGAATCCTACCACTGCACCACAGGTGCCCTGACACGAGTGACGATGAGATGGCCATGCCCACCCTGGCTATTCCCCCCCCTCCAAGGTCAAATACAACCCTGAGGCGGCCTTCAATGAAATCCAGTTTTTACACCCCTGTACTAGATCAACACAGCTCTGTTTGTTGAATAAAAATCTACTTCAAATATATTTTTTTTAAGAAAGAACAAAAAAAAAAAAAATAACACCATCCATTTCCTGAAGTTTGCCTTCTTTGTTCCTCGTGCGATGCCCGAGAGGTTCAACACCTGAATGCACATCCTCCTGGCTGCCACAAGTCCCTAAATTTGTTTCTCTTCTCTTCCTTAGAGGGGAAAAATATCCAGTAGCTCAAGATAACTTCCTGAAGTCATCTGCTTGCACACTGCACCGCCCAGGGCCTGACCTTCTCTTTCCCAACCATCAAGTTTTTCCCAGAGGTGTGGGAAAAGGAACTAGCTTTTTAGCCATTGTTTGTCCTCCACCTATTTCCTTCTCCGTTTTCTTAAACTTGCTCCCCCCACCTCTCTCATTTTTGCTGTCTCTCAACAATAGCTTTGTTTCCACAGCTGCTCCGATTCTGTTTCAGGGCTGTTTCTCATTTTTTGGAACTACCAGGGTGGGATTTATTCATTTGTTTGACTTGGAAAGGCCTGGTGTAATATTGCCGTCTGATAACAGATGGAATAAGCAGAGGTTGCTTTTACTTCTTTCCGAGTTTCCAATCTGTAAGCGTGATCGTTTTGAGGCTTGCGTAACAGAAAAAGGGTTGCCAGGCAGATTGTGGATAGGAAGACTGGAAAAAGTCAAATGTTTAGCAGAGACATTCTTAAAAGATCAAAATGTTGCTAATAATACTCCGAAAACTGATTTGCAGATTTTGCTGCTGGCTGTTTTTTAATTTATTTATTTCTTCAAGGTATGGATCCAAACTCCATCAAGGACCTTGGAATACTCATCTCAAATGATCTAAGTGCTCAAGCCCACTGTAACTACACAGCCAAAAAGGCATTAAGAGTTGTTAATCTAATCCTACGTAGCTTCTTCTTTGGTAATATCACATTACTAACTAGAGGATACAAAACATTTGTCAGACCTAAACTTGAATACAGCTAATCAGTCTGGAACCCATATCATGTATCTGACATAAACACAATTGAAAAAGTCCAGAAATATTTCACAAGAAGAGTTCTCCGCTCCTCTACTCATTGCAGAATACTTTATGCCACCAGACTTGAAATTCTAGACCTAGAAAATCTAGAACTACGACACTTTCGGTCTGATCTAAGTATGGTATATAAAATCATACATTGCAATGTCCTACCTGCAAATGAATATTTCAGCTTCAATCATAACAATACAAGAGCACACAATAGATACAAACTCAAGGTTAACCGCACCAAACTTGAATGCAGAAAATACGACTTCAGCAACAGAATGGTCAATGTCTGGAATACTCTATCTGACTCTGTGGCTTCTTCCCCAAAACCCAAAAACTTTAACCTTAGACTTTCTACAATTGACCTCACCCCTTTCCTAAGAGGTCTATAGGGGGCATGCATAAGCGCACCAATTGTGCCTGCCATCCCTGTCCTATTGTTTCTTTTTATTTTTCTTATAAATATCTATCTCATGTATTCAAAACTATGTTTGTTCTTATACCTGTATCTTATTAGCAATTCAAATCAAATCAAATCAAAACAAATCAAATCAAATCAAATAAATAAATAAATAAAATATCTCACCTGTGTGATTTTGGGTAGCTTGCAAAGTTAAAACAAAATACAGTGGTGTCAATATATTCATGACCTGGAATAGAGCTTGGTAACAAGGTCAGCCAATGAATAGGCATAGCAAGTAGGTCAGCCAATGAGGACTGTTTTGGAAACTGAAACCAGAAGTAGCCTAGGCTGGAAACTGAAACTAGAGGAAGCCTAGGTGTGGCTCTGTAAGGCCCGGTCCCACTGCACTTACGGATGCAAAGAGGATGTAAAACATTAAAAAAAGCTTGCCATCTGTTGGAAAACGCTATGCATCCATTGTGTACTCATTGCATACGTGTTTCATACGCTCTCTCCGTCGAGCATCCATCCACTGAGATTTCATCCGCGCAAGAAGTTTTGAGCTGCACAAAACTTTGTGAACAAATGAACTTTCCGCCGCGTACGATGTACATCCATGACATATACGAGCAACAAACATTCTATGTCCGTTATCCGTTAAACATCCACTGTTATCCTCTCTGCATCCTCTGGCCATCCCCTCAACTCACATCCGCTGCAGCTGAAAACGGAAAGAGGGAGGAAACAAAAGGTACACGGAACGTCTACACAGCATAGTAGCACCACCATGCAGCATCACCCAGAGACTGTGAGGAGCATCGTGGAAGCTTGCTGCATTCTGCACAATCTCATGCACACCCGCTAGCCAGTGTTGCAGAACAGACTTGTGGACCATCAACAAGGGAATGGGGACATGGAGCCTGGTGAATGGAGGCAAGGATGTAACCTGATAGACACTGTGGATGTACAAGGCCCCAACAGAGCTTCACGTGAAGGGGAAGAAGCAGCGCAACCTACTGAGACACTGGTGCAACTCCCCAGCTGGAGCAGTGGAGTGGCAAGACAGGATGATAGATGATTAATGGATGCTACCTTGAGACTGATGAGATTGTGCCATGTATGTTGAGTGGTCCTACAATGAATAGGGCATTAATAAAGAGCTTTGTTTATTTTAAAATGGGTTGATCAATGAATAAATTGTTATTGATGAAAAAGGTGGGCAGCTGGGATGGTGGACCATACAGTCCTTATGCTTGCACTGGAGTTTTATCTATCCCACAACTATCCTTATCTATCCCACAAGCATGCAAAGGCTTAACCATTTTTTCAAAGTTTTCACCAATACTTTATTAAGTAAAAAAAATGAACCAAGTGTCTTAAGCAAAGATAACCTTTATTAACTTTCTTAGGTAAACTTTATGACTGTATTAAAAAAGCAAAATGAACCAAATAAAGTGTCTTAAGCAAAGATAAACTTAACAAGTACAACTCAGTCTCTGACACTATTCTCAGTCACTCTGAGTCATGTCCCTGGTCTCAGCTGTTAAGCGGGCAGGGACTGTGGAGGTGGCTGTGGCTTCAGTGCTGGTCTGAGGCACCATTGGGGTGCTTGGCCCCGAGGGTACAACAGGGGATGGTGTGTTCAGGAAGCTATCTGAGAGCTGACTCAGTCCTGTGAGGTTGAGAGGCCCTTCATCAAGGACTTGAGATGTCAGGCCCAATACTGATGACAGATTGTCGGTTGACGGGCTTGGCTGTGGGGTGGAGGAAGGAGGAGTGTAGTGGGGCTGTCTGGTCTGCAGCTGGGTGAGGAGTGGTGTCTGTGTTGTCCGATGAACCTGGGCCTGGACTGGGAAGTTCTGCTTCTGCTGTGGGAAGTCCTGGTCATCGTAGCCTTGGTAGGTGAGAGGCTGTTGAAAGCTGTGGAAGGGCTGTGACATTGCCTGGGGTGGAGGAGCAGACCTGGACTGGGTAGGAGCAGCTTCAGCTGGGCCTTGAGGGTTATGCAGAAGTGATGTGATCTTCTGCTTCATCACCTTGTACTGGGCCTTGGGCAGGTCCCTCAGGGTCTGGCTCTTGTAGGTGATGAAGGGCTTCCGGTCTGCGGATGGTATGTCACTGTGGAGGAGTTGAGAGAGAAGTTCTGTGCTGGTCTTCATTGTGTCCCTGATCTCCAACAGCACACTGTGGTCCTGGCCCTCCAGTCTGCCTCTCTGCCTGCATCCTCTGGAGGTGGGGGTGGGGGTGGGGGTGGGTTGACCTCTGGTGGCTGCTGCTTCTTACTCCATTTGTGACAGCAGGGCGTCATCCTCCATAGGATCCTCCAAGTCTGCCGGCATGGGGAGTGCAGATGTTGGGAGGGGTCTCTGCCGTGGGGCCCTCTGAAGACACTGCCTGGACAGGGTAGCTGGCTCCTGAATGGAAGAGGACTTGGCTGTCTGTGGGCTGTCTGAGGGAGAGGGGTCTCAGAGGGGCTGCTCCTCGGTGGTGGATCTCACCATCCAGGAAACTGCACTTGGCCATGACGTACATCTCCCGGTCAGTGAGCTTGACAGCTGCCTGCCCGGATTTCTTGAGGTGTAGCTTGCCATACCAGGTGTGCATGTGCTTCCCCCATCCCAGGATTACGTCTGCAGTGTACCCCAGGCTCTCTGCCTTGTCTCTCCAAGCTGCCTGCTTCTTCTTCGTGTCACAATACAGCCTGTGGTCCTTTCTCCAGAGGTACTCGTTCTCCCTCAGCCATTCCAGCACCTCATCCTCATGCTCCTCGGAAACGGTGTACTGTTTCCTCTCTCCCTTCTGCTTCCCTCGCCTCTTCCTCCCTCTGGCAGGGGCTTCAGCAGGGCCTTCAGGGGCTTGAGCAGCAGGGCCTTGGGGCTGGTCCACCACAGCAGCAGCAGCTTCAGAGTCAGTGCCAGGGGGTGGGATGCTGTTTCTGGCCTTCTTGCCAGGGCTTGAACGAGTAGGCACGGACTTCCTCTTCTTGCCTTACTGACGAACCATGGTGTTCCTGCTAGATGTATGTGGCAGCACGTCTTTCCCCTGTATGCTGCCTGCGTGTGTGCTGCATCCTTTTATATCCACGGAGCTGATGCAATTCATACTCCCCGCATGCGCAGTGAATGCTTTGCATCTGATATACATCCGCGTGGCATCCCCTTTGTTTCCTATAGGCGTCCGTGATGCATCCGCCCCTTCCGCTATGCATCCGCTTCGAAATTCTCCCCCGGAGCCCCTTCGGAGATGTCATCTGCTTCCATCTGCTTTCATCCGCTAGGCTTCCTATGAACATCCGTTTAACATCCCCGCTACATATTACCCATGTCCATTCTTTTCCATTCTTTTCCGTTTTGTTTATGCAAATTTTCACCACTTTTTGGAACGGGTGACAATGGATGGAGCCACCCCTGAAATTTTGGTTGTCCGCTGTGTCCTTTATGCATAAGTTTTGCGTCCATCAGCCAGTGGGACTGGGCCTTAGTTCTGCAACCAGCTCTGAGGTTGTCTATTGAGATGAAACTGCTTCTCTCCTCTTACTTGCTTGCTGATCTATTGAAGATGAAACTAACTTGCTTGCTTGCTGAAGACTGGAGCTCTGCTCTGAACTTGCAACATGTTTCTGTTTGAGTTTGCTCCATGTGGGAGAAATCTATAACTAGTTTATAAAATCTACTTATGTTTTTAAATATGTTAAATGAAGCACCAGCCATCTGTGTTTATTTTTCTGGTGCTGAATTATCGCTGAAAAACTCACAATAAGTAGAGAGATCCCAAAGGTGCTTTTTTTTTTTTTTTTTGTTCCAAGAGGCAACTGGACTTTCTTGCTCTTCTATGAAGACATTTTGCTTCTGATCCAAGATGCTTCTTAAACTGTGAAGAAGCTTTTTGGATTAGAAGTGAAACATCATCAAAGAAAAACAAGAAAGTCCAGTGGCCTCCTGAAAAAAAGCACGTTTGGGACAACTATGACCTGGACGGCTGAGAGTCTCCTTAGACACATTAGAGAAATAGAGCCAAAATCATCCAACAAAAACTATTACAATCCATTAAAAACAATATAAACTATTAAAAGTGTAAAAAGAGTGCAATCCAATTTACTAACAATATAGATATAATAGATATACAGGAGACTCCATACTACCAATCATGCTCTTAGAGTGCATTGGATGAGATCAGTCAACTGTGCTGATCCCTACTGGATTATTAAAAAAAAAAATTATGTAGGGTCCTTGATGCTCTCAGAGCTTGTTTGTTTTCTTGCAGATGTTTCATTACCCAAGCTAGGTAACATCATCAGTGCTAGCAGGAAAACTATCAGCTCAGCAGCACCAAGTTCTCCTCATTTCAACCCTCATCTGTAAATATTTTCCTTTTTTGGGACACTAGCTCGATACCCGTGCTTCATTATGAAACTATATGATCGGGCTTAGTTTTTGGGGAGGAAAATAAGGAAAAAAAAATTGTGCCTCTGCCTACCAGCATCCATCAGTCTTCATCACACGTCCTGTCAGTGTGTGAGAGAGTTGAGGGCTGCTTGGAAACTGAAACATGGAAACTGAAAGAGTATTTGCTGTGTGAGCAAGAAGGAGACAGCAAGGAGTCTGGGCATGGCTTAGCTCTCCTGTTCTGTACTGAAGCTGCTTGGTGCTGTGAAACTAAAACTGAAACTGAAACTCCTCTCCTCTGCTTGTGTCATTTAGAAGAGATTTCTTTTCAGGTGGTGAGAGGGAGTAGAACTCCTTAGCATAAGAATGTGTTAATAATAATATACAAAATACTAATGCTCTGATGGTTATTTCGAAAAATCCTTTCTTAGTGAGCACCTAGAAGCCAAAAGGAACATATGTGCCAAATTTCAAGTTTGTCGGCTTTACGATTGTGGAGATTTTGTGATGATGTGTGCATGGTATTTCGCTTTTATATATGTAGATTTTATGCATTGCTTTTTTTCTTCAGCCTGGTATTTTCCAGGACAGGCATGTTTGTCTATCACTCCTATTGATCAGTAAACAACAACCCAGTCCTGGGAAAATGGAAAGCATGAGAAAAAGGTTCAAAATAACCCTGCCTTGATTCTTTTTGGTATAAGGGAAGGCAAAAGGAAGTTCTGGCGGGGTTTCCATATTCTATTATTGCACCCTACAACAATAAAAGTAGTTTTTTTCATAATCCTTGTGATGCCTGTTTCCTGATTTGGCCCACTGCCCAGACCTGACATCATAGAAGTCAGCCTGGATAACGCCCATGTTGCCTTAGGACAAATAGACTACAGGCCAACATGAAATAAAGATGGGGTGCCTACTGCATCCAATACATTTATCAAAATCATGGTAGTGTCATTATATTACAAGTCCTGCTCCTTTCTTGGGCATGTACATACAAAGGGGGTGGAGCTTGCATAGCGATGATACAAGACTGCATTCATGATTTCACCCCCTTGAGGTTTCCTGCCAATACCTCTATCTGGAGAGCAGTTTGTTGAGCAAAATAGGGGTGCACCAAAAGAAGGGTGTCGGGGCAGTCTGCCCTGGATGCAGGCAATAGGTATTTGTGTGTGTGTATATGTGTGAGTGAGTGAGTGAATGAGTGAGGGTGCTGATGAACACAGGAGGCAGCTGGCTAGTGGAAGCATCCCTGTCAAAGAGACAACAAATGGTCAAAACTGGGAGCATCCTATCAAATTCTGTACCTGTCAACAGTGGGGTCCCCCAAGGCAGTGTTCTAGGACCATCTTTCTTCATACTCTACATAAATGACCTCTGTGATCATATTAAGAGCAACTGCGTTCTCTTCGCTGATGATGTAAAGCTATTCAACACCACAGACAATATTGCTACCCTCCAGAAAGACCCTGACTATGTATCAGAATGGTCAAACAAATGACAACTTTCAAATCTCAACAAATAAATGCTCTATCTTACATATTGGCAAAAAAATAATAATCAGAAAATAAAATACAAACTGAATAATCAAAGACCTTGTTGAGGATCCAAACTCTGTCAAGGATCTTGGAGTACTCATCTCAAATGATCTAAGTGCTAGAGCCCACTGTAACTACACAGCCAAAAAGGCATTAAGAGTTGTTAATCTAATCCTACGTAGCTTCTTCTTTGGTAATATCACACCACTAACTAGGGGATACAAAACTTTTCATCGATCTATACTTGAACAAAGCTCATCAGTCTGGAACCCATATCATGTATCTGATATTAACACAGTTGAGAAAGTCCAGAAATATTTCACAAGAAGAGTTCTCCGCTCCTCTACTCATTGCAGAATACTTTATGCCACCAGACTTGAAACTCTAGACCTAGAAAATCTAGAACTACACCACCTCTGGTCTGATCTAAATATAGTACATAAAATCATACATTGCAATGTCTTACCTGTCAATGAATACTTCAGCTTCAACCATAACAATACAAGAGCAAACAATAGATACAAACTCAAGGTTAATTGCACCAAACTTGATTGCAGGAAATACGACTTCAGCAACAGAGTGGTCAATGTCTGGAATACTCTACCTGACTCTGTGGTTTCTTCTCCAAACCCCAAAAACTTTAACCTTAGACTATCTACTATTGACCTCAACCCTTTCCTAAGAGGTCTGTAGGGGGCGTGCCTAATATCTATCTCATGTATTCAAAACTATATTTATCCTTATACCTGTATCTTCTAAGCGATTGACAAAACAAATAAAATGTAAAAATGTGAAATGTAAATGTGTGTATGGAATCAGGTCCCTGCTGCCCCTGGGCCCATGTGCCAGTTAGCTGTTTGTATGAGTAGTGATGAAGGAAAAAGATGTCCCTAAACGTTTTAATGAAAAGAAGGTGTAGGGCTAACATGATAGCACCATTCCAATATCCCAGGGGCTGCTACAAAGAAGAGGGAGTCAAGCTATTCTCCAAAGCACTTGAAGGCAGGCAGGACAAGAAACAACGGGTGGAAACTAATCAAGGAGAAAAGCAACCCAGAACTAAGGAGAAATTTCCTGACAGTGAGAACAATTAATCGGTGGAACAACTTGTCTCCAGAAGTTTTAAATGCTCCAACACTGGAAGTTTTTAAAAAGAGATCGGCAATAATTTGTCTGAAATGCTGTAGGGTTTCCTGCCTGAACAGGAGGTTGGACTAGAAGATCTCCGAAGTCCCTTCCAATTCTGTTACTCCTATTCTGTTCTGTTCTGTTCTGTCCTGTCCTGTCCTGTCCTGTCCTGTCCTATTCTATTCTATTCTATTCTATTCTATTCTATTCTATTCTATTCTATTCTATTCTATTCTATTCTATTCTATTCTATTCTATTTTTCTGTTCTGTTCTGTGGTACTCTACTCTACCCTGTCCACTCTACTCTACTCTACTCTACCCTGTCCACTCTACTCTACTCTACTCTACTCTATTCTACTCTACTCTACTCTACTCTACCCTGTCTACTCTACTCTACCCTGTCTACTCTACTCTCGCCTGTCTACTCTACTCTACTCTACCCTGTCTACACTACTCTACTCTACCCTGTCCACTCTACTCTACTCTACTCTACTCTACCCTGTCTACTCTACTCTCACCTGTCTACTCTACTCTACTCTACTCTACTCTCGCCTGTCTACTCTACTCTACTCTACTCTACTCTACTCTACCCTGTCTACTCTACTCTACTCTACTCTACTCTACTCTACTCTACCCTGTCTACTCTACTCTACTTTGTCTACTCTACTCTACTTGACTCTACTCGACTCTGTCTACCCTACTCTACTCTACTCTATTCTGTTTTGTTCTATTTTGTGGTACTCTATTCTACTCTACTCTACTCTACTCTACTCTACCCTGTCCACTCTACTCTACTCTACTCTATTCTGTCTTGTTCTATTTTGTGGTACACTACTCTACTGTACCCTACCTATTCTTCTCCATTCTACTCTACTCTATTCTATTCTATTCTATTCTGTCTTGTTCTATTCTGTAGTACTCTACTGTACCCTACCTACTCTACTCTACTCTATTCCATTGTAAGTTTTGCCTCCTTGCAACTAACTCCTGCTTGGCAAAAGTGACAGGACTGAGAGAGAGAGAATGACTGGTCCAAGGACAACCTGTTGGCTTTCTGCCCAAGGCAGGACTAAAACTGATACTCTTCTGGTTTCTAGCCTGGTACCTTAACCACTGGACCAAAGTGACTGTCAGTCATGGAGAAGGCAGTTTAAAAGGTCCATTCTGGGTGTCAAATATGCTTGACATCATCCTGTCGAAATGACACCCAATTCTTTCTTCTTTCCTATTTGAAATGTTACACATACTTAAAGGAATGTTCAAAGGTTGAGTATTACATTTGTCATTTTTTTCTTTGAGACCGAGCAGATGTTTCTAACATTTCTCAATTAACCTATAAGGTCAGATTTAATTCTAATTTAACACTTTCATTTTTGCAGTCAAGTTCCAAAAGCTAAGTTTGAGAAATGATTTTAGTTTCAAAAATAAGATCTGCAAAACAAGATATAGGAAAAGCACTACCTCCACTTTTTCTTTCCAATTTTAAATGACATTTTGGTCTCTTCTGTCGCTACTCAGAGGAATTCAGATATTGCACAGAATAGGAAAAGGGGGTTAATCGCCCATCTAAAACACTAGAATTTTAAACTCTGCTATTTTTTTTAATCATTCTCAATTGCTGGAACACAAAGCCAAAATGTACATGTTTAAAATATAGCATACATTTATACAAGGAACCCCAGACTGCCTGTCTCCCTATAAAGAGCTGACTCACATCCAAAAATCAAGAATAGGGCACATTCCAGGCCCACCACCATTCTGCCTTTTACACAATTAAATTAAGTAAAATGAAAAAGAAGAAGAAGTTAGTGGGTCAGACTGGTGTCTCCCTGAATATAAAACCAGCCAGGAGAGCTAGCTCACTTGAACGTAAACCGGTGAGATTTTCCAGGCAAAATGACACCCGTATCATTTAATAAAAGGAAATGGAATGTTATCTTGCTTGAGTCAGACTTAGTCAAAATGAAGGAGCATTCTTTTCAGTCATGGATAGGAATTAATGCTTTGGGGGCCTCCAATGTCCTACCAGGAAAACATTTTTATTCATTTCATAAATCAGATAATATTGGATTACTAGCAGGCTACCTGTGCTTTACTATGAAATTATATGATTGGGCAAAATTAGTTTTTGGGGAGAAAAATAAGGGGGGGGGGTATTCTGCCTCTGCCTACCAACATCCATCAGTATTCATCTGGCTAGCATCCTGTCAGTGTGTGAGAGAGTTGAGGGCTGTTTGGAAACTGAAAGAGTATTTGCTGTGTGAGCAAGAAGGGGACAGCAAGGAGCCTGGGCGTGGCTTAGCTCAACTGTTCTGTACTAAAGCTGCTTGCTGCTCTGAAACTAAAACTGAAAATGAAACTCCTCTCCTCTGCTTATGTTTTGTATTTGGAACAGATTTCTTTTCAGGTGGGGAGGGGGAATAGAACTCCTTAGCATCAGAGCGTGTTCATAATAATATAGGAAATACCAATACTTTAATGGTCATTTCAAAAAATCCTTTCTTAATGAGCACCTAGAAGCCAAGAGGGACATACGTGCCAAATTTCAAGTTTGTAGGCTTTATGGTTCTGGAGATTTTGTGATGATGCTAATATATATAATAGAGTCCATCTAACTAACTGGAGGAAACTTGGTGGAGACACCCATTTTGGACATAAACTAATTATGCAACCTGGAATAATTCCAAACTCTCAAGAGAGGAACTCTTAGTTACTATGTCAGTTTGAAAATGCCCTTTTTATGACCCTGTAGTCCCTGTTAAGAGTCTTTGAACAGGAGAGAGCCATGCTTTTGAATAACATTCTAACATTCTTCTGCTCCTATTTAAAAACAGATTTTAGTTGACCTATGATTCACAAAAAAATCCCAATTCTTTTATTTCTGGATCCTTGATTTTCCAAAGATTAGGGATGACTGGGTGGAGCTGACCGTTTACTGGCCGGATGCCCTTCCTGATACCTATGTCGGGTTTGGAGCAGATTTTTTTTTTCTTTGTGCCCTGAGATAGAAACACCTGCTGTTACTTAGGATTGAACTCTCGAGCTTCAGAGTGGGAGTGAACCACAGAGCTCGCTATGTCAGTTTGAAGACAGGAAAAAATGCTGGGATGTCTGCTACAAGGGGTCATCTGAGAATCTCTTTCTGATCTTCGGAAGTCCTTCCAACCACTCCCACAATGCTAGTTTCTCTTTCCCTTCCCCAGATCCCCTTCCTTTCCTTTCCCCCCAATGAAGGGGCAAAGGCCTAAAGGAATGCAGTGGGACCCACAGGCATTTCTGAAACCTTATTGATTGGTGAGAGATGATGTTCCTCGATCTCATTTATAAAAAAAAAATACTAGAAACATTGAAGGGATTAATAAAGGAGAATAAATGGAACTCAGGGTTGACATGAGGGGTCCTTGATGCTTTCTGAACTTGCTTGTTTTCTTGCAGACATTTCATTATCCAAACTAGGTAACATCTTCATTGCTAGAAGGAAGTAGGGTTTGTGCAAAGGAGGAGGAGGGCTGTGGGGTCCTTGGTGCTCTCTGAGCTTCTTTGTTTCCCTGCAGATATTTCATTACCCAAACTAGAGAACATCACTGGATCAACATCAAGACTAGCACTGATGATATTACCTAATTTGGGCAATGAAATCTCTGCAAGAAAGAAAGAAAGCTCAGAGAGCACCAAGGACCCCACATTTAAGGGGACCAGGAGAACCTAGGAAGCATCAAAGAAAACATCTGTGGGTATGTAACACCTAGAAGCATTATATGGTGATGTAGATAAAAGTGTTGCCTTGTAAATGACTGGTAAGGCACTAAATATCAAATCAATCCGATGAAACAGACCCAACTGAGTCTCCCACAGTCACTACATGAGCAAATGCTGGTCATGAACACATGGAAGAACCATCCAACAGAGCCATTTGCAATCTTCCCAGTGAGAAGTTCATCTAGGTCTTGGGGTGAGATGGATGGTGCCATTTTGTTGGGCGTGTCTTTGTTGTTTCTGTTTCTATGTATACATGCTGTGAATGAATCCCAAAGAGCTGTGGTAGCGCAGTGGTTAGAATGCAGCACTGCAAGCAACTTCTGCTGACTGCCAGCTGCCTACACTTTGGCAGTTCGAATCTCACCAGGCTCAAGGTTGACTCAGACTTCTATCCTTCCAAAGTCGGTGAAATTAGGACCCAGATTGTTGGGGGCAATAGGCTGACTCTGTAAACCACTTAGAGAGAGCTGGAAAGCACTGCAAAGCAGTATATAAGTCTTAAGTGCTATTGCTATTTTGGTTTATATTGGTTTTATGGTATTATATTTGAGCAGGACAAGTCAGCTGGAATTGGGTGGTGCCTAAATCAAATCAAATCAATAAATCTATGCAACTACATCGTTAAAATCATTTCACAATCCCCTACCACTCCAAGTACCATTATCAAGGGAGGCATACAAGTTGTTGATTGCTATGTGCTAAATAAACTCTACATTTGCCAGTGTTCAGTTGTATTTTGCACTGCACTTAAAAGGATTTTTGGAGATACCCATTGCTGCCCTACACAATAAAATCGGGACCGAGTTGTAACTCAGAGCAAAATTCCAAAATTAGCCAAGGTCATCCAAGGGCTACAAATTTTTTTTTACAGGGGATTAAAAAACAAATACAGATTTATATTTGCAAAGTTGGCAGCTCGTTTGTGATGCTCATCCTGGACTTCACCTTTAGCTGGGCAGACATGTCTCATCAAGCTGAGAAAACAAGCAATTTCCTGATACATGGACATCATATCTGAAACGAGAAGGGTAAAGTGTGTATCATTATGTAAACGCCAACTTAACAGCTGGTGCGTAAACTTTCATATCCTACAGAAGTCCTGTAACTAGCCCGCCTATCAAAAAGAGGGGTAGGCTTTTCCATTTTTATTTTTAAAAAGAAAATATAAACCAGTAATTCTGAGGAAATAGATTTCCTGTCTGCCTTGTTTTTTGGTTGCATCTAATTAAGTGCAGACTTTTGGCTGGTTGGTCGTTTTTCCACAGATATCAGAAAATAAAGTTTACAAACTTAGAAAAGGATAAAAGATGCTTGATAAGGCAGGAGTTAACTGACATATTGATTCCCGTGTGCATTCCTTTTTTTGTGTCATACCAAAAATGTGATGTAGAATAATGCTCTAAGGACAATGAGATGATCAATGGATTTCCATTTGGAGTCCCAAGTCACACATTTATGGCTTCAGTTCTCCTTGAATTCCTTTGGCTCTTATCTGGTTCCAGTTTAGTGTTGACTGTTAGTTGACTAAATTTTTGTGTATAGGTTTGAATACATCTTTTGTGCTTCAACTTAACATATGATCATGATCCTTTGTGCATGACAGGGCCTGGGTTCTACCACAAGAATCCCCAAAGAAGAAATGATGACATTGGGTGGTGGCAAATAACATGGCACTCAGCTCTTTAGTGTTGTTTCTGGGGATCTTATTGTGGTGGTTCACTGGCAGCTTGTATAGATGGCAGCAGAATTGGACAGCAGGGAAGAAAGGGGATCAGTCTGGGAGTCTCGAGAGGACTCGGATGAGGTCCTGTGTCTGATGCAGAGATGGGGCCAGGACCATCTATGAGTGGGGTGCTGCTTCCGGAGCCTTTGGAGTCTGGCAGCAGCGAGGCAGAGGACCCAGGGGAGCCTGTTCCCAGTGCACGTGTGCACAGAGCTGCAAGAAGGCAAGAGCAGCTGAAACCAAAGGGGTGACTCAGGAGCAAGGCTGAGAAGTGATTGCCCCTCCCATCAGGTATAAAGGTCAGGCAAAGATGATGATACCTTTGCAGGAAGCAAAGTCATTCGTTCGGTTCAGATTCATTCTTGAACCTCTTTGTACTTTGGTTGGTTTTTTTTCCTGGTTCATTGGACACTTCTGTTATTGGCAGCACTTCACAGGACAGAAAGGTGGCTGCTTATCTCAAGAGATTGTTTGAGATTCATTACTTATTATTAAGTAATTATTAAGTAATTATTAATTAATTATTAATGAAAATAATTTCCAGCATTGCAATAAAATAAGCTTGTTTTTAAAATAAGTGTATGTGCAATTACGGTCTCAGAAGCCTTGGTCAGAACACTTATAAGACTTTAGTGTTATGTATGACAATTCATGAGATGTTGGGTGATAACAAGGATAACTAAATTGTAGCTGGCCACAAGCTTTGTTTGAGATGTCAGGATATATTTTTCATACCCCAAGATACCATTTTGTCATTCATGGCATGTGGTCTTCCATTTTAAACAATTTAGTTCAAATAAATAAATATTTATTGGGGATTAATTGCAGAATTCTTATCTAGGAAAAGGGACATAATGGCTCAGCAGTTAAAGACACTGAGTTTGTCAGCTGGAGAATGGACAGCCCAAATTCAAGACCCAATTGCCACGGTATGGGGTGAGCTCCTGTAATTTGCCCTGGCTCCTTGCCTACATAGCAGTTCAAAAGCATGTACATGCAAGTAAATAAATAGGTACCACAAGAACCTCGTTGGCGCAGTGGCTAGAGTGTAGTACTTCAGGCTACTTTTGTTGACTGCCATCTGCCTGCAATTTGGTGGTTCAAATCTCATCCGGCTCAAGGTTGACTTAGCCTTCCATCCTTTCCTGGTGGGTAAAATGAGGACCCAGATTGTTGGGGGCAATAGGCTGACTCTGTAAACCATTTAGAGAGGGCTGTAAAGCATTGTAAAGCGGTATATAAGTCTAAGTGCTATTGCTACCATTTTGGTGGGAAGGTAACAGCATTTCACACACCTTGGCGTATAATCATGCTGGCCACATGACCACAGAAATGTCTTCGCACAATGCTGGCTCTCTCCACTGAGAAATAGAGATGACCATTACCCTGAAGAGTTGGACATGACCAGACAGGGGAAATCTTTACCTTTATATGGGAATAAGAAAAAAGAAATGCTGTTTTTTACAGACTATGAGATTTATGACCCCATAAAAGTATCCAAAGGTGCTCATTTTTTTAAATACACTCACTAGATTGCTGAATCTGTGATGCTTTCCAGCTTGTGGAATATCTATTGTTGTGTCTGAACAGACACCTGGTAACCGGAAAGGGATGTTTCGGTTGACTCAGCTCTGATGATTGATTCTCTGATTGAAATCATCCTTGCGATGCTGCAACCAGTGAGTAAAACGCTCTGCTTATGAATCAGATTCATAATTAGTCACCTTCCAAATCATGAGCTATTCTCATACCAAAAGGGATTGGAAAAAGTTTAATGAATGCAAATTTTGCAAACTTTGCATCTCAGTGGGAATACAGCGACCAATTTGAAACTCTCTGGGCCAAGTGATTCAAGACATGGCGTTTTGTGGTCTGCTTCTAGATCTGGCTGAATTTTCCAGTTGGGTTTTGGTTCAGGTCAGTAAAAGTTCAGGAATGGTTGAAGCACCCGTGAACCAAATGGTTCAACTTCAGTTCACATTAAAAAAAAATGTTAATATAAGACAGATAAAAAAAAAAGATTATTTCCAAATGAGTTCAAAACTATATTGACATCTTCCATTCATGTAATTATTTGAGCTTGTGTAGATTCCCATACATAGTTCCATACAACAAGCAGCAACAACAAGAATTGTAGAATGGAGTGTGTTGTTGTGGTCCACCGGCAGCCTGTGGGGATGGCAGCAGAGTTGGACATTGGGGAAGAACATGGGCTAGTCTGGGAAGGACCCGACGAGAGTTCTGCATCTGATACAGAGATGGGGCCAGGGCCATCTGGGAGTTATGTGCTGACTCCGGAGCCTCCAGAATCTGACATCAGCGAAGCAGAGGAACAGCGGGAGCCTATTCCCAGTGCGCTCATGTGCAGAGCTGCCAGAGGCAAGAACAGTTAAGAAAAAAGGGGCGACTCGGGAGTAAGGCTTGGAGGTGATTGCCCTCCCCATAAGACATATAGGAGGAGCAAAGGGACAGGAACTTTTGCAGGAAGCAACTTTGTTCATACTAGTCAGTTTGAAACCTGAAGCTCTGTGTTGAATTTGTGCTCCATTTGGTCTTGTACAACTAACTGGCAATTTAGTAGCTGGCAGCATTTCAAGAAAGATAAAGATGCGTGCTTATCAGACTTATCCCAAAGGACTTTGACAGACCTCTGTGGGACTATTTACAAACTGTTTGAGACTCATTATGGGCTGTGAATGACTATAATTCACAGCCATTGAAATAAAACAAAAGGTTTCTCTGACCAATGTATGTCTGTTAATGTCTCAGGAAGCCTTGGTCAGAACACATCTACACAAAATAAATATAGGCATCTTTTTTTCCCACTGGTTTCAGGAATACAGATCGTCCTTGACTTATGATTATAATGGAGTCTGCTCATTATAGATATAAATCATGATAATTTTAAAATGGGTCACCCATTTGACCAATCCGATTTTATGAGCTTTTGGGTGTCAGTCATAAAGTGACTGCTACAGTCATAAAGAGAATGCATTGTTTTCTTTGGGTAGGTTTTGCTGAAAACTGGAAATAAATGCTAGTTTTCAGCAAAATCATTGTAAAATGGGGCCACACAGCCATAGGACCTTGCAAATAGCTATAAATACAGGCCAGTTGCTGAAAACCCAACATATGGTCACATGACCATGGGAGGGAAGCTATTGGAAGTTCAAAACTCGGTCATAAAAATCCTCAGATAACAGATAATCAAAGTTGGAAGAGAACTTGTAGGTCATCTAGTCCAACCCTCCCTGCCCAAGCAGGAGACCCTACACCAATTCTGACAGATGGGAGTTCAATCTCTTCTTGAAAGTGTCAAGTGATGAAGCTCCCATAACTTCCAAGGGTAACTTCTGTTCCATGGGTTGATTGTTCTCACCGTCAGAAAGTTTCTCCTTATTTCCAGGTTAAATCTCTCCTTGTTCAGTTGCCATCCATTTTTCCTTGCCTGGCCTACAGGCACTTTAGCAAATAGCTTGACCCCTTTCTCCTCTCTTTGGCAGCCCCTCAAATATTGGAAGACCGCTATCATGTCTCCCCTGGTCCTTCTCTTCACTAGACTAGCCATGGCCAGTTCCTGCAACCGTTCATCGTATGTTTTAGCCTCCGGTCCCCTAATCATCCTGGTTGCTCTTCTCTGCACTTCTTCTGGAGTCTCAACATCTTTTGTATAATGTGGTGACCAAAATTGGATGCAGTATTCTAGGTGTGGTCTTATTAAGTCTTTATAAAGTGGTATTAGTACCTCACTTGATATTGGAGGTCTGTCGTCACTTTCGTTGCTAAGCAGCTGGTTGTATGTTGAGGACTGACTATAACTACTTCTAACATCCATCTGGGAAAGGACTAACTTCACTCCAACTCACTTGAGAAGCAACAATCATGGAGGAACCAATAGGTCTCACCGATAATGGGCAGAATTACCTCGAAAGAGTACCAAGTTTAAACATTTAGCTTCATGTACAGTTTGGTGTAATAAGTATGCCCAGCCCAATGTCTTGGGGGTTTTTTTTTATCCTTTTTAATTTTGCTATTTTTATATACATTTTTGGGGAAGATGTTCTTTTATGTCAAGATTCAGTTGCGCAGAACCTTAGAGAACGGATGCAATACAAGGAAGGTGAATAAATAGATAAATAAATACTGCTAGCCATGGATTATTCTAATATGCAGCAGGAAATATTTGTCAAAGGAATTATCTCTCTGGGCATTTAGGAGTATGGGTATGAGAAAGAATGGAATGGAATAGAATGGAATGGAATAGAATAGAATAGAATAGAGTAGAATAGGGTAGGGTAGAGTAGGGTAGGGTAGGGTAGAGTAGAACAGAAGAGAATAGGTTCTTCATTGGTCAGACACAAGGAATTTGTCTTTGGTGCATACATTCTCAATGTACATACAAACAACATTAAATAACTAAATCAATTAAATAAATAAATAATTAAATAAACAACATTAAATAACATTAAATTAGATACCAGTAAGAGAAGGTAGTAGAAAAGATGAGATTGATAATAATACAGCTCTACTACATGGGTAAATATCCTTAGCCATAAAACTGAAAAAAAAAAAGGAAAAATGAAAGAAAAAAAATTAAGATTGTTCCTTATCAATCTACGTTACAGACGCTTGGCTCTTTTCAGTGAATATTACACACCTTTTTTTTCTTTTTCCATTTCTGTGGTGGGAATCAATTATTTGACTAGCCAAAAGCAATCTTTCACTGTTTCAATGGTGTATCAGCACTCTACTGTGTGTAGGTTGATGACAGCTATCTAGGAATAAAGAATTCTCTGTTATCATGCCATACCTCCTTTCACATAAAAATTTCCATGGTTTCAAGGCCATTAGTAAACAAATAGGAGAAAAACTAATGCTTAGAAACTTTGGGAAAGAAACCTTCTGACCTACCTATTATCTTGGGTTTTATTCAGCTTGTCCTCTCATGTATCATCGGATGCTCTGGAACTGAAATCGTTCATGTTGTGAAAAATATAATTACAAAGATATTTATTTTCTGACTCAGCTGAGATTCTGGTAATAGATTTCAACAGGACCTTTGGGCTAATGAGATCCAGCAGACTCACTCTGAAGGCTAGCTATTGTCCTTAGAGATCTGCCACAAGTATTGTGACTGTTTTACATTCATTGAATAATGCAAAAAAAAAAAAAAAAGGTACAAGCTGACTTAACTTCACAAATGCTGTCCAATCCTAATGACATTTCTTTATTTTAATAGATAGATAGATAGACAGATAGATAGATAGATAGATAGACAGATAGACAGACAGACAGACAGACAGACACACACACACACACACACACACACACACACATATGTTTTCTTAAGTTTTTGCGGATACTTACATGTATGGTATTCAGCTTTGTTCGGGTATTTTCCCAAGTCATCATAGTTATGCTTTTAAAGTTGTAGCAACCTTTCAGCAGAATCTCATCTGTCACAGCATCCATCGGTATTCATCTGGCTAGTGTCCTGTCAGTGTGTGAGAGAGCTGAAGGCTGTTTGAAAACTGAAATGGTATTTACTGTGTGAGCAAGAAGGAGACAGCAAGGAGCTTGGGCGTGGCTTAGCTCAACTGTTCTGTACTAAAGCTGGTTGCTGCTGTGAAACTGAAACTGAAACTCCTCTCTTCTGCTTGTGTTTTGCATTTGGAACAGATTTCTTTTCAGGTGGGGCAGGGGATTAAAAGTAGAACTCCTTAGCATCGGAGCATGTTAATGATAATATACAAAATACTAATGCTCTGATGATCATTTCAAAAAATCCTTTCTTAGTGAGCACCTAGAAGCCAAGAGGAACAAACGTGCCGAATTTCAAGTTTGTAGGCTTTACGGTTCTGGAGATTTTGTGATGATGCATGAATGATATTTCACTTTTATATAGAGAGATAAAAATTCCATTTTTAGTGAAGCAGTGTATTCTCTGGATACAGATATCTTTAGGAAATAATAATAATAAAAATAACAATAACAATAATAAAATAATAATCACAAATAATAATCAAAATAACCAACAATAAACTCTTCTGTGCATTCAATCCAATGAATGCCCCTGGTTAATTTGTGCCTGACAAGTATATCATAAACATGTCACTAAGACAGCAATGCCAAAGGCATCAAAGAAAGTTTTACAGTAGAGTTCCAAGCTGACCACCTCATGTTCAAATTTCCCCATAGAACAGCCCCAAGAAATGGGAGCGGGGGAATTTAACTATGGGGTGGAAGTCTGACTCCAGAGCCCTCTTCTCCTGATTCCCATGAAGTCAATGCTTTCTTAGCCCAGATAATTTTGCTTCCACATGGGACACCAGCCCTCCAGAAAAACACCAGAGCCACAGTGGCTGGTTCATGTTATACACTAAGTCATAAACTTATGGTTCAGAAACCACAATGACTGGGTTCATATATTGCATCTACCCATAATGTGGTTTGAATTTGGGATGTTGTGTGCTCCCATCTGTTCCATCAAAGCAGAATTATAATTATGACATCTCAATAAAGGGTGTAATTTAAGAGCTCTTCATAAATTAATCAATTCTAATAGGAATGAAGAGGTTCTCCTGAATCCTGTTTTTTTTTTTTTTTTAAATCGCTTCTAAGACTTTATATAAAAATAGCTTCTAAAATGCTTTGGAAGCAAAATAGCTTTCAAAACATTTCATGATGATGATGATGATGATGATGATGATGATGATGATGATGATGATAATAATAATAATAATAATAATAATAATAATAATAATAATAATAATAATAATAGTGCAGAATTATTAGTTTTCAGGAATGTCATAACCATGGTGGCGCAGTGGTTAGAATGCAGTACTGCAGGCTACTTCTGCTTACTGCCACCTGACTGCAGTTTGGCAGTTCGAGTCTCATTGATCCACAGTTAATTCAGCCTTCCATCCTTCCAAAGTGGGTAAAATGAGGACCCAGATTGTTGACGACAATAGACTGATTCTGTAAACCGTTTAGAAAGGGCTGTAAAGCACTGTGAAGCGATATATAAGTCTAAGTGCTATTGCTACTGCTATTTTTGGATTTGGCTTGATCTAAAATGGTTAGCACCTGAATTCATGGTTAAATTGGTCTACGTATTGTGAACCTGAAGAATTGCCACCCTGTCTTCTGACCACCACTGGTGTTTCTGAATGCCTTTCACTATGTCCTTCCCATCTTCCTCAAAGGAATTTTATAGTTCTTATGTTGCCATAAATCATTCTGTTTCTCTCTTCTATCGGTTTACTTATTTGAGTTTACTTAAAATGCTTTGGAGGCATTTCATTGGTTTGTGGGCTACTAAAGTGCCTAGTGGTTAAAGTAATCTCCTGGTGGCTTCTGAGGTATTTTTTGATGTTTTGGGAGAATTATTAATTTCATGAGTTGTGGTAGTTGTGTTCCGCCTGGCTGTGGAAACAATCTTTTTTATGAAATTGCCTGGGTACCCACTGTGTTGAAAGATGCTATAAAATGGCCTGTTTCTTCTCTTTCAAATACTTTTTCAGATGTTAGATGTTTACATTTATCTGGATAGTTTTTAATTCAGCCTTTCTGGAAGCAGTTGGGCTATGGATCTGGGAATATGGCACAGTTTATAAATACAGTTTTTTGATATGCTATACTTTGACATCTTTTACTCCTTTCTCTGGTGCAGTTATTTTTGTGAGATTTCCCCCCAAAAGTATGTCATTTGATAAAATTACTATTAGAAAAAACTCCAAAGCAATTAAAAGAATGTTCAAACAATTCCCCTTGTCTGCCTGTCTGTTTAGAAATGTATACATCATCCAGCCTTTTAATTGCAGCATATTGTTTACAACATCCAGTAAAGAAACAACTGTGAAACATAAAGAATGTAGAATAGGAAAGCTAAAGCAAAAGAATTAAAAGAGAAGGAGAAATGTTTTGGACTGTCCTTCAACTGTGGTTAGCACTCCAGTGGCAATCAAAACCATGAGAGTGACTCAAACTTTCTAAATCAAACTGCACTCCTGGATTTTCCAAAAACAAAAAGTTCATGAAATCCCGAGTGAGATAGATAAAAATCTATTTCATTTAAAAACACACATTAATTTAATCGGAGATCATTTTGGAGGGGAACAATCTTATAATTCTGGGTGCCATATTGCCACCAAACTGTTTTCAGGGCAACCTGTTTTAGTCTGAACCAGAAGAATATGTTCCATATGCCCCTGGAATTCACTTCGTTATTTAGACAGGAAAAATGCAGAGATGGTATTCAGCAGGTTCTGACCAGTTCTGGAGAACCGGTAGCGGATATTTTGAGTAGTTTGGAGAACCGGCAAATCCCACCTCTGACTGGCCCCGCCCCCATCTATTCTCTGCCTCCCATTGAGTCCCAGATGATTGGCTGGGTCTTCTTTGGTTGCCCTGCACAGGAGAACGAAGCTGGAAAGCAGGTTAGTGGGGTAGGGAAGGAATGGAGATTTTGCAGTAACCTTCCCCTGCCACACCCACCAAGCCATGCCCACAGAACCGGTAGTAAAAAAAAATTGAATCCCACCACCGGAAAAATGGTACCCATATTTAAATATCAGCCTTAACGTCATGTATTATATGGGGTCTCATTCCTGACATTTGATTTCAAAGGGAGCCAAAAGCAAAATGTTTAGGGAAAATCAGACTTTTTCCCATAACATTTCAGAATAACAAGGTTAGTTCTTGAATATATGGCAGAAAATCAGCCTGGACAAGAAAACAAGAACATCAAATATCTTGGATGCTTCCAGAAGTCTCTTTGAGTTCATCAACAAGTTTTATGTCTTCTTCTTTGGGATATGTTCAACAATCTTTCTGGCAGCTTTCTTGATTCCAATGTTCTTGGGGGCAGGGAAAAGAACTCTTTTAAAAAGTGATTGCTGTTCAACCAGGATGCTTGTCAAATCCTTGTGCCTTTAACAACTTTCCTAGCTGGTATTCTTTTGGAAAATCGTCTCATTGGTAGACAATTTTCATCTTGTTTTGAAACCTTTATCCAAAACAGAGGTCAGGGACTTTATTCAACCTTTCACCTGCCTACTGGGCTACAAAAGATAAGTTAAAATTGTGTTGTCCTATCTGGTCTGCAGTCATCCATATGTCCTCAAGATGGTGGTAAAGAGAAACAAACAATATTCTTCTTTGGTGCCATCTAGTGGTGATCACATTTTGTTTTTGCCCAGGCATGGAAATTCTTTTTCAGGAGCCTCACTGGCTAAATTAATCACAAATAGGCTAATTAGTCATTTGTTCCCTAAAATTGGTTTCAGTTAATAATTAGGAGAATAGAACTACTAACAAGAGTTCTATTTTCCTACTGGGTGCCAAATATAAAACACTGACAATAACAGGGAGAAAAAAAATTATTCAGAATGGAGGAAATAAATATATCCTTAAGATTACTTTCGTGAGTTTGCAAAGAAAAAGACTGCTGACTGCTTACTCCTATGGCTCTCCTACATCTTTTCTGTTAGGTTCAGGATCTTAAAGGGTTATAAACAAAAAAGGGCTAACTTGTTGATTCAGTCAAATGCCTTTGCTTAACTAATTTAAAAACCCATTCGACCTGTAGAACAGGGATCTCCAAATCCCTGGTTCATGGAACAGCACCTGTCTGTGGCATGCCAGAAACCAGGCCACACAAACAAGCAAAGCCCCATTCTTGGCAGCACATTATGCCTTTCTGGTTCAGTTCTTCTTTGAGGTGGCCATTTCTGACCACCGCTGCAACTGCCTTCGGGAAAGGGAGTAATGGCCAGCTGGGGAAGAGAGATGCGGCTCTCCTCGACTCTGCTGGCAGTCTCTCCCCTCTTCACCACCTCTGCGGGTTGGCTGCAGCTGTCCCTCTCTCGCCAGCACCGTCTTCAATAACAGCGGCAGCAGCGGCGGGAACCGTGGAAGTTACGGAGGTGGCTTCCCCACCCGAGAAGTGGCTGAAACACTTCCACAGTTCCCGTTGCTGCTCCGCTATTATTGGAGATGACGCTGGCAAGAGAGGGACAGCTGCAGCTTGGCCTGGGTGCTTTCAATGCAGGAACAGGCTGCGCACCGGGACTTTTGCAAACTTGCAGAGCTCGAGGCTGAAGCACCAAGGGTAGCAGCAGCAGAGATGCTCACTTGGCTCTTCTCATGCCCACCCAGCCACTCAGGGTTAAACCAAAATGCAGCGCGTGGCACTTCCAGGTACCTCAAAATCTTTTTTTCACCTGTTGTTATGGGGACAGCGAAAAAGCGGGAGCAACTCAGACGCTGTTGTTGGAGACGGCTCTGGCGAGAGAGGTGCCAGCACCAGTGGGAACCATGGAAGCTATGGAGGCCTGAGAAGTGGCTGAAACGCTGCCGGACATCCATGCCGACACCGCCCGCCTGCTGACCTGGGTAAGGGAGTAAGCGAGGGGTAAGGGAGCCCTCCATGCTCCACCATGGTATTAGGAGCAGCTGATGGTCAGGCATAGCTGCCCATGGAGCACTCCTAATGGCAAGTTCCCCCTCACCTTCCCCGCCCCCCCCCCCAATTTCACATGTTTAAACTAGGCCTAAATTTGGGGGGAGGAGCTTAATTTCATTTTATGCCTAGAAAACATGCTGGGTCTTCCTATTGAGGGGGCGTATTGTTGGAGAAACACTATACACACACACACACACACACACACACACATATGCTGTTCAGCTTCCTTCGGGTATTATCCCACGTCATTGTAGTGCTTTTAAAGTCGTAGCAACGTTTCAGCAGAATCTCATCTGCCATCATCATTCATGAACTGCATTCATATACATATATACATATATACATATATACATATATACATATATACA
>BLBF01000022.1:8052790-8065136 GCA_015471245.1 Laticauda colubrina | reverse complement strand
CGAACAAAGCTGAATACCATACATACATACATACATACATACATACATACATACATACATATGTAGGTCTAGGTGTGTTCGGGTCTTTTTTCCATGTAAGATTAAGAGCATCTTGATGACGTTTTGGCAAGGTCCCACTCGCCATCCTCAGGCTAGTCCTTTGGACTTCATGCCAGTGCAAGCAGTGTGTGATCAGAACTGCCGTCTCTCTATAAATAATGGTGGTGGTAGTGGTGGGGGCTGGTGTGCTGGGCTGGTTGGCTGTGCTGCTGCCTCTTTATTAGTTGATGGAGTTGATGTTGGTATAATAGGCTGTGTGATGGCCTTGTGAGTTTTGTTGTGGAGATATCCTGGATCTTGTGCTGTAATCTCCTGGGTTGTTTGTTTTGTAGTGATCTTTTTTCCATTAGCCTCTCGTGTTTTAACGGCTTGGGTAATGGGTTGTGTGATAGGCTTGCAAGTTATTTTGTTGTGGTATCTTGGGTCCTGTGTTATAATCTCCTGGGTTGTTTGTGTTTTGATCTCTTTTCCATTAGCCTCCTGTGTAGTAACAGCTTGGGTAATGGGTGGTGTGATGACCTTGTGAGATTTATTGCTGTGGTATCCTTGGTCCTGTGCTGTGATATCCTAGATGATTTGTTGTGTTACAACTTCTTGAGTTCTTGTGGTGTAATTTCCTGAGTTTTCTGATGTGATGTCCTGAGCCGGTGGCTGTGATGCAGCATTCTGGGTTTTAGTCTGGCTTTGAGTTTGGGGTCTGGGTCTGTGTTCTTGGCATGTGTCAGCTTGTTTGGTTTTGGGGTCGGGGATGCGATAGGTGGCAAAGCAGCCATGGTCTGTTTTCTGGATGGTGGTTGTCCTTCTTTTGTAGGATGGGCTTGGGCCTGGGTCTAATGCGGGGGATTGGCAGAGGTATCCTGTGTTGTTTCGGGTCTGGGGATGGTTTTCGTGGCTGGGACTTGTTTGTTGGTGAGAGCTAGCTTCCAGATGTCTGGTAGGCAGGAGGTATCGTCCTGTCTATTCATGTTATGGGGGTGTTTCTCTATCTCAATGGCTTCCCTGATTATTCTCTTGCTGGAGTGTTCAGTGTTGGATATTAATTTGGTTCCTTCAAAATTAATTTCATGTCCTGTGGCTTTAAGGTGCTGGAAGAGGGAGGAAGTATTTTCTTCTCTTCTGACTGCGCTTTTGTGTTCTGCGATGCATGCATTTTTTCTCCTGTTGGTTTGTCCAATGTATGTGTTTGGGCAATTGTTGCATGGTATTTCATAAATTCCTTGGTTTTCTAGCTGGATCTTGTCTTTGGGGTTTCTTAGGATGTTGGCTATTTTTTGGTCGGTGCCGAAGGCTGTCCTGATATTGTGTTTGTGGAGAATTTTGCTGATTCTGTCTGTGGTGCCTTTGATATAAGGGAGGAGTACGATACCGTTGTCTTGTTTTGTGTCTTGGTTTTTTGGAGGTATCTCTTTTCAGATTAGATTGGTGATAGTGTTTCTTTGGAATCCATTGGCAATTAATACATTAATGAGGGTGTGTAGTTCTGTTCTCAGGTGGTCTTTGTCAGCTAGACATTTGGTTCTGGAGATGAGGATCTTGGCTACGAAGTTGATCTGTGCAGGGTGGTGATGGGATTGTGCATTTAGGTAGCGGTTGGTGTGTGTTTTTTTCTAGTAGATAGTATATCCTAGGGAGCCATTGGGTTTTTTGTAAATTAGGACATCCAGGAAGGGAAGTTGGTTGTTGGTTTCTGTTTTCATGGTGAATTGTATTTTGGGGTGTAGGTTGTTAAGATGTGTGAGGAAATTGTCCAGTTTTTCTTTCCCGTATGGCCAAATTATGAAAGTGTCATCTCCATATCTGAGCCAGAGTTTGGATTTGTGTTCGGATTTGTCTAGAGTGTTGGTTTCAAAGTGTTCCATGTATAGGTTAGCGATAACGGATGAGAGGGGTGATCCCATTGGTGCTCCTTCTATCTGTTTGAATCTTTGTCCATTGTGGATGAAGTATGTGTTGGTTAGGCAGTGGTTGGTCAGATCTAGGATGTGTTTGGGGGGGTTTGTATTTGTTTTGGATGGCTGTCAAGGCTTCTTTGATGGGTACTTGGGTGAAGAAGGATATGACATCAAAGCTCACAAGTAGGTCACTGGGTTGTAGGCTTTGTTTCTTTATTGTTTCCTTAAAGTGGAAGGAGTTTTGTATGTGTGAGGTGATGGATTCTGTGTAGGGCTGGAGTTGTTTGGCGAGAAATTTGCAAGATTCTGTAGAGGTGAGCCTATGGAGCTGACCATAGATCTGAGTGGTATTCCTTCTTTGTGTATCTTGGGGATACATACTATAGTGTACACTATACAGAAGCCTGATGATGGCAGATGAGATTCTGCCGAAACATTGCTACAACTTTAAAAGCACAAATATAATGACGTGGGAAAATACCTGAACAAAGTTGAATACCATACATGTAAGTACCCGCGAAAACTTAAGAAAACATATATGTGTGTGTGTGTGTCTC
The DNA here is from genome assembly GCA_015471245.1 of Laticauda colubrina. Taxonomy (NCBI): domain Eukaryota; kingdom Metazoa; phylum Chordata; class Lepidosauria; order Squamata; family Elapidae; genus Laticauda; species Laticauda colubrina. Next base: position 8,062,627 of record BLBF01000022.1, on the reverse strand, counting down.
GCCGCACTGTACCGACATATATATATGATGAGATAATGTAAGAGTTAGGAGATAAATAAGAAATTGGAGATTGGAGATAAGAGGAGATTGGAGATGATCAGAAGAGAGAGATAGAGGGAGGGAGGGAGAGAGAAAGGGAAAGAGAATCTTTTTTGCCTCCTCATGGTAACCAACATTGGTTAGAAAATGTTCTTTCTAATTTGTTCAGAACTGCCAAAGGAACTGTCAGTTTCTGAACTTTCTGGCATTCATATTCCCTGTCCATAGCTGAAAAAGAAAGAAGAGCAATTTATGCTTTGATGAAATGGGTTTTTGTCCTGTATAAATTGCCTCTTCAGATGAGGTCTTTTCACAGGCCTTCCTCAAATTATCCCAGCTGGCATTTCCATAACATGACCAACTTTTGTACAATGAAAAGGAGGACACAAATAAATTGAAGAAAAAAAACAAAGCCACTTGCACGTGGCGCACTCTCACAAAACAATTCTGTGTGTCTCTGTGTCATAATTGTGTCTCGCCACACTGTACTGAGCCTTGATGAATCATCATGTCAAATACAAATAAGTCACATCACACACAATGGATCAGATCAGCATCAATCAAATACGGGGATTTATAGATTAGTCTTCAAATATCAAAAAGGAGGACATGTAGGATGACACTTTTCGAGAGAGGACAGAACTTACAAAAGGAAGACTATGCTTCCTAAAGGAGGATGGTTGGTCACCTTAATTTCCACAAATATCAATATCAAGAGCAGAAGTGTGCAAGTGGCTGGAAAATGAGAGGGAGAGAGAAAAAATACTTTTTAATAATTCCCCAACATTCCTGTCCTTCCAACAGATCTACTTCAGCTTGAGGTTTTCAAAGTCTTTATTTACATTCTGTCCTCAGGCAGGGAATTTCCTGAAACGAAAATCAAGGTTTCAAATGGTTTGTCAGAAATTCAAGCACAGGGAAATAGCTCCTTCGGGCAGCATTTTCCACAAAAAAAACTTATATATTAAAGCCGCATTAAATCATTCAATCAGTTGGAAGAGCATATTAATTTTGTTGCTACTCTCGAACACAGGAAATTGGCGTACAGTTCCGGGGTTTCTTGGCAAACAGGAAGACAAAGCCCCAAAGAACCAGGTATGTTCCAGATGTCTTTGGAAGATCCAAGGGTAGGAAAGATAAGTGGTACCCTGATCCAAAGGCTCTCAAGACATCAGGACAAAGCACTACAGTCAAACAAGATTATAGGATGATCTCCTGAAATATTAACAGATAACAGATAATCAGAGTTGGAAGGGACCTTGTAGGTCATCTAGTCTAACCCCCTGCACAAGCAAGAGACCCTACACCATTTATGACAAATGGCAGTCCAATCTCTTCTTGAAAGTCTCAAGTGATGAAGCTCCTACAATTTCCGAGGGCAACTTCTGTTCCATTGGTTGATTGTTCTCACTGTCAAAAAGTTTCTCCTTATTTCCAGGTTGAATCTCTCCTTGTTCAGTTTCCATCCATTGTTCCTTATCTGGCCTACAGGGGGTTTAGAAAATAGCTTGACCCCTTCTTCCTCTCTGTGGCAGCCCCTCAAATATTGGAAGACTTCTATCATGTGTCCCCTGGTCCTTCTCTTCCCTAGACTAGCCATGCCCAGTTTCTACAACCGTTCTTCATATGTTTTCGTCTCCAGTCCCCTAATCATCCTGTTATTTTTCTCTGCACTTTTTCTTGAACATCAATATCTTTTTTATAATGTGGTGACCAAAACTGGATGCAGTACTCTAGGTGTGGTCTTACTAAGGCAAAGCTCACACAAGCACAAAGCCGAAAGCACCAGCCTGAAAATGGCGAGTCGGACCTCATCAAAACGTTGCCAAAATACTCTCAATCTTACACGGGAAAAGACCCGAACATGCCAAGATTTGCATACACACACACACACACACACACACACACACACACTATTTCTATGTATATATTTCTATAACAACTCTATCTAATCAATAAAACCCAAAATCAAAGTTTCATTTTTTTCTACCTCAAGCACAAAGTGGTTTCCAAGTAGAAACAAAAGTATTTTTGTGTTTTTTTTCTTTAATCAAATCAATTGATTTATTGCTTTAATCAAACCAATAGCACTTAGACTTATATACCGCTTTACAGCCCCCTCTAAGAGATTTACAGAGTCAGCCTATTCCCCACCCCCAACAATCTGGGTCCTCATTTTACTGACCTCGGAAGGATGGAAGGCTGAGTCAACCTTCAGCTGGTGAGATTTTGACCTGCCGAACTGGCCATAAAATGGGACAAAATTTACTGAACAACTGTCTGGCTTAGGAACAGAAAATTTTAGCTCAATTGTGGTTGTAAGTCGAGGATTTCCTGTACTTTGAATTGGACTCAGAAACAAAATGGGAACCCATGAAATAAAGCACCAAGATATATGGCAGCTGCCCTATTATGTGACAACTGAACAAGCTAATCAACTTTTCACAAGAAAAGTGATAATACCTCCCTCTCGTGCACGCACAGATATATATCTAAAGGACACTTGTGCCTGAAGTGATCAAGAAGGATGAAGAAGGAACTTCTCATCTATGGATTCAATTGAAGAGAATACAAGCATCTTTAGAAGAAGGTGAACACCATACATCAGGTTGACCAATAATTCATTAGAAAGCTGAATTAAGCTCTCGGTTGCTGGCCTGATCCAGGCAGTTGCAGCATCCATGCACTGATGAAACATTTCCACTTCCTCAGTTAGAAGTGATGAAACTGAGATGACACCATTCAAAGTCTTGAATGATCTCACTCAGCTGTTTCGCACGGGTGTTAGACAACAGCGTGAATCCTATAATCTGAACAACATGGCAGAGTTGAGAAGAAATCTCCTCCTGAAGCCAAAAAACCCACGTATGCATGGATCCATCACTAAGATGTTGACTCAAACAGCCTCACCACGAGATTCTCATGGTCAGATTTCCTGTTAGATACTTAGAATCATGTACTTTTTAGCTGAATGATAGAGGTGCAAACTGGAGCAAGTAAAGGAAACAATGAAAGCATGGGCAAAAAAAAATTGGTCACACAATTCAACTAGTCCAAGGGCCTTCAAATTTGGCAAGTTTAGGACTTGTGGACTTCAACTCCCAGAATTCCTGAACTAACATGACTGGAGGAGGAATTCTGGGAGTTGAAGTCCACAAGCCTTAAAGCTGTCAAGTTTGAAGACCCCTGAACTAGATAAATGGCAAAAACTGTGGGATAGGAATTATACATTTACAATGTCAATCACGTACAAAGAAAATTTATACAATATGTTTTATAGATGGCATTTCGCACTGGCAAGTCTGGCAAGGAAGTTTAAAGATAAATCAGCTAAATTTTGGAAGTGCCACCAGATACCTGGGTCATATTATCATATGTGGTGGACCTGTTCAAAAGCAAAAAAATATTGGACCAAAATACAGATATGGTTGGCAAAAATGATAAAGCAACGTATTGATTTAAAACCAGAAATATTTCTATTGGGGATTCTACCCAAAGAATATAGTTAGGAAAATGCATATTTAGTTACTAATATATTGACTGCAGACAAAATTGTATTTGCACAAAATTGGAAGAGTGAAGAGATACCTACAGATGAGAGTGAGATTAGGAAAATACTAGAATGTGCATAGATTGGATAGATTGACATTGACAATGAAAGAGAAAGAGCAAACTGAATATTATATGGGTTGGGATTTATTCCATCAAAGGTTAAATAATAGAAATGGAAGTTAGAAACAGGGAAACAAAATAAAAATGTGTTAAAAGTGATCAGTTAATATGATGACTAACATGTTGAGTATTGCCATGTTAATATTGTATAATTAATTAGTATAATTAATAGGTGGTTATTACTATGTTAAATAGGTAGAATTAATATGTAATGAAGGGTGTTGTAATTTTGATTATTGTTTAACAAAGATGCTTGTACCCAGATAACTGAAGATGGAATGATTGTATAAAAATAAAAAAAAACTTATTTAAAAAAAAAGTGGAAACCAGAGCCTGAATTTCCTGCATCAGATTAAGAGAGCACATCAGAGGTGATATTCAGCAGGTTCTGACCAGTTCTGGAGAACCTGTAGGGGAAATTTTCAGCAGTTCAGAGAACCAGTAAATACCACCTCTGACTGGGGATTTTACAGTGTCCTTCCCCTGCCACGCCCACCAAGCCATACCCATAGCACCAGTAATAAAAATATTTGAATCCCACCACTGGAGCACATGTTTCTCCTTCTGTCCTGGACACTTTTTACAGAGGCCCGATTGGGAGCATTTTAACAAACTGCATCACTGTTTGGTTTGGTGGCAGCAGTGCCTCTGATAGACAGAAAGTCCCTACACAGAGTGGTAAGTGTTCCGTCCGGAAAAACGCGAAGTAGACCGGGTTCTAACAACAAGTCTTTATTTCAAATATAGTTGCAAAACGGAACATGGGCTTAAACCGCGACAGCCCTTTTATATGTTTCTGTCTGTCGGCTTGTAGCCAATGACAAGTATTTGGTTTTGCCGCCCTTGGGCGGCTTCGTGGATTGGTTCCTATTGAACCAATCCCCTTTTAAGTTTTGTTAACCAATCGGAATGAAATATTTGGAGTCTACTATTATTTATACAGAACACCCCTCCCGTCTTAGTTCAGTCCTACGTAGTGACGTAGTCGCGCAGGTAGGTGGGGCTTCTTTTGGTAAACCTGACCATTCTCTCTGCCCTACCGTTTGCAGCCGGGTGGGCCGGCGTGGTTAGGGCATGTCTAATACCTAGGGAGGCTAGGTATTGCTTGAATTGGAGACTGGTTAATTGTGGCCCGTTATCGGCAACTAGGATGTCCGGTAGGCCATGGGTTGCAAAGAGTTTGTCAAGTTGTTTTATAACGGTTTCTGTTGTTGTAGATGGCATAATTTTTACCTCCAGCCAATTAGAGTATGCATCCACGAAAATCAGAAACGTATGCCCCTTGGTAGGACCCGCAAAATCGATGTGGATTCGTGACCAGGGGCCTCTTGGGGTTTCCCAGTCTCCTATGGGTGCTTTTGGAGGGGAAGGCCTGATTCTTTGGCATTTATTGCACGAGTTTACCCAGTATTCGATGTCCCTATCTATACCCGGCCACCAAACGTAGCTTCTAGCAAGGCTTTTCATTTTAACTATTCCTGGGTGGCCTTCGTGAAGCATACCCAGCACCTTGGTTTGTAATTTGTTAGAAATAATTACCCAATCACCCCACAATAAACAACCTTTTTGGATTGAGAGTTCAGTTTGTCTGGTCCAGAAAGGTTTAAAGTTCTCAGGTTTTTGGTTTTCCGGCCAGCCTTTACCTACCCAGTTAAGTACGCGGGCAGTCAATGGGTCTTTTGCGATGGCTATGGCAACATCATTCGCAGATATGGGTAGATCGGGGCAAGTCTCCATTTGTAATGCTGTCCTCGTTGGTGCCGGGTCTTCCTCTGTTGATGGCAATGGTGCTCTGCTCAAAGTGTCTGCATGGGAAATTTGTTTCCCTGGGCGATGTGTCAGAGTATAGGAATAGGCTGCCAGGAACTCTGACCATCTACTCATTCGTGGGGACAGAATATTCGGTGTAGGTTTGTTTCCCGCCAAAATTCCTAGTAGCGGTTTGTGATCTGTTACGATTTGAAAAGTTCTTCCATATAGGTACTCGTGGAACTTTTCAAATTGCTAGAGCTTCTCTGTCCAACTGGCTAGAGCTCTGTCCAACAATTGCTAGAGCTTCTCTGTCCAACTGGCTGTAATTACGCTCGGCTTTGGACAGGGTCTTAGAATAGTATGCGACGGGTGCCTCTCTCCCATCAGGCAATTGGTGGCTCAGGATGGCACCGACTCCGAATGGCGAGGCGTCGCAGGTCACCATCAGTGGCAGTGTGTTGCTAAACTGGATAAGAACGGTGTTTGATGTTAATAAGTCTTTTATTCCTTGGAAAGCTTTTTTTTCTCTAAACCCCCCATGTCCAAATTGTTTTCTTGTCCAGTAATCGATGCAATGGTTCCGCTATTGTGGCTTTTTGGGGTAGAAACACATTATAAAAGTTTATCAGTCCCAAAAATGCCTGCAGCTCAGTTTTATTTTTTGGTTCTGGTGTGTCTTTTATAGCTCTTACTTTTTTTTCGGTGGGGTGTATGCCCTCTCCATCAATTAAATATGCTAAAAACTCGATGCGATCAGTCATTAGGCAGCACTTTTCTTTCTTTACTTTAAGGCCAGATTCTCTGAATTTATTTAGGACCTCTTTGAGTCTTTTCTTTAGTTGTGTTGCATCTTTGGCTGAAATTAGGACGTCGTCAAAGTATGGCACGACCCCTCTTATGCCATTTAACAGCCATTCCATGAGGCTCTGAGAAACGCCTGGGGCTATGCTTACTCCAAATTGGAGTCTGTTACATTTGAATGCCCCTTTGTGAGTCACTATTGTTTGTGCTTCCGCCGTTAAGAGGTCTACTGGGAGCTGTTGGTATGCCTGTGCCAGGTCTAGTTTGGTGAAAACCTTTCCTCCCCCAAGAGAGTGCAGTAGGTGTTGCACAATTGGCACCGGGTACGCACTCTATTGCAACGCGTGGTTCAGGGTAGCCTTGTAGTCACCACAGATTCGAACCGACCTGTCTGGCTTAATTGGTGTCACAATTGGTGTTTCCCATTTAGCGTGGTCGACTGGTTCTAAAACCCCTTGATCAATCAATTTATTTAGTTGTTCCTCTATTTTTTCTTTTAAACCAAAAGGAACCCATCTGGCCTTTAGTCTTTTAGGGGTTATCTGTGGGTCTAGACTAAATGAAATGGGGGTCCCCCGATACCTGCCAAGGGAGCCGTCGAAGATGTCCTGGAATTCTCAGATCAGGTCTTCTTCCCAGTCAGTTGCAGCCACCCGGTCTCCTCCGGTCATCCCGATGGCCAATGGTGCGAACCATTTGATACCCAGGAGGCTTGGTCGATCTCGGTCGACTATTGTTAATGGTAGTACTGCGACATGTTGCCTGTAAGCGATTCGAAAATGTCCCAGGCCGATTACAGGAATTCAGTTTCCCTGATAATCTTTGAGGGTTAGTTTTTGTCTCTGGAGTTCCTTAATTTTGATGTCAGGAATTAGTTTTTTGAGGGTGTCCCACGACACCATGGATAGGAATGATCCAGAGTCAACTTCCATCTCGCAGGGGCTGTCTTCGATTTTTACAACTATTTTTACTTTCTTCCCGCTTTCCGTCTGAGCGCTTCCGATAGTGAAAGTTTGGTATGCTTTCTCCCGGTTAGTGGCTTGCCTGTTTCGCTGCCACTTTCTCTCGGAGAGTCTTGGCTCAGGTTTTGCTGGGGAGTCGTTTCATCTCTTTGGGCTGTAATTCTTTTTGTTTCTGCAGACTTTCTCGATATGCCCCCTTTTCTTGCATGCTCTGCAAATGGCATCGAGGAATCTGCAATCGGCTCGGGGATAGTTTCCCCCGCAGCCAGCACATTCCCGCCGATTTCTATTTTCGCGCCCTTTCTTGTTAGCATATAGGCGGTGGATTTCGTCGTCTTCCTCTCCGGATTCTGACATCACTTCGAGTTCTTCGTAATGAGTGGTTGTGGGAGGTTGTTTTTTTCCTCTGGCCGGGCTATTTTCATTGTTACTTGCATTCATTTGTTTCATCTTATCTGCCGATTTTTTGGCGGCTTCAGCAGCCGAGGCTTCTGCAATAGCTTCGGCTACTGATATGTTGGGTTTGTTCAGTAGCTTGCTCTGTATAGTTGAGTCTCTTAACCCCAATATCACTCGATCCCGCATCACTTCATCTAAGTTAAGAAACTCGCATGCTCCCCCTATTTGGCGTAGTGCGGCTACAAAATCAGCGATGGTTTCGCCTTCTTTCTGGTTTCTCTGATAAAACTCGTGCCACTTTATCAAGTTTGACACCACTGGTGCATAGTGGGCCTTTAATGTTCTTTGGAGCACGGTCCACGTCAGTTGTTTGACATCTCGGGGCTTTGCCAAAACCTTGGCCATTTTAAAAATCGCAGGCCCACAGTGTGTCAAGAAGACGGCTCTTTTTCGTTGGTCTGAGATTTCCTCCATCTCATTGCTCTCTAGGTGCATCTGGAAACGGTCTACATAAGATTCCCAATCTTCTTCATTGGGGTTGAAGGGTGCGGGCGGCGCATTGTTTCCGGCCATTTCTCTTTGTCTGGCTTGTCTGTCACCGTGTGCTCCGTCTCGCGTTTAGGACGATCCCATCCTCGTCACCAGTGTTCCGTCCTGAAAAACGCGAGGTAGACCGGGTTCCAACAACAAGTCTTTATTTCAAATATAGTTGCAAAACGGAACATTGGCTCAAGCCGCGACAGCCCTTTTATATGTTTCTGTCTGCCGGCTTGTAGCCAATGACAAGTATTTGGTTTTGCCGCCCTTGGGCGGCTTCATGGATTGGTTCCTATTGAACCAATCCCCTTTTAGGTTTTGTTAACCAATCGCAATGAAGTATTTGGAGTCTACTATTATTTATACAGAACAGTAAGGACAGCCAAGAAGATTATAGGAAGCTTGCATGCCATCATTCAGGATACTGCTTTTAAGCACTTAGAACTCAAAGCATTGTAAGAGACCCCACATACCCACTTCACGGTCTGTTTCTGTTGCTCCCCTGTGGGAGCAAACATGACTTTATCTTGTGTTGACTTTGCTTATCTGTGTTCCTGGCGTCTTCCCAACTGTGTGAGTTTTGCCATGCCTTCACATCTGGAATTGTTGCTCCTGCCCTGCCAAACTGATGATCTCATTTTGGCTTGATTGAACTTACAGTTACAGTTTTTGTTGACCATGTTTTGGACTTGATTCTCTGCACTTAAAAACTGTTCCTGGGAGAGTTTTTGTGGGGAAAGCTGCGTGTGCATGTTAGGTGTGCATGCACATGCGTGCATGATCACCAAACTGGTAGTGGAACAGATAGGATCCCACTGCTGGTTCACACATGAAATCAAAATCCCCTTTTGAGCAAGCATGCAACTGTAGTTTATTCAAATAAAACCATAGCTTGCCATGCTGTACGTAACAATGCAGTCCATCCCTTTTAATATCCTTGTGCAGAGAAACGTTGTTTTCCAAGCCACTCAGCCTACGTGTGTGGATGTTTCATTCCTTTTTTGTGTCCATTCCTGGCACTCAGTCCCCATTTCATTACCAGAACCCCAGGGAAGTTTGACAACACAGTTACAAGGCCTAATAAAATTGAACAAAGACGGAGGGGTATTCATCCTCTCCTTGTCCAGCCATTTTGCTGCAAGGGCTTTTTCTTCATGACTTCCGTTTTGGGGGCAACAGCTGAAGATAACAGTTCTGACTAAGGAAGAGGATGAGACACCGAGGCTGATACATTTGGAGTTCCATTCATAGCATTTGGGAAGAGACAGACGAGAAGCCTGTTCGTAATGCTTTTATTTCTCCTTCCCATTTATGGCAGGAACAGACCAGGGGCATCCTGTTCTCTTCTGCTCCGAACTGTGGAAAGATCCCTCTGAGAGAACAAAAAGCTACTATGGGGAAGGGTTGCATATCGTCTCAGGGCAGAAGGAGGTGGAAATTTGAAACAGATGGTGCTTGCTCCAGCAGACAACTCTTCAGATGCTGCCCTTTCTGATATTTGACAATTGCTGTCCAAAGAAAAAGGACTCGAGATATCAACTGCTTGGGTCTGTTTGGTCATAGAATGGAATGGAATGGAATGGAATGGAATGGAATGGAATGGAATAGAATAGAATAGAATAGAATAGAATAGAATAGAATAGAATAGAATAGAATAGAATAGAATAGAATAGAA
>BLBF01000022.1:8028319-8045095 GCA_015471245.1 Laticauda colubrina | reverse complement strand
CACCCGTCATTGCAAACCTGTTCATGGAAGAATTCGAATCCAGAGCCACCCACAAACCCAAACTATGGCTAAGATACATTGATGACACATTTGTGATTTGACCCCATGGAAAAGAAAACCTAAACAATTTCCTAAACAACACACACCCCAAAATCAAGTTCACCATGGAAACGGAAATAAACAAACAACTACCATTCCTAGATGTACTAATCTACAAAAGAACAGATGGCACACTGGGACACACCATATACCAAAAGAAAACACACACCAACCGCTACCTCAACGCCCAATCCCACCACCACCCAGCACAGATAAATTCTGTAGCGAAAACACTAATAACCAGAACCAAACGCCTGGCAGATAAGACACATATAAAGACTGAACTATGCACCCTGACTGAAGTATTGACAGCCAATGGCTTCCAAAAAAACAAAATCACCAACCTGATCCACAAAAACACACCAAGACATAACAGAGACCTAGAAGACCAACAGACCTATGGAACAGCTGTCTTGCCCTACATAAGAGGTACTACAGATAAAACCAGTAAGATACGACACAGGCATCACATCAAGACTGCCTTCAAAACAGACAAAGAAATAGCAGCCATCCTGAGAAACCCCAAAGATAAAATTGACCTGGAAAACCAAGGCATATACGAAATTCCCTGTACATCATGCCCGGCCACATCCATTGGACAGACCAATAGAAGAATAAGTACCCACCTAGATGAACACAAAAATGCAGTAAAAAAGCTGGAACACACCTCCTCACTAGTCCAACACATGAAAACCACAGGTCACAACATCAACTTCAATGGCACTAAAACTCTAGCCACTATAGAAAACCCCAACCACAGAAACATCAGAGAAGCCATAGAGATTGAAAAAAGACCTGACAGCATGAATAGAAGAGATGATTCCAGCAGACTGTCAATCATTTGGAAGCCTGCACTCTCAAATAGAAAGATCTCCACAACACAAAACAGACAAACAACTGAGCACAGACAGACTCCCTCTGATGCCTCCAACTCAAACACCCCCCCCACCAGGCACCCAGGTGAAACCTAGCTTGCTGATGAATAACAGCCGTCCTTTCACACGAAGCCAAGCTGCACTGAAAGCCTCCAACACAAGAACAGAGTGTTGCCAGCCAATCAAAGCCACAAAACAGACAGAAGAAACCAGAAACACCACTCAATCAAACTCCAAGTCCAATGAACACAGACCCAGGCTCCTAGCCAATCAAAATGGACCAGCCTCGAATTTGAAACCAGGAGCTGTGAGACACACATCCATACAGAAGCCTGATGATGACAGATGAGATTCTGCTGAAACGTTGCTACAACTTTAACAGCACTACAATGACGTGGGATAATACCCGAAGGAAGCTAAACAGCACACACACACACACACACACACACACACACACACACACAAATATTTGTAAAAGAAGCTAAGTGAAAACATAGAGGACATATCCATGTTCACTGGAATCCATAATAAAAGGAGTCTAGGTATGATGGGGTGGCAAACAATGGTCCCTTTACAATCTGCGGACTTCAACTCCCAGAATTCCTGAACCAGATTTGAAATGGTATAGGGTTTCCTGCCTGAGGAGAAAGATGGACTGGGAAGGTGTCTTCCAACTCTGTTATTCTGATGAGTTCAGATTTTATCCATTCCAGTTTTCTCCAGTGCTATTCCAAATATTTTGTTACTCATCAAACAAAACTTTCTTCTTGCCCATTTTCTCAAACTCTTCTTTCCATTTTCCTTTTTTTCCCTTTAATTCTTTCTCATTCCACCTATAGTCTCTTGCAAGGTCAATTATCCATCCATCTGTAAGTTCTAGTTCCACCAGAAGGCTCCTGGTTTTGCAATGATGATGTTACCTAGTTTGGTCAAGAAACATCTCCAAGAAGACAACGAAGAGAGCATCAAAGACCCCTCAGAAATAACAAAGCTCTGGCATCAACTTAGAACTAAGAAGACATTTCTTGACAGTGGAACAGCTTGCTTCCAGAAGTTATAAATGCCTCATCACAAGGTTTTTAAGAGAAAATTGGACAACCATTTGTCCAGAATGATATAGGGCCACATTCTTCAGCAAAGAGTTAGGCTAGAAGACCTCCAGGGTCCCTTCCAACTGTTTGGTTATTTGGTTAATTACAAAAAAAGACCAACATGATAGAAGGAATGTTTCAATCAGTGAACCTCCAAACGTCTGTTGCTTTAAAAAGCAAATTTTCACCATTGTTGCAATATGATGTAAGTGGAAAAAAATAATGAATCTTCCTAAATGGCCATGCAAACTCCATCCTTGAGCCTCCTTTCCTCTTTTTGTAAATCACTCGCTCTCCCCTCGGGTTGGACTTAAGCATAGTACACAAAATTATCTGCTACAATGTCCTACCAGTCAACGACAACTTCAGCTTCAACCACAACAATACAAGAGCACACAATAGGTACAAACTCAATGTAAACTGCTCCAAACTTGATTGCAGAAAGTACGACTTCAGCAACAGACTGGCCAATGCCTGGAACTCACTACCTGACTCTGTTGTTACATCCTTAACCCTCACTCTTTTAACCTCAAACTATCCACTATTGACCTCACCCCATTCCTAAGAGATCTGTAAGGGGCGTGCATAAGTGCACAGTTGTGCCTACCGTCCCTGTCCTACTGTCCCCATTTATTCATACCTATTTCCTGTATTCTTATGTTTATACTTATACCTATTATCTTGTAAGCAATTGACAAATCAAATAAAGAAATAAATAAAAAATAGAGCAGACTGTTGATAACAGAGCCTAAGCCTTGCTTAAAACACCACACCTAAAAATAAATGCATCTTTCGAATGCCGGAAGTCATTCACACAAATTGTACCTGGCTAAAGAAATCAACTGCACCCCATCTGGGAAAAGTGATCTAGCCAGAGATACGTATTGGGCCAAGCCACCCATTTTATTCCAGTCGCTTTAATTACTCTTCTTGCAGCATTGCTTTGTCTTCTCTTCAACTGCTCCCCTGCTCTTTTCTCTTCAATCTTGTGAGTCATTGTGGCAGACATTTATGCACATCATATTTTGATGCTTAACATCAAATCTGATATCATGCTCAAGTTGATTTCATGACCTGACATGAAGAACCTGGCAAGGTGGTAATTGTTTCAGCGGTTGACAATAGCTTATAGCTTAATACATCCTGAGAGTTAAACAATGTACATTGCTGGAAATATCTCTGCCAAGTACAGAAATAGCTTCAGTTAACCCTCTAGCCATATTTATTGTCAGGAACTTTTTATATGTTTCAAATGCATCTCTAATGCTGGGCCGCCCTGAAGGTTTTTTTTTTTTTTTTTTATAACCCTCCAGCAATCCATTTTTTATGCTGAAATAATACAGCTCTTTGGAAAAGAAAAGCTGAAAGAAATGCTGCTTCCATTAGAATACTTTTAATAGGGTAATGTTTCATGAGTATAATTTCAGGAGTTTGAAATAAAAAACTGCCAATTTCAATACATATTAAGTCGGAAAAAAACCTTTAAACGACTCTAAAATATTTCTTTACCTGGGATGTATGGGTTTCCCTCCTTAAAAAACATGGTGTGGGCACTCCACTTAATTTGCTTTTAAAAGCAATCTTTCAAATTCAGAAGGTTATCAATAAAACAGTTGAGACTTTCAAGAAGAGATTGGACTGCCATTTGTCAGAAATGGTGTTGGGTCTCCCGCTTGGGTGGGGGGTTGGACTAGATGACTTACAAGGTCCCTTCCAACTCTGATTATCTGTAAATCTGTAAAACTTAGGGATGATATTATTTGTTGGGTCCAAGATATCCAAGAATACTCAATAAAGATAAAAGGTAAAGGTTCCCCTTGCACATACATGCTAGTCGTTTCCGGCTCTAGAGGGCGGTGCTCATCTCCATTACAAAGCTGAAGAATCAGCGCTGTCCGAAAACATCTCCGTGGTCATGTGGCCGGCATGACTAAACGTTGGAGGATCACGGAGAGCTGTTACTTTCCCACCAAGTGGTCCCTATTTTTTTACTTGCATTTTTACGTGCTTTCGAACTACTAGGTTGGCAGAAGCTGGAACAAGTAACAGGAGCTCACTTCATTATGTAGCGCTAGGGATTTGAACCACCAAATTCAGCCAACCATTCTGATCGACAAACTCAGCATCTTAACCACTGATATTTAAATATACCAAGAGGTATATTTAAATATCAGGTTTTGGAGACCATCTCTGAAAGATTATAATGTGCACAATGATGAAAAGATCTCATGGTTGGAAGAATAGTTGTTAAAATTGTCACAACTTGCTGAGATGGCTCAGATGGCTTTTTTGTTTAAAGAAATACCTTTATTGATATTTATCAGTGACTGAAAATCCTTTAGGGACTTTCTGAATAAAAACAAAATGATTTCATGATTTATAGTTTCTTTTCTTGGAAAGAATAGACTATAGAAAGAAGGAGAATATGATGTAAACTTAGAGAAAGTTGGTAAGAACTGTATATATAGCTGCCAAAAAGACACTTTGTATATTTTTTTCATATTTTCTTTTCTTTTTTTAACTTCCTTTTTTCTTTAACTCTTCCTTTCCTTTCCTTTTTGTTTTTCCACACACTTTTTTTTATTGGAATAGTATTTATTATGTATGTAAAATATTTCAATAAAAACTATTTAAAAAAGAAATGCTCTCTGATCATGGGCATTTTAAAGATGATAAAGTTTAATGATAGGTTTTGATTATATTTTTAATTGTCATTTTTATTTTGCCCCAGAGTCCATTGGGATTATGGGTGAACAACCAAAGAGCAGTTAGTTGGGAGTTTGAAGATACTTCCCATCTATGAGAGAAACATACAAGGGACAAGCAGTTAGCTAACTCAAGCTAAAAATATTGTTCGTCCAACAGTCACTTTTAACCAAGAAAGAGGTGGATTTCAATGGGTTTTGATTTCAAGTCAAATCCAATCACATATTTTGTCAGAAAAAATGATTTAAACAGCTTTCAAATATTTCACTCTACTTCTTATCCCATGCTGCACTAAAAAGAAACAATTTATGTTTTTATAGCCGACGGGGCTATGAGCAAATTTATCACAATGTGCACAGAGAGATGTCATTTCAGCTATTACAATTCAAATAAATAACATACTGCTTTTCCCAAAATCAGGTACTGTATTAACCTGGTAGAAATTTCCTCTCGAGATTTACTGAAACAAGATGTACCTCATTTTAAATTAAATAGCAAGATATTACAAATCATTCTCTGGTTGCTCTTTAGCCAGTGATGTCCCTGTCCTGCAAAGTGAGAGACTCATATTTGTACAACACCAAGATCTAACTCAGAAATGTACAGCTGAGGCCCTAGAGCCCAGAGTCCACACAAGCTACAAGCAACAGGAGTTCCGAGATACGTTCAAACCAGTGGTGGGATTCAAATTTTTTTCACTACTGGTTCTGTAGGTGTGGCTTGGTGGGCATGGCATAGTTTGGTGGCTGTGGCTTGGTGGGCGCGGCAGAGGAAGGATACTGTAAAATCTGCATTTCCTTCTCATCCCACTAACCTGCTTTCCAGCTCTATTCTCCTATGCAACAAAAGAAGACCCAGCCGATCAGCTGAGACTCGGGAGGTGGAGAATAGATGGGGGCAGGGCCAGTCAGAGGTGGGATTTGCCAGTTCTCCAAATTACTCAAAATTTCCGCTACCAGTTCTCAATAACTGGTCAGAACCTGCCGAATGCCGCCTCTGGTTCAAACAATCAAATCTTGCTGCTTTGGAACCATGGTCTCAGTTCCTGCTGACCTGAATGACGATGCTTTTTGATCAAGCTACAAAACGGGTTTGCAACTGCCTTCTTTTTAGGTCTCTCTCTTGTCTTCCCAGTCTACTTAAACCCTTGAATCCCCAGATGATGACCCATGCAAGAACTAGCCATGTTTGAGCTTGCTTAGTCTCCTCAACCAGGTAACACAGAAATTTTATTGTGTATAAAAGAAGAAAAGAGTTAAATATACAACCAGGGAATCATTGCCATGACTATGTTTAAATCTGAAATCTCTCCAATTCTACCTTTTGTGTGTAGAAGTCCTAATAGAGTTGCTGGCATTTTATTTTATTAACGTTGTCAGTTTTTAATCTTTAAATGACAACTGACTTGATCTCAGAAGCTAATCTTGGCCTGCTATTGTTCATATTGTTGAGATCAAAACATCTTGAGCCTTGGTGATCACACTGGGAATAGTGCATCCAGTTTTGGTTGTCATGATGTAAAAAAGATGTTGAGACTCTAGAAAGAGTGCAGAGATGAGCAACAAAGAGGATTAGGGGATTGGAGGCTAAAATGTATGAAGAATGATTGCTGGAATTGGGTATGTCTAGTTTAATGAAAAGAAGGACCAGTGGTGGCATTCTACCGATTCGGCCCAGTTCCCCCAAACTGGTAGCTCTGAGGATCATCTGTGAGCAAACTGGTTCACTCCTATGATCAGCTGCTGGGCCCCACTCACCCCTGCTCTATACTGACCTTTATTTCCTGGTTTTGAAGTTCAGCTGTTTCACGTGGCACAGCAGATTGTCACACATCATCTGTTGAAGACTGTTCTGACCCAAACCTTGTTCCACAGAAACAAACATGAAACAGAGGTAACAGCAAAAGCTTTTAATGATTCTTTACAAATTTCCTTCCTTCCCGGTTAAAAGGCTGTTTCAAATTAATTGTCTCTGATAAGACAACCTTGCCAAGGTTGTACAAGGCTGCCAAGAACGTAGATAAAGTTGCCAAGAAATATTTCAAACACAAAGAGTCTCCAAACACCAACCAAGATATTCTGAACATCCACAAGGCTTGAGTGCAAAAACTTCTTTGCTTCCTGCAAAGAACTCCAGTTTCTCAGCTGCCTTTTATCTCTTACCAGAGGGGCCATTACCTTGCAGCCTTATTCCTGAATTGCCTGTGCTGCTGCAGCTGCTCTTTCCTTCGAAAAAGGCCCAAGCTCCTCGGGGATCTCTTAATTGCTGCTGCTAGCCTCCACAATCTCTGAAGGCAGCATTCCACTCCCTGGTGGTCCTGGCCCCATCCCTGCATCACACGCAGGCCCCTCATCTGAGTCCTCGCTCTCTGAGACCTCAGCCATCCACACCTGCTGCCGATGAACCACAACAAAGACACAAGGAGACTGCAGGATTGCAGGAGAAGGTCCGTAGCAAACCCTCTGTGCATGCAATGAGCATGCATATGCACAAGGCCACTCCCAAAGAACTGGTAGTAAAAAAAAATTGAAACCCATCAATGAGAGGGACTAGGAGGTGACATGACAGCAGAGTTTCAACATCTAAGGAGCTGCCACGAAGATGGGGGAATCAACCTATTCTCCAAAGCACATGAAGGTAGGACAAGAAGCAATAGGTGGAAAGTAATCAAAAGGAGAACCAATCTGAAACTGCGAAGAAATTCATTGATAGCTAGAACAATTAATTGAAGGAACGACTTACCTCCAGAAGTTGTGGATGCTTCAACATTGGACGTTTTTAAGAAGAGATTGGACAACCATTTGTCTGAAATGATGTAGGGCTGTGATGGCGAACGTATGGCACGCATGCTGAAAGTGGCACGCAGAGCCATCTCTGCAGGCACGTGAGCCATCATCTTAGCTCAGTTCCACTGTGCGTGCACACGTGCCTCCCACCAGCCAGCCGATTTTTGGGTATCTATTGCACATGCATGGGGGGGACTGGGCGCATGCGCAGGGGAGCGGAGGGGGAGAACAGGGGGTTTCACATGCATTGCATTATGAGTGCAGGCATGCAGGCATGCTAACGTGCGCATGTTCAGCATGTGAGGATAAAAAGGTTAGCCTTCACTGGTATAGGGTTTCCTAAAAGCCTGAGCAGGGGATTGGACTAGAAGACCTTCAAGGTCCCTTCCAACTCTCTGTTATTCTGTTATTGAGATCAAATCAACCTTGACCCTTGGTGGAGAGAACAGGTTGTCTCTGTGATGCTGTAGCACTGGCATTTAATGCCTTGGAGAAGAGGGAACCATATATTCAGACAATGGTCAACATTGTGGTTAAAAAAAAAAAATAAAGGCCACAATGATGTCACTTTGATTGTTTTTTATGGGTTGTGTATCATTGTTGCTGCCATCTTGCCTTTTTTTAAAAATCAGAACTTGCAGACACTACCAAGGCAGGACCTTGTCCTGAGTCATATGTTTAAGATGGCAGCCATGTCAATTGACTAAATAAATTATATTAGCAGTGCTTTTTTCTTGAAAAGATTAGCTTCAACAGAACATAGTTTTGTTTTGTTTTTAAAGTGTGCATGTCTCCTTATGGTTTCATATATTTACATTTATCATTTATTTGTCTTATTTTATATATGTACATGTGATATGTTTAGTCTATTTATCACTGAAGAAAAATGCATAAATATAGTTGGAAGGGACCTTGGAGGTCTTCTAGTCCAGCACCCTGCTCAAGCAAGAGACCCTATGCCATTACAGACAAATGGTTCTCCAGTCTCTTCTTAAAAACCTCTCGTGATGGAGCGCCCACAACTTCTGAAGGCAAGCTGTTCCACCAGTTAATTGTTCCCACTGTTAGGAAATTTCTTTTTTGTTCTCGGTTGCTTCTCTCCTTGACTAGTTTCCATCCCTTGCTTCTTTTCTTGCCATCTGGGACTTTGGAACATAACTTGACTCCCTCTTCTTTGGGGCAACCTCTTAGATATTGGAATATTGCTACAGGGGTGGGATGTAAATATTTTTTACTACTGGTTCTGTGGGAGTGGCTAGGGTGGGAGTGGCTAGATGGGTGTGGTCATGTGACTGGGTGAGCATGGCTTCTCTTGTTTTTTTGCAGCATCCCCCTCCCCCTGCGTTTTATTTTGTTTTTTTTTTGCCTCCTGGGCCTCAGGGAAGCCTCCTGGGAGGCCATTTTAGCTCCTAGGAGGCTTCCCTGAGGGCCAGGAGGGAAAAAAATGGAGCACGGCACACACAGAGACACACACACACACATGCTCCATTTTTTGCCTCCTGGGCCTCAGGGAAGCCTCCTGGGAGGCCATTTTAGCTCCTAGGAGGCTTCCCTGAGGGCCAGGAGGGAAAAAAATGGCGCACGGCACACACAGAGACACACACACACACATGCTCCATTTTTTGCCTCCTGGGCCTCAGGGAAGCCTCCTGGGAGGCCATTTTAGCTCCTAGGAGGCTTCCCTGAGGGCCAGGAAGGAAAAAAATGGAGCACGGCACACACAGAGACACACACACACACATGCTCCATTTTTTTGCCTCCTAGGTCTCAGGGAAGCCTCCTGGCTGAAGCAGTAAGAAAGTGAGGGGGATCCTGACACAGATGATCATCAAAACAACTGACCATCAGGAGGAAAAAAAAAGAAAAAAATACTCAGCCGAACAGTAGCATTTTTTTACTACCGGTTTGGTCAAACCCGGAGCAAACCGGTAGAATACCACCACTGCATTGCTATCATATCACCCTTGTCCTTTTTTTCATGAGACTAGACATACCCAATTCCTGCAACCTTGTCTTTAAAGTCTTTCTCTCTTTTTTTTTTTAAATTAAATTTTATTTAGTTTTCAAAATTTAAAAACATAAAATAAAACTTTATTCATCATTATATCAACATCAAGACTTCTTTTACATTTCCTTATCATCTTTCTATATACACATTTCTTTCAATATACAATTTCAACTTAATATATACATAAATATAGATAGATATGAATATAGATATAAGTATTTCCATAGTTTCTTATTCTTTACCTAATTGTCATTTTGATTTCTTTTTATTGTTAAACCATTCATACCAGGCATCCCAAACATTATAATATATCGACTCTTAATTTCATTGTTAGTCTGTCTATGTCTATCTCTGCACAATCTAAACTTTTTTTTATAACAACATCCTCTGATGGTACATTTTCCTGCTTCCAAAATTGTGCATAGGAATTTTTCTCTTTCTTTTTTCCTTTTCTCTCTCACACACACTCTAGATGACGTGATGGGAAACATATTCTTTATACCTGTCAAAGAACATGTCCCCTAATAATGATTCCGCAAATTAACCTTGAGTTTAACTAAGAAGGTATTATCTAATTGAACCAGATTCTTACTGCAGTTTCCATACCCAAGGAAGTAAAATAGTGAAGTTTTTTTTTTAAATTACCCAGTAATTTGTTTTCCTCTTTGATGTTAAAAAGCATAAATTAGATATCAGCAGAGATCCTTTCATCACATTCCTGGATTCCTTCCGTCGAGTTGCAACTTGGCTTCCCAACATACATATTAAGATGGGAAGCTTTGTTTACTTGGGACAAGCCTGGACTTGTGTGGGGAAGCAATTAGGATGGGCGAGACTTTGGTGAACGAGCACATTTCCATACATTTCCTAGCCAGGACAACACTCGACTTGCCTCTCTTCTGTTTTTATTGCTTAGCATCGGTTATTCTGCTGAAGACAACACAGGAAGCTTCCAGAGCCTTTGGGATGAAACTCACATCATGTAAGATGGAAGACTGATGGAAAACCACAACGAATGGCACATCAATTCCTTTTTCATGACTTTTATAACCTGAGCGCCTGCTTTGGGAAGAGCGCTAGAGGCCACTTCCCACACATACCTAAATAACTCAAAAGGAGAGTTACCAAATTTCCCTTCCCCCCCCCCCCCCCCCGAAAAAAAACAGGAAGGAAAATAAAAGGATATCAATTTCCTTATCTTCTGCTGGTTATTAAAAGTCAGCAACAATGAAGTTGTTTGGGTTTTAAAAAGTTTTTAAATTGAAAAAAATTATACTGCTGTTTTTAATGGTGTTTTGGCTTGGCTTGGCTCATTTTATTTATGTATTTATTTGTTTGTCTGTCTGTTTGTTAAGCACCTATAGGCCAGACATGGAATAATGGATGGAAACTGAACAAGAAGAGATTTAGCCTGGAAATAAGGAGAAACTTTCTGACAGTGAGAACAATCAACCAATGGAACAGAAGTTGCCCTCGGAAATTGTGGGAGCATCATCACTTGAGACTTTCAAGAAGAGATTGGACTGCCATTTGTCAGAAATGGTGTAGGGACTCCCACTTGGGCGGGGGGTTGGACTACATGACCTACAAGGTCCCTTCCAACTCTGATTATCTGAACTTAAGCTTCAAAAAGAAATAAAATGCAAAGGAACACAAAAAGAAGGGTTGGAAGGGGAGGGAAGCCAAGAGAGAAAGAAGTTAAAAAGGGATTTTTGAAAAAGTATACAAGAAAGAAATACAAAAGGAGTGACTTTTGGCTTTCTTCAGGACAGATACAAATGTATAATAAAGCAAGTTCTTGCTTTAAGTTAAAAGCAAAACTCCAATACATAATATAAAAACATCAATTGCATTGATGATGTGACCTACTTCGGTAATGAAACGTCTGCAAGAAAAGAACCAAGCTTAGAGAGCATTAAGGACCACACCATTCAATTCTTAGCTAGATTCACTTCTTTTCCTGGAAGTTGAGCCAGGCCTTCTTGTTGATTCAAAATATGCAGTTGCTGTGACTCAACCTCCAGACAATTCTACCTGGATGACTGAGAATCTCCATTGATATATTCTGTTGATAAAAAGGAGCCCTGGTGACACAGCAGTTGGAATGCAGTATTGCAGACTGACTCTGTCCACAGCTAGGAGTTCAATCCTGAATGGGCTCAAGGATGACTCAGCCCTCCATTATTCTGATGTCGGTAAAATGAGGACTCAGATTGTTGTGGGGCAATATGTTGAGTCTGTAAACCAATTAGAGAGGCCAGGGGTGGGAGTTGCTGGGGGTTCGAGAGAGCCCCTAGCTAAGATTCTGCACAGTCAAGAGAACAGCCAAATCCCACTCCTGGCTGGCCCTGACCGCCCCACTCACCCGTCCCCGGAATCCTCACACGTCTCATTTTGGATGCAGGTAAGTACAGGGTACGCATGGAGGCTCAGGGAGGGTGAAAAACATTTGGGAAGGCTATAAACAGGCCAGTTTCCAGCTTCTAGAGACCCTCTGGAGCCCAGGGAGGGTACCCCCCCACCATGGTGCAGGAGGCCAACTAGGCCACGCCCACCATGGCCACGTCTACCCAGCAACTGCACAGAGAACCCATTGCTAAAATTTTGTAAGCCCACCCCGGAGAGAGCCCCGTAGGGCTGTAAATATGTCTAAGTGCTATCACTATTGCTCCTGCTAACATTATATACAGTGAAAAGCATACAAGTTGGACAATCAAAATGCCACTACAGCTATCAATGAGCAAGACAGATAGAAGAAACCATAAAGCTTTGCACCCGATCTCTAGTCTAACTGGATTTATCATCTCAATGGTTAATTGGAAAAGGAAGAAGGACTCCAGAATGAGTTTTCTAAGGCCTCAGAACCTGGAGAGAAAAAAAACCCAGTTTTTTTTTTTCCTCTTAGAGTTAAACAATTATACATTTGCTATTCCAAGCCAAGGACAAAAGGAGATCAGTTCAGACTTCAGACCATGAGTCTTCCAATGCCCTAACTATCTAGCGCAGTGGTCCCCAACCTTTTTTGTACCAGGGACCAGTTTCACGATTATTCATTCTTCCATGGACCGGTATTTGAGTAACGCGAGACTTCACTGCCATCGGGACGGCTCTTCGTTCGAAGTCACCCTCCCCTTCGATGAAACTAAGGCGCGAGGATTCCTTCAGCACCCAAATGCCACTTTCCAACCAAAAACCCGGAAGCAACCGAAAACCCGGAAGTGCCGTTGAAACAAGATGGTGGCATCCAAACTTTGCGGCCCAGTACAAAATGATCCACAGACCGGTACTGGTCTGGAGACCGGTGGTTGGGGACCCCTGATCTAGCAGACTGCTATCTAGAAGACTGGAGACTAAAACATATCAAGAAAGGTTGCTGGAACTGGCTATGTTTAGTTTAAAAAAAAGGACTAGAGGAGACATGATAGTATTGTTTCTATATCTGAGGGGCTGCCCCAAAGAAGAGGGAGTCAAGCTATTCTCCAAAGCACCTGAGGACTGGACAAGAAGCAAAGGATGGAAAAATCAAGAAAAGAAGCAAGAGGAGAAAATTCCTGACAGTTAAAACAATTAATCAGTGGACCAACTTGCCTCCAGAAGTTGTAAATGCTCCAACACTGGAGGTTTTCAAGAAGAGACTGGACAACCATATTTGTCTGAAGTGGTATAGGGTTTCCTGCCTAAGCAGGGGGTTGGACTAGAAGAACAATTTTGTGTAATTCAGGAAGAAGCCAGTTTGGCTTTTGCAGGATTGCTCAGTTTCTGATAGCCTCAGACAAAGCTTTTCTTCCCATCATTATTTAGAGGCCTACGATGTGCCTTTCTTTTCATTAGTTTTGGTTAACAGATAACAGATCAGATAACAGATAATCAGAGTTGGAAGGGACCTTGTAGGTCATCTAGTCCACCACCCCCCGCCCAAGTGGGAGACTCTACACCATTTCTGACAGATGGGAGTTCAATCTCTTCTTGAAAGTCTCAAGTGATGAAGCTCCCACAACATCCGAGGGCAATTTCTGTTCCATGGGTTGATTGTTCTCACTGTCAGAAAGTTTCTCCTTATTTCCAAGTTAAATCTCTCCTTGTTCAGTTTCTATCCATTATTCCTTATCTGGCCTACAGGTGCTTTAGAAAATAGCTTGATCCCTTCCTCTCTGTGGCAGCCCCTCAAATATTGGAAGATTGCTATCCTGTCTCCCCTGGTTCTTCTCTTCCCTAGAGTAGCCAAGCCCAGTTCCTGCAACCGTTCATTGTATGTTTTAGCCTCCAGTCCCCTGATCATCCTAGTTGCTCTTCTCTGCACTTTTTCTAGAATCTCAACATCTTTTGTATAATGTGGTGACCAAAACTGGATGCAGTACTCTAGGTGTGGTCTTACTAAAGCTTTATAGAGTGGTGTTAATACCTCACGTGATCTCGATTGTATCCCTCTGTTAATACAATTTAGGATTGCATTGGCTTTTTTGGCTGCTCCTGCATACAACTGGCTCCTATTTAGCTCATTGTCCACTAAGACTCCAAGATCCCTCTCACAGTTATTGCTATTGAGCCTGATTTCAGTCTATATGTGTACTTTTGGTTTTTCTTGCCTAAGTGTAGGACTGGTTACAGCAGAGTAAGGCTCATTTGATGAAAAAGAGTAGGAGATACTCTCCTCTCCATTTTGGGGTAAATATCGCACCTCTTTTTCCTCATCCCTTGCATGTGCAATGTCCAGCAAGGTCTACTTGTTTATTTCAGGAAACATCATTCTTCCAATTAGATTGTTAGAATCTGCACACACCAAATATATCTGTACTCAATGAATGAAAGTGAAGGCATTTTTGCCCTCCCTGCGCTCCGGATGCTTTCCTCAAATCTCCAGAAGGACGAAAATGGCCATCCCAGGCTCTGGAGACTCTCTGGAAGCAGGAAACGGGCCCATCTCTGCCTTCCTGAACTTCCAGGAGGCCCGTTTTTCTCATCCCCAAGCCTCCATGTGTGCCCTGCATTTATCTGCATCCAGGCCGTGTGGGGACTCCTGGGAGGGGAGGGATGGGGTGTGCGGGACCATCCAGGAGTGGGATTTGGGGGTTCTCCAAACTGTGTAGGACCTTAGCTAGGGAATCTCCTGAACCCCTGCCAACCCCCCAGCAGTCCACCCCAATGGGTGATGTGATAGCTATCTTTCAATATTTGAGGGGCTGCCAGAGAGGCCACCCCATTACCAAAGCACCTGAGGGCTAGACAAGAAAGAACGGGTAGGGAAATTCCTCAGAGATGGATCCAACATGGAACTGAGGAGAAATTTCCAATTAAACAGTGGAACGGTTTCCCTCCAGAAATTGTGGGTGCTCCATCACTGGTGGTTTTAAAGAAGAAGCTAGACAACCACTTCTCCAGAATGGTATAGGGCCATAATGGCAAACCTATGCAGGTGTGCCACAAGTGGCACACAGAGTCATTTCTGCTGGCATGCAAGCCGCAGGCAAACTTCCCTCACTGCGCATGTGCACCCCTCACAGCTGATTTTTTTTTCCAGTTGGTTTGAGGCCTTTTTTGGCCTCCCAGAGGCTTGGAAAAAGCCTCTGCAAGGCTTTTCAGGTTGAATAATAGGCCCATTTTGTCACTTCCTGTAATACCTTTGGGAGGCCAAAAGAGGCCTCAAACCAGCCAAAAAATCAGCTGTGCAGCTCAGTGCAGGTAAAGGGGTGGTGGAAGCACATTGCATTCTGGGTGCTGGCATGCAATTTTTGGCACAGGAGCCCAAAAAGGTTAGCCACCACTGGTATAGGGCATTCTGCTTGACCAGGAGACTGGACTCGAAGATCTCCAAGGTCCCATCCAACTCTGTTATTGACAGAAGGCCAACAGCTGTCCTTTCTCAGGATACAAAATAATGGTATTAAGAAAGAAAAACATATCCCGGTGGAGTTTTAGGAATAGTTTTTAGTAGAATAATTATAGAATGGAGCAACTGCAGAATCTTAGCCAGGTAAGAATCTTACCTGCGAATCCCCCAGCAGCCACCCTTGGTTATAACACCTACGTCTTCCTTTCTTTTGGGAGTACAGAATCTAAACAGTTTTCACCCAACTTATTTTGAATATTACAAACCATTCTCACTTTAACAAACCTTGAGAGGAGTTTATTTTCTTGAGAAAGCCTTGCACTTGGGCAACTTAACAACAACTGCAAATGCAATTCCCACCCTGTGCTTCTGTACCCAAACTGATGATTATTCCCCCACTTTTTTTCTTTCTTTCAGTATTCAGTTTGTAAAAAAAAAAAAGAGAGAGAGAGAAAGAGAAACTTTTCACAAAAGGAATAAAAGGTTGACTCACTTCACCTTTTTCAAGGCAACATAAGCTTTTAAACCTCCTAAATTCCTACAGGCAGCATTAAATATCTTAATGGCTTCAACCCTCTGATGAGTTGATGCTCTAGGAACCCATTCTGGTAATTATTTAAACTTAAAAAGATCATCACCATTATTACCTGGATTGGACTAAAGTAAGCTAGAAAGGCTGCTCATCAGAGTTCAAAAGGGCAGAAGTTAAACCAGTAGGCAACATTTCAATCCAAGAACAACTCTTAAAACTACTCATGGAGAAGTTATCTTCTCAATAATTCACCCAGCCAGAGTTCTTTCTTACAGCAAATACTTTAAAAAAAATAGCATCCCAAAGCACCTGAAGGCAGGACAAGAAGCAATGGATGGAAACTGAAAAAAGAGAGAAAAGAACTAAGGAGAAATTTCTTGACAGTTAGAACAATTAATCAATGGAACAACTTTTCTCCAGAAGCTATGAATGCTCCAACACTGGAAGAAGAGATTGGATTTTACTATTTTTTTTTCCAAATTTTGTTTTATTGTATTTTACTAATTTATTTGATTTTTTTGGTTAATTTTTATTGTTTTTATTTTTATTTTTTAAAAAATATGGTTTTACATTGTGTAAGACGCCTTGAGTCACCATGGGCGAATAGGCGGTAATATAAATTAAATGAATAAATAAATATTAAAAAATAATAATTTGTCTGAAATGGTATAGGGTTTCCTGCCTAAGCAAGGAGTTGGATTAGAAGACCTCCAGGGTCCCTTCCATTTCTTCTCTTCTCTTCCCTTCCCTTTCCTTCCCTTCCCTTCCCTTCCATTCCATATATTCTGTTCTACTCTACTCTACTCTACTCTACTCTACTCTACTCTACTCTACTCTACTCTACTCTACTCT
>BLBF01000022.1:8009152-8025343 GCA_015471245.1 Laticauda colubrina | reverse complement strand
GTTGCTACAACTTTAAAAGCACTAGACTGCCCAAGTTGGTGTACAAGGTAAATCCTTTTTATGGATAACATTTCATGAAATCTGGGGTGATATAAAGTTGGCTATGGCTTGCTTCACTGTGGGCTGTGGAAATTTATCTCTAGGTAGCAAACTCAGCCTGCTCTCTGCCAAAAGACTGGCAATAGGAAACACCTCCATCTTTGAGCATGACTTTCCCATTATGGTTGCCGGATGCCGCTTGTGTGCCAAGCTGATTAAAACTCAGCAGGCTTTCCACCCACCCCAAGCGCCAAACACAGAATTCCTTATGCAAGAAGTAAAAACAAATTCAGAATTCATTCCGCTGCTCTTTCATCTCCGATGAGTGATGATAAGGCCCACTTTTTTCAACACTGGGTATCCAATTACCTTGACTGAGATGCCTTTTTTCATCAGACAGCTAATGGCGCGGTGGTGACAGGATGTCCTGGTGTGTGTGTGTGTGTGTGTGTGTGTGTGTGTAGAAGACAGGCTGTTGAGCTTCCAGAGAAGCCACAATTGAATTTTGCCTCCCTAAAAATAACTTGAGATTCAGGCTATTTCAGAAACTGAAATTCGGCACGGTTGGGAGAACTTGTTCTTCATCTGTATCCTCTTTGTGAAAGTCATAGCTATTCTACCGTTCTTGGTGCTCAGACAGAAGGCAAAAAAAAAGCCTGCCTAAAACCCAGCTCTAGAAACTTGTATTTCATCGTACATTCACCTTCAAAAGCATGTACTATCTGAAAGTGCCTGCCCAGCTTACCACTTTCCTTCAGCCTGGGTAACAACCTTCTAAAGGTTTAGTAAATCCTCTGAGTTCATTCCATGCCTAGTCTAATAGGCCAAGCAGAGAAGTTGAGTGTGAGGAACAACACACGTCTTGGACTCAACTCACTGGCTAAGTAGTGTAATCTTGAAATTAGTGGAATTAACTTGAATCCCATTTGCTTCAGAGCAGGAGTGTCAAACTCGATGTCATTGAGGGCTGCATCAGGGTTGTGTTTGAGCTCTGGGGGACTGGGGTATGTGTGGCCAGGCTGGGTTAGTAACACGGTGGTTGAGTGAATTTGGCTTCCCCATTGACTTTGCTTATTAGAAAGTTGCACAAGGTGATCCCATGATCCCGGAAACTGTAATCATCATCAATACATGTCAGTTGCCAAGCATCTGACCACAAGGATACTGTAACAGTTTTAAGTGGGAAAAATGGTCATAAATCACCCTTTTTCAGTGTCTTTGTCCTTTCAAATGGTCACTAAATAAATAAATATCCAGAGGTAGTCAAGGACTACCTCTGGATTTTGTTGACTCGTCTCCCCATGGTCATCTTTGTCACAAACATTGCGGTGGTGCGATTCTACCAGTTTCTCTACGGCTTTGTGATTGCACACTTCGTGCATGTGTAGCTTTCCAAACATCAGCTGAGGCTTTGCCGCGCCGATCAGCTGAGAGGATAAAGAACAGAAAAGCACAGGGGCAAGTGGGAGGGCCAATCCTGAGCTTTTCTCTTCTTTCTCTCAGCTGATCATTCAAGCTTTTTTTTTTTTTTACTACCCATTCAGTCAAACCATGCTGAACCGGTAGCATTTCAGCATTGAAACATTGCAAGCCACAGCAGTGGCCTATTTTTCCTTCAATTCCTCATGAATCCTATATTTTTTTAATAAGCTTTATTCAGTTTTTCCAACAATTTAAAAACAAACAATTGCAACAATGTTGAAGACATCATTAACATTTCTTAACTATATTCCTATATTTAATTTTCTATTGTATTACAATTATTACATATTGATTTTTCAATTAATTCTCTTTTCCTTACTCCATGCTTATATCACTTACATAATACATTTTCTGTTAATTCTACATTCAGCACATAAAGCTTCATATTCTTTAATTAGTTACAGTATTACTTTTCTTTCTATTGTTAAACCATATATACCAGGCATCCCAGACTGAGTCATATAACAATTCCTGTCTATCTTTTAAATCTAAATCCTATATTTTCACTGTCATGAAGGGGCATTTGTTTCCTCCTTTTCCTTTGACAGTCAGTTAAGTACAGTTCTCGTTTAAAAAGAGGATATGATGTTAGGACCTTCCTCTTTCATTTCCTTTCTGAACTCCACCACCAAATTCCTACTTGCGTTCTCACTGGTCTTCCTTTCCAGAAATGACCACTTTATGAGTCCTGCAGAATGCCTGAAGCCACCTCAGCTTGCTCAGCAGGAAGCAATCAATGAGTTAAGACAGCCTTGTTGGTCATCCATTCTTCTCCTGACCAGTTGTTTCCAATACTGAGTGACCAGTCTTGACTGATTAAAGGCTGGTTCCCAAATGTTATCCAGCCTTGTAAAAAAGGAATTGTATGATTAATGGGATTCCATGGAAGTGGCGTGCAAAATGCTTAAATAATTCAAATATTTCATACTAGCAATTAATTTGATCTGTAAATAAAAACACTGTGATCTTAAAAAAAAGAAAAAGTTTTCCTCCAGCTGCGAGTTAGGTGCTGCATTTAGGGAAGAGATTATGCTCTTTTGCAAGACAATGAAACAGTGAGTTATGTCTATCATAGTGTGAGCTACCTTGCCTGTTCACTCTGACTTGTCTGTTCAGGCTTGCGGTTTGAGCTTGCCTGCTTTACGACAGGCCCTTACTTTGTATTAATTTGGACCACAGTTGCTTTCAACACTGATACAGATCACTGTGGAGGATTGATAACCAGCTATGCTCCAAGAATAACAAACAGTTTATCATCCATCAGTAGTTCTTCAATCCCGGTGAATGTCGCTTCTTGACCCACATCCCAGAAATACCATTTTAAAATTATGCAAAAGAAAATATTTTCTTCCAAACGATTCACAGTGGAGAGATACATAATAGATACACCATTTTCTGCAAGCCTCTTTTTCTGGCCCACTTAAACCATCTCAAATATGAAATGGACTGCCTTACTAGTCTCTTGGGTATCCAAAATACTCTATGATATGAAGGAGAGATTGTCTCAAGGGTGAGATGCTGTCTTCCAGATGTCCTCCTCTCTCTCTCTCTCTCTCTCTCTCTCTCTCTCTCTCTCTCTCTCTCCCTCCCTCCCTCCCTCCCTCCCTCCCCTCTCACTCTCCTCAAAAACAGCCTTGCACAACAAGCAAGGAATTCTGATTTTAAATAGATAGCCAGATAGGTTGATATATATAATGCAATTCAGAATTCTTTCGTGGTTTGACACATACATCTTCATATACAAAAGTAGCTCTGTAGCTTACTTGCTTGTAAGGCATTTCTTAAAAGAGCCACAGATTAACAGAGTTGGAGGGGACCTTGTAGATCATCTAGTCTAAACCCCTGCCAAGCAGGAGACCTACACCATTTTTGACAGGTGGCAGTCTAGTCTCTTCTTGAAAGCCTCAAATGATGAAGCTCCCACAATTTCTGAAGGCAACTTCTGTTCAACTGATTGGTTGTTCTCACTGTCAAAAAAACCCCTCCTTATTTCTATGTTGAATCTCTCCTTGATCAGTTTCCATCCATTATTCCTTGTCTGGCCTTCAGGTGCTTTGTTAAATAGATTGACCCCTTCCTCTCTGTGGCAGCCCCTCAAATATTGCAAGACTGCTATTATGTCTCCCCTGGACTTTCTCTTCCCTAGACAAGCCAAACCCAGTTCCTGAAACCGTTCTTTATATGTTTTAGTCTCCAGTCCCTTAATTATCCTGGTTGCTCTTCTCTGCACTTTTTCTAGAGTCTCAACATCTTTTTTTATAGTGTGATGACCAAAATTGGATGCAGTATTCTAGGTGTGGTCTTACTAAGGCTTTCTAGAGTGGTATTAGTACCTCATTTGATCTTGATTGTCTCCCTCCATTAATGCAATTTAGGATTGTATTGGCTTTTTTGGCTTTTTTTTCAGATCTCAAAGCAGCTTAGTGTAGGAAGAGCATGGGGGTCTTCAGCAACACAATGCTGGCCTTCTGGATATAGCTATTTTTGCAATCTTCATTCAAGTAACATTAATAGAGATGATTGTTAATTTGTGTGTTTCTTTGGGCATCATCAGAGAGTTTCTGATTCTGTTGTAGCACCAGCCTCAACACCATACTCTCAAGATCCAACTGGCCAATTCAGATGGTATTTTGTAAAGCCTTGAATATGTAGCTGTTTTCCCAGGCATGGGAGTCAGGAACTAAATAGGGTCTGTGTCATGTCCCTGGTGGAGACTGACCTAGAGAGAGGAGGAACAGCCAGCAGGAAGTGGAAGTGTGGCTCCAGAGGTTTTGGAGGAGGCTGGGGAAGGGCAGAGGCTGGCTGGGCAGTCAGAGGAGGACCCAGGCCCATCCCCTCTCCATCCTGGGACACACAGGGAGTCTACAGGACAGGAGAGGGCCTTGATCATCTTCATGAGCTGCAGCTATGACAACTGGATAAGAGGACGGACATGCGTATGGGTGAGTGCTGGAAACAAAGTATGGAAGTATCTCTAGTTTATTGTTCCTCCCTGAGTTTGGTGTCCTTCCCAGTGTGTGTTCTGTTATCTATGGATGTCCTCCAGCCCTTATGTCAGCCTTCAAGATCTTCTACTATCGCTTTGCATCTTTCGGCTGCCATAAGTAACGGGGGGAAGGGGAGGTAGGGATAAGTCTGGGAAGTGAGCTGGAGGTGTTACATTCTTCTGTTGTGTAAATGAGGGGGGGGAGCATACAATAGAGTTAGGTTTCTATTTCTCGCTTAGCTTTCTTTCCTCTGCGCAGCTGCAACCCGTTATCAAAGTATGCCAAGGTCAACGGACAGAGGCCTCATCATCACCTGAAGATGCCCACATGATCATATTCACAACTTCTAATTGGAAGTTTCATCTGAACTATTGGGGGTGGGAACATTTCCATCACTTTGTATATGTGAATTGTGCACCTAATTTCTCAGATTCAGAATTCTTTGGTTGCTACCACTTCACTTTCAGTAAAAGATATCTTTTCTCTAAACTAAAGAGTCTAAGTATTTCTTTCCTGGATTTTGAATGGAGCTCCGCCTGACATTATTCTGAATCTGAGAAATTAGGCGCGCAATTCTACACCTTATCTTGCCTGGTTTGTGTTGTTTTTTACTCTTTATAACTTAAACAGCATTTCTTCCTTCTTTTAACTGTTTGTGTGGGAGTTTTTTGTCTCCAGTCAAGGATATTTGGAGCTTGGAAGCAAAGTGAAGGAATAAAAGGGGCTTCACTTGTTTTTTGTAACTGTTTATTTTGTATCCCACCCTGGGTCATCACAGTCTGTGAGGTGGAAGCATAGAACCCTCGTGGTGCAGTGGTTAAAATGCAGTACTGCAGGCTAATTCTGCCAACTGCCAGCAGTTCGATTCTCATCAGCTCTGACAGGATAGTGGGTAATGGCAGGATCTTCTTCAGAGCTGAAGAAGCTTCTTGGATGAAAAGCAAAACGTCTTCAAAAGAAAAAGCAAGAAAATCCAGTTGCCTCCTGAAAAAGCCCCTTTGGGACATCCATGACCTGGATGGCTGAGAATCTCCACAGACTTTTAGCCCTGTTAGTTACAATTCCAAAAAGAATTATTCAAACCTAGCTATCAAAGATGTTTGCATGTTATATGTCAGAACATGTGGTATTTATTGCAAAGGAATAAAGGGTCACCTTTAAAAGACAATTTAGTAAGATCTTTTCTTTTTCTTGCTGGAGAGCAACAGCCTAACATTTTATAGAAATTGTAAATAAGAGACAGCCAGATTCACTGTTTTTCCTGATTCATTATTTTTCAATATACAGTCTCTTCCCTTAGCTGAAATCTGGCACACGATTCACTGTGCTTATCATAAGTCACCCTTATACAGCTTTATGTTACGTAAATATTATCAATTAATAAAAATAAATCAAGACAGACATGAGGCTGGAAGGTAGCTAAGCAACACCCCAGAAAATGATTTATTGGATTCAGCAGGATAAAATTATGAGGAAGGCAGCAAAAGAAACAGTTTGGATGCCTCTTTGGAAACATAAATTCCAGTGGCTTTTGTTGCACAATCCCTGATAACACTTCTCCAGTTAGAGTTCTGTCCTCAGTACCAGTAATCCTCGGCTTACGACCACAAATGAGCCCAAAATTTCTGTTGCTCAGTGAAACACTTCTTAAGTGAGTTTACCCCATTTTACGACCTTTTTTGCCACTGTTGTTAAGTGGATTGCTGTAGTTTGTTAAAGTTGTAACCTGGTTGTTAAGCGAATCCGGCTTCCCCATTGACTTTGCTTGTTGGAAAGTCGCTGGGACACTGCGACTATCCTAAATACGAACCAGTTGCCAAGTGTTTGAATTTTGATCAGGTGCCCATGGGGATGCGGCAACGGTCGTAAGTGTGACAAACGCCCACAAGTCACTTTTTTCAGTGCCATTGTAAAAGAGTGGCCTTCAAAAATTTAAGCAAAGGGTTCTCTGCCAGGTGGCTGGGTGGTCATGGCCTAGTTGGCCTCCTGCACCACAGTGGGGGGGGGGTGTTTTTGCCTCCCTGGGCTCCGGAGGCTTTCTTCGAGCCTCCGGGAGGGCAAAAACAGGCTCCCCGGGCTCCAGAGGCTCTCTGGAAGCTGGAAATGGGCCCATTTCCAGCCTTCTTGAACTTCCGGGAGGCCCATTTTTCGCCATCCCTGAGCCTCCGTGTATGCCCTGAACTTACCTGCATGCAAAACAGGCCGTGTGGGGACTCCTGGGAGGGGTGGAGTGGAAGGAGCAGGGCCAGCCAGGAGTGGGGATTTGGGGGGGTTCTCCAAAATGCACAGATTCTTAGCTAGGGGCTCTTCCTGAACCCCTGCGAACCTCCAGCAGCCCACCCCTGCATTGTAACTTTGAATGGTTACTAAATCTAAGGTTGCATGTCAGTGTTGTATCTCTTCCTCCTCCTATTTTCCAAGGTTGTTGTGAGGTGAGTTGGGCTGAGAGAAAATGACTGGCCCAGGGTCACCCAGCTGGCTTTCATGGCTAAGGTAGCAATAATAATATCACTTAAACTTATATACCACTTCTCAGTGCTTTACAGCCCTCTCTAAGCCGTTTACAGAGTCAGCATATTGCCCCCAATAATCTGGGTCATCATTTGACAGACCTCGGAATGAAGGAAGGATGAAACAACCTTGAACCTGGTGAGATTCGAACTGCCAAATTGCAGTCAGCCAGCAGTCAGCAGAAGTAGCCTGCAGTACTGCACTCTAACCACTGCACCACCACAGCTCATATTCCAAAGATAGAATTTGAACGTACGGTCTCTCAATTTCCCATAAAGCACTTTAGTTTTTTTACTGCTTAACATCTTCTCCAGCTGAGGAAAAGATCTTGCAACATCAGCCACAAAACTCAACATGTGATGACCCGAGGCATGACACAAAAGCAACAAAGTCACAAAAGTAAGTATAAAGTCTTTTTAATTCCTCCAACTTGGACCCAATGTCCAGTTATCATTGTCTGGAGAAAAAACTCTCCCAAGAACAGTCTTTAAAGGAAAGAAATTCAGTCCAAACCTCAAGTACATACAAAGTATAAATAAAAATCAACACATACTACGCTGCAGCAATTAATGAGACAGGGCAGGATAAGGAATTGCAGACTTCAAAAGATAACAAAACACACACAGCTGGGTGAATGCTAGAACCCAGATAAAATGTGACAAACCAAAATAATTCACGCGTTGCTTCCGGCAAGATGCTGTGTGCAAATGCCTCTTTCTAAATCCTGTTTTCCCAGCTGCAGCTAATGAAAGGAATCAGGGCTCTTTTCTCCCCCGTTAGCCATGCAACTCACATTGCTCCCTTCTCTGTTCCTCCCTGCATGCCCTAGGATGAAGAGTGGGTGGGCCTGGGTCTTCCTCTGAATGCCCAGCTGGACTGTGCCCTTACCCAGTTTTTTCCAACAGCCACTGGAGCCACACTCCCACTCCCTATTAGCTGCTCCCCCTCAGAATCAGATTCCAACAGGGGCATGACACAACAAATCTAGATCAAAAATATTCTCAGAAGCCAAGGCTTCTGCTGTTTTACAATGGGGTTCTCTAATCACTCACCTCAAGCACCCTGAATTTGAAAAGGATCTGTTGTCCTATTGCTGGGACCACATTTTATAAATGCCTGCTTTGAAAGACCAGATTGATTCACCTCCTTGAGCCAAGTTAAATATACATGTCATTAGAGAATCTGCCCTCAGAATCAAGTTTTTGACATCCTGGAGAAGCAAGGATTCCACTAGCATCCAATTTTGGCTGCCTTTTTAACTAGCGTGTCACCGACAATTAGAATTAAAGTATACTGTTTCCTCTGAGAATGTCAGTCAAGACAGGATTAAAATAAACACCCATTTTAAATTCAGGAGGGCAAAAGCAAAATTGGGATGAGGACTGGAAGAAAAGTCAAAACAAATAAGTTGCTCGGATTTCCATTTGGGTGGATCGTTGCCAAAGGCACCTTATTCCCTTCTCTGAAGAAAAAATGATAATCACTTCTAAAAGCAAATAAATATCTTGGTGAAAATCAAGCTTAGGCATGCAAACAATGACCTGAACAAAGACTTTCTGGAAAAGTACGGTGTAACCGACTCTTGAATAAAGCCGGATGTTATTTACATGCTAAATATACTGAGGTAATGTCAGAAAGGAGAGAAATAATTAAGAATTCGACACCATGGATTAAAAAATAACGAATGAGTACTAAGTAATAAAGATAGTGTTCCAATATTTAAGGGGCTGCTACAAATAAGAAGGGGGTCAAGCGATTCTCCAAAGCACCTGAGGGCAGGACGAAAAACAATGGGTGGAATCTAATCAAGGAGAGAAGCAACTTAGAACTAAAGAGAAAAGAAATGTCCTGACAGTTGGAACAATTAATCAGTGGAACAACTTGTCTCCAGAAGTTGTGAATGTTCCAACACTGGAAGTTTTTAAGAAGAGATTGGACACCCATTTGTCTGAAATAGCATAGGGTTTCCTGCCTGCGCAGGGGGGTGGACTAGAAGACCTCCACAGTCCCTTCCAATTC
This sequence comes from Laticauda colubrina, assembly GCA_015471245.1. NCBI lineage: Eukaryota > Metazoa > Chordata > Lepidosauria > Squamata > Elapidae > Laticauda > Laticauda colubrina. The sequence goes on along the minus strand of BLBF01000022.1, from coordinate 8,016,305 downwards.
TGTTATTCTGTTAAGTAAATGTTATAGTTTGATTGAACACATCCAACCTTCTACAGAAGTCTCTAATTTCTTCATACTCTAGTGTAATTTCTAGTATAATCTTCAAGAACAGGGGACTTCAAACTGGGCCACTTTAAAACTTGTGAACTTCAACTCCCATAATTCCTCCTCTGGTCATGTTCGCTCAGGAATTCTGGGAGTTGAAATCCACAAGTCTTAAACTTGCTAAGTTTGAAGACCTTTGGTGTAGTTAGCCAAAGATAGGGTTTAAAACAGGGGTCTTCAAACTTGACAGCTTTAAGACTTGTGGACTTCAAACTCCTAGAATTCCTCCTCCAGTCATGTTAGCTCAGGAATTCTGGGAGTGGAAGTCCACAAGTCTTTAAGCTATCAAGTTTGAAGTCCCTTGCTCCAAAACTAATTCTTGCAATAAAAACGAAGCTAGTCAATAAATGTATCTTCACCCTGCAACATACAGAATAACAAGAGTTGGAAGGGACCTTGGAGGTCTACTTGTCCAACCTCATGCTCAAGCAAGAAACCCTATTTTCAGATAAGTGATTGTCTGATCTCTTCAGAAATATATAAATACTCAACTGACAATCACAATATGCCCTCAGATGTCATTATTCTGACATCTTTGGGGGAAAGAACCTATAAACTAACAATGTCAACTGCATACAAAGAAAATTTGTATAAGATGTTTTATAGATGGCATTTTGCATCGGCAAGACTGGCAAGGATGTTTAAAGATAAATCAGCTAAATGTTGGAAATGCCATCAAGACACCTGGAACATATTATCGTGCTAGAAGCTAAAACATGTTGGACAAAAATACATATGTGGTTGGAAAAGATAATACAGCAATATATGGATTTAAAACCTGAAATATTTCTGTTGGGGATTATACCTAAACTTATGGTAAAGAGAATGTATATTTAATTATTCATGTATTAACTGCAGTTAGAATTGTATTTGCAAAAAATTGGAAAAGTGAAGAGATTCCAACTGAAGAGAAGGTGATTAGGAAAATATGATACTGTGCAGAAATGAATAGGCTAACACTAGCAATTAAGGAGAAGGAACAAACTGAATATTATATGATATGGGAATTATTTTATCAATGGCTGGAGAATAAATATGGAAGCTAGAAATTAAAGACTAGCGAAAAATAGTAAACATAGGAAAAGGATTAAAAATGTTAAGATCAGGAATGTTATTTGAATTAGATATATTATGTATATTAGTATTAAGTAAGAATAAATATTAATACCAATCAATGAGTATGTAGAAACTGTAATTGTTATTGCACAATATATTTGTACCAAATGACACACTTGTTTAAATGTTAAGATGGTTTGTTTGTATAAAATAAAATAAAAAAATTTACAAAAGAAAAAGAAAAGAAACTGGGGAAAAAGGAAGGTATCTTTCTTTATCATGTCTTCAGCCGCATGAACAAGAGAGAAGAAGAGACACTTATTCATAGCAGCTTCTTCCAAAACATGAAAAGTTAGATTTAGAACTTTAGAGACTGTGAGTTGCCACAAATCCTTCTACCTCCAAGCAATCTGGCCCTTAATCTCTATAACAAAAGAGCTCCCTGAGGTTCACCAGAAGGCAATTAGTCAAATAACAACTTGTTGTTGCTTGAACCTTTAGTCACATTGGAATTGGTTTGATCTGAAGGTAAAAGAAAGGTGAAGTCCATCTTAGAAACTCAGTTTTTAAAGACCACTCCTCCGCTACCAAAAGGACTATACGGAGGTAGTTCTTGATTTACAAACACAACGGAGACCAGAATTTCTGTTGTTAAGCAAGCTGGTAAGTCCTACTCAGGGGTGGGCTTCAAAAATTTTAGCAAAGGATTCTCTGCCCTGTTGCTCTGTGGGTGTGGCCATGGTGGGCGTGGCCTAGTCGGCCTCCTGCACCATGATGTGGGGGGGGGGGGCGTTTTTGCCTTCCCTGGGCTCCAGAGGCTTTTCTTGAGCCTCTGGGAGGGTGAAAACAGCTTCCCCGGCCTTGGAGTCTCTCTGGAAGCTGGAAACAGGCCCATTTCCGGCTTTCCCAAACTTCTGGGAGTCCTGTTTTACACCCTTCCCGAGCCTCCACATGCACCCTGCACTTACCTGCATCCAAAACGGGCCACGTGGGGACTCAAGGGAGGGAAAGGGTAGGCTGGGCGGGGCCAGCCAGGAGTTTGGGGGTTCCCCAAACTGCACAGAATCTTAGCTAGGGGCTCTCCTGAACCCCTGCAAACTCCCAGCAGCCCAGCCCTGATCCTACTCAATTTTACAACCTATTTTTTTTTTTTGCTATGGTTCTTAAGTGAGTCACTGCAGTTGTAAAGTTAATCATGTGGTCATTAAGCAAATCTAGCTTCCCTCACTGACTTTTGTTTTCAGCTGGGAAGGTCACCAATGCTGATCACATGATCACGGGACCTTGCAACCATCATAAACATAAAGTTGCCAGGGGTGGGGAAAAAATAAGGAAAAAAAAATTCTGCCTCTGCCTATCAGCATCCATTGGTATTCATCTTGCTAGCGTCCTGTCAGTGTGTGACAGTTGAGAGTTGAGGCTGTTTGGAAACTGAAACAGTATTTGCTGTAAGAGTAAGCAGGAGACAGCAAGGAGCCTGGGTGTGGCTTAGCTCAACTGTTCTGTACTAAAGTTGGTTGCTGCTGTGAAACTAAAACTGAAAGTGAAACTCCTCTGCTTGTGTTTTGCATTTGGAACAGATTTCTTTTCAGGTGTGGAGAGGGAATAGAACTCCTTAGCATCAGAGCGTGTTAATAATAATATAGGAAATACGATTGCTTAGATGGTCATTTCAAAAAATCCTTTCTTAGCGAGCACCTAGAAGCCAAGAGGAACATACGTGCCAAATTTCAAGTTTGTAGGCTTTACAGTTCTGGAGATTTTGTGATGATGCATGAGTGGTATTTCACTTTGAGACAGACAGAGAGAGAGAGAGAAAGAGAGAGAGAGCATTGACATGATTTCCCATCTCACAGTAACATGACTGAGGGATATATACTTAAAACCAGAAGGAAAGCCAACAATAGAATTAAAATAACCAATAATCCATGTACATATGTCTCAGAACAGAGAAAAACAACCCACTTCCAGCTTACAAAAAAAGAATTAAAAAACCAGAAATAAAAACCAATCAGATAATAAGGCACGTTTAACCTCCAGTCCAAATTCTGGAGGGAAAGCTTAGTCCTTAGGGGCTTTTTCCGTGGTCTTTTCCAAAGATAAAACCAACAAGTGTTTTTGTGGTAAGAAAAAGGCTACATCCTCTGGGGATTGCTTTTTTTCCATAGCTATACAGTTCCTTCCTTAGTTGGTTAATATCAGTTCAGGTCCCACATGTCCATACTTACCCATCCATCATGTTAATTGTTTCCTTTATGAGTTATACAAAGGACAGAGCCAGAACCAGAGGCAGAAGTATTCAGGAAAATAAGTTAATGGCAGGAGGGAAGACGAAAGAAAACTGAACTGAACCTGCTTTATACTAACACTGTTTGTTAGACATGTCAACGGAGAGTCTCAGTCATCCAGGTAAAGTTGTCCCAAAGGTGCTTTTTTCAAGAGGCAACTGGACTTTCTGGTTTTTCTTTGAAGACGTTTCGCTTCTCTTCCAAGAAGCTTCTTCAATTCAGACTGGATCGTGGGGGAATGGAAGGATGTATACTCCTTGTAGACAGCTGGTCATTTGCATTCTTTTAGAGAGTCATTGAGGCCACCTGAAGATTAGTCTGTGTCCTCAAAATCACCTGACTGGTGCACTTTTTGGAACTGTTGAAAGGACTGTGTTATAGACTGGAAGTAGATAATGTCATGTCCCTCTCCTTCTGTGGAGAGAGGGCTGTTCAATTTTGACCTAATGGCCTCTTTGACTCCTCTTTCAAACCAGAGGCCTTCTCTGTCCAAAATGTGGACTTTGCTTTCTTCAACAGAGTAGCCTTTGTCTTTTAAGTGCAGATGGACTGCTGAATCTAGTCCTGGTGGGTTTCTTCTCCTATGTTGTGCTCTCGTTTATGAAAAACAAGAAAGTCCAGTTGACTTTTGAAAGAAAAAAAAAAAAGAGCACATTGGGGATTGTTTGTTCTACCCTTCCATACATTCCTGCCCCTGAAAATCACACCTCTCTACATTCGTTTTTGTGTTTTAAGCTTCTCAGCTCTTTCATTTTGAAGATTTCATGAAGTTCCTCCATCCATGTCTCTCTTGGTCTTCCTCTCAATTAAATCTATATCCATTCAGTGCAGATTCATTTATGACCTCATTTCTGTCTTCTTGACTGACCACTCAGTGATTTCCTTGTGAAACCCATTCATTTTCCATCTTTCCCTGGCTGTTTTCTACTCTCAGTTCCATATTTAAAAAATGGGCAGGAAAATGCTCTTATAGACAATCTTTTTCATTCCTTTCATTCTTTTCAGGATCCCCTGAACATATTTTTTTCAACTATTTTTTTTGAGTAAACATTTTTCCAAGCTACCAAAATCCATGCTCATGATATAGATATTATTTACAAACATTTACTTCATTTTTCCTGTCAGCTGCCTCAGTTTTTGACAACTGCCTCAGTTTTTGATATCCCCTGTGGCATCACACAACTGGTCTAAATTTTATTGAAAATGATTTGGGTTGTCCAGTGTAGGAAGCTTCCCCCTCTCACCGCCCCAAGAATGAAATATTTTGGGGAATATGAAAAGAGGCAAAATATTACATTTCATCAAAGAAGAAATGGAGAAAAAAGCCTTAACAAAGGCAGAAAGCATCCCCAACAGCCTCCAGCCTCAAGTCTTTAAAGATGGATATTTCGTGCCCATTAAGAAATCCAGGCCAGCCTAGTCACAAACAAAACACCTTCAGGTCCAGAAGACGGGATTAAGAATTTACACCCCCACACAAACACACACATCCAAATTCTAAGAACAGGACATGACATTTAGGACATAATAGGATTAACCCACCATCATTAGAATAGCAAAAGGCTCAAGGCTCACTACATTGCACAACCCCCTGGAGCATCTCAGAAGCCTATAAAAATCCATGTACACATCAAACCAGTTTGTTAACTGTCCCGGAACTACATGCTGTTCTCAGTTCTGCTCATCAATAAACAGGGTCTTTCTTTCCAATCAGCCTCCATTTTATTTCCAGTGTCTTTCTCCTGGCTTGGAACTGGGCCTGGATTTTTCTTCCAACACAAGACAATGCTGTAGCTTAATAAAACAATCAATCAGCTCTAATATTACAAGAAGCATTCCTCATGTATTTCTCTGTAAATAAATTAAACCACTGAGAGGACAGCACAAATCTATTTGCTAAGGGGGAAAAAAAATCATTCATTCTCATGTGTGCTCGAGTTCCACTTTATAGGACAACTTAAAGCCATTCGTTTAGTGACCAGAGTTACAATGGCACTGAAAAAAGTGACTTATGACTGAATTTCAAACTTATGGTTGCTCCATCGCCCATGAACATATGGTCAAAGTTCGGGCACTTGGCAACTGGCATGTATTTATGCCAGTTGCACTATCCCAGGGCCCACTTGTGGGAAACAGAGTTGTATTGTTTTTACAGAATTGTAAGAAGAAATGTTGGCTTGTGAAGAAAGTACACTGTATATGTTTCTAATCTCATGAGCTAGGCTGAAGTCTGAGAATTGTGTTAGCAGCTAGGATTAGAGGCCTTTGCTAGGCTAGAAACTGGCTATAACCAGAATTTACGGACTTGATAGTTACTCTCGAGACAACGGCTAGGAACTAGGACCATAAAAGGAAATTATTAAATAAGGGCAGCAGGAGATAGAATTAGAGTAGTGGGAGATGTAATCAGGGGCAGAGATAATTTATTCCTTTTAAACATTTTGGATAGGTTCTGACATCATTATTCCTAGGCCAATGAAGAAGAGGGGGGAGGTAAATTTGTAACGGTACTAGAGAGTTATGCTGACTGAGGAATTCTGGGAGTTGAAGTCTACAAGTCTTAAAGTTGCCAAGTTTGAGGACCCCTGATTTAGGATGTGTCCACTGTGCCTTCGTGTGCGTGGTCCATCCGCTTTGCAAAGTGAAGAATAAAATTACCATTGTTTTCTCTTGGAAGTTTTGGCCGGGGATTGTTTATTTCCAAACTAGACACCGAATCCCACAATCTGACCAACAACTGTAACCTTCCCAGCTGACTGCCAACAATGGGGGAAGCCAGATTTGCTCAATGACCTCATGATTCACTTCAGTGATTCACTTAACAATGGTGGCAAACCAAGTTGTAAAGTGGGGCAAAGCTCACTTAGCCACTGCCTTGTTTAGCAATGGAGATTTTGGGCTCGACTGTGGTCTTAAGGCAAGGATTACCTACACAACATACTGCCTTACTCTCCTCAGCAACTCACAATTTTACTCAAAACGTTCTAAAATTCACCATTTTTCTGTAGCCCTACAACCAACTCACCAGAGACTAAAATCCAGGAAAAGTTTCCTTAGATTGACGGAAGACTTTGAAAAATTGGAAAACAGAATGGACCTGTGGAAAACTACAAAGAACCAATGCTAGATGGAACCGATGGAGGAGCTGGCACATGGGTCTGGTCAAAACTGGGAAGCATCGAAATTGTTGAATAGACTGTGCATGGGTACAACAAGATCCAGAGACACTCTAAATAAATGGGATTATGTACAGTTTCTGCCCTTTGCAATTATGATGACATGCAAACAACAGCACATGTATATATCTGCCCTTTGTGTCTTGATTGGTGAATCTTTGAGGACTTCATGGCAGCATGACAGAACACAATTAATGTTGCTAGTTTCTGGGCAAGGTCTGTTTAACTTGTACATAATCTTATATTTTGTATTATAAAGAGCCCTGGTGGCACAGTGGTTGGAATGCAATATTACAGGCTAACTCTGCCAACTACCAGCAGTTTGATCCTGATCGGCTCAAGGTTGACTCAGCCTTCCATCCTTCCGAGGTCAGTAAAATGAGGACCCAGATCATTGGTGGCAATATACTGACTCTGTAAACTGCTTAGAGATGGCTGTAAAGCACTGTGAAACAGTATATAAATCTAAGTGCTTTTGCTATTTCTTTCTTTCTTTCTTTCTTTCTTTCTTTCTTTCTTTCTTTCTTT
>BLBF01000022.1:7988239-8002045 GCA_015471245.1 Laticauda colubrina | reverse complement strand
AGAATAGAATAGAAATAATGGAATGAAATGGAATGCAATGGAATGGAATGGAATAGAATAGAATAGAAATAATGAAAGAGAATAGAATAGAATAGGAATAAGAATAGAATAGAATAGAATAGAATAGAATAGAATAGAATAGAATAGAATAGAATAGAATAGAATAGAACAGAACAGAACAGAACAGAACAGAACAGAAATAATAGAATGGAATGGAATAGAGTAGAATAGAAATAATGGAATAGAATAGAATAGAATAGAATAGAATAGAATTAATGCAATAGAATGGAATAGAGTAGAATAGAAATAATGAAATGGAATAGAATAGAATGGAATGGAATAAATAGAATAGAATAGAATAGAATAGAATAGAATAGAATAACAGAGTTGGAAGGGACCTTGGAGGTCTTCTAGTCCAACCCCCTGCCTAGGCAGGAAACCCTATACCACTTCAGACAAATGGCTATCCAACCACTTCTTAAAAATTTCCAGCGTTGGAGCATCTACAACTAATGGAGGAAAATTGTTCCACTGATTAATTCATCACTGTTCCTAGTATATATGTTGATATTTCTGTTTTTTTTTCTTTTGCTTTTTTATCAATGATATGCCCTGACAATACACTGTATTCAAAATGCTTATGAATAAACATAAAACATATATTCAAAAAAAGAAGAGAAACATTGACATCAAATATGCTGTCATTTTCCTTCTGTATCAAACCTATCTTGATCTGCTATTTGAAACTCTTCTGATGTTGAGCATCTTGAGTTGGTAATTTTTAATCCATCCTGCCTGTTCAGATGCTCCCCTATCAAGTCTTTGTGTTCTTTTATGCTCAACCTCAAAAGTATTAGTTAACCACGACGGTACCTAAGACGAATGGGGAAAATCATTGCAATGATGACAGCTGTCCAGAAATAGGTGTAAAATCTATAATCTATGAAGACGAATGCTCGGACTCATACCCTATTTCTTTTGATGGTTACAATTTTCCCAAAATTTGCTCGAGACAGAGAGCTTTCTATCATCAACCACTGTTTGGAAGCATCTTTTTTTCATTTCGACTTGTCTTTGAAGAACAAATTTAATTTACATGTGAAACTCCACCTCTGTCTATCCAGACAAGCAGGACCCTGGGGGTCCCAATGATGCCTTTCATTGACTGTCAATATCAAAAGATTGATGGGGTTTACTTATTCCTCTTCTTTTTTTCTTTTTTTGCCCAAATGCTTTTCCACCCCTCGTGGAATTATGTGCATGACTGATGACCAATCACAGCTGAGCCCGTGACCAAGTCAGGAAAACAACATTCAGTTCATGTTTTCTTTATAATCCAAACAGCGGCAAGGATTGACATATTATGTTCCTCCTTCAGTCCTAAAAATGTAGAATCTCTCAAAGCCTCATTTGTCATCTAAAGTAATTTTCTTGCAAGTCAAGTTGGTGACATCATAAACTTCTCCATGAGGTTTTCTTGGCAGAAGAGAAAATTGTTTCTTCAGCAACCTTCACTGATGAGCCTATTAAGAGAACTCTTACAGGTCTAGGATTTCTTAGTGGTTGTCCCATTCAAGAGTTAGAATAGAATAACAGAGTTGGAAGGGACCTTGGAGGTCTTCTAGTCCAACCCCCTGCCTAGACAGGAAACCCTACATCACTTGAGACAAATGGTTATCCAACATCTTTTTAAAAATCTCCAGTGTTGGAGCATTTATAACTTCTGGAGGCAAGTTGTTCCGCTGGTTAATTGTTCTCACTGTCAGGAAATTTCTCCTTAGTTCTAGGTTGCTTCTCTCCTTGGTTAGTTTCCACCCATTGCTTCTCGTCCTGCCCTCAGGTGCTTTGGAGAATAGCTTGACTCCCTCTTCTTTGGGGCAGCCCCTGAATTAATTTGGTACAAGGCTATTTAGGAGTTGAGCAAAAATGGATTAGGTACTATCTTATCTACATTGTGGTCCTGGCAAAGAATGAGTAGATGCTACCTTACCAACTTTGTGGCAATGACTCATAGGGTCACTCTTCCCGTCTGTTGTATTCTGCTTGCTAAGTTATTGAAATTGGTAGTTTGTTTTTTTTTAAATTAAGCAGAAATATTGCTCTAAAAAGTAGATAGTAAGTACCTACTTTCTAGTAGATAATCCTGGTGGTGTCCTCAGGCTGAGAACCTGACATTAACTAAGAGGTTTTTTTTATATTTTGTGCAAATGTACCTGCAGATATATTTTTAATGTAAGTTGTGTATCATGCAAAATGTTAGAGTTTGCAGCAAAAATTCAAGTCCAGAACACACAGATGACTGGTTCAGCAGGATCATTAACTTCTTTATAAACATAATAATATGAGTAAAGTTTACAGTACCATTTGTAGATTCTTTCAACATAATATAAGCAAAAATACAAGCAACAACTTCAGGAGTTCAGAACAGATATCAGTTTCAGCAAGCAGGCAAGTTAGTTTCTCTTTCTGAATTGAGAGCAGGGAGCTAAGCCATGCCCAGACCCTCAGCCCCAATTGGCTGACTCCATTAACCATGTCTCTGCCAGTTAATGAATATACTCTGACACAAAAGGAAAGCAGCCTTCTTTGATATTTAATTATCTTTATGTCAATTTTTATAGAGAATTTTTCCCTTAACCTTTGGATTCCAAAGCCTGTCAATTAAAAGCATAAACCAGCTGAGTGACTTGGGACAGTCATTCTCTCTCAGAAATGGTGTAGGGTCCCTTGCTTAGGCATGGGATTGGACTAGATGACCTAGAAGGTCCCTTCCAACTCTGTTAATCTGTAAATCTGTAAAGCTCAATCCAACTAACCTCACAGGTTGTTGTTGTGGTGAGGGAAAGGAGGAGGAAGGTGTGTTGGATATGTTCACTGCCTTGGCTTGTTTATAAAAATAATAAAGGAAGTTTACAAGTAAATAAAAAAATAAATAAAACATTAAAAAGAATGGCAGATATACTGCCACATTCTGGCCGTTGAGTGCTGAGGTAAAGGCTGGCCATTCTTGTGAGGCTGACCTATCTCACAAGAAATAAACAGAATTAAAGTTATGAAAAGGAAAATTGAGAAGGTGTCCCCTTTTTCTCTTTAAATGGATTGCACAAAACAATCAGCGCAAAGGAGATTTTAAAAAATAGAACTGTTCAAAACCAGATGTGGGGGGTAGAAGAAGAACCTCCTATGAAAAGATATAATGCTCGAAGGATAAGGATCTGCTACGAATGCCAAAGCAACTCTTGACAAAAACAGGTGCCAATTTGCATAAAATCCACAGGACTGAGCTTGCATGCAGACCATAATCACCGAAAACAATGAATTAGACTAAAATCCACAGAAAAAGAAATTAAAATTCAATGCAGTTGTTAGTTAATGTTTCCCAACTCCTTTAGCATATGGACAACCGTTGGAACAGGTGTTACCTGTACCAGCGTGTCACCTGGAAGATCTTTCTTCCTGCAAGTTCCAGCTTTAATCAGAGGTGAAAGGGGAATCTTAGATCTTGTTTTCTTGCCTCCCATTCAACCTCAGATATAATACCTTGCCCTCTTTTCTTTTCTCTTACTGTGGTAAAATATTTTTTTCTTTTTACCGTCACCTTTTCCAAAGTTTGTGGCTATTGAACATAACATAGTTATAAAGCTCAGTCTACCTCTTATCAATTATATTGATTTTCATCAACCATACCAGTGGTGGGATTCAAATTTTTTTACTAGCGGTTCTGTGGGCGTGGCTTGGTGGGTGTGTCCTGGTGGGTGTGGTAGGAGAAGGTTACTGAAGAATCCCCATTCCCTCCCCACCCCACTAACCTGCTTTCCAGCTCTGTTCTCCTGTGCAGGGCAACAAAAGGAGATCCAGCCAATCATCTGGGACTTGGGAGGCAAAGAATAGTGGGGGCGGGAGCAGTCAGAGGTGGCATTTTCTGGTTCTCCTAACTACTCAAAATTTCCACGACCGGTTCTCCAGAACCTGTCAGAATTGGCTGAATACCACGTCTGAAGCAGGCCCAAAGCAGGATGGGAAGCTGTGCAATTCTTACGACTGGTTCTGTGGGTGTGACTTGGTGAGCATGGCATAGCTTGGTGGGTGTGGTTTGGTGGGCGTGGCAGGGGAAGGATGTACTGCAGAATCCCCATTCCCTCCCCACCCCACTAACCTGCTTTCCAGCTCCGTTCTCCTGTGCAGGGCAACCAAAGAAGAGCCAGCCAATCAGCTGGGACTCAATGGGAGGCAGAGAAGAGATGGGGGCGGGCCCAGTCAGAGGTGGGATTTGCTGGTTCTCTGAACTGCTCAAAATTTCCGCTATCGGTTCTCCAGAACTGGTCAGAACTGGCTGAATACTCCCTCTAAACCACAAAGTTATTAGAAAGATTCTCAGTGGATCCAGGTTATGTGCCCACCAACATGTTTCTTACCACCTACCCAACTTCTGCTTGATTTATTGTTTCAGATTCTTTTAGTTCAAAATATGAATGGAGAACATCCAGCAAAGCTTAAGTGCCAGCCTTAAGCATGATCTTTAATTTACAGGCATTCTTTAAAAAAAGAGAATAAGATACAGAATAGGGCATGGCTTCTGCTCCAGGCTTTGCTGCCTTTTGATAAATGGGTAGTTTTGTATCTGGCAGTTCCACCCTAGCAAACGTTTAGTGAGTTGGCCCTAAACAAGCTGTCTCTTTTGTTCTGTATGTATAGTGGATGACTCCAAATCTACCATTCTGATTGGTTAAGGAAAAGAACAGTGGATTGGTTCACTAGGAACCAATCCAAAGAGATACCAAAAAGGCGGCAAATCTAAATAGCTGCCATTGGCTGCAAGCAGGCAAGCCAGCCTGTATAAAAGGGCTGGCCCCGGCTTCAGCCGGCGTTCCGTTACTAACTGTTAACAATAAAAGTATTTGTTGTTGGAACCCGGTCTACCTCGTGTGTTTTCCAAACAAAACACTGGCGACGAAGGTGGGATCGTCCTGAACGGAACAAAACCTGCACGTGGTGATAAAAGCCCAGACTGCAACTAAGATGTCTGGAAACAACGCACCGCCCGCACCCTTCAATCCCAACGAAGAGGATTGGGATTCCTATGCTGATCGCTTCCAAATGTACTTGGAGAGCAACGAAATGGAAGGCATTTCCGAACAACGAAAGAGAGCCGTGTTCCTGACGCACTGCGGAACAACCGTCTTTAAAATGGCTAAAGCCCTCGCCAAGCCTCGGGACGTTAAACAATTAACGTGGACAGAATTACAGAGACTCCTGAAAGCACACTACGCCCCAATGGTGTCTAATCTAATAAAGCGACATGAATTCTACCGAAGAGACCAGAGAGAGGGAGAAACCGTTGCCGATTTCGTCGCTGCACTCAGACAAATTGGGGGTGAGTGTGAATTCTCAAACATAGACGAGGCAATGAGAGATCGCGTGGTGTTGGGCCTGAGAGACTCAACCGCACAGAGCAAAATGCTCAACAAGCCCAACATCACCGTTACCGAAGCCATTGCGGAAGCCACCGCCGCGGAAGCTACGAAAAAATCCGCAGTAACATTCAAGAAAATGAACACACGGCGATGAAACATCAACCAAAGAGAAAAAGCATCCTGCCACAACGACCCATTATGAAGAGTCGGGCGAAACAAACGAATCAAGCGAGGAGGACGACGAGGTCCACCGTTTGCTCACAAACAAGAAAGAGCGCGAAAGGAGAAAGTGGCGGGAATGCGCTGGCTGCGGAGGAAACCACCCACGAGCCGAATGCAGATTCCTCGATGCCATCTGCCGACATTGCAGAAAGAGAGGGCACATCGAGAAGGTCTGCAGAAATAAAAAATCTTACAGCCCGACGAGACGCAGAAATTCCCCAACACGAGCCGAGCCAAGTCGAGCCGAAAGAAAATGGCAACAAGAAAAGCGAGCCAATACACACCAAACTGTCATTATCCAAAGCTCCCAGACGGAAAGTGGAAGAAAAATTAAAATCGTCGTAGAAATCGAGGGAAAACACTGCAAAATGGAAGTGGACTCGGGGTCCTTCCTCTCCATGGTATCATGGGACACAATTCAACAGTTAGTCCCAGGTATCAAGACCAAAGACTTGATGAAGCAGCACCTAACCCTCAAAGACTATCAGGGAAACCAAATCCCTGTGATGGGCAAAGGACATTTTCAAGTTGCCTACAAAAACCACATCAAAGTGCTTCCACTGACCATAGTCAACCAAGACAGACCAAGCCTCCTGGGCATCGAGTGGTTCGCGCCATTGGGCATCGGGATGACCGGGGTCGATCGAGTGACCACAGCCGGCTGGGAAGACGACCTCGTCAGAGAATTCCACGACGTGTTTGACGGATCACTGGGCAAGTACCGGGGAAACCCTATTTCTTTCAATTTAAACCCCCAAATAGCCCCACGAAGAATAAAAGCCAGGCGAGTTCCTTTTGCACTAAAGGCAAAAATAGAGGAACAGCTGGAAAAATTAGTAGCCCAAGGGGTGTTAGAACCTGTGGACCATGCCAAGTGGGAAACGCCTATCGTCACACCCATTAAACCAGACGGGTCCATCAGAATCTGTGGTGACTATAAGGCTACCCTGAACCACGCATTACAACCAAGCGCATACCCGGTGCCCGTAGTCCAGCATTTGCTCCATTCCCTGGGAAATGGCAAAGTTTTCGCCAAACTCGACTTGGCACAAGCCTATCAGCAACTCCCAGTAGACCCAGAAACAGCAGAAGCGCAGACTATTGTCACCCATAAAGGCGCATTCAAATGCCACCGACTCCAATTTGGAGTAAGCGTAGCCCCTGGCGTCTTCCAGAGTCTAATGGAACGCCTGCTAAATGGTATACAAGGAGTCGTTCCCTATTTCGACGACGTCCTAATCTCGGCCAGAGATGAACCACAATTAAGAAACAGACTAAAAAAGGTTCTGACTAAGTTTAGAGAAGCTGGCCTCAAGGTTAAAAGAGAGAAGTGCTGTCTAGTTAAAAACAACGTCGAATTCCTGGGCTACTCAATAGACGGAGAAGGCATCCACCCCACTGATAAAAAGATTAAGGCGATAAATGACGCGCCTGAACCTAAAAATAAAACGGAACTCCAGGCATTTTTAGGATTAATCAATTTCTATAATGTATTCCTGCCAAACAAAGCCACTATAGCAGAACCGCTACACCGTCTGCTAGACAAAAAGGCTACTTGGACTTGGGGTTACAAGGAAAAAAAAGCCTTCCAAAACATTAAAAGACTGCTAACGTCAACAAACGTTCTCATCCAATTTAGCGACACTCTGCCATTAACAGTGACCTGCGACGCCTCACCGTATGGAGTAGGTGCCGTCCTGAGCCACCAACTACCGGATGGCAGAGAAGCACCCGTCGCATATTATTCTAGGACTCTATCAAAAACTGAGCGGAATTATAGCCAATTGGACAGAGAAGCTCTAGCAATTGTCGCTGGAGTAAAACGTTTCCACGAATATGTATATGGGAGGACTTTTCGAATTATAACGGATCACAAGCCGTTAATGGGGATTTTGGCGGGAAACAAGCCAACACCTAACATACTTTCACCCAGAATGACGAGATGGTCAGAGTTCCTGGCGGCTTATTCCTACACTCTGACACACCGACCAGGGAAACAAATTTCCCATGCGGACGCTTTGAGCAGAGCGCCTTTGCCAACAACCGACGCAGACCCGGCACCAACGATGACAGCACTGCAAATCGAGACATGCCCCGATCTACCCATTTCAGCGTATGATGTCGCAAGAGCCACCGCGAAAGACTCATTGACTGCCCGCGTTCTTAGCTGGGTAGGTAAAGGCTGGCCGGACAATCTAAAAACTGAAAACTCCAAACCTTTCCGGGCCAGACAGACTGAACTTTCCATCCAAAAGGGGTGTTTGTTGTGGGGTGATCGGGTGGTAATCCCTGCTAAACTGCAGCCCAGGGTTCTTAGGCTTTTACATGAAGGGCACCCGGGAATGGTGAAGATGAAAAGCCTCGCCAGGAGTTACGTGTGGTGGCCGGGTATTGATAAGGACATAGAGTATTGGGTAAGCTCATGCCACAAATGCCAGACAATTAGACCATCCCCACCAAAAGCACCCGTTAAGGACTGGGAAACCCCTCGAGGACCGTGGTCAAGAATACACATTGACTTCGCGGGGCCTACCAAGGGGCATACTTTTCTGATTGTCGTTGATGCCTATTCCAATTGGCTTGAAGTAAAAATCATGACATCAACGACAACAGAAGCCGTAATTAAGCAACTAGACAGCCTGTTTGCCACCCATGGCATACCTGACATCCTCGTTTCAGATAATGGACCACAGCTAACCAGTATACCATTTGAGCAATACCTAGCCTCCCTAGGTATAAGACACGCACTAACCGCGCCGGCTCACCCGGCTGCGAACGGCAGGGCAGAGAGAATGGTCCGGTTTACAAAAGAGGGGTTAGAACGAATGGATGCTGGAGATACACAACAAAAAGTAAACCGGCTGCTCACACTGCAGCACATAACACCTAGTACTATCACAAATAAATCACCAGCAGAACTGCTTATGGGGCGAAAATTAAGGTCTCACCTGGATAGGTTACACCCAAATTTCACCCCAGAGAACCCCCCTGACTCCTCAACACGGTTCAGACAATTTGAGACAGATGATTTAGTTTACGCTAAAAATTTCTCCGGGGACCCGGTATGGCTACCCGGGCAAATTACCCAACTTACAGGCCCCAAATCCTACCGGGTAAGATTAGACGATGGGAGGGAATGGAAGCGGCATATAGACCAGCTTCGATCTCGAATTGTGGAAAGAACCGCGGACTTAAAAACATTCACAAAAGAACACGGCGAAATGCAAACCGAGGTGGGGGGGGAAAGGCGAGAAACGAATAAAGAACTTTTTAAAAATAAAACTAACATTCAAAACGACCAAAAAGAGCCACCAAAAGACTCACCGTTTGAAGAAACCCACGAAGAGAGATCTTCGGAAGGGGCCAGCCAAGCCAGCTCGACCTGCCCCGAGGAAACGGGAGGGAGCGGCAGAACCGCTGGCCTAAGAAACTTAGGCGGCGGTAAAATGGCCGACTCACCCTTCCAGACGGTTCCAGAGAGGAGGACGGACGACACAGCAGCCCCATCCGAACCGGTCGAAGTCCTCACTGGAAATGAACCGCGCAGGTCAGGTCGAGCCCGGAAAAGCCCCACCTACCTGCGAGACTACGTCACCACGTAGGACTAAACTAAGGAGGGAGGGGTGTTCTGTATGTATAGTGGATGACTCCAAATCTACCATTCTGATTGGTTAAGGAAAAGAACAGTGGATTGGTTCACTAGGAACCAATCCAAAGAGATACCAAAAAGGCGGCAAATCTAAATAGCTGCCATTGGCTGCAAGCAGGCAAGCCAGCCTGTATAAAAGGGCTGGCCCCGGCTTCAGCCGGCGTTCCGTTACTAACTGTTAACAATAAAAGTATTTGTTGTTGGAACCCGGTCTACCTCGTGTGTTTTCCAAACAAAACATCTTTGGTCCCCAAACTGGCAGCCTCTGGACTTTGCACAAATTTCATTTGCGCTTCCACTGGTGCACTTGAATTGCAAAATATAAATCTGCACAGCAACAAGGAATTATTTGAAAACGTAAGCAGAAATTGTAGGCCTCAACGGACAATCATTCGTTTAATGGCCATTAGAAGTTGTGGCCTGAGAAATTAGAATCATAGGCTGGAATGACCATGGAGGTCTTCGTATTGAAGGAAGGAAAAAAGGGAGGGAGGGAGGGGAGAGGGAGAGAGAGGAGGGAAGAAGATAAATAAGAAAAGAGAAGAAAAAGGAAAGAGAAGAGAGGAAGAAGGGAAAGAAGAAGGGAAGAGAAAGGGAGGAAGGGAAGATGAAGAAAGGAAAAAAGAAGGAAAGTGAAAGGGAGGAAGGGAAGAAAATGAAGGAAAAAAGAAGGAAAGAGAAAGAAGAAGGTAGGAAGAGAAGAAGAGAAAGGAGGAAGAAAAGAGAAAGAGTGGAAGGGAGAAATATCAGAAAGGAAAGAAGGGAAGAGAAAAAAGAGAAAGGCTTGACTAAAAAAACTGGGCATATTAAGTCAATGGTAGACAAGGCAGGATTTTCAGAATTCAAATATACGCTAAGACCTGTTTGCTGTTTAAATTATAGGAAGGCAGATTATTCTGACTCATGGCTAGAAAAAAAAAGAAACCTCTGGGAATTCAATCAATCATTCAGAAAGGAAGCAGGGGTTTAGGCCATTTGCTTGACCTTGCAGCTTTCTTTTGACTGGCGATGACAGGATCCTGTTACTTCCTCCATCCCTTTGGTGGGGGCATGGAAGGTTGACACTTCTTCTTGAAGGTCTCAAGCGACGGCACTCCCACAACTTCCGAAGGCAAAGCTGTTCCATCGGTTGATTATTCTCACTGTCAGAAAGTTTCTCCTTATTTCCAGGTTGAACCTCTCTTTGTTCAGTTTCCATCTGTTATTCCTTGTTTGGCCTTTGGGTGCCTTGGAAAATAGTTTGACCCCCTTCCTCCTCTCTGTGGCAGCCCCTCAAATACTGGACGACTGCTATCCTGTCTCCCCTGGACCTTCTCTTCCCTAGACGAGCCAAGCCCACTTCCTGTAACCGTTCTTCATATGTTTTAGTTTCCAGTCCCCTAATCATCCTGGTTGCTCTTCTCTGCACTTTTTCTAGAGTCTCAACATCTTTTTTATCGTGTGGTGACCAAAACTGGATGCAGTATTCTTGGTGTGGTCTTACTAAGGTTTTATAGAGTAGTATTAGTACTTCCCTTGATCTTGATTGTATCCC
Source organism: Laticauda colubrina (assembly GCA_015471245.1). Classification (NCBI taxonomy): domain Eukaryota; kingdom Metazoa; phylum Chordata; class Lepidosauria; order Squamata; family Elapidae; genus Laticauda; species Laticauda colubrina. Next base: position 7,991,226 of record BLBF01000022.1, on the reverse strand, counting down.
TCTGTTAATGCAATTTAGGATTGCATTAGCTTTTATGGCGGCGGCGGCTGCACACTGCTGGCTCCTATTTAGCTGGTTGTCCACTAAGACTCCAAGATCCCTCTCCCAGTTACTGCTATTGAGCCTGGTTTCACCCACTTGTGGAAAACTTGAGTTAGTTTGAGAGGGCCCCTCAATTTTCTGCATGGACACTACTGGAGGGGATCCCTTTCACTGGATTTAAGTGAAGACTGAGCAGTCATTTGTTTGGGAAATTTTAATCAGAATAGCAGAATAACAAAGTTGGAAAGGACCTTGGAGACTTTCTAGTCCAGCCCCCTGCACAAGCTGGAGACTTTATACCAGGGCTGTCAAACTCATGGCTCGCCAGCAGGATGAGTCACACGCTGGCCATGCCCATGCCTGGTTTAGCAAAGGGGGGGAAACTCATAATAATGTCACATGACAACACTGTGATGATGCAAGTTTGACACCACCTGCTTTACACCTTTCCAGACAAATGGCTATCTTAATCTCTTGATGGAGCTCCCACAACTTTTGAAGCAGTGGTGGGATTCATTTTTTTTTTTTTTACTACCAGTTCTGTGGGTGTGGCTTGGTGGGCATGGCAGGGGAAGGATACTGTAAAATCTCCATTCCCTCTCCACCCCACTAACCTGCTTTGCAGCTCTGTTCTCCTGTGCAGGGCAACCAAAAAAGATCCAGCCAATCAGCTGGGACTTGGGAGGCGGAGAATAGATGGGGGCGGGGCCAGTCAGAGGTGGTATTTGCTGGTTGTCCAAACTACTCAAAATGTCCACTTCTGGTTCTCCAGAACTAGTCAGAACCGGCTGAATACCACCTCGTTTTGAAGGCAAGTTGTTCCACTAGTTCATTGTCCCCCCGTTTGGAAATTTCTCCTTAATTCCAGGTTGCTTCTCTTCTTGATTAGTTTCCATCCCTTGTTTCTTGTCTTGCCTTCCGGTTTGCTCTGGAAAACAGGCTGACCCCTTCTTCTTTGTGGGTTCTTGTATTGAGTGGGGGAATTCAAGTGAGGCCTGCATAGCGCAATCTGACCTGATTAATGAGGTTGGAGGGTAGATGGGGAGGGTGCAAACAGACAATCTTGGTCAAGTCTACACCATAACTGTTTTCATTTCCTGCTTTTTGAACTTCTCTATTAGATGAGTAGTCTAAAGTCACCGGAAGGTCTTCAGCCCAGCACATGCACAAACAATCATCATCAAAGTGGCTGGGGATATTTATTATAAAATAAAGCCTAAATGCAAAAAACTTTTTTTCCCCTAAAAAATAAAAATAAAAAAATCTGCAGCTGTAAAAGCAGTTTTAACTTGCATGATATTGGAGGAATTAAGCAATAAAAACAGCTGTAATGAATGAAAAACAACCCAACCCATCTGCTTTGGTCTATGGTTTCCTATAAAAGGCTTATACAATGTTGTTTATTATAGAAGTGAAAAGTAGGCAAAGTAAATTCCCTCTTAGGGAAGATTTTAGAGTGTTTTTTGGTGGAATCTTCCATAAAATATGCACACATCCACACATGTTGACTCATGTCTGAAAAATGCAGGTGGTCCAAAACGCAGTGTCCAGTGATGCCTTTTCTAAAATAGGGGTGTCAAACTCAAGCCCACAGTCTAGATCCGGCCCATGTGGTGCTTACATCTGGCCCGCAAGGCCCTGCAAACAGCAAAGGACCGGCCCGTGGTGCCTCTGCCAGCAAAAATGCAGCTCAAGAGGGCCACATGCACTCCTCCCAGGCTCTGTTTTCATCTGTGATGGCCTCCTGCAGCTGTGATGACCCAGGGCATGGCACAAAAGCAACCAAGTCACAGAAACAGTTATGTCCCTTTAATTCCTTCAACTTTAATGCATCCAATGTCCAAATATTATCGGCTGAAGAAAAAACTCTCCCAAGAACAGTTTTTTAAGAGAAAGAAATTCCATCCAAACATCCAAAGTATATATAAATTATAAAGAAAAACCAACACAAACTAAACTGCAGCAATTAATGAGATAGGGCAGGATAAAGGATTGAAGATGTCAAAAGATAATGAAATACACATACTTGGGAGGATGTCAGAACTCAGATAAAACTTAACAAACCAGAATAATTTCATGCTTTGTTTCCAGAAACTTTGCCATGTGCAGTTTACCCTTTTAAACAGCCTTCCCAGCTGCAGCCCATGAAGGGGATCAGGACCCTTGCCTCCCCTGTAAACCACATTGCTCCCTTCTCTGTTTCTCCCTGCGTGCCCTGGGATGAAGAGGGGGTGGGCCTGGGTCTTCCTCTGAATGCCCAGCTGGCCTGTGCCCTTCCCCAGTTTCCTCCACAGCCACCGGGTGAGCCACACTCCCACACCCTGCCAGCTGTTCCACCTCTCCCTCAGAATCAGATTCCAACTAGGGCATCACAGTGGCCTTCTGCCAGTGGAAACAGAGCTTGGGAGGGTGGCCCTCCCAAGCTCCGTTTTTGCTGACAGAGCGTTTGGGCCACCACAAGCACCCCCAATACGAGTAAGGTTGAGTTGCCAACACCCACCCTAGCCACACCCTCCCAGCCCCTGAGGTAAAACATATCCCTGATGTCGCCCTCAATGAAATTGAGTTTGACACTTCTGTCCTAAAAGAACAAAGCTGTCTACCAATTGCCACTGGGACACAAATAAATATGGCAGCACTAATCTTGAAAACCCTCAAGGCTCAGGGCAGTGTTTCTCAAATGTGGCCATTTTAAAGCCATGGAGGTGGACTTCATTGCCCAGCATGCATCTTTCCAGCCCCATTTATACATGATTCAGGGTACCCTGCTAAAATTTGCCAACATTAATTCAGAAATGAAACAGGCCAATGATCGGTCTACTGGAGGTGAGGGTAACATGACTTTCTCCTCTGCAAACTTTGTATTTTGGGACAGCTTGGCTTCTGTCGAGCCTCCTTCCTTCTGGCATTTTGTAAAGCTGTTAACCCTGCTTTTAACCACAACT
>BLBF01000022.1:7971464-7987839 GCA_015471245.1 Laticauda colubrina | reverse complement strand
AGAAGGAAAACATTTGTATTATTGTTTGGAAATTATAAATAATTCATGAGCAAGATGTTCTCCTTGGTAGCTATTTCTGCTCCTGGCTCTTGATATGTTGGAGAATCTGTCTATTTGGCTGTCCCTTTGGTACTTGGAAATCCAACATTCTAGATTCGGCAAAAGCAGCATGAATGAAGACATGAAGCAGCCTTTTCCATGCCAGAAGGAATACAAGTGGTTCCTTTCACAGCCTTCATGAAATCATTAATTATGTCAGCAGCTCAAGTGATAGATCTCCAAATCCTTCACACAGCCTTTGGTACTTTCACATTTCCACAGGAGGTCTTCTTACACAGTTGTTGCTCAACACAAATAGCCCTATAGATCCATAGATTCTTCCTTCAATTACTTTTCTTTTTTTGCTCTGCCTTCCAAAAAAAAAAAAAAAAAAACTTAGCCGGCATTTCAGTCCCCAAAAGTTGACCATCTCATTGCATTCTGTGTTGGTACCATGATGCAATTGAAACTAGCTTCTTGGATCCCCAAATATACCACAAATCATACGCATACAGGGGATGCTTTCAATAGCCTGCTTTCATTTTAGTTAAAATTTACCCTGAGCGCCTTTCCAATATTTCAAGGTAGTTTTTAGCACCTTCCAGCAGGATTTTTTCTTGATGTAAACATTCACATGTGTTTACCTTCCCAGAGACTTTGCTAAAAAAAGACCCTTATGTATAAGCTAGTATCTGAGCTTCCCCGAGCCGAGAAGGAATTCAACGTTTCCAGGAAAAGTAAGGGAGAAAGCCAACTCTATTTTCAATTAGAAAGGGAGATAAAGTTCCATTACCTGTTGTTTTTTAATTCTACTGATTTACGGCAGGAATACTATGGCACTCTGACTTGCTTTAGGCAGCCTTCATCTCAGGTCTTTTCATCAAGGATTCAATGTAGGGGTGGGCTGTTCCCGGTTTGGACTGGTTTGAGCAAACTGGTAGTTCTGGTGATCAGTTGGCCCTGCTCACCCACCCCTGCCCTAGTATGTCCTATATTTCCATGTTTTGCAGCCCATCTGATTCACATAGCCCAGTGGATTGCCTGTGATGACCCAGGGTGGGATACAAAACAAACACAGTCATAGAAAACAGGTCAAGCCCCTTTTATTCCTTCACTTTGCTTTCAAGATCCGAATATTCTTGACGGAAGACAAAAAATCCCTACACAAACAGTTACAAGAAGAAGGAAAAAAGCAACACAAACCAGGCAAGATAAGGGCTGGAGGATGTCCACAGATAACACACACTGGGAAGTATACAAAACTCAGAGAGGAACCATAAACTAGAGATATTTCCACACTTTGTTTCCAGCACTCACCCATACGCAAGTCCATCCTCTTATTCAGTTGTCACAGCTGCAGCCCATGAAGAGGATCAAGGCCCTCTCCTCCAAAGTAGACCGGGTGTCTCCCTTATACTCTCCTCCCTGCGTACCTGAGGATGGAGAGGGGATGGGCCTGGGTCCTCCTCTGACTGCTCAGCCAGCCTCTGCCCTTCCCCAGCCTCCTCCACAACCTCCAGAGCCACACTTTCACTCCCTGTTGGCTGTTCCTCCTCTTCCTCAGAGTCAGTCTCCACTTGGGGCATGACGTTGCCACACCTCAGCTGTTTTACTCACCGAGGCTGCAGTAGATGATATGTTTTAGTCAGGTTCTGACCAGTTCTGGAAAACTGGTAGTGGACATTTTGAGTCATTCAGAGAACTGGCAAATGCCACCTCTGACTGGTCCCACCCCCATCTATTCTCTGCCTCCCAAGTCCCAGCTGATTGGCTGAGTCTTCTTTTGTTGCCCTGCACAGGAGAACGGAGCTGGAAAGCAGGTTAGTGGGGTGGGGAGGGAATGGAGATTTTGCATTGCCATGCCCACCAAGCCACACCCACAGAACCAGTAGTAAATAAATTGAATCTCACCACTGGTTTTAGAGCTGAAAATAGGTGATTTTAAAACACTGCACACGTGTTCACCAAACCAGTTGTTACACCAATTGAATCCCACCACTGATTCTATGTCCATTCCATGAGAATCTAGTTGAAAGTCCTCTTAAAATCAGTTTTCAGGTTGTGGCCAAACACTTTTTTTTTTGTTACTTCTGAAGTGCAGCCCACTCTTGTATTCCAGCCCATTGTTGAGGCAATTCAGTCCATGGCCTTAGCAGTCAAATCCCATCTGTCAACATTGAGGCCTCCAACAATTCCAAGCTTCTCAGGATGTTATTACTGTAGTTTATTGAACAGGCTTATGCATCCCAGAAGTCCAGAGATGAAAAATAATCAGCGAACACAATTTATTACAAAAATAAGGGGAGGCTAATAATATGCAGGACAATCAACTAAGAACTTGGCAATTTAGCACAAAGAACAGAGAGCAAAATGTAGAATAATAGCGTTGGAAGGAACATTGGAGGACTTCTTGTTGACCCTTTGCTCAAGTAGAGGAGATCCTGTGGCATTCTGGACAAATGGCTGTCCAATCTCATGTTGAGAATCTCTCGTGGTGGAGCATCCATAATTTCCAGAGATAAACTGTTCCACTGATCAATTGTTCTCATTGACAAGAAATTTCTCCTTAGTTCTAGATTTGTCATGTCCCCGTTGGACAAACAGCTGACAGGGAGTGGGAGTATGGCTCCATTGACTGTGGAGGAAACTGGGGAAGGGCAAAATCCGGCTGGGCAGAGCAGGAAAGAGGTAGAACAAAGGAGAGGGAGTTCAGAGGAAGATCCAGACCCACCCCCTCTTCATCCTAGGGCACGCAGAGAGAAATACATTATCATCATCATCCCTAGTCTTTCTCTTTGTTAGACTAGACATGCTTAGTTCCCTCAATCATTCATCACACAGTTTAGCTCCTAGACCCTTTATCAACTGATAAAATTCAAGGTTAGCATGCAAGACCCTCAAATAGGAACTACAGGAGTAAATAACTATGGGCATCATATTGGCCACACTAAGATCTATCCCCACTTTCTGGTTACCAGTTTTGAGCCATATTCCTTCACCACATCTACGAAGGGGGAAAGTTCCACTGCGAGGGCATATGAAAATAATTAGTAATATTCACCTGCCAATCAAGGCTGATATTTCTGATGCTATAAACAAACGCTTCAAATATCCACCCATTAGGACAGTCAAAAACTTGCTGAATAACAGCTTCAATCTGCTTCAGGCCTGGAGGCAAGCATAGTCCTCCTCCAAAGAGTCACAACATTCCCTGCTTTATAGCTGAACCAAAAGGATTCAATCTCTCCCGTAAGACATGGTCACTCCTCAATAGGATTAGGATTTAACATGGCAGGTGCACCAGTTTCCTCCATAAATGAGAAAAGCTCTTCTCTTTGGAACAAAGTTGTGGTGCTCCAAAGTGACAATGGGATATATTGTGGGACATATTGTGGCTCTCGAAGTGCATATCAGAGAAACCCTTTCCATATGCAACTCCATCATATATTGCAGGGGTCTTCAAACTTGGCAACTTTAAGACTTGTGGACTTCAACTCCCATAATTCCTCCTCCAGCCACGTTAGCTCAGGAATTCTGGGAGTTGAAGTCCACAAGTCTTCAACTTGCCAAGTTTGAAGACCTTTGACATACTAACTCTACAAATAGCCTCTACCTTTAACTCCGTATATAGAGTACTGGTTTCATATTTACTCATGGAGAATGCAACTGCAATTTTGTGCCTTTGAACATTTTTTGCCATCTGCTAAATCAGGAGTCACCAACCTTTTGGATTTCAGTGACCACCAAATTCATACTTTTAAATCTCATGAACCAGAGACCCTGGGAAAATACAAAAAAAAGTCTGCAGGAAAATTCCCTATCCCATTTTCCTACCGATCTTTCATTCTTTATTTGGGATCTCAGGATATAGTCTCCAGCTCCATTCTCAGGGGGAGAGAGAGAGAGGCTTTTGGCTTCATGCAAGGAAAGCAGCAAAAGCAGCAGAAATCTTTCCTTTTCTCCCGTAAATTCCACCAGAAATGAGTCTTTGTGAGACTTGTTGTGCCAGCACAGCCTCTTGGAGTAGGATGCCTTGCAGTGTCCCAAAGATTCATTTCTGGTGGAGTTTGGGGGAGAGAAAGTAAGACTTTCACTGCTTTCCTTGCGTGCAGCCAAAAGCAGAAGAAGAAAGAAGTGGAAAGAAGCAGCCTGGTGGCCAGGCCAGGTATGTGGGGTGCATGAGGCAAGTTCCCGCTCCACCCTTTTCCCCCTCCCCTCACTACCTTGTGTTGTTCACAATGCAAGCAATGCAAGCCTTGTGTTCCGTTGGGCCATGTGGGTGGCACAGCTTTGTGTTCCTGCGCAGTCTGGATTGCTTTGGGGGGTTGCTTTGGGGGTGACATTTCTCTGCGGACCACCAAAATTTTCTCGTGGACCACCAGTGATCCCCGGCCCACTGTTTGGCAACCACTGTGCTAAATAAATAAATAACCTAAAAGCACAAATAAAGGCACTTGTATATGCCTTGTATATGCCTTGTATATGCCTTGTAAATGCCTTGTATATAGAACACATCACACTCTTTTCCAAGGGGGGTGGGGGGAAGGGCAAGATATAAAATATAAAATGCGGCTTGCAACTAAATGGGAGTTCAATTATGAATCAGCCTCAACACATTTTCAAATTGACCTTATGATCAAGTCCCACTGAAAGGAACAATAAAAATATAATAGCAAAGATTGTAACGCACATTACAAAGACAACAGGACAAACACTATGGAAACCTCTGGAGCAGCGATGACTTCAAACATTGTATTAAACATTTGTAGAGACCAAAAGCAGCACAAACCACTAAAATTAATTGCTTGTTTAGTATTCCATGAACTTGGAAAAAGACTTATGGGCTTAAGGAAGAACTAACATACATCCATGCCATCAACAATAAAAGGGAAACTTTGTAAAAACACTCACTTGCTAATCAGTTCCATCACTTGAAAACATTGCATTGTTTGTTATATGACATTGAGCCAAGTTGGTTTCAAAAGACCCTTCAATAGCTTGTTTTCACTCAACGAGAAAACTTTTGGGGGCTCCAATTAAACATGGCCCCACATTCATAGGGATACAACAATGCCCTTGCAGAAGGTTAAGTGGTAAAATCCTTATTCAGAAAGTTATGAGCTCACATTTTCAAAACAATATGCATCCTTGTCCATAGAGACATTTCCCTAATCCAGTTAAAAAACCTCCTTCCCCTATCGAAGCATATTTACTTTCTACTTAAATACTACAACATGATACAGAAGACATAGAAAGTTCAAGCAAAGCACACCTTTTTACCCTCCTAACCTTGCTAGAACCTGTTCCACTAAATTGCTAGGGGCAAAAAACAATAACAACCAGCTGTTAAAACCCAAGGATGTTAATGAGTTGCCCTTTCAGTAAATCTTCCTTAAAGAGGAAGATTCCAGGATTCAGCTGCTTGTAAAAATGTAAGTGGTAGAACAAACGGTAAAGAAGTGAAATCCACTGTGTGAGCACAAAGGTCTTCAAACTTGGCAAGTTTAAGACTTGTGGAATTCAACTCCCAGAATTCCTGAGCTGACATGATTGGAGAGGGGATTCTGGGAGTTGAAGTCCACAAATCTTAAAGCTCTGAAGTTTGAAGATTCTTGTATTAGCATTTAAAACTGAATATAGCAAGGGACATGGCAGCGGTGCAATGGTTTAGTGACACTGGAACTGCTGGACGAAAATGGTCTGCGCTCAAGAGGTTCAAGTCCAGCTCTGGGAGATGGAGTGAGCTTCTGTCACTTGATCCTTAGCTCCTGCCCACCCAGTAGTTTGAATGCATGCAATATTGTGAGTAAATAAATGGGTACCACTTGCGAAGGGGGAGAAACCTAGCTGCATTTGTGTGTACATAGAGTAGAAGCCAACACCAGACCTGGCCAGATACAAGGAGAAAGTCTAGAAACTTTAGAAAAAGTGCAAAGAGCAAGCAAGATGATTAGGGGACTGGAGGCTAAAACATACAATGAATGGTTGCAGGAACTGGGCTTGGCTAGTCTAGTGAAGGACCAGGGGAGACAGGATAGCGGTCTTCCAATATTTGAGGGGCTGCCAAAGAGAGGAAGGGGTCAAACTATTTTCTAAAGTACCGGAAGTCCAGACAAGAAATAATGGATGGAAACTGAACAGGAGAGATTCAACCTGGAAATAAGGACAAAATTTCTGACAGTGAAAACAATCCACCCATGGAACAGCTTGCCCTTGGAAGTTGTGGGAGCTTCATCACTAGAGGTCTTCAAGAAGAGATTGGACCACCATCTGTCAGAAATGGTGTTGGGTCTCCTGCTTGGGTGGGAGAGTTGGACTAGTTGATCTCCAAGGTCACTTCCAACTCTGTAATTCTATTCTATTCCATTCCATTCCATATTTTCTATTGTGTTCTATTCTATTCTATTCTATTCTATTCTATTCTCATTCAATTTCCTATCCTATTCTATTTTTTCTACTCTATTCTCATTCTCATTGGTTCTGTTCTGTTCTGTTCTGTTCTATTATATTCTATTCTATTGTGACACGAGGCAAGACAAGGATGGCAGAGAAGCCTGGATAGCCAGCAACCCAAGTGTCACTAGTTAATTGGTGTAAACGTAGACCACCACCTCCTCCATGGTGCACCAAGGTAGACACACAAGTGCTGAACAAAATAAATTAGCAATTAAGGCTGTTGAGGACTGCATTGTGTCTAGCATGTATAGATTCTGCTGACGTTGTATGCCATACCCTAGATAAACAAACAAATTTAATATAGCAGCCGCATCCATGCAATGAAAGCCGTGCTCCTTTTGTTACATGTGTCCTACACACAACAGGTTTCACTTCTACTATTGAGGATGCCACCTTAACTTTTTTTTTAATCTCCTCCCCATGGAGATGTCTTGAGGGAGATCTCTCTTAGTGCATGGGTGTGTTTCCCAGAGGTCAGGACATACCAAATGAACAAAATGTTTTAAGGCCTGCATAATGTTTTTCGCCTCTCTTAACATTTAATGCAATTTTTTAAAGTCATGGTAGCTAAAAACAAAAAATAATAATGTGAAGGTTAGAGTTACATTTCTATTTGTTGTTTGTTTTAGGGACACTTGGAAAAGGTAAAGTGAACCCAGTTTGTGAACTGATGTTTTTCATTTGAGCCCATCTCTGAGGCAATTGCACAGAACAATGGTCATAATTAGTTAACATGCAGATTGACATATGAGATCAGGCTATTTGGATTTTTCTCACAGTGCTCAGGAGAAAATGGTATCCCATAATTAGCCTGTGCAAGCCAAGTGTTCAGTTCTTAAAGTGCTGATGTATTGCAGTATTCTTAGTAACAAAAACTGTTCCAAATTGTTTAGTTAAAGTAAAGTCTACATCAGTGCCATTGTAACTTTGAATAGTCACTCCACACAAGCAAAGTACCAGCAAAGGAGGGGAAAAAAACTCCAGAGAAGTTCCCGAGACAGGAAGTCTCGTCCTGCCAAGAATGTAATAAGGGTTAACGGAGAGGCAGTTTCTGTAAGCAACACCAGAATGTTTCCTTCCTGCCTTCCTTACAGGATTAGGCCAGTAATTTCTTCTAACAACTGGTTCTCCGAACTTCTTAGAATGGTAACAACCGGTTCTAGTGAATAGGTGCGAACTGGTAGAATCCCACCCCTGGTTGAGGGTGCTTCAACACTGAAGGTTTTAAAGAAGAGATTGGACAGCCATTTGTCTGAAATGATATGGGGTTTCCTGTTTGAGCAGCAGTTTGGACTACAAGATCTCTGAGGCCCCTTCCAACTCTATTATTCTGTTTTGCAAATAAAATATGAGAAGTTCAGGATAACCATTCTCACAAGACTGTATGATAAAGTGTCTGAAAAAAATATGTGAGCAAGCTTGGCAGTTGAAATCTCAGATTCTATGCCTGTTTCATGTTTTAAAATTTTATATATATACTTATCTTTACACTATGGCTGCCTATGAAATTCCCTCCCTGCCCCTCCCCCCACCAAAAACATTAATAAAAACTAGTGTCCAAAGGAAACACAGAAGACGGACAAAGTCTTCTCCCCTCTTTCAAATTCAAAATTGGTTACAGGAACAAGAAGAGTCATGAAGAGGCTACATGAGGTGGCAACGAGTTCTCACTCATGCTGTTTGAAGAATGCAATTCATGTTCCAGAATGATTGCAAAGGGGACAGCTTGCTCTGCCACAGAACTTCTGTCATCACTGATTATATCAGTTTATGCTCTATCCTTTGAAGTTAAAAAAAAAATCATTTCCTCTGATTTAGGTTGATAAGACTTGCATTATGCACTGGATTTTGTGACCAGAAAAAAAAAATATTTCCCACACAAGTTCAGGTACATTTAAAGCTTCTGGCACAAATATGAATATCATCCTTGGAGATTCTTTTTTTTTTTTTTTGGGGGGGGGGGGGGGGGGCTCATAAATGGGGCTACTTGAAGATCTACAGGTAGACATGGATCATGAGGTCCTTATGGCTTTTACATAGACCCTTCTGTTGAAAAATGCTTTCCTGTTTTTCCTTCTCTTGAGGAATGTTGACGAGGACCACAAAATAACAGAACAACAGAACACAATAACAGAATTGGAAGGGTCTTGGAGTCCAACTCTCTTCTCAAGCAAGAAACCCATAGCATTCCAGAGAAGTGGCTGTCCAGTCTCTTCTTAAAAACTTCCCATGATGAAACACAATGTCTGAAGGCAACTTCTGTTCCACTGGTTAACTGTCCTCCCTGTTAGGAAGTTTCTCCTTAATTCCAGGTTGCTTCTCTCCATGATGAGTTTCCATCCATTACTTCTTGTCCTGCCCTCAGGTGTGTTGGAAAATAGGTTGACCCTCCTCTTCTTTGTGGCATCCCTTCAAATATTGGAACACTACTATCATGTCACCCCTGGTCCTTCTTTTCATCAGACTAGACATATCCAATTCCCAGATGTTGGACACAACCATGCAACTGAAGCCTGTAGAGTTGTAATTGCAGGAATGTTCTTATCTCAGATGACAAACCTCAGATAAAGAATGTTTACAAGCAATTACAACTCAGGCAAACAAAGTCACTAATCTAAGGAGGATTAGAGAGAGGAAGTAAACATATGTTAGACTTTAGCTAGAGATAATTAATTGTGTTAATTACTATTATGCTAAACAGTAACGAAAGTTAAGCAGTAACCAAAGTTAACCAATGATGGAGGATAACTAAAAATGTGTATAAATGAAAGACTATACTCCAATAAAGATTATCATGATCCAGTTGTTCATGATTAATCAACTTGACTGCCTCATCATTACAACAAGTGGCGCAAGAACAGGGACCCTCTTACTTCGTCCGGCAAGGATTTGGTGCACCTTCAACCCTTTGTGGTTTCTTCAACCTTTTGGTTTCTGTAAGTATGGGGTCTTCGCTTCCTGAGGAACAAAGGAAGCATGTAGATGAATTAGGCTATTTGTTGAAAAAGAATAATACTGAGGTTCCACAGAGAAATCTCTTAAGGCTGGTCCAGGAGATTGCAGCTCAGTGCTTATGGTATCCAAAAGAGGGGTCTTTAAAATTAACTGATTGGGAATGTATAGGGAAAACATTGCATACTGAACCTCGAGCAAAAATATAAGTTTTGCAGGTGTTTATTTATGGTGTCCATTTATGCAGGCATGCGATTGAAAAATTTGGTCACAATGAACTTTCTCTTTTAACACCTCCATCTTCACGTTATACTAATGCTGTCATTTATCCCCCTTCTTCACCTAAATATATGTCTTCAATTCCCCCAGCTCCTGCAGATACAGGGCAAAAGTCTCCTGACTCTATTGTTCAGTCTTCTTTTCAGAAAATGGTTGAGAATTGTAAAAAAGACGCCTCTGTTTCAGGAACAGAACTTGCAGAATTACTGTCTGTTTGTCCAGTACAATATCGTCCTGGTCAGGGGCCACAGCTTGGACTGTAAGTAGCAGAATTGGAGGGTCTGCCTTATCAGATCTTAAGAGAGTTAAAAAAGGCAGTTGCAGACAATGGGTGTGGCACCCAACCAGAATCCAAAACATGCCTTTCCCATCACTCTGACTCCTCCAGCAGTCTCTCTCACTCCTCCCCAACCACAGCCGGTAGCACTGGGATTGATTTAATCACTCAAGAGGAAATTGACTTTAAATTTTCCATGGAAGTTAAAATAGTTCCATCTCAATTTAAAGGTCCTCTTCCTTCAGGATTAGTTGGCTTCATCTTGCCTTGTTCTTCTGCACACAAAAAGGTCTGTTTTGTTGTGCCTGGGGTAATAGATTCAGATTACACTGGTATCCTCAAGATTCAGATTTGGGTGAATCTTCCTCAAGTTCTTCCTTGTAATTCCTCTGTTGCTCAATTGCTTCTTTTTCCACATGAAATCCCCTCTCCTGGTAAAGTAATCGTGGGGATGCAGAATTTGGATTAACTTCTTTATCTGTAGGCTTACTTCATCAGCTGAACTCCTCTCATCCTTTGTTAATGCTCTTCCTTAATAAACAAGCATTTCAAGGGTTATTGGATACTGGAGCTGATGTTACTGTCATCTCCTCCTTACAGTGGCCAGTACAGTGGCCAAAAATGACAGTTTCTTCATTGTGGGGAATAGGAGGTTCTGCAGCTGCTTGGCAGAATGTTCAAGAAATTAATGTTACAACATCTGCTGGTAAGTCCTTTTTCCTACAAGCATACATTAGAGATATTCATACTAATATTTGGGGCCGTGATATCCTTTCTCTTCTTAATGCCCATTTGATTCTCTTCCTCTTAAATGGCTCTGTTCTATGCCGGTTTGGGTGGAACAATGGCCATTATCAAGGGAAAAACTTGCTGTTTTACAACAATTGGTTCAAGTACAATTGGCTGCTGGTCATATAGAACCTTCTAATAGTCCTTGGAATACTCCTGTTTTTGTTATAAAAAAGAAAAATGGGGAATGGCCTTTACAATGTGGTCTACCAAATCCTAACTTAATTCCTAATTTTTATAAATTATTGGTAGTTGATCTTAAAGACTGCTTTTTTACTATACCTCTGCAGCCTCAAGACAAAGAAAAATTTGCATTACTGTCCTAGTTTTTAATAATAGCATGCCCACAAAATGATATCATTGGCGAGTGTTGCCTCAGGGAATGCTTAATTCCCCTACACTTTGTCAATATTTCGTGGATAATGCCCTTCAACCCTTTTGGAATAAATTTCCTTCCGATTTAGTCTATCATTATATGGATGATATATTGATAGCAGCCCTGGATTTTGATGAATCTAAGTTGTTAAAAGAGTTAATGGATATTGTGGCACAACAGGGATTGTATATAGCCTCAGACAAAATTCAAAAGGTAGACCCTTATACCTACTTAGGACACAGAATGTTGCACAATTCCTCCATTCCAATTCTTTCTGAATTACAAGTACAGAAATCATATACATTAGTACAATGGCAAAAATTACTTGGCGTTATTAATTGGGCATGCCCATTCTTCTACATTACAACTGGTGACATGTTGCCCTTATTTCAGTCTTTGAAGGGAGCACAATCACCAGGAGATCTAGTTGTATTAACTGATCTTCAAAGAACATGCCTTCAAGAAATATTGAATAAGTTTAAGCATCGATATGTGGACAGGAACTCATTAGCATAGCTTTCACTCGTACAAAAGTTGAACATGAGCATTTGATGATGATTTCAGAATCATATCAGATAGCCTTTTCTCAATATGTGGGAAACTTGTTGTATTCTTTACCCAAGGATCCTAGAATAGTGGTTACTACTACTTTAAATCTGGCCTTTTCTTCTATTTTTGTGCGAAATCCTATTTCTAAAGCTCTTATAGTCTTTACTGATGGATCACCTACAAGTGGTGTGGTTGTCTGGCAGATTCAATGTCAGGCGGAGCTCCATTCAAAATCCAGGAAAGAAATACTTAGACTCTTTAGTTTAGAGAAAAGATATCTTTGACTGAAAGTGAAGTGGTAGCAACCAAAGAATTCTGAATCTGGGAAATTAGGCACACAATTCACATATACAAAGTGATGGAAGTGTTCCCACCCCCAATAGTTCAGATGACACTTCCAATTAGAAGTTGTGAATAGGATCATGTGGGCATCTTCAGATGATGATGAGGCCTCTGTCCGTTGACCTTGGCATATTTTGATAACGGGTTGCAGTTGCGCAGAGAAAAGAAAGCTAAGCGAGAAATAGAAACCTAACTCTATTGTATGCTTCCCCCCCCATTTACACAACAGAAGAATGTAACACCTCCAGCTCACTTCCCAAACTTTCCCTTCCTCCCCCCGTTTCTTATGACAGCCGAAAGATGCAAAGCAATAGTAGAAGATCTTGAAGGCTGACATTCGGCCCTCCTAGAAAAAGGAAAACCATCAGTCCTAGAGGAGAGAGAGGAGAAAATATAAAGACAATTAATAATCATTCAGCAATTACAAAACAATACACTCCTAAGGCTTATCAGGATACTTGGAACGAAATGCTTTGATCAACTTAGGGGCTTTAACGTCGGTTTCGTTAACCCATTCGGCTTGCGAAGAAGGGAAATGTTTCCAGGCTACAAGATACTGGAGTCGACCCCTCCATTTGTGAGAGTCCAGAATTTCTTTAACTTCAAAATGTTGTTCACCTTCAATCAGTATTGGTATGGGAGGGTCAGCTTGGATGGGTCTTAAATCAGAAGTACGTTCAGGTTTTAACAAACTAACATGGAAAACTGGATGAATTCGTCGAAGAGTTTTGGGTAAGTTCAGCTGGACTGTTACAGGATTTATAATCCGTTCAATCGTGAAAGGACCAACATACTTAGGACCAAGCTTCTTTGACTTTTGAGTGGTCTGCAGGTATCTGGTGGACAGGAAAACCTTGTCGCCCACTTTATATTCTTTGTGTGGGGATCTTTTCTTGTCTGCAAATTTCTTATGAGCTTGATGGGCCTCATCTAATGCTTTGCGTGTCACTAGCCAGTTAAGTTGGAGTTGAGTTATCCATTCATCCAACGAATGGATGTTAGGTTTTTCACGAGGAAGTTCAGGTATGGGAACAAAATCTTGTCCCGAAGCCACTTTAAATGGTGTAAATCCAGTACTACTGTGTACAGAGTTGTTATATGCCACTTCGGCAAATGGTAGTAATTCGGACCAGTTATCTTGTTGATAATTTATGTAACATCTAAGATATTGCTCTAACACTGCGTTAGTCCTCTCACAGGCCCCATTAGTTTGGGGGTGGTGGGCGGAGCTTAACCCCTGGGCGGAACCTATTAACTTCAGGAACTCTTTCCAAAAATTTGAGGTAAACTGGACCCCTCTGTCAGAGATTATGCATTCCGGAACGCCATGTAACCTATAGATATGTGAAATAAACAGTTTAGCCAGCGTCTTAGCAGAGGGAATCTTGGAACAAGGTATGCAATGTACTTGTTTGGAAAACAAATCAGTCACTACCCAGATGACCGTGTTTCCACCACTTTCGGGTAATTCTACTATAAAGTCCATAGAGATTTCTTTCCAGGGAGTTGTTGGTCTAGCTACATTTTGTAACAATCCTACTGGCTTACCAGGAGGTCTCTTTGCCAAAGCACAAATTGGACAGCTAGCTACATAAGCTTCAATGTCCTTCTTTAAAGTAGGCCACCAGAATTGCCGCTTAACCAGATGTAAGGTCTTCACAAATCCGAAATGGCCAGCTGCTTTAGAATCATGAGCCTGTTGTAGTATTTGGCCCCTCAGCACCTGTGGCACATACAACTTGGCCCCCACCCAAGCCAAACCATCTCTAATTGTATAGTCACTTGAATGAGCCAGGAACCATCTTTCTTTTCCCGGAACAACACTGGGGCCACTACTCGGGGTCTAGCAGGTTGAATGAAACCATGTTCCAGATTTTTATCTATAAACAATCTTAGCTCTCCCAATTCCCGTGGGGTCATTGAGTACAACTTTGGTTTCGGGAGCTTCACCCCAGGCAAAATCTCAATAGCACAGTCTGTTGGCCGATGAGGCGGAAGCTCATCCGAGGCCTTCTCACTGAACACTTCTTTTAAATCCCAATATTCTTTGGGAATTTTCTCCTCATCTTTCACGGGCTCAGTACCTGTGGAAGCTATTTCAATTAGGTCCTCAGGCTTCGGCTGGGATCTGGCCCCTCCTCTCGGTCGCTGCTTTGTGCATATGCGCAACAACCCCTTTCTCCAGTTAACCTGGGGGTTCCATTTCCGGAGCCAGGGCAATCCCAGTATTAATGGTTGCTCCATCCCAGGGACCACAATAAAACGCAGGGTCTCATCATGCTTTCCCATGACCATTTCTATAGGTTCCGTGACAAAACGGGCAGGGCAACCTCCAGCCACTGATCCATCTAGTTGGCAAAAGGAAATGGGCATCTTCAAAGGTTTTAGCTTTAGGCCCATTTTCTTCACTACTTCCGTGTTGATTATACACCTTGTGCACCCAGAATCTAACAGGGCTAGCATTTCCCCTTCGACCCCTGAATTGGGTACCCTCAACTTCACCGGAATGGTCATAGGGCCCACGCTTGGACTTACCAGGAAGTCGTCTTCCGAGTCAAAATCCTCCTCCTCAGAGGTCACTGGGGCTTCTGATTCCTGTCCTGTGGGAGGGGCAACCTCTGCTGTCTCTTTCGACTTTAGTGCTGTTTCACGAGGCTTCGCTGGGGACTTTTCAGGTTTCTTTCCTTCCTTTGGCGCCCCCTTTGGCTCCAACCTGACTCTGCAGCTCACAGCCCGGTGACCTTCCTTCCTGCATCGAAAACAGGCCAAGGGGTTGGGTCTTGCCACCACTCCTCCCTTCTGAGGTTTAGGAGCCTCTTGAGGACGTGGGGGGGAAAACTTGCTCCACCCATAACCTCCCCGTCATTTACTTAGGATTAAATCAATCTCCACTTCTTCTGCCAGCAAGTACCACATCTGCAAATCATTGGGGTCTCTTCTAGCAGTGCATCTCTGGTATACATCTTCATTTAAACCATCTTTAAACAGTTCTATCAGGGCTTCTTGGGGCCAGCCTCGGAAATGGCCAGCTAACTGTCTAAATTCTTGGGTGTAGTCAGCCACAGACCTCCGCCCCTGTTTTATGGTTTTCATCCTAATTCGGGCCTTGCGCTCTGCCAATGGGTCCTCAAATCTAGCCCGCAGTGCAGCCATGAATAGGTTATAATTCAGCAACTGAGGAGCATTATCATTATGCAAGGTCATCATCCACTCTGCCGCTATTCCCTCCAGAGCCCTGGTAACACACCTCACTTTGGCTGCTTCTGAGGGAAAATCCTTCCCATATTCTTCCATATGGCTCCAAACTTGAGCTAGGAAAAATCCCAAGGTTTTGGGATTCCCCCCCCCCCATATTTTACTTCTAACGGAGGCAGCCTAGGAGCTCTATGCCTTCTAGGAATCACACCTCCCGCTGAAGGCCCCGGGGCTGCTGCTGGATCGGGTTGATTTATGGGAGAGGGAGCTGCTCTGCTTCTTCTGGCTGGGGCTACTTCCCCTCCCCCTTCATACCTTTGTGCAGCTTCGGGTTGTTCAAAGGCTTCATTAAGGAGTCTCCTGGCTTGATCCAGCAAGAGTTCCCTCTTTTCCTTCTCTTGCCAAGACTCCTCTTTTCCACGCCGGCAGGTAGTTGTGACCCCGGGGGGGGGGGGTCCTTCTCCGGATCTTTCCAACCAACTCCCACCGACCATCTGGGCTTCACAGCAGGATCCTCTTCCAAACTGAGCTCTGCTAGCGATTGGGCCTCCTGCACCAGCACAGAATCTTGCCCTCCAATGGCTCCCGGATCCTCTTGGTCACTATTTGAAGATGACATGATGTCCAGGCCCCCTCAGAAGAAAATTGGGCATTCTCTTTGGGTGGGCAGGTGGGGGAGATTCAGAATAATGTCAGGCGGAGCTCCATTCAAAATCCAGGAAAGAAATACTTAGACTCTTTAGTTTAGAGAAAAGATATCTTTTACTGAAAGTGAAGTGGTAGTAACCAAAGAATTCTGAATCTGAGAAATTAGGCGCACAATTCACATATACAAAGTGATGGAAATGTTCCCACCCCCAATAGTTCAGATGACACTTCCAATTAGAAGTTGTGAATAGGATCATGTGGGCATCTTCAGATGATGATGAGGCCTCTGTCCGTTGACCTTGGCATATTTTGATAACGGGTTGCAGTTGCGCAGAGAAAAGAAAGCTAAGCGAGAAATAGAAACCTAATTCTATTGTATGTTTCCCCCCCTATTTACACAACAGAAGAATGTAACACCTCCAGCTCACTTCCCAAACTTTCCCTTCCTCCCCTTCCCCCCCCCCCCCCCCCCC
>BLBF01000022.1:7959540-7969949 GCA_015471245.1 Laticauda colubrina | reverse complement strand
TCCGGATCTTTCCAACCAACTCCCACCGACCATCTGGGCTTCACAGCAGGATCCTCTTCCAAACTGAGCTCTGCTAGCGATTGGGCCTCCTGCACCAGCACAGAATCTTGCCCTCCAATGGCTCCCGGATCCTCTTGGTCACTATTTGAAGATGACATGATGTCCAGGCCCCCTCAGAAGAAAATTGGGCATTCTCTTTGGGTGGGCAGGTGGGGGAGATTCAGAATAATGTCAGGCGGAGCTCCATTCAAAATCCAGGAAAGAAATACTTAGACTCTTTAGTTTAGAGAAAAGATATCTTTTACTGAAAGTGAAGTGGTAGTAACCAAAGAATTCTGAATCTGAGAAATTAGGCGCACAATTCACATATACAAAGTGATGGAAATGTTCCCACCCCCAATAGTTCAGATGACACTTCCAATTAGAAGTTGTGAATAGGATCATGTGGGCATCTTCAGATGATGATGAGGCCTCTGTCCGTTGACCTTGGCATATTTTGATAACGGGTTGCAGTTGCGCAGAGAAAAGAAAGCTAAGCGAGAAATAGAAACCTAATTCTATTGTATGTTTCCCCCCCTATTTACACAACAGAAGAATGTAACACCTCCAGCTCACTTCCCAAACTTTCCCTTCCCCCCCCTTCCCCCCCCCCCCCCCGTTTCTTATGACAGCCGAAAGATGCAAAACAATAGTAGAAGATCTTGAAGGCTGACATTCAACAACAATGGTAATCTAAATTTACTGCCATGCAGACTTTAGCTCAACGTGCTGAGCTGGCTGCTGTGATTTTGGCTTTACAATTGTTCAATGACCAACCTATTAATTTGATCATTGATACTCAGTATGTGTATTTAGCTATGCAATCTCTTCCTTTTTCTTATTGTGCTCTCTCTTTGGATAAGAATTTGTTATCCTTGTTTTTATCTTTAAAGAATAGTTTGGAAATTCGCTTGTATTCTTTGTATGTTGAACACATTCGAAGTCATACTCCCTTTACTAATGCCTTGACTGAAGGAAATCGAAAGGCAGATGAATCCTTAAAAGATGTTGCCTCTTTCTTTGTTGATCCTGTTGATAGTCATTCTTATTTTCATCAAAATGCCAAATTGCTTGCAAAGCAATTTAAAATTTCACTATCTCAAGCCTGGGATATTGTCTGTGCTTGTCCAGCTTGTCAGCAACTGGCAGTTCCCTTTCCAGTGGGTGTCAACCCACAAGGAACCCAAGCTAATCAAATTTGGCAAATGGATGTAATTCAGTTTTCAACCTTTAAGCCATACTGTTATCTTCACACGTCTATTGACACTCATTCACATTTCCTTTGGGTTACTGTTTCAAAACATGAATGTACTTCAGATGTTATTTCTTATTGCCTATCCTCTTTTGCTGTAATGGGTCGGCCTTCTCAGTTGAAAACTGACAATGGCCCCACTTATATCAGTAAGGAATTTCAAACCTTTTGTCAGAAATGGAATATTACTTTAGTGCACAGAATTCCTTACAACTCTCAGGGTCAAGCTATAGTTGAGCGAGATCATCGTACTTTTAAGGCATTGCTTCAGAAACAATTACAAACTGAGTTTGGCCCTTACCATTTGTGAAAGATTCAAAATCTCATTGCTGCAGCATTATATACTTGACATTATTTCACCTTTTTAGATTCTCTTGAAGACTCACCTGTTAATTTGCATTTCCGAACTACTGAATCTTTAGCAAGGCCTTTGGTAAAGTATCGCCAAGCTCCAGATCCAACCTGGAAAGGCTCTACACTACTGATAACCTGGGGTCGCGGTTACACTGCCGTGGAAGATCCTTCTACTGGACAAGCAGTGTAGGTTCCAGTGCATGGCATGGCATCAGAGCCTTCACAACCCGATTCCGGATTTCAATCTTCACCTGAGCACGGAAGTCTGTCTTCCAAGGTTGATGCGCCCGCAACCCATCACTTGGGGCCAGGTTAAATCTACTACATATCAGGCTCAACAACAGCTGCAGCAGGCCTCATTACCTCAGACTCCTGAAAATCTTGTTGCTGCTGTTTTTGTTATTATTACTGCTAATTCTGTTACAATTTTACTTTGTATTTTCTTGTTTATGGTTAATGGTGTTTCTGCTCAAAATCTGACGTCTGTGGTTCGTCTTAACCCTAATTTGTGGATTCGTCATGCCCAATACATGTTTTGACCCATGGCACAAATATTACTTTATACTATGAGCCCCCAATGGCATTTGGTCAAATTTCTTTTACCCCTAACTTGATCATGTCTTCTACATTTATTGTCTCACAACTACAATCTATTTCACACTCCTGGCTATTTTCTAAAAGCCCTATGCAATTGAATTCTGTCCGTTGGTGTTACTTGAAAGTTAGTCAATTTACAAGGGGTCTGTGTTTCTGTTCTCACGCAAAACACTCTTGGCTTCATAATTGGTCTGATTATGATGCTGCCCAGCACATATTTAAAAAGCTAGGGAATTATAATTATTGTTCTGACTACTATTGGTTGTCAGATACCTTTAATTCTTCTTTACATAAAATTAATATAGCTCCTGATATGTATCCTGACAATTTTCCCATTTTTAATGCCTCTGATCAATCTAAGACAGGATCGATATGCTCTGGTTGGCAGCTTAAGGATCCTAATATGTGGTTCTTTTTTGATAAATATGCTACTAATGTTCATCCTCAGAATTATCAATGTGCAACTATAGGTTATTTTACTCTACCTGTTCAAATAGGTATGCTCCCATCAACTCGACAGCGGCGTTCCTCTCTGGGGCCTACATGTAATGATGAAGTCATTATTGACACACAATTGTCTTCTGGTTCTACATTTGGCCGTGCATTGGCAGGGGCCGTTACAGGAGTCCTTACTGTAGGCTCTTATCCTGGCATAATTGCTCAAGAAAACAGATGATCTATTCTTGGTCTCACATGCAGACTTGAAAAATCCATCAATGCTACCGCTGCTATTATTTGTGATTTGCAGCATGAAATAGAAGACTTAAATCAAGATGTCTTACAGCAGTGTTTTGCCATGGACTATCTTTTAGCCCGTCAGGGAGGGTTCTGTACGTTAGTTGGACGCCGTGGATGTGCTGTGCATTTTCATTCTTTGAATAAAACTATTGAGGATGAGCTTGCCAATTTACAATCATACATTCAAAATAATATCCATGCTCATTACTCACCTTTTGAGTGGCTAACCAATTGGTTCCCTGATTGGTCTTGGCTCAGACAGCTTTTGTTTTATGTTATAATTATTATTATTGTACTAATTGCAACCTGTTGTTTTATTCAATGTATTCCAAATTGATTCACATTGTTTCATCCTGCTTCCCCCTCTCTTAATCCTCTACAATTGCGATACATTCATAAATCTTTGAATCCTCCATTTAAGATAAAAACGGAGATATGTAGAGTTGTAATTGCAGGAATGTTCTTATCTCAGATGGCAAACCTCAGATAAAGAATGTTTACAAGCAATTACAACTCAGGCAAACAAAGTCACTAATCTAAAGGAGGATTAGAGAGAGGAAGTAAACATATGTTAGGCTTTAGCTAGAGATAATTAATTGTGTTAATTACTATTATGCTAAACAGTAACAAAAGTTAAGCAGTAACCAAAGTTAACCAATGAGGATAACTAAAAATGTGTATAAATGCAAGACTATACTCCAATAAAGATCATCATGATCCAGTTGTTCATGATCAATCAACTTGACTGTCTTGTCATGACAACAGAAGTCTATCCCTACTTTTATGTGAGCAACACATTAAAAAAAAAAAACCAAGCAGAGATTCAGTCACACTATTGCAACTACCATCTCAACCCTTTGTATCATATCCTACAGCTGTCCCAGAGCATAGCCTCAGTTTGACCCAACTATTCCCATGCTAACTTATGCAAGCTAGGAATTCTAATTTCATGACTGTCTTCAAACCACATCCCATCAACTAGGAGGAAATGCACTGTACCAACAGTGAGACAACGACACTCAGGAGAAGTAAATTGTATTGGTTTTATTTCTACCAAGGTGTTTGCTCTTGCTTAGTGTTCACAAGCTGCACTAAAGATAGTCTAATCATGACATTCAATACATCTGGTGCCACCACTGAGAATATTCATACTGCAGTTGGGATGTTGGGTGGGCCTTTAAAAATATTTCCAAAGATGACCAAAATATAGTCCTTCAAAGATGCCAGGTTTTACAGTTCTTCTACCCTGCAGCCATGACAAACCAAGATACTTTCCTTTTTTCTTCCATAAATGTTATTACATTCCATTATAAGATAAAACACTGAAGAAACAAAAATTAGGAGAGAGAGGGAGGAGAGAGGAAGGGAGGGACTGAGGGTTGGAGAAAGACAGGGAGAGGGAGAGAGGGAGGGAGGGAGAGGGAGAGGGGAGAGAGGGAGGGAGGCAGAGAGAGAGGGAGGGAGAGGGAGAGAAGGAGAGAGAGTGAGAGGGAGGGAGGGAGATTGAGAAAGAGGGAGAGAGATGAAGGGAGGAGGGAGAGACACGGAGGGAAGGGGGAAAGAGAGAGATGACTTCTGACTGTTTGCAGTGCAATAAAATACAAAAAAATAAATACAATTGCAACCTTTTTCATGACCCTTCACAACATTTCAAACCATATCTATCATGACGAAATCATCCTAATATCAAAACCTAAAATCAAAAGTTTTATTTTATTTTATTTTTTAGTTTCAAGCAAGAAGTCCATAAATTGTTTCCAAGTAGAAACAATTCTAGATAAATCCTTCTCTTTGATTAGATCAGTCAGTTTTGCCCTCATCCTTGCTACCTGGATCACTTTAGATCCACTCTTGCATTGTGGGGAAACAAAGATGCTTTCTTGAATAGAGCAACACTCATCTTCTTCTAAGATTGTCCTGACTCAGCAAAAGATAACAATGGTGTGTTTTAGATGACAACACAAAAGTAGAATGTAATTTCAGGAATTTGCTGTGCGTTGGTATATAGGCACACACATGCACACATTGTCATAGATAACCTCATCTGTATTATATGGTTTTAATTACTCTGGATTAAGAGCAGCCTTTTACTGCATCTTTACTTGCACAGACTTGACTTGGTGAAGAGGGACCAAAGATCTGCAGAGCTCCTTCCTGCTCCCAAATGGCTGTTTCCCAACAAATGAAATTTCAGAGAGTGAAGCAATTCATTTCCTGTCCTGCTGTGAATTTATGGCCAGCTTCCTCCTATTGAGACATCAACCAAAGGAAGATTTCACAAGGAAAGGAAGAGTCAACGACAATTAGAAATCCAATTAGAAATCTGTGTTGAATTCTGTTATGCTCCTTTCCCAGAGACAGGGACCAAAGGTTAGGTCCTGAAAATACCAGTGTGGAGAAGGGAATTTGGAAAAAGAGAGAAAAGTGAATAAGGAATTGAAGAAATTCCAAGTGGAGTAGAATGGACACTGATGAGAGATGTCTGCTGTGGTACAAAAGGATTCACAAACAGATCTGCAAACTGTTGGAAGTGTGATCATGAACAGGGAACTTTTTTCCATAAGTGGTGGACCTGCCCTAACACTAAGAATTATTGGCACAAAATTAAGAATTGGCTTGAAGAAATTATAAAACAGAAAATTGAATTGAAACCAGAGATATTTCTATCGGGGATATTAAGAGATAAAAACTGGCCAAAAAAATTTCAATATATCACACTCCATATAATAACTGCAGCAAGAATTGCCTATGTGCAGAATTGGAAAGGTGATAATATTCCTTCCGACACATGATAACAAGAAAAAAGGTTTAGAACGTGGAGAGATGGAAATGCTATCAATGGAAATGAAAGAGAGAGAAGAAACAGAGTATTATGAGATCTGGAACCCTATGGTACAAAAATGGCTAGAAGGTAAATGTAAAGTAGGTAAATAAAAGAAAGGCAGGAATTTTGGTAAGATGAAATAATACTGTGTATAACTATGTAAATAAATTTGTAAATATATGAATAGATGCCTTAAAATTGAATGCAGAAATAACTATAACAATACTTAGTAATCAGTGATGGCTAACCTTTTCCATGTTGCATGCCAAAAGTGCGCTTACATGCCTGTACCCATGATGCAATGCACACTTGACTATCCCCACTCCCTGCACATGTGTGTGCAACCCCATGTGTGTGCACTGCATGCCTCTGCTCATGTGCACACAACCCCCCATATTCCACATGCCTCTGTGCATGCGTGCGCATCTCTCACATGCCCCTCTCCCCACATGCATGCACAGCAGATACCTGACAATCAGCTGGCTGGCAGGGCCACACGCATGTGCAGTGGGGCTCTTCCGGGTGACCTCTCCAGCAGAAGTGGCTCTACATGCCACTTCCGGCACACATGCCATAGGTTCGCCATCACGGACCTACGTGTTTAGGAATATGTCAATGTGAGTGAACACTGTTAGGAACAGGGGTGGGAATCTACCAGTTCGCGCCTATTTGCTAGAACTGGTTGTTAACATTCTAAGCAGTTCGGAGAACCGGTTGTTTGAAGGAATTCCTGGCCTAATCCTGTAAGGAAGGCAGGAAGGAAACATTCTGGTGTTGCTTACAGAAACTGCCTCTCCGTTAACCCTTATTACATTCTTGGCAGGACTAGACTTCCTGTCTCAGGAACTTCTCTGGAGGTTTTTTTTCCCTTCCTTTGCTGGTACTTTGCTTGTGTGTTGTCAAAGTTACAATGGCACTGAAAAAAGTGACTTATGACCGTTTTTCACACTTACAACTGTTGCAGCATCCCTACAGTCACGAGAGGCCAGGCGGGGAGATGCGTGCCTCGATGTGAGTGATATTGAGTTGGCCACACCCAGCCAATAACATGACCACCAAGCCATGCCCACCAACTAAGCCACACCCACAGAACCAGTTGTTAAAAAATGTGAATCTCACCCCTGGTTAGGAACGTGCTGTAACCAGCGGAAATATGTTTTTAATTACGGGGTGGGGGTGGGGTGGGAAGGAATCACCAAAGATGGGGTCTATTAAGGCCAAGAGAGATGGAGATCGCCCTTTTGGGTTCCTCCATGAATTCTTGAGTCATGGGGAGAAATTGCTCCCCGATAGCACAGCTATGAGAAAAGAGCGTGGACAAACGGTTTGGATCGCATATTCATCAGTCTCCCAGGTCGAACCTCAAGAGGTTCAGCAGCCAGGACACGAGGCTCGTTTCAGCGCTTCTCAAGGCTCTTGTCTCCCAGGTTGTCAGCCTGTCGTGGTGTTCACACGTGAAGGCGTGAAGTGCCGACAACATCTGCGGATTCGCCCCGGGCTGGAACCACCATGGACAGCTCACTGAGTCTCGCCAGCCGGGCCCAAGGCGCGCTCGCTCGCTCGCTCGCTCTCCTGCGCTCCGGAGCCTCCGCGCTTTTCTTGCACACGCAACTCCTTTGGGGTTTGGCCATGTCCCCGGTCTGCACAATCGAGGAATTGCCAACAGCGCTCGGCACCAGCTAAAAATAGAAGGGACGGCTTTTCCAAATGCAATAAAACCGACGCTTTCAATCTTCCTCAAGATTGAAAGAGGTTCATTAAAAGACCTGCAAAGGGGGGGGGGGGTTGTTGTGGACCAGATTTAAAAAAAACAACAGCAACTTGGTAACATACCTTTCCTTTCTCTTTCCCTGCTCTTCCTTCCTTCTCTTTTTTCCGTTTCCCTTCCCTTCCTTTCCTTCCCCTCCCTATTTCCCTTCCTTCCTTCCCTTCCTCTTCCCTTTCCCTGCTCTTCCCTTCCCTCCCCATTTCCTTCCCACCCCCTCTCTTCTCCTTTCCTTTCCTCTCCTCTCTTCCTTTCCCCTTCCTTATTTCCTTCCTTCCTTCTTCCCCCCCCCCCTCTCCTTTCTCCCACCTGTCTGTTGCTAGACATCCCACAGCAGAGTGTGTTGCACGAAAACGATCCTTGGGGACAATAAGCAACACCATTCAGGTTCCAGCCAGTGCGGCCCGATTCTTCATCCTCGGAAAAGAGGCAACCTGTTTTACAATGCAAAGCAAGGAAGGGCAGGAGGCTCTCCCTCGTGTTCACGGGAATAGCGGGGCTGGGGGAGGTAGGAAGAGAGGGGGAAGAGTGGCTGATCACAGCAGGCTACCCGTGGGAGAACAATCCCTTCCGAGCAGAAGTGAGAAATCAACCGACATTTTTGCAAGGCATCAAATGCCCCCCAAGTCAAAGATTCTCCCTGTGTGTGTGTGTGTGTGTGTGTGAGAGAGAGAGAGAGAGAGAGAGAGAGAGAGAGAGAGAGAGACTAGTAAAACCACTTTGGTTGCTTGTGTAAAGTTTTAAGAATAGGCAGCTCTGCCGAGCCCCGTGCTGACACCTACGCTGCCACGTTAAGAGCCTGAGGTTTGAAATTTTGGGGAAACCCAGGACAGCGGTCTGTCTCTCCCGCCTGTTTGGGGGAGAAGGTTTCCCCGAATCCAGAAATTCCCCCTTTCTGGCGGGCAATATGTGAGACCCTGTCAGGCAAAAGGAGGGAAATGAAAGGGAGCATCCAGATTTTTTTTTTAATCCCGTTTTTTTTTTTTTTTTTACTGCACGGATTCAAAATGTGAAGCCCCTTCCCCTCTCTTGCCCTCGGAAGTTGTGGAAGCTTCATCACTTGAGACCTTCAAAAAGAGATTGGGCTGCCATTTGTCAGTAATGTTGTAGGGTCTCCCGCTTGGGCGGAGGGGTTGGACTAGATGACCTACAAGCTCCTTTCTAACTCTAATTATCTGTTATCTGCTTCGGGGCGCCCCTCTATTGGATCTAAGAGTTAGCCTCAATTTCCCGAGTCCAAGCTTCGAAAGGGCCCCTTCTCCATACCCCCCAAAAAGGGGACGGATCGATTGGGTAGCCCCCCCCCCTCCCCATTAATGAGGCTGTGCTACTGTCCCTGCAAGGTGGGGTGGGGGGAACGGGGTGTATGTGGACTAGATGGTCTGTAAGCCCCCTCCCGACTTTTCCAATTCTAGGATCCAGTCCCAGAACCGCGATCTGGCAGCGGAGCAGCCGGGGGTGGGGATGGGAAGCGCCCCTTGTCCTCCCCATCGGGACTCGGCGCGCAAGGCAGGCAGGCAGGTGGAAAACCCTATAGAGGATCCCCCCCCCCCCCCCCCCCCCTCCCCACCAACACCATCCCGCCGATCCCGAGTTGGCGCGCCCTCGACCAATGGCCCAGCGAGACAGCCCCTCCCCTCGCGCCGCGATTGGCTGAACCCTAAGAGGGGTGCGCGGGCCGGTTCCTCTCGAGGCTTAAGGCGAGGGAGGGGGGGGGTGTCGCCCCCCCCAGCCCCCCCCCCCCCACCTACCCCACCCCCGGCCGGGGTCCTACAAAGGCTCGCGATCCCGCCTGGCTCCTTCAGTAGGTTCCGAGAGGGAGCGACGAGACGCACCTGCTCCGCTCGAGTCCCTTTCTGGAGATCAGGAAGGGAGGGGAGAAGACGCCCCCCCCTCCCCCGAGAGCTCAAGCTTGACCAACTGCGGAAGAAACCCTTCCGTCCCGCCTCGGAGAGACGCCCTGCCCTGCCCTGCCCTGCCCGGCCCTGCCCGGCCCTGCCCTGCTTTGAAGGGGAGAGCGCGCAAGGAAGAAGAGGAAGAGGAGGAACGGCCATGGCAAAGGTGAAGGCTGGAGAGCGGGGGAAAACGGGGTGCGCGTCCCCACGGTTTGACTGAATTGATTTCCAAACGCCCAATGTTTCCACCGCCGGTTGTTTGGTGACTCTCTGTGCCCAGCATCGAGTGGTACCCATGGGGAGCAGCGTGGGAAGGAATGGACGGGAAGGGCGCAGCGAGGGATGCCGAGAGGGGGAACCGATGCCATTCCTTTTCAGAGGGCCACGCACAGCCCCGCCAAAAAGAGCTCCGTCGGCCTCTGGCGGACGAAGAAGAGGGTCTTCATTTTGGAGCTCTCGCCCTCTCAATCAGGAGGCTTAGAAGACCGATCCTAGGTGGAGGCTCATCTTGGGAATATAGATTCTCCTGCTCGAGCGAGGGAGAGGGCGGGTTGGACTAGATGACCTCCGGGATCCCTTCCAGTTCTTGTTAGCCTGACGGTTTCTTTGCAAGGCACTCGCCCTTGCCGGCCACAGGGACCGGCAAATCGGGCAGACCGCTTTCCGAGCTTGTCACGAGATATTATAGCCCCCCCCCCCACACACACACACAGATTCTCTCCAGATTCTCGGGACGTTTGAGCCAGGGTGCGCGAGGTTCTTAGGTCAGAGAAACCAGCCAACGCCTGAACGCGGTCCGAGAGATAAGTTGAGCCCGAAAACTCCTTTCTGTATCGGGTTGGGGAGCTGGAGAGCTGTGTTCTCATGACGCGCTGGACGAGAATAGGATAGGATAGGATAGGATAGGATAGGATAGGATAGGATAGGATAGGATAGGATAGGATA
>BLBF01000022.1:7938464-7959252 GCA_015471245.1 Laticauda colubrina | reverse complement strand
ATAGGATAGGATAGGATAGGATAGGATAGGATAGGATAGGATAGGATAGGATAGAACAAAACAGAACAGAACAGAATAGAATACAATAGAATAGAATAGAATGGAAAATATGGAATGGATTAGAATGGAATTGAATAGAATGGAAAATATGGAATGGATCAGAATAGAATAGAATAGAATAGAATAGAATAGAATAGAATAGAATAGAATAGAATAGAATAGAAAATATGGACTGAAGTGGACTAGAATAGAACAGAACAGAATACAATTTTATTACGGTCATAGACCAGCAATAGACATCACTATTTACAATACTTTTTTTTACAAAAACTATTCGAGAACATGTATTTTCTTAGCAGAGATGTTATTATCCACTATTAATGTACTTGTGTAAGTCGTGATGTCTATTGCTGGTCTATGACCGAAATAAAGGGAGATCCTATTCGCCCGAAGGCTGAATACAGGGAACAATTGTACGTCGGGAGCGTTCACACGATACGCCAGGCGGACGAGGGCTACCAAGTCTTCGCACGGTTCGCCTTTGGGGCGGCGAACCGGCCCTTCGGCGGTCCTTCTGTTCCAAAGGCCAAGAAGGCTGCGCTGACCCGACTGCCTCTCTGGCACGGAGTCGCGGGGGGGGGGGGGGAAGGGGGGGAGGGGGACGGCCCTTGACCGCAGCGGCTGGCAGCTCCTCAGAGAACCGAAGCCTCCCATCCACCTCCCGCCCCTCGCCAGCCAGCCAGCCAGACACTCGGGGAGGGCAGCCTGTGCTTCGCCGTGGCCTCGTTTTCCAGGGTCTCACTTGGAGGGCGCCGTGATGTACACCCGACACCCTGATAAGGGATGTGCAGCTTTTCAGAGCCCCCGGGCGGCTTTTGCTCAGCCAGACGGGCCTCGTGGAAGAATTGGGCTTGGGGGGTGGGGGAGGCTGGCCAGTCTCCAGCTGTGCACAGCTGGCGGGCGGGGGCGCCGCAGAGGACGTACCACCTGCCGCCCTCCCAACACTTTTGTGCAGACCCTGGGAAGAATAACGGGAGGGGGTTCTCTCCCCAGCCACAGTAACTGGACCAGCATTGCTTTTGCTTGGACTCGTTGACTGGCCGGAGGGGACCCGGGCACGGTGTGGCCGGGCATTCGAGGCGGGGCCCTTGACCGGCCCTTCCCCAGAATCGATCTGTTGAAGTTTGGGACTTTGATGCCACGTTCCCCTGCCAGGAAGGCAGGACTCGAGGGTGTGGGAGTCCAGAGCATGGACGGCCAGGTAGCTCTTTCTCCCAGTTCCGGTCATTCTGCACCATTCGTTCCTGGAGGGCGAGGCTGGGAGCGGGGCTTGGGTGCTGCTGCTCCAGGGTGCCTGGCGGGGAAGGTACATCCGACCGGGACTCTGGCAGCCACTCTGCCCCCATCGAGGACTCTGCCTTCTTTCAACCTTCCCGGTCCCAAACGTTTGGCCTCGCGGAGGCTCGGTCGGGCAAGGAAAGAGCTCGGGACCGCCCCTGCCGCGCTAGGTTTCTGCGTGCAGGGAGTGAGCCTCGGACGCTCTTGGTGGGCAGCCTCTGCCCAGTGCCTCGGTTCAGCCTGTCTGCCCGGATCCTCGGCGTGAGTGACAGGGCCGAGTCGGCCCCTCCTGGCCTCTTCTTCCCCAAGGGTTGTGGGTGGTCCCACTCCCCGCTTGCCAGGGCCCAATGGAGGCGGGCAGCAGCGGGGTGGCTGCTCCTTTCTTGGCTTCCCAAGCTGGCCTCCTCCTCCCCCCCCCCTCCTCCTCCTCCTCCTCCTCCCCTTCCCATCCCATGGCGATCCAGAGGGAGGGTAGAAGCTCGGGATCTGAGCAAGGTACGGGACGGGAAGCCCTCCTGCTGGCCGGAGGGTTTCCCCCTTCCTCCTCCTCCTCCTCCTCCTCGAAGGGGCGTCCCGCGCCTCCTCTGCTCTCCCTTGCTCCACGCCTGGGAGGTTGGCTGGCGTTTGGGGGCGGGGAGCCCACGCCTGGCGCCCTCCCTCCTTCCCCCCCCCCCCCCCCCCAAACCTCCCCGTTCTCCTGGCGTCCCGCTCCATTCGCTCAGCGCCACTTCTCCTTGCAGGTCCCGAAGATCCGCCGGAAAACGACCATGTTCCCCAGACACTTCCAGCAGTGGAGTTTCATGGTCTTCTTGTTGAGTTACTGCCTGCCGTCCTCCGGCCGATCCCTGGAAGGCCACGGGAGCGGACGCCGATTGTGAGTCGCTCTTTCTCTTCCTTCCCTGTTCCCGAGCCGGCGGGGAGGGAGGGCTTCGGGCCACCACCGAGACCCCCTCGACTTTGGATGCCCCGCCGTAGCTTCCAAAAACGACCGGGCAGCCTTGGATTTCCTTTGCTCAGCTCGCGAAGCGATTGGCTCAGAGCAAGAGTCAAGTTTAAAAAAAAAAAAAAAAAAAATCTCCCCTTTGAAATAAAAAAAATCCCGAGGGGTGAATTGAAGGAAAGAACGCGTCGGGTGGAGGGTTGCTTTCCTAAACCAACCCTGAATTTTTTTTAATCTTTTCTTCCCCCCCCCTTTTTTTTTTTCCCCCCCTCTCTGTCTCCTTTCACTTTTTGAATCGGGAAAAGTTACTTGGCGGGGTAGCACTTATTTTTAGACCAAGGGTCTTCAAATTTGGCAAATTGGAGACTTGTGGACTTCCACTCCCAGAATTCCTGAGCTAACCTGACTGGAGGAGGAATTCTGGGAGCTGAAGTCCACAAGTAATAAAGCTGCCAAGGTTGGAGACCCCTGCTTTAGGGAAACGGAGAGCCAGGTAGGGCCAAAACGATCGTCCCACCGCTCGTTTTGACTTGTGTCAAAAGAACAAGAGCTGTCCTGAAGAGACGTGGGGAGTGTGTGAAGGAGAGAGGGGGGGGGGCAAAGGAGAGGGAGTGTGGGAGAGGGAGAGAGAGATGGAGAGAGAGGGAGGGAGGGAGGAGAAGGAGTGGGAGAGAGAGAGAGAGAGAGTGGGAGGAGAGGGAGAGGGAGAGAAAGGAGGGGAGTGTCAGAGTAGAGCCTCAAGTGTGTACGTTTACATGAGCTGGGAAATAGCATTTTTATTACAAACAACCATCGCAGGAGTATTGTATAGTCTTCGGATGCTAAAAGACGGTCATGGGCGCATTGGCACGGATCCCAGAAACGTGGAGAGCGCCCTGGAGAATAAATATGCTTAAATCGCGGCTTTTTCAACCCTCCATTGAGGGTTTGTGCCAATGAGCAGGAAATTTAACTTTTGGGTTAAACTACTGATGGAGAGAGACATACGAGACAGTGGGCTGAGAGGAAACAGGAAAACGGATCCCTGGCTCCAATTCTGAGGTGCTCAAATGCCCCCCCCCCTGCTTATTAATAACACCAGTCAGATCACTGGAGTGTAGGATGAACCAACCAGATCGATAAAATCCACCCTGCAATCTTGTCGCCATGCTGGATGCGCAGTTCTATGCTTGTACTTAATTCTTTGTTAGATGATATGGGGAGTTGGGAATAAAGTTACCAGTTTAGTAGATGAATTGCAGGCAGTCTATGAAATGTAGGAAAAAGTTAAACCTTGAAACAAGTTTTTCCTTGGAGGCGAATTAGGGAAGGGTCCTTGGGTGCTCTGGGAGCTTCGGCTGTTTTCTTGGCAGACGTTTCATTCCCCAAACTAGGTAACGAGAGTTGCGGCTTGTTCTCACGATGCAGAAACTCCCGGGTGGAATCTTCACGGATTCTTTCCCCTTGTGCGAACTATTCACGGATTAGAATGAAGTCTGTATAAACCTTGGCGTGGGTCACGCACCACTTTCCTTCCGAAACAGTAGTCCTTCTTCTACCTCTCTTCTAAACACGGCTGCCAAATTTGCACTTGTTCCCTTTCATAGCCCTACTGAAAACCCACCGGCTGAGCTCCTAATTCTCGAACAGACCCGAGAGAAGTCAGATGTTGCCCCAAAAGAACATCTGGCTTTGACCGTGATGGATGCGTAACTCAGCATCAATCCACCAGGCTCGTGCTCAGAGCAATAACTTCCTAGCAAGGTTTCCATCCCACATTCTGGAAACAAAGAACGTGGTACTTTCAGGTTCCCCTAACAATTGTAGAAAAAAAAAGCAAGCCAAAGAACTTGGAAAAGCAGAAGGTATTATACAGTGCTGCAAAGTACAGTCACCTTCCTTAAGTCCTTAAACAGGAGGGAGGGAGGGAAGCAGGGCAAAGGAACAGAGAGCCCTTTCTGCTGAACTTAGGGGAGATCAAGAGTGACCACTGCTTAGTGAGGGTTGGTTAACCATGTTCCCGTTGGGGATAGCCAGTTTAGCCCCAAGACCATGGGGATGATGTTTTCAAGGTTGTGTACATGAGAGTGAATTATAACTCTGTGAACCCGGTGTGCCATGTATACAGTAATTTGTGTGAGTGCTTTTGGGCAGCGAGAAACCGTAAAGTCTCAACTCTTCACTCTAAATTGCTCACCGCACCACATGTTAACATGGCATTAACTGCCTCTGGTTTGGGGTCAGGCAATTTCTCATTACAGGCTGGAAAGAGACCTCTAGCGGGATAGCGAAAACACTTCCCCCCCCCGAAAAAAAATTTTTTTTTCTGTCTTCAGGGCTCTATTTTTAGAAATGGTGTATTTCTTCTAGAAAGGGTAGTATTTCTTCAGCCACTCTGGAGATTCGGTTTAGATCAGGAGTTTTCTTTATTTATTTGATTTGCTAATTGCTTACAAGATAATAGGCATAGGTATAAACATGAGGGAGAATACAGGAAATAGGTACGAATAAATGGGGACAATAGAATAGGGACGATAGGCACAATTTTGCACTTATGCATGCCCCGTGTTTTCTCCAGTTCTCACTCCTCCTCATGGTTACAGGAGGTAGAGGGGAGGGAGAAAACAATGTGGGGAGGTGGATTTTAAAAGAATATTTGGCCCCAGTAGCAAGTTATCTTATGGGTCCTTGTAGATTGGCGGTGTAATATTCATTCCTGCATCTATCCCACAGCAGACATTTGCAAAATGGTTAGAGTTTTGCCTTCTGCTGCCTGAAAGAATGAGGTGGAATTGGGGATTTTTATTTTTGGGGGGTCCCTGGTGCTCTCTGAGATTGGTTTCCCTGATGATGTTACCTAATTGGGTAATAAAACATAATAAATAATAAAATAAGTCTGCAAGAAAATAACCAAGCTCGGAGAGTGCCAAGGACCCCCTAGTTCAACTCTGAGCAACAAATATTCTTTTTATCTTTTCACCAAAGTGGGGCACAAGAGCCATTGGCAAAGTTGCGCTTAGTCTTCCTTGTGAGGGTGGCAAAGAGATTTCCCCCCTCCCTTTCTACTTAGTCTCCCTCTAAAGTTCCCTGAAGGAATGGGGTCTCTAACCACCTTGACTGAAATCATGGCACACCGATGCTACCTCTGTCTTCATGATCATTCTTAATCCTGATGCAACATGTTTAGTCACTTAAACAGCGACCTCAGTAGAATAGCTGGGTAAAGGAACTTTTCATGCACAATTGTTTTAAAGCATGTAGCTTGATATTATCTATAGACAAAATCTTCCTCTTCGAGAATAGCACCAGGTATTGAGATACAAAATTGTTAAAAAAAAAAAAAACAACTCAAATGTTCATGCTAAGGAACATGGAGATTTCTGAATTCAGCTAATTGAGTTTTGTTTATAGGTCACTCCACTCCCTTACAATTCTAGGTGGCTTATAACTAAAATTCTAATATATTCCACAGCAGTAATCTAGTGACATAGTCTGAGAAAGAGCCTTAATTGAGAAATATGCATTTACTATTAGTCTGTTAAGGATGCTGTTTGCTCCTATTATTGGATGAATTGATCGATTGGTTAATGACTTTGAGTCAGCATGACTGTTGGCAATTATATGGGCAAGTCCATGTAGTTTTCTTGAGAAAGCCTTTTTCTTGCTTTCTTCTTAAGGCTGAGAGACAGGGTCTGGCCCAAGCTTATCTAATTGGGTTTAAAGCAGGACTTGAACTCCCAAAGTCTAGTCTTAGTGGTTTTAACCACTACCCAAAACTGCCTCTTGCTGTTGAATTTTACATGATTCTATTTTTAACAGTGACATTTATTGGCATGCTAAGAAACTTCTTAGAACTCCCCTAAGAGGCTCTTGTGACAAGAACGATTAATCCATTTCAAATTAAATGCACATCTTTTGTAGAAGGAGAGACCAAAAGATAAGAAAAATCTGCTCATCGCAAACAAATATCAAGTCGGTTTTAATAGCTAACTGGGTAAGAAAGAGAGAAAGAAAGAAAAATTAGATTTGAGGGTACTTGTATGCATCATATGGCAGCAGGAGGTTTACAAATTTATTCAGAGTTCAAGAAAGCAGAGACTTTAACAGGTGAAGAAAAAAGCCATTCACATTGTTGAATACGTTGTGAGAAAAATGAATTGGACCCTCTAAAGAGAATCAGATAAGCATGATATAAAGTCGTATAAAGTCATACAGCACAAAAATATTCAGGCTGTCAAAACACTGATCCATTCCAAGAAGAGAGTGGTCATCTTAATTAAATGAGCAAATGGCATGGATAAGGCGAGTGTCATAGAAATGGTTGGCTGAAGTCACATTTTTAAAGGGTGGCATTGAAGATCTGGAACTCAACAAGAGAAAAAGTTCCACAGAACCGGAATTGACATAAGTTGCACCTGTAATTTTAAAGCTGATTGTTTAGTTCAATGTTTCTCAAACCTTAGCAACTTTAAGATAGAGGACCACAACTCCCAGAATTCTGGGAATTCTGGGAGTTGTATTCCCATGTATCTGAAAATTGACAAGGTTGAGAAATACTGCTCTGGTGGATATGTAAGATGAACCAGAATCCAGGAATGAAGATATTTTTTCTAGAATAACTGCCAAAGTTTTTTTTTAAGCTGGAGAACATACCCAGTGGCTTACTAAGCTACTGTGAATAAAATCACAGTCATATTCCTGCTATTTTTACAAGGCATCTAATAGCACCCTTCATTGTCTTCCCAAAATATCTACATGTTTTTTCATTGGAGAACATCAACCTCCTTTCTAGCCAGGTGGTTTGTCTTCCTCAGGGGTCCCCAAACTTGGCAACTTTAAGACTTGCAGACTTCAACTCCTAGAATTCTCCAGCCAGCTGTGCTTAAACTCTTAAAGTTGCCAAGTTTGGAGACCTCTGGTCTAGCTCATGCCACAAACTCTATCTTCCACTAACCAGGATTGTGCCAAGTTGCCTGGAAAAAGGCCATTTGTTCAGGCTGAAGTGGCTTTTTACTCGGCCAACCACGGACCAGCGATGCCAACATCTACAAGAGTGATGTTTTTTTCATGCATTCTCTTTAACATTGGGATAATTTCCATGGGTGAACGAGCATGAAACAAACATGAAGAACACATGTAATTTCTTGAACTGCTCAAAAGAACTTATAGGTCTCGTCTCTATAATCTGCATAGAGATTATATAAATTATAAAGAGATTATATAAAGGGAGGAGAGAGAGACCGAGAGAGAGTGGTTCTTAATGAGATTTCAGTTGTGGTCCTTCCAGTTTTTAACTCTTTCCTTTGGCCAATAAGAGACTCAATTCTAACACAAAAGGCCAAGTTTTTTCTAATCTTCAGGTGCAAGGCTCCTTGTATTTTGCTTCACATTGTACAGTAGCATTCCAGCTCTTGGTTAATCAAGCTTATACACCCTCAGCTTTTGATAATAAGCTGCAATGATAAACCAGAAGGGACTGAGTGTGATAATAACCCTGCTTATTGTTTTAATTATTTGGATTGATTTAACTTTAAGTGTATGTTCAACTCTCAGTGACTTTTGAGATGATTTCATTCTATCCTTGATAAGTTTCATTGAAATCATATTAGTTTACAATAGCAATAGCCTTATATACCACTATATAATATTATATATAATATAATAGACTTATATACCTCTTCTCAGTGCTTTTATAGCCCTCTCTAAGCAGTTTAGAGAATCAGCATATTGCTCCCAATAATCTGGGTCCTCATTTTATCGACCTCAGAAAGATGGAAGGCTAAATCAGCCTTGAGTCTGGTGAGGATTGAATTCCAGGCTGTGGGCAGAGTTAGCCTGCAATGCTGCACTCTAACCACTGGCCACCAAGGAAGGAGAATGAGAAAGGAATAATGGATGGATGGAAAGAAGGAAGAAAGGAAGGAAGAGTAATAGCACTTAGACTCATATATCACTTCACAGTGCTTTACAGTCCTCCCTAAGCAATTTACAGAGTCAGCCTATTGCCCCCAACAATCTGGGTCCTCATTTTACCAACCTGAAGGAGTTTGGTGTCCTTCAATGTGTCCAAGATATTAAGGGTATCTTGGATCTTACAGATAGTCCTTGACTTACAACAGTTCATTTCGTGACCAGTCAAAGTTACAACAGCAGTGAAAAAAGTGACCATTTTTTCACACATACGACTGTTGCAGCATTCCTCAGAGTCGTGGTCAAAATTCAGATGCTTGGCAACTGGTTCACATTTATAACAATTGCAGTGTCCCAGGAAGTCACGTGATCCCCTTTTATAACCTTCTGATGAGCAAAGTCAATGGGGAAATCCAGATTCACTTAATAAGCGTGCCACAAACTTAACAGCTGCTGTGATTTGTTTAACAACAGATGCAAGAAAAGTTGTAAAATGGGACAAAAGTCACTTACTAGCAGTCTTGCTTAGCAACAGACATTTCTGGCTCAGTTGCCATCGTAGGTTGAGGACAATCTGTATTATCAATTAGCTGCAAACAATTAGAGCAGAAACATCAGATCCTTGTGTATTAAACTAAATGGGGAACTTAGCTCTAGAAATGCCTTTGCACATTTTGGTGTTGGTAGACTGGACGGACAGGTATCTACTGGAATCATCTACAAACCCACCTCTTATTTTATTCCTGCAATTGACAATGCATCCACCTTACCCTTAGAGCCAAGCACATGTTTTCCCATCAGTAATTATTTCCCAGGATCAAGTGCTGGACCACAATATGATTTTTTTTCCTGGACTATGGTTCTCTGTCATCCTTGTTCTTCCAGTATGGGCTGATTGCAAAATGCCATTCTTTACTATCCTAAAATTGATAAATCTCAAGCAGATCATACCTGTCAAACATCAGGAAGGTATTAAAGTGTGTCTGGAGAAGTAAGGTACTGAGAAGATGTGTGTCCTATTAGCCCTGTCATTGATCAGAAACCCTAATAATTAAAAGAGAAGAGAGTAGAGTAGAATAGATGAGAGAAGAAAGTAGAAGAGAGTAGAGTGGAATAGAATTAATATTTATCTGCTCTTATCCATAGAGTAGAGCAGAAGAGAAGAGAATTAGAAGAGAAGAGAAGAGGGAAGAAGAGAAGAGAAAAGAGAATTGAACAGAATATAGAACAGAAGAGAATAGAGAATAGAACAGAACAGAACAGAACAGAATAGAATAGAATAGAATAGAACAGAACAGAATAGAATTCTTCATTGGCCAAGTGTGATTGGACACACAAGAAATTTGTCTTCAGTGTGTAAGCTCTCAGTGTACATAAAAGATGTAAGTAATAAATCATGATCATAGTCATCATAAATGCATTCATCATGAATCATAAGATACAATAAGTAGCAATAGTCATAGGATACTAAATAAGCAATCAAAATCATACTAGGATCATAAAGATACAAGAAACAAGGTCATCTTCATAAGTAGAAAAGAAGATAGGGAGTAGGAAGGATGAGAAGAATAATAGTAATACAGTCTTAGTAAATAGTTTGACAGCGTTGTGGGAATTAGTTTAGCAGAGTGCTGTAATCTTGATCTATAGCAAGTGGCTGATCTCAGAGAGAGAAGCAGAGTTCATCCTGGGTGAGAACTTGGAAGAAGACAGCTAGGAATATTCAAAGCTTAGCTTAGACTGGAAAAGAAAAGACAACAGCAACGATCTTCTGTATCAAGAAAACTAAGGAGTCACATGGAATTGAGCCCAATTTGAAGGGCTCTTCACATTTAGTGATTGAGAACCCATCTGTCCAAACAGATGTGTCCAGGAGCAGTCAATCACAGACCAACTGTGGCGAAAAAAATCTTCCAAAGTTAGATGCATCAAGAATTTGCTTGTTGGTGGAAAAAAGAAAGGAATGGATGTTGTCAATCTATAAAAGACAACTAGCATATTGGGAGGCATCCCTCCAGATGTTTAGATCATGCAATGTATTTAACTGGTCCTCCTGGGGGCAGATTGGGGGAAAACTGGGTAACAACATAAAGCAACTCTCTTAGCAAAAATTAAAAACTCATCCTGTGCACTAGAACATGCAGCGTCCACTGTGACCACAGGGATTGTCCACATTTATCCAAACATTGCCAATCATTTCCATTTATATGCTTCCCCAACCTTATGATTTCTATGCACTTCTTTGGTGAACTTGAATCAGGGGTGGGCTTCAAAAATTTCAGCAATAGGTTCTCTACCTGGTGGATGGGTGGGCGTGGCCATGGTTGGCATGGCCTAATCAGTCTCCTGCACCATAGCGGGGGGGGGGGATTTTCACCATCCCTGGGCT
The DNA here is from genome assembly GCA_015471245.1 of Laticauda colubrina. Lineage (NCBI taxonomy): Eukaryota > Metazoa > Chordata > Lepidosauria > Squamata > Elapidae > Laticauda > Laticauda colubrina. The sequence goes on along the minus strand of BLBF01000022.1, from coordinate 7,948,696 downwards.
CCGGAGGCTTTATTTGAGCCTCTGGGAGGATGAAAATGGCCTCCCTTGGCTCTGGAGGCTCTCTGGAGGCCAGGAATGGGCCCATTTATGGCCTTCTGAAACCTCTGGGAGGCCCATTTTTTGTCCGTCCCAAGCTTCCGTGCAGGAAGGCATCCAAAATGGGCTGCATTGAGACTCCTGGGAAGGGAGGGGAGGGGCAGAGAAGGCCAGCCAGGGGTTGGATTTGCCAGTTCGCTGAACAGGACATTAAAAATGTTAAAATTAGATACCGGTTTGTGTGAACCAGGGTGAACCGATAATCAGCCGACTCCTGACTTGAATATAACAAAGCAGATGTTTCTTCAGAGCTAATGCAAACAGTTTCTTTCTGAAATAGCTTCAAAGCTGCTTAAGAATCTGTGTTATCTACAGTATGGACACCATTTCAGGTGTCACTTTGAAAATTCAGTTCTAAATCTGTGAGTGGCTTCTTTAAAAGGTTTAAAAGGTGAAGAAAATAGGGTGTTTTTTTTAACATGGAGAGTCTTGATCTAAAAAACAGCCAGGTTGCTTTGCACCAGTGGAATTGAGTTGTAGCTAATCTTGGTCCAAGTTCATCTCCCTCAATGGATTTCTTTTCATTAAACAGGGGACAGCATGATTTGAAGCCCTGCTTTTCAACCTTGGCCACTTTAAGATAGGTGGACTTCAGTGGTGGGATTCAATTTTTTTTCACTACTGGTTCTGTGGGCATGGCTTGGTAGGCATGGCAGGGGAAGGATACCGTAAAATCCCCATTTCCACCCCACTCTAGTGGAAGGATACTGCAAAATCCCCATTCCCTCCCCACCCCACTAACCTGCTTTCCAGCTCCATTCTCCTGTGCAGGACAACCAAAGGAGACCCAGCGGATCAGCTGGGACTCAATGAGAGGCAGAGAAGAGATGGGGGTAGGATCAGTCAGAGGTAGGATTTGCCAGTTCTCTGAACTACTCAAAATTTCCACTACTGGTTCTCCAGAACTGGTCAGTGCCTGCTGAAGACCATCTCTGGGTTGGAGTACTCACAACTTCTAATTTGTTCCACTGATTAATAGTTCTCACTGTCAGGAAATTTCTCCTTAGTTCTAAGTTGATTCTCTCCTCATTTAATTTTCATCCATTCTTGTCCTGCTTTCAGGTGCTTTGGAGAATAGCTGGACTCCCTCTTTTTTGTGGCAGTCTCTGAAATATTGGAACATTGCTATCATGTCATCCCTAGTCCTTCTTTTCATTAAACTAGATGTATGCAATTCCAGTGCTCAATTTTTAAATATGTTTTAGCCTTCAGTCCACTAATCTTCTTCTCTCCACCAGAGTCTCAACATCTTTTTTTTTTTAATATTGTGGCAGCCATTATGAATGAATGAATGAATGGACATTGTTTCATGTCCAATAATGTCTGGATTTGCTCCTTCTTCTTCTTTATTTTGAACAGCAAAAGGACGGTCGCCGAATACCAACTCCTGCATGACAAAGGAAAATCCATGCAAGATACCCGAAGGCGCCACTTCCTCCAGAACCTCATTGAAGGGGTGAACACGGCGGAGATCCGAGGGGTATCAGAGGTATCACCCAATCCGAAACCGGCTATTGTTCCTGCCAAAACCTACACTATCCGCCTTGGCATCGATGACGAAGGCAAAAACCTGACCCAGGAGACCAACAAGACACAGCCCTACAAGGAGCAGCCGCTGAAGACCCCTGGAAAGAAGAAAAAAGGAAAGCCTGGGAAACGTAAGGAGCAAGAGAAGAAGAAGAGGCGAATTCGTTCAGCCTGGCTCAGCTTAAAAGGGTCTGGCAGCGGCATGGACATCTTGGGTGTTGCACCTGTTAAGACAAGGTAAGAAGGACCCATGTTCCAGGGGTGTCTGCAGGGGTGGGCTGCTGGGGGGGTTCACAGGGGTTCAGGAGAGCTAAGATTTTGTGCAGCTTGGAGAACCCCCAAATCCCACTCCTGGCTGGCCCCACCCACCCCTCACTGCCCCTCCCAGGAGTCCCCACGTGGCCCACTTTGGATGCAGGTAAGTGCAGGGCATGCATGAAGCCTCAAGGAGAGTTTGGGAAGGCCGGAAACAGGCCTGTTTCCAACTTCCAGAGAGCCTCTGGAGCCCGGGGGGGGCATTTTCACCCTCCCGCAGGCTCAAGGAAAGCTCTGGAGTCCGGGGCGGGCAAAAAGACCCCCACTGCCATTGTGGTGCAGGAATCTGATTAGGCCACGCCCACCACAGCCATGCCCAGCCAGCCACTAGGCAGAAAAGCCTTTGCTAGAATTTTTGAACCCCTGGATGTTTGTACCAAAAAAAAACCATGAAGGGTCTGGCTATTCTGCTCAGATCAGTTTCACCAAGGTTAGGCTTTCTTGTGTTCTTAACGGTGGAGAATCCATGGGAAACCTTGAGTTGCTTTTAATCTCAGGAGAGAACGTGGACAGTGTCCCTATGTTGTCTCTGCCGAAGTCATAAGGCAGGGGCATCCAACCTTGGCCACTTTAAGATTTGGTTGACTTTAACTCCCAGAATTCCCCCAGCCAGCCAGCATGAGGAATTCTGGGAGTTGGAGTTCACGGGTCTTCAAGTGGCCAAAGCTGGACATCTCTGCCATAAGGACTTCTTAGTTCAGTCCCAATTGCTGAAAAATTCTGAAAAATTACTTCAAGGGGAGAGAAAATCGTTTCCATCCAGGACAGAAAGTTTTCAAGGAAGGAAAACCTTGAGAGAGTCTAAAAGATTTGTCTAAACCTTTTAAAATTGAGAGGGGGGGAGAGGGAGAGAGAGAGAGGGAGTGAAAAAGAGAGAGAGTGAGAGAGAGTGAGATAGGGGGGAAGGAGGGAGAGTGAGACTGAGTGAATGAGAGAGTGAGAAAGTGAGAGAGAGAGACGGAGGGAGGGAGGGAGGGGGGGAAGGAGGGAGAGTGAGACTAAGTGAATGAGAGAGTGAGAGAGTGAGAGAGAGAGATGGAAGGGGGGAGGAGAGAGGGGGGAGAGAGGGAGAGAGGGGGGAGGAAGGGAGAGTGAGACTGAGTGAGAGAGAGAGTGAGAGAGAGACAGACAGAGGGAGGGAGAGGGAGTGAAATAGAGAGAGAGGGAGAGAGAGAGAGGAAGAGGGGGAGTGAGTGAGAGTGAGAGTGAGGGAGAGAGAGAATGTGTGTGAGAGAGAGAGATACTGAGGGAGTGAAAGAGAGAGAGAGAGGAGGGAGTGAATGAGAGTGAGACTGATTGAGTGAGAGAGACAGTGAGAGAGAGACGGAGGGAGGGAGGGAGGGAGAGAGAGGGAGTGAGAGTGAGGGAGAGAGAGTGTGTGTGTGAGAGAAAGAGATACTGAGGGAGTGAAAGAGAGAGAGAGTGAGAGAGTGAGGGGGGAGTGAGTGAGAGTGAGAGAGAGAAAGAGACTGAGAGACAGGGGAGAGAGGCAGGGAGAGAGAGGGGGGGAGGGAGGGAGAGCTGCAGCTTTGCATCAATTCCAAAATATTATTTTCTGAAATAATAATGACATGAATTATCGTTGCGTAACTTTCACGAAAATCTGGCCAATTTTGGCCTTGGGCCCATCACTGTGCAGAATTTGCATTTGAGGTTTCCCACATGACCATTCAAATCACCCGACAGGGTCAGCCTGTACAGCTTGGGCACCTTCCAGTTGTGTGAAGTTCTCACACGCTGACCTGTTGTTTGGGTACATGCTGACTCTTTCCCCCCTTCAAGAGATTCGGAATAACCTTCCAAAAGCATTAAAGCAGGAGAAACTTGCAGAGTTGAACAGATTTCAAGCGTAGCTGAAAAGTGACCAGAACCTTCTAGCCCAGGGGTGTCAAACTCAAGGCCCGTGGGCTGGATCTGGCCCATGATGTGCTCAGATCTGGCCCAAGGGGGAACCCTGAAATCAGAAAAGGGCCAGCCCGCAGTGCTTCTGCTGGCAGAAATGGAGCTTAACCCTAACCTTCACCCTCCCAAACTCCATGTTCAGCTGCAACAGCCTCCTGCAGCCCTCTGCCAGTGCTCACCATTTATTTGCTGGCAAAGGGCAGCAGGAGGCCATCATGGCTGAAAACATAGCATGCCCCCCTCAAGCTCTGTTTTTGCTGCAGAGGGCTGCAGGAGGCAGTAGTGGCCGAAGACAGGGCCTGCTGGCAGAGGGCTGACACGTGGCCATGCCCACCTTCCCCCCCAGGTCAAACCAGAGGTGGTATTCAGCCAGTTCTGACCAGTTCTGGAGAACCGGCAGACGGGGACAGGGCCAGTCAGAGGTGGGATTTGCCGGTTCTCTGAACTACTCAAAATTTCCGCTGCTGGTTTCTCCAGAACTGGTCAGAACTGGCTGAATACCACCTCTAGTCCAACCAGTGGCTACTAGGGTGGCCCCTTCTCCTTCTGAGATCCAAATTGTTATACTACCATATTATTGTGGTGCAAATAGGAATCCACACACATCATGGTGTGAATAAGTCCACGATATTCCATATTGGCAAAATGACATAGATATCACCTGATTTCAATGACATTCCCACCTCCCCTTCATTAAATATTGTCAACATCACTGTATCAAATGTTGTACCCAATTCTTTGGAGGTGACATTCTGTGCCACACTCATTGGTGGGATTCAAAACATTTTTATTACCGGTTCTGTGGGCGTGGCTTGGTAGGCATGGCAGGGGAAGGATACTGCAAAATCTCCATTCCCTCCCCACCTCACTAACCTGCTTTCCAGCTCCATTCTCCTTTGCAGGGCAACAAAAGAAGACCCAGCCAATCAGCTGGGACTTGGGAGGCAGAGAATAGATGGGGAAGGGCCAATCAGATGGTATTTACTGGTTCTCCAAACTACTCAAAATTTCCACTTCCAATTCTCCAGAACTGGTCAGAACCTGCTGAACACCACCTCTGGCCACACTCCTAATGTAGTCAAACCCACTTGTAAGTTAATTCGATCCTTTAGCAGGGAAGAAATATAAAACAAACAGAAAAGGGATTGAAGAAGAGAGTCAGGGGTTGGGAGAAGGTAGCTTACCATTAACCAGATGTCAAAACTAAAAAAACAAAACAAAATACCCCTGATTCTGTATTTCCTATTAACTTAACCAGTGGTGCAGTGGTTAGAGTGCTGTACTGCAGGCTCCTTCTGCTGACTGCCAGATGACTGCAATTTGGCAGTTCGAATCTCACCAGGCTCCAGGTTGACTCAGCCTCCCATCCTTCTGAGGTGGGTAAAATGAGGACGCAGATTGTTGGAGGCAAGTGGCTGACTCTGTAAACCGTTTTAAGAGAGCTGTAAAAGCACTGTGAAGCGGAATATTAGTCTAAGTGCTATTGCTATTTGAAAGCCTGTTTTGCAAGAGTTAGACTGAGATTTAAAAACCAGGAATCATCTTCAAGAATGGTTCCACCAAATGGGTAAAAAGAGCGAACACTGGTTCAGAAGTGTCTTTTGCTGGTAAAGCATCACTTCCTACATTGGCTGGGGTCATGAATAACCAATTCTCATATCTTACGGGCCCTAATATCCTTAGCTGCACATTGGCGCAATGGGATTTTGCTTAGTTCTTCACATTAACCAGCATTTCTCAACCTTTGCATATCTGAAGATATGTGAACTTCAATTCTCAGACTTGTTGCCTGAGGGAATTCTGGAAGTTGAATTCCACACCTCTTTAAGCAGCCAAGGTTGAGAAACATTGGTATAAACTACAGGTCAGCTCATGACAAGTTAGTAAATTCCAAACCAGAGAAGAGGATTTTGAAATGTTTGTTGCCGAAAGGGAATTTCATTAATGTCACATCTATCTGGAATGCCTCTTTAAACGCCCTTGTTACATAGGCCAAATACATGTATTTGTGTCATATATTTGCCAAAAATGCTAGTGCTGTCAGGAGAGTAAACTATAAGGTTAATTTAGGAATCCCTCCGACGTGGACCAAATTAAAGCCCAGTTCCGTTTACCTCACTGAGGAAAAACAAGATAAAAGCCACTTGAAAAAGCCAAAGGACTCCAAAGTGTTCCAGTATTTGAGAGGCTCCTACAAAGATGAGGTGGGGTCAACCCAGTGGTGGGATTCAAATAATTTAACAACTGGTTCTCTGCCCTAATGATTTCTTCCAACAACCAGTTCATCAAACTGCTCAGGAAGTTAACAACCGGTTCTCCAGAACTGGTGCGAACTGGCTGAATCCCACCACTGGGTTAACCTATTTTCCAAAGCACCAAAAGGCAAGACAAGAAACCGTGGATGGAAACTAATCAGGAAGAGAAGTAACCTAGAACTAAGGAGAACATTCTTAATGGTGAGAACAATCAAGTAATCAACCAATGGAATAACTTGCCTTCAGAAGTTGTGGGTGCTCCATCAGTGAAGGCTTTCAAGAAGTCACTGGACAATCATTGTCTGAAATGTTATAGGGTCTCCCGCTTGGGCAGGGGGTTGGACTAGAAGGACTTCAAGGTCCCTTCCAACTCTATTATTCTATGTCTTCTTCTACTTCTTCTAGACCAATTGCCTCTTGCCTAAGGCAGGAACCCTCAAAACATCCCAAACATCTATCCAAGCTTGGCTTGAAAACCTCTGGTGATGGAACCATCATGATGCTATAAGGATGACTTATAGTCTTAATAGCTATTGTGGTCATCCTGATTGGAACTCACTCTGCAAAGTTCTCACCTATTGCTTTTTATACCTGGACACTATGAGAATAAAGCCAGACCTTCTTCCCAGTTGCAGTCAAGCAGCTTTACTGGAAGACTTCTATCATGTCTCCCCAAAGCCCTTACTTTCTGTATGCTAAACATACCAATTCCTTTAACTACCCATCACAGAATTCAGCCTCCTAGACCAAGGGACTTCAAACTTGGCAAGTTTAAGACTTGTGGACTTCAACTCCCAGAATTCCTGTGCTAACATGACTGGAGGAGGAATTCTGGGAGTTGAAGTCCACAAATCTTAAAGCTGTCAAGTTTGAAAACCCCTGTCCTAGACCTTCGCCAATCAGATCTGTTCTCATTTGTAATGACAAGTCTAGAACACTTTGAACATACACAAGTATCATCAGGCAGAGAAAACAAAACTCAACAAATATGCAGAGAACTTTAGCTGCCTGATTTATATTTTTAGATTTTTCAGCTTTGTAGTTATTCTTGCTTGCCAGTAGAGTTAAGAGCACACTTAAATCCTCAGGTTTCTTTTTCCAGATGTCCTTGTTTGTTTGATCCACATCTAATTCTAGGCTATTAACGTGTGATCTAAAATGTGACCCATACAGTATTTAATTACTGCTTCGGAAAGACCATATTTGTTAAACAAGTTTAGCCAGATGCATTGCACAATAGGTAAAGTTTGAGATTGTTTTTGTTTGTTAGTTCATTGATCATGATACAAACTAAGGCTATTCCAATAGGAGCCCTGGTGGCACAGGGGTTAGAATGCAATATTGCAGGCTCACTCTGCTCACAGCCTGGAGTTCGATGCTGATGGGACTCAAGGTTGACTCAGCTTTCTAACTTTTTGAGGTCAGTAAAATGAGGACCCAAATTATTGGGGGCAAACTTGCAAATATTGCTGACTCTGTAAAATGCTTAGAGAGTGTTGTATGGGGTAGTATGTAAGTCTAAGTGCTATTGCTATCAGTGCTATTTATTTATGGTTTAATGTAATGTGCCCAAACACTGAGTAACTTCAGTAGCCAGGTTAAGCATGCTAGACAGAGAGAAGAGGAAGAAATGGGCAAGATTGGAAGGGTAAAGATGAAGCAAAGTTCCAAATTTCTGGAAGCAGCAGAGACAGCCCGGCATGAGGAAGGAAAAGACCAAACAAAAAGAACTAATGTAGAAATAAATTTCTCTTCCTTTTTCTGCCCTCCAGTTTCTATGAAATTGGGACATGTCATTCTCTCCTCATTTTGTAACATGCAACATGTAGACCACAAGGATACAACTGGTGCAGATTGGGAAATTGTACACTTTTCTCCACGTCCCATGTTGCAGCTTAATGGAAATCCAGGGTTTACCAGATCATAGAACACAGAATGATAAGATTGGAAGTGACCTTAGAGATCTAGTTTACCCCTCTTCAAGCAAGAGATCCTATACTATTCTAGACAAATGGCTGTCCAGTCTCTTCTTGAAAGCCTCCAGCAATGGAGCACCCACAACCTCTGAAGGGAAGCCGTTCCAACTGGTTGATTGTTCTAACTGTCAGGAAATGTCTCCTTAGTTCTAGGTTGCTTCTCTCCTTGATTAGTTTCCACCCATTGCTTCTTGTCCTGCCCTCAGGTGCTTTGGAGAATAACTTGACTCCCTCTTCTTTGGGGCACCCCCTGAGATATCAGAACACTGCTCTCATGCCTCCTCTAGTCCTTCTTTTCATCAAACTAGACATACCCAGTTCCCACAACTGTTCTTCATATGCTTTAGCCTCCAATCCCCTAATCATCTATGTCTATGTATGTATACTCACCCACAAAGAAACTGCTTCTTGGAAGATTTTTTCTATCACACTGTGTTTTATTAATTTCTTTGTACTGAGAACCATGAACACAAAAGACAAGTTGGCCTGAAATCCTTGGACTGATTGTATGTTGTCCGTCAACTCTTCCAAGAGACCCAGGATTTTTTGATGAGGCTATTAATGTGTCCAGTTCTTTGTATGGGAAAATAATTCTCTCCTTCTTTTTTCTTTCCTTTGCAGGAGGCGCTGACATCCTCCACTAAGATTTTTTTTTTGGAAAACTTACTCAAGTGTTCTGTAATTGTGAACATATGGAAAGTATTTATTATCTGTAAATATTGTAAATGATTCAAAAATAAAACCTTGGCTGCAGATGTTCTCCAAAGCTGCACATTTGAACATTGTGAATACTGGGAGGGAAATTTTGTACTTAGACAATTCTTGTTGTCACAATTACCATAATTTATTGTGTTGAATAATGTATTTATTTCCATGAACTTTTATCTTGGTGCTGCTGACTTTCTATATATATATATTTTGTAACATAATGCACTTTAGATATACATTATGTCTTATGTTGGTAAGACATAAATAAACTACTCCTGGTTTTGGATTGGATTTAATGAGTTGCCAAGGACAATTATACAAAAATTGATTTTTTTTCTTCCATGCATACATAAAAAGGGCCACATTTTTTACAGATTGTTTAAAAAAAAGGAAACACAAAAGCTTCCAATAAAATATAATCTAATTAAAATAACATCGTGACTCAGAAGGAAAAATGTGTCCTCTAGGATTTAATGACAAGGAACAATCATTTTCCCCTTTACAACATCTGAAAATAGTCTTTAAAAACTTAACATGTTTATGTTGGTTTCTGTTCCATTTTTCACATTGGCTTTTCATTTAAAAATCATTTACAATTCTTTCACTCGCTCTGGTAGTTTAGCGAAGCAGAGAAACTCTGCAGGGGAAAAATCTTGTAGGCTTCCTTGGAAGCATAAGCCACCAACTGGAGGTTTTGAAGCAGGGGTGGCGGGCGGCTGGGGGTTCGCAGGGGTTCGGGAGAGCCCCTAGCTAAGATGCTGTGCAGTTTGGAGAACCCCCAAATCCCACTCCTGGCTGGCCCCACCCAGCCCACCCTTCCCCTCCCAGGAGTCCCCAAGTGGCCAATTTTGGACACAGGTAAGTGCAGGGCACACACGGGGGCTCGGGGAGGGTGAAAAACGGGCCTCCTGAAAATTCAGGAAGGGTGGAAATGGGTCTGTTTCGGGCTTCCAGAGAGCTTCCAGAGACCGGAGAGGCTGTTTTCACCCTCCCGGAGGCTCGAAAGCATGGAGGCATAGAATGTTGCGAGTCCCACCCTTGAGGGAGATACACCTGTTGGGACCCAGAAGAAGGGCCTTCTCCGTGGTGGCTCTGTCTCTCTGGAACATCATTCCCCCAGAGATTAAAATGGCCCCCACTTTAGCACTCATCCAGAAGGCTCTGAAGACCTTTTGCCAGCGAGCCTGAGGTACCCAGAGAGGGATGGAGCCCATCAAGTAGGTCGTGTGATCTGTTGTCGTCGGGGCGGGGGGGGTGAGAGTTGGTTTCCCCCCCAAAAAATTTTGTTCTATTGTACTTTACTAATTTGTTTGATTCTTTTTGTTTGATGTTTTTCATTTTTATTTTATTTTTATTTTACATTGTGTAAGCCGCCTCAAGTAGCCATGGCCAATAGGCGGCAATACAAATAAAATAAAATAAAATAAAATAAAATAAAATAAAATAAAATAAA
>BLBF01000022.1:7865357-7915787 GCA_015471245.1 Laticauda colubrina | reverse complement strand
CATCTGCAAGTAAACAAGCAAACTCAGAAAGCACCAAGGACCCCACATTTCAACCCTGAGCTGTGAATATTCTCCTTCATTGGTGATATGTTCCTTTTCACAAAATAAATACTTTAAAGCTTGAGCATTTTTACATGATTCCACAACTGAAAGAACATTTTTCCACACTCCTTCTCCCTCTTTCCTTATATTCTGGTTCTCTCTGTAGCTTTATTCATTTTATTCTTTTCACCTTTTCATTCTTTAAAAGTTTGCCCAATTTAGCTCTTTACATAACATGGTATTTAAGTTTATGACATTGCAGGCTTAAACCCAGCATCTTTCTTACTATTAGCAAGTAACTAACTGCACCATCCAAACAATTTGCTTTGATATTTTTGTTTTCAAACCAGAAGCTGGAGTTATCCCAATACCCCGTTGTCTCTTTTGATCTTATGAGCAGCAAGTGGGACATAATTTATGATCATCCTAATTTATGATGAAAAGCTTCAAAACTCTGCAACATTTGATCTATTCAATACCCAGAGCGTTGGGCCCAGATCTGAGGTATCCATAGAACATGGTCAAAAGAATAAGGATGTTGACACAAGATTGTGAACCAAAGCATGAAAAATTGGCAAGCTTTGACTGCATCTCCCTGGTTGCTAATTGGTGCTCTTTTACCATAACCGGTACTCTGAGTCAGGTATAAAAGCCGTTTCTGCAGGACTAAATTCAGGGACACCAAAGACTGCAAAGGAATAAATATTTGAATAAGCTTCTCCCTTTGCAACCAAAACTAGGATTGTAATTGTCCCAAAGATGCTTTTTCAAGAGGCAATTGAACTTTCTGGTTTTTCTTTGAAGACATTTCACTTCTCATCCAAGAAGTTTTTTCAGCTCTGACCGGATGATGGGGAATGGAAGGATTTATATTCCTTGCAGAGAGCTGGTCATTTGCATTCTTTTAGAGGGACGTTGAGGCCTCTTGGAGGGAAAAAATTGCAGACTACAGGAACCAGGAGCATTACTCAGGTTAGGTAACCCTGAGGACACAGATGTGGCAAATTTTGAACAGGGACCTGCTGACAATCAAACAGAGTACACAATGCAACATAAGCGTTGCTGTTTTTTAGGCTATTGGCGTTAATGCTAATTACAAATTACACCAGACATAAATGTTTTCTCTCTCTCTCTCTCTCTTTTTTTTTTTTGAACCTGAGCTTGTCTAGATGCATGTTAATCTTTGCAAGAATGAACATACAGAAATACCAGACGTGGCTTGGAAGTTTGGTGTTTGTATTTTTTTTTTTAAGGCCTGTCTTGTAAGCAAGCTTAAATAGACACTTTGGTGCCAAACCATGTCAGTCAAATTATTATTGGCTCAAGACGCACCTCACACAAGCTGTTAAATTCTTTACCTGCAGCAGAGTGGCATTTGGAGGGGAAAAAGTGCAAAATTCTTCTCTGGCTTGGATTCCTTTTTTGGTCTGTTTTCAAAGAAATTACCTTCAGTCTCCCCACTGAGTTCTACTGGGAAGTGCCAAGCCTCAAGTCCCCCGGGAAGCCAATTCCAAAAAATAGAAACTGATCCACCAGAGAGCCTGAATTAAAAAGCAATTTCAGGGATTCCCAGCAGAATGCAAGCGAAATCCAAAGTAAACAAAAAGAGCCAAAACCTCTCTCTCTTACACACTCATGCACACAGATGTCTATGTGTGAACTGTCTATGAAAGTCTGTCTCCCTTACACACTCATGCACAACGATGCTCACTCTATCTATTTCACGGTACTGCCCCATTTTGTATGCAAAGAGCCCCAAGTCATTGGGCAACAATGTCGATGTATTAATAGATATATCACTGAATGCTTTCTTGCTAACATCTATCTGAAATTCAAAGGGGGAAGAAGCAGAAGTGGTATTCAGCAGGTTCTGACTGGCTCTGGAGAAGCGGTAGTAGAAATTTTGAGTAGTTCGGAGAACCAGCAAATCCTACCTCTGACTGGCCCCGCCCCCCATCTATTCTCTGCCTCCTGAGTCCCAGCTGATTGGCTGGCTCTTCTTTGGTTGCCCTGCACAGGAGAACGGAGCTGGAAAGCAGGTTAGTGGGGTGGGGAGGGAGTGGGGATTTTGTAGTATCCTTCCCCTGCCACTCCATATCACGCCCACAAAGCCATGCCCACAGAACCAGGAGTAAAAAATATTGAATCCTACCACTGGGAAGGAGAAACTGTAACCCAGGAATTTTGGTTCCTGCATGGGGTGTGTATGTGTGTGTGTGCATGTTTGTTTCTTCTCAATGCATAGTTATATCACTCGCTTTCCCGAAGACACTAGAACTAATTTCAAGACAGTTCTGAATTCCATTTTTCCCTCAATGTCTGCAGCATCGGAAAATGGAGCTGATTCATTTCGGCTTCACCTGCAGTGTAAGTGCTGTGAGGTAAGAATACTGGTTTTGTTTCTGTTGTGTTCGCGAAGAATGAGACTCGACACCAGCATAACTTCAGCTCTTTGATTTGTTGCTGGATTCCGTCTGAACCAGGAGCCGCGGCAGCCCTTTTTTATAGAGAGGCTGCTCGCGGCTCGCGCCCAATGATGGCTCCTTAATTCTCCCGCCGCTGGGGCGGTCAATCATGTGCTACTTATTTTTGACCAATCACCGTTGAGTAGAACACCAATCAGATTCAAGTATTTGTGGACCAATGGGAACAGAGTATTTGGAGTATGCTAATATGTAACAGTTTCTGAGCCTCTTCATTTCCTTTCTTAGATATGGAGGCTCTGTTTTCCTCCCAGAAACTTCCCTCCTTCCTTCCTCTCCCCCTCCCATCTTCCTTTACTTCTCTGTCTGATTCTCCTTTCTTCCTTTCCCTTTCCCTTCCTTCTACTTTTGTTTCTCATATCTTCCTTCTTTCCTCCCTCCCTCCCTCTTCTTTTCCCTTCCCTTCCTTCACCTTCTGATATTCCTTCCTTTCTTTCTCCTTCCCTCCCTCCCTTTCCTTTCCCTTCCTTCTCCTTCTGGTATTCCTCCCTCCCTCCCTCCCACCTTTCCTCCCTCCCTTCACAAAGAGGAGGCTGCCCCAAAGAGAAGAGGGTCAATTTATTTTCCAAAGCACCAGAGGGCAGGACAAGAAACTAATCAAGGAGAGAAGCAACCTGGGAATTAAGGAGAAACTTCTTAACAGTGAGGACAATTAACCAGCGGAACAACTTGCCTTCAAAAGTTATGGCTCCTACATCACTGGAGGCTTTTAAGAAGAGACTGGACAGTCATTTGTCTGAAAATGGGATAGGATTTCCTGCTGAAACAGGGGGCTGGACCAGAAGATCTCCAAGACCCCTTCCAGCTCTACTCTGATTCTGATTCTTCCTCCCTTCCTCCCTCTGAATAACCTGCAGCAGCTCAGAGTATCTAACCTCAGCATGTCAAGTCAGTAAAAGTGAGGATGCTCCCGGGTTACTTCTTCCAAACTGCTTCTAAGAATTTGGAGAGGAAAAATTATAATGGCAAGAATCTGGCACCTGTCTACAGCACCCAGAAAGTCAGCCTGTTACCTTCTCCCACAGCTGGGTGGGGGGTTTCTTTCCATGGTAAGGGTCTAGATAAGATCCAACCAGCTTTGGCAGGATGGACGATGGGGGTTAGTGGCCTGTCATGGCTTCCCTCCAGGAGCAAAACATCTCAAACTGCTCCCAAATGGGTTATCAATCTATCCTTCAGTCTGTTTCAAGTCAACATTCACCACCACAAAAAAAATAAACCAACCCACTTCGCTACCCTCAGGCAATATATAAAATATTCATTTGCATGTCTAGAGCCTCCTGAATACACTGGCTCTTTCTCTCACTTTCAGATATTCCTCAAAGCAGGGAGTTTATTGATTTATTTAGTGTTTGGCATCTGCAGAGGTTATGCAATCACTAAAGCAGGGAATAAGGAGCAAAGAACACCTGATCTTTCTTCTGCCCATAGGAGAGGCACTGGTTCAATGCCGGTTGCATGAGCCAGGTGTCCAGGTAGACTAGGAAAAAGCAGGTATTTGGGAATACTACAGTGTTGTTGATTGAAGGCAGGGCTGGTATTCTACCCGGTCGGACCGGTTCTATAGAACTGGTTGTTACGATTCTGCGCAGTTCGGAGAACTGGCAAATCATGCCACTGGCTGGCCCCACCCTGCCCACTCACTCCTTACCTGGCATGCATGCCATCCAACTTACCTGCATTGTGCCTTCACCTAATTTTTGGTAAAATTTTGGTAAGTTGCTAGTTTTCCTTTATAAAAAAATATACCATATTATAAAAATATATAAAAAAATATACCGACCATCAGCTCTTCCGACTATCTGTGCTGGGAAATTTATATTAGCCAGAAAGCAGGAAATCATTGGATTTCTTGCTTTGTAGCAAATCTAAAAGCAGAGCTGAACCTTCCTTAGGACTGAAGCATCTGTTTTTCAGTGCAGATTCAGGTAGCAAATTGCAGAATGGTAGATCTCTGAGTGAATCCATGATTCTGGGAGCAACTCAATCTGCCTGATTTTGGGTAAAAGTTGCTCTTTTTTATAAAAAATGTACTTATATAAGTATTTACAATATTTACATACAAGCCACACCCAGCCAGTCAAGTGACCACCAAGCCATGCCCAGTCAGCAAGCCACGTCCAGCCAGTCACATGACCACCAAGCCACACCTACAAATTAGGCCACGTCCACAGAACCAGTTGTTAAAGGCCCTGTCACACTGCCCAATGGATGCAAAATGGACACAACGGACGAGAAAAATGTTCCATCCGTTGTTATCCGCTCTCAAAAGGGGCAAAAATTTGCATTATCGGAGCGGATAACACGGCCGGGAGGAGGACACAGGGCGGATGGAAAACGGATGCAGAGCGGAAGCCTAGCGGATGGAGGTGGATGAGAGCGGATGGCACATCTGCTGGGCTTCCAGGGGGCCTCAGGAAAGCGGACGTGGAACGGAAAGAGCGGATGCAGAGTGGACGCCGAGCGGATGAAGCGGATGCACAGTGGATGCACAACGGATGAAGCGGATGCAGAACGGAAGCCTAGCGGATGAAGCGGATACACAGTGGATGCACAACGGATGAAGTGGATGCAGAACGGAAGCCTAGCGGATGCACAGCGGAAGCCTAACGGATGTCGAGCGTTAATTGCGCATGCGGGGAGGATGCATTGCGTAAGCCAAGCGGATATAAAGGGAAGCAGCTCGCACGTGGCCAGCATTCGGAGGAAAGACCTGCTGCAGGATACATCGAGTCCTTGCCTGCCCTGCCTGCATGCCTACCTGCAAGCCTTGCTACCAGCCTTCCTGCCAGCCTGCCTCCAAGCCTCCTGGCCAGCCTCCCTGCCAGCCTTGCTCTCTGCCTGCCTGCCAGCCTTGCTGCCAGCCTGCCTTCCAGCCTCCCTGCCAGCCAGTCTGCCTGCCAGCCTTGGTGCCTGCCTGCCTGCCAGCCTTCCTGCCAGCCTTCCTGCCAGCCTTCCTGCCAGCCTTCCTGCCAGTCTTGGTGCCTGCCAGCCTCCCTGCCAGCCTCCCTGCCAGCCAGCAAACCCACAACCATGGGGAAGAAGCCAAAGTCTCAGCAACCTGCCGCCATCCCTGGCAAGAGGGACAGGGCCACCCTCCCACCCCCTGTCCCTGTCCCTGACTCTGCTTCTGTTAGGGCTTCTGCTGCTCAGGCACGCTCTTCTGGTGCTGGAGCTTCTGCTGAAGCTGCTCCTGGTGGTGGTGCTTCTGCTGCTGCGTACTCTGCTGAAGCTGCTCCTGGCGGTGGGGCTTCTGCTGCTGCGTACTCTGCTGAAGCTGCTCCTGGTCCTGCTGGTCCTGCTGGTCCTGCTGGTCCTGCTGGTCCTGCTCGTCCTGCTCATGCTCCTGGACTTGCTCATACTGCTCGTACTGCTCGTGCTCCTGGTCTTGCTTGTCCTGCTCATGCTCCTGGTCCTGCTGGTGCTGCTGGTGCTGTTGGTGCTGGTGCTGCTGGGGCTCCTGGTGCTTACTCTGCTGCTGCTGATCCTGGTCCTGCTGGTCCTGCTGATCCTGCTGCTGCTGCTGATGATGATGATGATGATCCTGCTGCTGCTGCTGATGATGATGATGATTATGATCCTGCTGGTGATGTTGTTGTTGTTGTTGTTGTTGATGATGATGATGATGATGATGATGATGATGATGATGATGATCCTGCTGCTGCTGGTGATGTGGAGGAGCAGCCCCTACCACTTGGGAGCCCCTTTGACGAGGGCCCATCTGGTCCTGCCAAAGGGAGGAAGAGGCGTATGCGGGGACGGGAGAGGAGGCAATACTTCATTGAGGAGGAACATGAGGATGAGATGCTGTAGTGGCTGAGAGAGAATGACTATCTGTGGCGGAAGGGACACCGGCTGTACAGGGACAACAAAAGGAAGCAGGCTGCTTGGAGAGAGAGGGCGGAGAGTATGGGTTACACTTTGGAGGTGCTCCTCGGCTGGTGGAAGCACATGCAAACCTGGTACGGGAAGCTGCACCTGAAGAAATCTGGCTAGGCCACGGTTAAGCTGACGGACAGAGAGACCTACGTCATGGCCAGGTGCAGCTTCCTGGAGGGTGAGATCTGCCACCGAGGAGCACCAGCAGCCCCTCTCACAACCCTCTCTCTCCGGCAGCCTGCTGAGAGCCAGTCCTCTTCCGGCCAAGAGTCAGTCCCTGTCTCCAGGCAGGTTTCTGTGGAGTGTGCCATGGCGGAGAACCCGCGGACAGCTGTTGTAACCGTGGTGGAGTGCGTGGAGGACTCCCTGGTGCGGTGGGAGAAAGGAGACATCGAGTCCACCACAGTCATAGCCACATCCACCCCCCCAGCTCCGCCTCCACAGAAAGGCAGAGAGCCAGACAGCAGGAGGGGCAGAGCCACACTGTCCTGCTGGAGATCAGGGACACCATCTGCACCAGTATAGATCTTCTCTCTCAGCTGGTCAGCACCGACTCCTCATCCTCCAACCGCAAGCCCTTCCTCACCTATGTCAACCAGACCCTCAAGAACATGGAGGAACCCCAGTACCAGGTGGTGAAGGACCGGATCACTGAGCTGCTTCACAACCCTCCAGATCGAGAGGAACCTGCTCCCACCCAGTCCAGGTTTGCTCCTCCACCTCCACCACAGGTGATGTCCCTCCCATTCCAAGGCTTCCCACAGCCCCTCACCAAACAGGGATACGGCTACCAGGAGGTCCAGCAGCACAGGCAGCAGCCCTTCCCAGTCCAGGCACAGAGTCATTGGACGACACCATTGCCACCGGTTCCACTGATGCCACCGATGCCACCCATGACAATGATGCCACTGATGCCACCCATGACAATGATGCCACCAACGACAGCGATGCCACCCACGCCAGTCCTCACCCAGCTGCAGACCAGACAGCCCCACTACACTACTCCTTCCTCCACCCCACAGCCAAGCCCGGCCTCAGTACATCTCTCATCAGTACTGGGGCTGACACCCCATGGCATGGAGGAAGGACCTCTCAGCATCATGGGTCTGAGCCAGCTGTCTGAGAGCTTCCTCAACACACCGTCCCCTGTTGTCCTCTCGGGGCCAGGCACCCCAATGACGATACAGACCAGCACTCCAGCACCACCCACCTCCAAAGCACCTGGACCCTTTACCCCTGAGACTGGGCACACCTCCCAGTGACCAATAAGAGTGCCAGAGACTGGGTAGCTGGCTACCTGTGGACTTTATTTGGACACTTGACTTGGGTCATTTTTTTTTTACAGCTTGTTGTTCAATAAAGTTTATCTTTGATCCACACACTTGCTCCATTTCTTTTTTTGTAATAAAGTCTTGGTGGAAACTTTTAGAATTGGTTTAAGCCTTTGCATGCTTGTGGGATGGGTTAAGATAGCAGTGGGGTGGGCAGGGATACCTGTGGGATGGGTAATAGCTGTGGGATAGATAAACCTCCAGTGCAAGCATAGTGGGACTGTATGGTCCACCCTCCCAGGTGCCACACCTATGGCCCTTTATTATCAATAATAATGTAATAATCATCCACACATGTCAACACAAACACAACTCTTTATTAAACGCCCTGTTCATTGTAGGCCCACCCAACATACATGGCCCAATCTCATCCATGTGATGAGACAGGCTGAAGGAAGCACCCATTAATCATCTATCATCCTGTCTTGCCACTCCACTGCTCCAGCTGGGGAGTTGCACCAGTGTCTCAGGAGGTTGCGCTGCTTCTTCCCTTCACGTGAGGCTCTTTTGGGGCCTTGCACATCCTGAGTGTCTATCAGGTTTTGCCCTTGCCCCCATTCCCCAGGCTCCATGTTCCCATTGCCTTGCTGGAGGTCCACGAGCCTGTTCTGCAAGACTGGGTAGTGGGTGCGCATGAGATTGTGCAGGATGCAGCAAGCTTCCACGATCCTCCTCATGGTCTGTGGGCGATGCTGCATGGTGGTGAGAAGTACCTGGAACCTGTTGGCCAGGATGCCAAAGGCGTTCTCCACCACCCGCCTTGCCCTGGACAGCCTGTAGTTGAAGATCCTCTCTTCACGGGTGAGGAGTCTGGAAGTGTAGGGCTTCATGAGGTAGGTTCTGAGGGAGAAGGCGTCATCCCCCATGATGAAGTAGGGCATATCTTGCGTATCGTTGGGCAGGGGTTCTGGATCTGGGAAGCCCATGATGAGGTTGCCTTCCAGCCCCTCCTTGAGGTCACTGGCATTGTATACCTGGGCATCTGAACATGAGCCGCTGCCTGAAGCATCGATGTACATGAACTTGTAGTCAGCATCGACCATGGCAAAGAGGATGATGCTGAAGAAGCCCTTGTAGTTGAAATAAGTGGAACCCGACTTGGGTGGTGCTTTGCAGGCCATGTGCTTGCCATCTATGGCTCCAACGGTGTGTGGGAAGTTCCACCTCTGATACCACTGCTCTGCAACTTTCTTCCATCTTTCATCAGTGGAGGGGCACTGGAGGAGCTCCTGCAGGTATTCTTCAATGATGGCCTGCACCACTTCTCTGACCACAATGCTGATGGTGTTGTGTGGCACCCTCCAGCCGTACTGCATGCTCCTGTAGGTGGTCCCTGAGGCCAGGTGGCGCAGAGTGAGTGCCACCTTGAGCCTGGGTTCCAGGCTGGACTGGAAGTTGGTGTTTGCCTTGGTCAACCTGGGTGTCAGCCGCTGCACAACTTTGTCAAACATGGCTGGAGGCATCCTCATGAAGTTCTGGAATTCCCGAGTGTCTTCGTTCCTGAGCTCCACCATCAGCTTGTTGTACAGTCCATACTCTGCTCTTCTCCCGATCCATCTTCGGACCCAGGCGCTTCTTGGCCGCCTCCTTTTCTTCCCATAGTAGAGTTCACAGAGCCTGTAGATGGCTTCGCACTGTTGCAGAAGGATGGTGGCTGCCAAAAGGACTGTGTTACGATCCACGGTTGACATGACTGGATGCTGTGGAAGAGAAAGAGTCAGATGAAGGCTGCAGAGGTCTGCACAGCTGGGCTGCTGGTCTGAAAGTTAGATGCAGACGAGTTGCTCCCCCTTTTTATAGGCAGTATAGGTGTCCCTTTGCATCCTCTAGGCATCCTCTAGGCATCCCCTAGACATCCTCTAGACATCCTTAATATCCGAGATAGGTCCCCTCTGCGAACGTTTTTTCCATTTTAAATGCTTTGTTTCCGTGCTGCATCTGTTGTGCATCTGTTCTGCATCCGTTCCGTGTCTGTTCCGCTTCCTCCCTGCGTCCGAGCGGATGCGAGTTGCGCGGATGCGGAACGGATGCCTAGTGGATATAGCGGCTGCATAACAGATGCATAACGGATGCGTAGCGGATGCGTAGCGGATGCAGAACGGACGAATTGGATACATTTTCCGCGCAAAAGTTTTGAGCAGCTCAAAACTTTCTGAGCGGGTGAAACGTCCATAAACGGATGCTGGATGGATAGAGAGGAAGCAAAACGGAGGCAGTGAGTACATCGCATTAACCAACGGATGGCAAGCTTTTTTGTCCGTTTTACATCCTCTTTGCATCCGTTAGTGCAGTGTGACAGGGGCTTAAGAAATTTGAATCCCACCCCTGAATGAAGGCCAATCTGTATGACCAAACCAAGCATTCAGGAGCCTCTGTGGTGCAGTGGTTAGATTGCAGTACTGCAATCTACTTCTTCTGCAGCCAGCTGCCTACAATTTGGCAGTTCAAATCCCATCAGGCTCAAGGTTGACTCAGTCTTCCATCCTTCCGAGGTGGGTAAAATGAGGACCCAAATTGTTGGGGGCAATAGGCTGATTCTGTAAACCGCTTAGAGAGGTCTGCTCACTCACTCATATAGATATTCACATTCCTGTCATATTTGCTTTCTTAATATCTCCACTTTTTACCTGGTACCCTTGACTTATCTCACAAACTTCACAAAATCTTGTAATTGAAATCTTTTTTAAAAAAAGAAAAGAAAAACACATTACTTATTCAGAGCCCATCAAGGAAAAAGTGTGGCTCTCCTTGCCATCTTCATCCTCATCAACTTTCCAATGGTTTTGATGCTGATGGGATATATTCTCTCTGCTCACTACCCCAAAGACCAGCTCCGAGGCTGATTCCTCGAATCAAGAAAGCAAATCAACATGACCTCATGCTGGCGCACATAACACATCCAACACTTTATAAAAATGGAGCGCAGAACTCTTTCAAATTCAGCTGAAAACCTAATCATAAAAAGCAACAATGGACAATACCCCACTTCTCTCCGGGATGCGGGTAATTAGAGCTTCCTGTCTCCGGGCACAAATGGCAAGATTGTCACAAGGCACCACCCAACAACTTTCATCGCCATTTCCTTCTCAGGTCTCAAAAGCTGAATTCTATGAACTTTACACCCAGGAGACACTGAGAGAGCCTCTCTGCCAGGGAAGAAAGCCAGAAATTAGCTGGGTCCAAGATGAGGGGAGTGAGCCTGGCTGGGGATTTTTAGAAACTTGCATTTAAAATAAAGCTTCAACCAATTTCCCATTGGTGCAATGGTGGGATTCAATTTTTTTTTTCTACCGGTTCTGTGGGCATGGCTCAGTGAGGTGGCAGGGGAAGGATATTGTAAAATCTCCAGTCAGAGGTGAGATTTTCCAGTTCTCCAAACTACTTAAAATTTCCACTACTGTTTCTCCAGAACTGGTCAGAACCTGCTGGATACCACCTCTGAATTGATGTATGTCCTTTCACCCTCACTAGCCTCCTTCTTCGCACATGCTCTTCTTAGGCTTGGTCAAAAGACTCCGTTAACCAGAGGTGGGATTCAAAAATGTTGACTACCTTAATTAATTAATTATTAATTAATTAATTAATGTGGGCGTGGCTTGGTGGGCATGGCAAGGCTTGCTGGGTGTGGCAGGGGAAGGATACTGCAAAATCTCCATTCCCTCCCCACTCTGAATACCACCTCTGCTGTTGACCCTGAAAACTGGACAGTCCAGTCCAGATGTTTGATGCTGCTGTTCAATAAAATTACAGGTAGTCCTCAACTTACGGCTGCAATGGAGTCTGGAGCTTCTGTCACACAGCAAAGTGGTCATGAAGTGAATAGCGCCCCAGTTTACAACATGTTTGTTGCAACTAGTAAGTGAGTCGTGTGGTCATTATGTGGAAAGGTGACCCAAATTTTCCCATTAATGTGGTCATTAAGTGAAGGCAGTTTTCCACATTGGCTTTACTTGTCAGAAGCCCCAGGGTAATCACAAACGGTGATCGTGTGATTCCCAGATGCACCCAGCGTCAATATATGCTGGTTGCCAAGTGCCCAAATTCTGATGATGTGACCAGAAGGATTCTACTGCTACAATGGTCATAAGTGCAAGGACCAGTTGTAAGTTACTTTTTTTCAACACAGTTATAACTTCAAAAGGTGGTTGAAGGAATGGTCTTTAGTCAAGGATTATCTGTACATCAAAAATTTTGGGAAGAATAGAATATAGAGTATTTAGCTACGCCAATCACAAGATCCCATCCAAAAGGTAGTGCTAGCAGGTTGATCATTGTCCTAGGATTTCCAAATATCATTTATCTGCAAAACAAAAAAAGAAAAATCCATCTGGGAAGTTTTTTATAGCAAGATATATAATGATGCTAATTCAGACTGACAATTTTACAGGAGCAAAGAAATGTTTGGAAATGGCCAATAGTTATTAGTTATGGAAATGAATAAAGGCCCAATATTTTAGCATATTTAGCAAAAATATTTAGCCTATTTTTGACATGATTGAGTGAAGTCATTTATCCATGATATCAGACTAAAGATAGAAGATAGGATAGAAAATCTGAATCAGGGGGATCTAACCTTTGGAAACTTTAAAACTTGTAGACTTAACTTTCAGAATTCCTCAGCCGGCCATGCTAGCTGGGGAATTCTGGGAGTTGAAATGCACAGGTCTTAAAATTGCCAAGGTTGCACACAATAAAAGAGCTGGAAGGGATTTCGGAGGTCTTCTAGTCTAACCTCCTGTTCAAGCGGGACAGCTTATACCATTTCAGATAAATGGTTGACCAATCTCTTCTATCCCCTCCCACTTGACTGTTTCCTAGTATGATTTGATTGTTGATTGTACCCTATGACTATCATTAAGTGATATACCTTATGATTCTTGATTTTTCATGAATGTACCTTTTCTTTATGTATACTGAGAGTATTTACACCAAGACAAATTACTTGTGTGTCCAATCACACTTGGCCAATAAAGAATTCTATTCTATTATGTCACCCTAGTCCTTATTTTCATTAAACTAGACATACCGACTTCTTGCAACTGCTGCTCTAAGCAAAACACATGAATAATAATGTTAATGCAGTTGCTTCTATACAAGAACAAACCTCCAAGCCACTGAAAGCCAATCACAAGAAATTGTCCACTAACACGTGGACAAAAGCCACAAGCTGCATCCCACTGGATGAAGCACTGATTCTGCTGTAAGGCCAGACTCCTGTCTGGAAAGGTGGCCCAATTTCTCCCATCTCAACTCCGCCAGAAGTAGATACCACTCCCACCTTGCTGCATTCCTGGCTTATTACACGAAGCTCGGTGAGGTTTCCGAAGTTGAGCTTGTAATCAGTTTATGCCTTGAAGGCAACATTTCAATCAAAGACATTTTCCAAGGCCAGGGAAGAGAGGCTTCCCAATCGGTGGATCTTACTCAATTACTCGCTGCCTGCAGCAGTAAATTCCAGAGGCTGATTAAATGCTATGTCAAGAAGAACATGTTAGTGAGGCTTCCCCAAATGGGCGCCTTCAGGTGTGTTCCACCATCTCTGGAAAAGGTTGAGTTACTTTTGAAGAACACTCCATGAAGCCAAGATTAGAAGATTAAACCTGGTTTGGCCCAACAGCTGAGGCTACAATGTTGTAAGCAAGTTTTTATCTCAAAATGTGCTATACAGATCCAAGAAAATAGATTAACTCAGTTAATCTACCATGGTTCTGTAGGTGTTGCAATATAAGTAGATTAATCTACCCCAGATGATGGAGGCCACACCGTATGATGAACGATTAACAGATAACAGATAATCAGAGTTGGAAGGGACCTTGTAGGTCATCTAGTTCAACCCCCCACCCAAGCGGGAGACCCTACATTGATTGATTGAGGGTACTAGGTGTTGTGGTTTGCCAGAAGCAGGTGCTGACGGCTGAGGGCTCGGAAAGTGAGGATTCAGATGAGGGGCCTGCGTGTGATGCAGGGATGGGGCCAGAACCATCAGAGAGTGGAGTGCTGCCTTCAGAGATTGTGGACGCTGGCAGCAGTGAGGAAGAGGTCCCTGAGGAGCCTGGGCCCAGTGCATGTGCATGCAGGGCTGCTCAAAGGAAAGAGCAGCTGCAGCAGCACAGGCGACTCAGGAGTAAGGCTGCAAGGTAATGGCCCCTCCCTTAGGAGATAAAAGTCAGCTGAGAAGCCAGAGTTCTTTGCAGAAGGCCAAGAACTTTTACACTCGAGCCTGGTGGATGTTAGGAATATCTGAGTTGATGTTTGGAGACTCTTTGTGTTGGAATGTTTGCTTAATAACTTTATCTGGTGTTTTTGGCAGCCTTGCAAAACCTTGGCAAGGCTCTTTCTTATCGAAGCTAATTGGTTTGAAGCAGCCTTTTACCCAGGAAGGAACGAGATTCATAAACATTAAAAGGTGCTGTTACCTTTGTCTCGTGTTTAATTCGTTGAAACCAGGTTTGGGTCAGAACGGTAGGTAGGTTTAGTTTAGTGAAGAGAAGAGTTAGGGTTAGGGTGATATAATAACAGTCTTCCAGTACTTGAGGAGTTTCACAGATCATTGTTTCATCATCATTTCACAGAGAAATCCAACATAGAATTAAGGAGAAATTTCCCATCAGTGAGAACAATTAATCAGTGGAATGACTTGCCTTCAGAAGTTGGGGGAGTTCCATTAACACAGGTTTTCAAGATGAGAGTGGACAATCATTTGACCAGGATGGTAGAGGTCAGAGATGGCTAGCCTTTTTGGCACTGAGTACTCAATGCATGCTTGCATGTGTGCAAACTCCCAAATGTAATGTGCGTGCACCCCACACACACATTCCCCCTTCCCCCACGTATGTGCAGCGGAGACTTGAAGACCAGCTGGCTGATGGGAGGTGCATGCGCATGTGTGGCAGAGCTGAGCTAGGGCACTGGCTCGCGTGCCCGCAGAGAGGGCTCTGTGTGCCACCTCTAGCATGCATGCCATAGGTTCACCATCATGGATATGGGGTCTCCTCCATGAGCAGGGGATTGGGCTCAAAGACCTCCCAGATAAGGGGTGGGATTCTACCAGTTCGCACCTATTCGCTAGAACCAGTTGTTAACATGCTAAACAGTTCGGAGAACCGGTTTTTAAAAGAAATTACTGGGCTAATCCTGTAAGGAAGACAGGAAGGAAACATTCTGGTGTTGCTTACAAAAACTGCCCCTCCATTAACCCTTATTACATTCTTGGCAGGACTAGACTTCCTGTCTCAGGAATGTCTCTGGAGTTTTTTTTTTTTCACTCCTTTGCTGGTACTTTGCTTATGTGGAGTGACCATTTAAAGTTACAATGGCACTGAAAAAAGTGACTTATGACTGTTGCAGCATCCCCACAGTCATAAGAGGCCAGGCGAGGAGATGCATGCCTCGATGTGAGTGATGTTGTGTTGGCCACACCCAGCCAATAACATGACCACGAAACCACACCGACCAACTAAGCCACGCCCACAGAACCAGTTGTTAAAAAATTTGAATCCCACCCCTATCCCAGATCCCGTCCAACCCTAGTATTCCATGTTGAATTAGCTCAGTTAATTTACCATGGTACTGACATTTCTGTTCCCTATATGTTAAAAGTCTGCAGGGTATATTGCATCTGGCATCCTCAGCTTATCTTATAGAAAAATCAATGAATCAGGTGTGTCTCATACTTGAATGGAAATCCCAAGACTTTCCAGAAATCCCAAGACTGGAAAGTTGACAAGCATCCTGGAAGATGGCAGTGGCCATTCATGTCAGTCATACTGCCATGAAAATTATTATTAGATGTCACAAGTAACTAACTCTGACTTGCCCTGCTGTGGCTCTTGTTTTTACACCACATTGGCTGCTCTCAACATGCCTGGAACTTGTTCTTGATCCATTACTGTCTCTGTGTTTGCCATGCCAGTGATTCCCCCACCCTTTTCCTTTTTTTGGAAGTCATAATACCACTGTTTGCATATCAAATTTTAGAACATAGAAGAATAGGGTTGGAAGGGAGAGAGGGAGGGACGGAGGGAGGGAAGGAGGGGGGAAGAAGGAAGGAATATGAGAAGGTGAAGGAAGGGAATTTTTAATTTCATTGTACGCATGTTCTGCATTGACAATAAATGTTTGATTTGGAAGGGAAAGAAGAGGGAGGGAGGGAGGGAGGAAGGATTATCAGAAGGTGAAGGAAGGGAAGGGAAAAAAGAGGGAGGGAGGGAGGAAGAAAAGAAGGAAGGAATATCAGAAGATAAAAGAAGGGAAGGGAAAGAAGAGGAAGGGAGGGAGAGAGGGAGGAAGGAAGATATGAGAAACAAAAGTAGAAGGTAGGGAAGGGAAAGGAGGGGAAAGAAAGGAGAATAAGGCAGAGAAGCAGAGGTGGTCACATTCAGCAGGTTCTGACCAGTTCTGGAGAACCGGTAGCAAGAATTTTGAGTAGTTCAGAGAACCAGCAAATGCCACCTCTGACTGGGGATTTTACAGTATCGTTCCCCTGCCACGCCCACCAAGCCACATCTACAGAACAGGTAGTAAAAAAAATTTGAATCCCATCACTGCAGAGAAGTAAAGGAAGGGGAGGGAAGGAAGGAAGGAAGGAAGGAAGGAAGGAAGGAAGGAAGGAAGGAGACTCAGATTAGATGTTTCCGTGATGAAGTAAATGACAGTAGATATTTTTTCAAGTGTGCTTTAGGGGCATCTGTGCGGAAAGAGAGTAAAAATAAAATATCAAGAAGCTGGCCAAAAACTGACTGACTTTAGACATGTGGCCCACATGCAACACTCATTAAAAGGGAGGTGCAGTTTTAATCATGTAATCACCATCTTGCCCTTTTTTATTTCCCCTCTGGACACTCCGGTGTCCCTTTTCTGCATTCTCTACTCCATTTAGTTCAGTTGGCCAAAGGTTAATTAGGTAGCGAAAGTTTCCTGTTGAAGATGAGGAACCACCCAAGTAAAAATGATGACTAAAAATGCACTACAAAATAATTTTTCTCTACTAAATGAAGTTCTTGGGAAAAAAAAATACCATGATATGTTTATATCCACAAAAATCACAATCGGGCAAGCAAAGTCTTCCCTGTGACGTTCTAGGGAAACGAAAGTTGGCCTTGGAATAAGCAAGAATATTGGCACCTTCGAACTTTGGGGTTGGAAGATTCCAAAGAATATCGTGGACAGCCAAGAAAATTAACCAGTGGATCATTGAACAAATCAACCCAGAGCTCTCATTCAAGGAACAAATAACCACGTCCAAATGATCCGACTTGGGACACATTTTGGAAAGTCCTAGCTCTTTGGAGAAGGCTCTAATGGTGGGAAATGTGGAAGAGAAGAAATGATAACCATCTTTCATCTCATGGGGATTGGGTCGCCCTACCGTGCCAGCAGAAGACGCATGCTGCAAACTCCATTGGCCAGGAAATTCTGACTGATGGGTACAGAAGAAAAGTCTTCTCTGCCATTGCTTCTGTCCTTTGGAACATCTTGTACCACCTCCAAGTGAGGTTGACTCCAACTTTCCTGACCTTCCCCAAGAGCTTAATGACCTGATTTTTCCAGTTGGCTAGGGAGGATGTCCAAATGAGGTGTTTGATAAGTTTAAAAGTGACTCCACCTCCCCTCCTGCTCAGCCTACTCACTCACTCCCCCCATCTTTTAATTATAGCTGATCATTTGTATTTCTGTAGTGTTTTATTCTTATTATATAGATGTTTTTATATTGCTTTAGTCTTTCTAACTCTGTAAGCCATCCAGAATCATCTCGTGGTAATATGGACAGACAGACAGTTGTGTGTGTGTGTGTATGTGTGTGTGTGTGTGTGTGTGTGTGTGTGTGTGTGTGTGAGAGAGAGAGAGAGAGAGAGAGAGAGAGAGAGAGAGAGAGAGAGAGAGAGAGAGAGAGAGAGAGAGAGAGAGAGAGAGAGAGAGAGAACAACCAATAGCAAGGTAAATGGACTCAATTATAGTGGTGGTGGGTGCACCATTGGAAGACCCAAAGAACCAAATTATGGACAGATCATCATGGAGATCACAAAAGTACTTATTCAGAATGCAACTGGACTTTCTTTGTTTTTCCCTGAAGATGTTTTGCTTCTTATCCAGGAAGCATCTTCAGTTCTTGGATGAGAAGCTAAACATCTTCAAGGAAAAACAATGAAAGTCCAGTTGCTTTCTGAATAAGCACCTTTGAGACAATTATGTCCTGGATGACTGAGATATCATCATGGAGAAAATATATGTCTGTGTTCACTAGTTGGCCTGATTTAATCAAACAATCAACCTTTAAATCAAGACACATGGAAAATAAGATAAACCACAATTATGAAATTGTACATATTTTGGAGTTATACATAATTAGAAGCTTGTCTTCAAGAATATTTCATAGGTTATTGAGTGATTTTGATTTCTGTATGCAGGAACTATGACAATCATGCATACCTATGCATGGATTTTTTTAAAAAATATTCAGGAAGGTTTTTCTGGCTAACTAGATGTAAATCATATTTTGAGCTTCAATTGGCATTCAACACTACTCTTTGTGAGTGACCTCCCACGAGGAAAGACCCTGTCAGCTTTTACATCAAGTCAAAGCAATCTTTATTATGATCATAGGCCAGCATAACTTCATGTCAGTATTTGCAGGAGAGAGAGGAAGGGAGAGAGGGAGAGATTTTATCTAACGAGGAACTCTGACAGCACTTCATCCATTGGAGGATAGGATTAAGGCTTTGTGTTGCTTTTGTTCAAACAAAACAAATGCATGGAATTGTAAAAGATATTTAAGCAATAACCATTTCTTCTTCTTCTTCTTCTTCTTTTTTTGTATTACTTTACAAGTTCAAACACATTTCTGTAGCATACAATGATTATGAGAACCGACCGAAAGCGTTCCAGAAAAGGTGGGAGTGGACCATTGTTTTAAATATATTACAAGTTGAAAACATTTCCGTTTTCTAGGCTGCCAAATGAAAAGAGAAATCCATGGCAGCTGAAACCCAGATTTTCTATAAGGGTTTGACCCACTGAGTCTCGTTTCAGCGTCAGAATTCTTCAGGGGTTTCTTCCTTTTACTTTACTACTTCTTGCCTTCTGTCTTTTTCATTTGCCTTTGCTTACACTTTTATTCTGCTCTTTAGACCACAAGGTGTTCAGAGTGGCTTTCATGCAGAAAGGGAAAGAAGACCAACCCTTGCCTTAGGCTGGTAACCAAAAAGACACAAAGCAGAATGAAAATTGGATAGGGAAGGAAATGGAAGGGGGAAGCAAGTTGAGACACCAAATCTTAAAATTAAAATTTAAAATTAAATTAATCTTTAAAATTAAAGATTAGTTCTAAAATCATGACTGGCTGGATTCTTCTTCTTCTTCTTCTTCTTCTTCTTCTTCTTCTTCTTCTTCTTCTTCTTCTTCTTCTTCTTCTTCTTCTTCTTCTTCTTCTTCTTCTTCTTCTTCTTCTCCTTCTCCTTCTCCTTCTCCTTCTCCTTCTCCTTCTTCTCCTCCTCCTCCCCCTCCCCCTCCCTCTCCTTGTCCTCCTCCCTTCCCCCTCCTCCTTCTCCAACCACATATAAAGAAAATGTTGAGAAGTCCAGAGGAGAGCAACAAGAATGATTGTTTTAGCTGGAGGCTAAAACACAGGAAGAACAGTTACAGGAATGTCTAGTCTAATGAAAAGAAGAACTAAGGGAAATATGATGGCAGTGCTCCAATATTTGAGGGGCTCTTACAAAGATGGGGGAGTCAAAGTATTTTCCAAAGCACCAAAAGGAAAAACAAGAAACAATAGATGGGAACTAATGAAGAACTAACCAGGAGAGAAGCAACTTAGAACAAAGGAGAAATTTCCTAACAGTGAGAGTAATCAACCAGTAACATCGCTTGCCTTCAGAAGTTGTGGGTGCTCCATCACTGGAGGCTTTCATAAAGGTCTCCATCCCACCTTTTTGCAAGATCTGAAGTTTTTGCCCATTAATGGCAAAAGTAGGCACCAATGACTAAATGCATTTATTACTTCTGCTTATTGTAATCCAGAGACTGTCTATACTTAGCCAGTTTCATTCATATGGATTTCTGAGCAGTTTTAGATATTTTTACCACAACGTCACTCTATTTAAAGTTTTGCAGCATTAATTCAGCACCAGAAAAATAAACACAGATGGCTGATGCTTCATTTAACATCTTTATAAACATAATAAGTAAATTTTACAAACCAGTTGTAGTTTCTCCAACATGGCGCAAACTCAGACAGAAACATGTTGTAAGTAACTTCAGTAGCAACTCAGGAGCTCAGAAACAGACATCAGTTTCACTTTAGTTCAGCAGGAAAGCAAGCAAGTTAGTTTCATCTTCAAGAGACAGACTCAGAGCTTAACATAACTTCAGAGCCAGGGTTGCCAGATCGCAGCTTGGCTCTGCGGCCAAACTCAAGTCAAAATACGGCCAATTTCGGCCAAATTATTTTCTCTCACGGCCCAATTTTTTAATGCAATATAACATGAGGACATATTGTTTTTTGTTTTTTTAACTGCTTTTAAATAATCAAATCATAAAAAATAGTCTTTATTCGACAACGTGATGTGACGTCAGGGGAATTTCTGTGTTTCTTTACTCACATTCAGGGCCCTCCTGCCCTTGACACGCCCCCCCCCCCCGGCAACACTCAGATGAACCTCCTGCAACCCCCCTCCGCCATTCCCCTCCTCCCGATTGAATCCGAAGAGCTTCTTACCTGGGTAAGGCAGAGAGGAGAGTACATGATTTCTGGGGGGGGGGGGTTGTGGCTTGGAGGTGTGTGAGTGAGAGGGGACGAGAGAGAGAGGGAGAGAGGGAAGGAGAAAGAGAGAAGGGGAGGGAGAGAATGAGAGAGAGGGAGAGAGAGAGAGAAGAAAAAAAGAAAGGGGGAAGAACCGAGCCTGCTTCTTGCTTTCACATTTCCAACTCTGCTAAACTGCAGCCAGCGCTGATCATCTCCATGAGCTGAACTTTAACCACGCCTAGAGTTTCCCTTCCCTACTCTGTACCCAGGCATTAAAGGCATCGTGCACACTTCCCCCCACCCTCCCCACGCTTCCAGCGACAGCGGCAACAGAAAGCCTCGGGCTCCAGCTTCTCCGGGTGCCAGCCAGCGAGCCTCCAGCCAGCTTCTGCTCCACTCTGCACCACTCCGCAGCAGCAGCAGGCTGCCTTTTTCAGAGGTTTTCAGACGATCTGACAGTCATTTTCATGCAAATATATTGTATTGAAAACTGGTATTCGGCCAAAATTTCAATTTCACGGCCAAGAAATTTTCATACGGTCAAATTTCCAGCCAAATATATTTGGCCGGAGACATGATTTTTGTCATGGCCAAACACATTTCTATACGGCCAGATTTCTCGAATTTGGCCGGAAAAACGGCCAGATGGCAACCCTGTTCAGAGCTGCAGAGCTTCATAAAGAGCCACACCTAGGCTACTTCTAGTTTCAGTTTCCAGCCTAGGCTACTTCTAGTTTCAGTTTCCAAAAACAGTCCTCATTGGCTGATTTAATTCCTACACCTATTCATTGGCTGACCTTGTTACCAAGCTCTATTCCAGTTCATGAATATACTCTGACTCACTCCTCTTCCTCCTTTCTATCACTTCACTACATTTGAACAAAATCATTTGTGTTATTTCATTGCATCATTTTCAAAGGTCACTAAAAGACCTTAGCAATAAAACAAAGGATATCCTTCAACTGCTGCATTCAAATCATGGGCGGCATCCCACCAAGTCTCCCTGATACCTCTTAAATCATGTTATCTCTCCCTCAAGTTTCTTTTGCTTATTTCCCTTATACCGTATTGAGTCTGAGGGTAGAGGAAATTGAAGCACAGTCTTTAGCAGCCAGCCTTCTAAATTTTATACTAAATTTTATACTGATTTTATACCGAGCGGTTGAAGAGGCCCCATATCAGCAAGAGACTTACTTTCTGCAGTGCACAAACTTGAGATGTGTATGTCAGAACTTTGGTTTCTATTCTATTCCCCACAGGCCTCCTCAGCTCAATGAAATGCCTTGGCCAAAAATTTTTAGCAGATCCATTATGTAGATAATTCAGACACAGTTCCGGAAATCAAATCTCTCCCACCAGTCAGCATTTGCATTCAGTTAATCAGTCACTAACTGAAAACATTTTTCTTCCTCTTTCTGTTTCTCTTCCATGGTCTAAAAGTAAAAGTTTCCTTTGTCCACTCATGTTCAACTCTAAGGGGGGTTCTCATCTCAATGTTTTAGCCGAGAGGGACAGCATTGTTCAAAGGTGCTTCATGGTTAGCATGACTATACACTGAGGCTGTTACTTTCCCACCAACGTGGCACCAGTTAATCTACTCACTTTTGCATGTATTAAAATACTGGAGCTGGGGCAAGGAACAAGAGCTAACAGATCTAACAGATAATCAGAGTTGGAAGCAGAGGTGGTGTTCAGCAGGTTCTGACCAGTTCTGCAGAACCAGTAGCAGAAATTTTGAATAGTTTGGAGAATGAGCAAATACCACCTTTGACTGACCCCGTCCCCATCTATTCTCTGCCTCCCATTGAGTCCCAGCTGATCGGCTGGGTCTTCTTTGGTTGCCCTGCACAGGAGAACGGAGCTGGAAAGCAGGTTAGTGGGATGGGAATGGAGATTTTACAGTATCCTTCCCCTGTCACGCCCAGCAAGCCCCACCCACAGAACCTGTGGTAAAAAAATTTGAATCCCACTACTGGTTGGAAGGGACCTTCCAACCTCCTGCCCAAGAAGGAGAGGGCTGCCCCATTTCTGACAGATGGCATCCAATCTCTTCTTGAAAGTCTCAAGTGATGAAGCTCCCACAACTTCCAAGGACAATTTCTGTTCCTTTCCACTGTCAGAAAGTTTCTCCTTATTTCCAGGTTAAATTTCTCCTTGTTCAGTTTCCATCCATTATTCCTTGTCTGGCCTTCAGGTGCCTTGGAAAATAACTTGATCCCTTCCTCCTCTCTGTGGCAGCCCCTCAAATATTGGAAGACTGCTATCCTGTCTCCCCTGGTCCTTCTCTTCCCTAGACTAGCCATGCCCAGTTCCTGCAACCATTCATCGTATG
This sequence comes from Laticauda colubrina, assembly GCA_015471245.1. Taxonomy (NCBI): domain Eukaryota; kingdom Metazoa; phylum Chordata; class Lepidosauria; order Squamata; family Elapidae; genus Laticauda; species Laticauda colubrina. The sequence goes on along the minus strand of BLBF01000022.1, from coordinate 7,892,978 downwards.
TTTTAGTCTCCAGTCCTTAATCATCCTGATTGTTCTTCCCATCGCATGGTACTCGGGTCTCAAATCTAGGCTATCAGCTTTCTAGCTGATCAGTTCAATGTTTTTAAGTGCTGAGCCATCACATCCCCATTCCATGGACTAGAAGGAAGGAAAAGATGATTGCCTTTGCTCTCCAAGTCTTAAACTTCCCACTGGATTTTCAAGATCTCTGGTAGCATGGTTGTAGCTGTTCTCTGCAGTATCTTTTATCCCGGTGTATTATAATAGCATGGGGAAAATTGTCAGTGGTAAATCTTGGAAACTGTTATTTCATGACCTTGATCGTCTTTCTTCCTGGTAGGCAGCACACTCCACAAGCCAATGTTTCTCTCTGCTCTTTTGGCATCCACCATTGTGTCTCCTGTCCTGAAGCATCATTCTTTTTCTCTCCTGAAGGCAAAAATATCTGCTTTACTCATGAGGGTCTAAAACATTTTTTTCTGAGTTCCAGGGATGCAGAGTATCTTTTATGTCTCTTTTATTATGGGATATTACTGCCTGATGACAGCAGTGCCTTTTTTTCTCCTGATCATCTTATATTTGCTCATCACTTGATCAACTTTCTCATCATCTTGTTTTGGTCACCACAATACCCAGTTTTGGACATCACAGTTGTGATGACCCAGGGCGTAGCACAAAGGCAGCACAGTCAATTATTCAATAAGAGTCCCTTTATTAGTTCCAACTTTGCCCCCAATGTTCTGGTTACCTTCTGGCTGGAGAAAAACTCTCCCAGGAACAGCCTTTGGCTGCAGAGAATCAAATCCAAAAATGTGGTCAACAAAAACTGTAACTATAAGTCCAATCAAGGCAAAATGAGGTAATTAGTCCAGCAGGGCAGAAGCAAGAATTCCAGATGTGAAGGCACAGCAATAACTCAACACGGTTGGAAAGAGGCCAGGAACACAGATAAGCAAAGTCAACACAAGATAAATTAATGTTTGCTGTTAGCAACTGCCACGTGCAGTCTGCATTTCTTTTCAACTTTCTTCTCAGGTGTGGCTCATGAAGGGAATCAGGGCCCTTTCCACCCTGTAAGCCACACAATCCACATTGCTCTCTTCTTTGTTCCTCCTAGTCTGCCCTAGGATGAAGAGTGGGTGGGCCTGGGTCTTCCTCTGAACTCCCTCTCCCTTGTTCTACCTCTCCCCTGCTTTGCCCAGCTGGATTTTGCCCTTCCCCAGCCTCCTCCACAGCCAATGGAGCCACACTCCCACCCCCTGTCAGCTGTTCATCTTCCTCCTCAGATTCAGACTCCAACAGGGGCACGACAACAATATAAAAAAGACTCTGTACAGGAAAGAGCAAGAAGATTGATTTGGGGGCTGGAAGCTAAAACAGATGAATTGTTGCAGTAATTGGGTATGTCTGGACTACAGAAAAGAAGGACTAAGGGTGACATGATAGCAGTCTTCCAATATTTGAGGGGCTGCCTCAAAGAAAAGGGAGTCGAGCTATTCTCCAAAGCACCTGAGGGCAGGACAAGAAGCAACAAGTGGAAACTAATCAAGGAGAAAAGCAACCTAGAACAAAGGAGAAATTTACTGACAGTGAGGACAATTAACCAGTGGAAAGGCTTGTCTCCAGAAGTTGTAGGTGCTCCAACACAGGAGGCTTTTAAGAAGAGACTGGACAGCCATTTGTCTGAAATCTCCTGCTTGAGCAGCAGGTTGGACTAGACAGATGACCTCCAAGTTCCTGTCCAACTCTATTATTCCATGTTTTATGTTGCTTTCAGGGAATTACGCAGTCAAATGGAGTCAGAGATGCTGATAAGAACCAGTTTTGTATAAATAAATATATTTATTGTCAGTAAAATAAGCAAACAGGAGCATCGTCAGGTAAACACAGAAGGAACATCATGAGGTAAATCTCAGTGAGCAGAAGGCACACACAGAGGAAAAAGGCAGGAAACAAGGAAACGCCTCCTTTTCACTCACAGCAACCAATCACAGCTCAGATTGCCTCACAAAGTGGCCAGCTCATTGTCCAATCCTTCGCTGCTCCAGCTATTATTGCTCCAAACTTTTCATTATTTTTTTTTCAAGGACTGCTATAAGCCTCATACTTGCAAACTCTTGCCCACTACTTCTTAACTTCTTTATACAGTACAAATATATAGCACTATTGCTGGAAAGGATTTTATTTCTTCTCCTACTTTCCCTGTCAGGGAACGTTCATCTTTCTTAGAAATTTTGTTAGGAAACCGTTCTATGTTAGCATACTTGCAATACCGCTTCCTGATTGGTCCACCAATACTACACTGTGATTGGTTCTTCAACACTACTGTGATTGGTCCGCAATTGCTGCCTGTGATTGGTCCGCTTGAGCGGCAGGAGATTCAAGGAGCCGTCATTGGCAGCGAGCCGCGAGCAGCCGCTATAAAAGAGGCTGCCGCGGCTCTGCAGCTAGAGAGATTGCAGGAACTAAATAAAGAGCTGAAAGTCACACTGGTCTCGCGTCTCTTTTTCCCGCAACTTAACACTGGCAACAAGAGTGGGATACTGAGACAAAGGAGACCAGTTGAGCACGTGGCAACGAGAACCGAGCAAAGATGAAATGGACGGCACCAACTCACCACCCGCACCGTTCAACCCAGCAATGAAGGACTGGGAATCGTACATCAACAGATTCCTCATGTTCCTCAAGAGCAATGAGTTACAGGGGATCTCAGACAACAGGAAGAGAGCCGTGTTCCTGACACACTGTGGGCCCACAGTGTTCAAGATGGCCAAGGCATTGGCTAAACCTGAAGATATCAAGCAAATGGCCTGGCCAGATTTGGACAGAATACTGAAGGCCCATTATGCACCGACCGTCTCCAGCCTTATCCAGAGACATGAATTCTATAAACGGGACCAGAAAGAAGGTGAAAGCATTGGGGATTTTGTAGTGGCTCTAAGTGACATTGGAGGGCGTGCAAGTTCCTTAACATGGATGAAGCCATGAGAGACTGCGTGGTCCTAGAATTGAGGGACCTCACCTTGTAGAGCCGACTGCGACCCAACCAAACATCACAGTCACCGAGGCCATCACTGAGACCACTGTGGCCGAAGCCATGAAAAAATCAGCAGCCACCATGCAGCTAATGAATACGGCAACCCAGGAAACACTAGCAGAGACAAGCAAACCCCAGGAGAAGAAACCGGAGGGCACCCACAAGGCCACTACCACCACCATGCACCATGAGGACATCGAGCCCTTGTCCAAGACTGACGACGAGGAAGAAGAAATACACAGACTCCAATCGGAACGAAACAGATGGGAGAGGAGAGAACGTAAGTCGGGGTTCCAGTGCTCCGGGTGCGGAGGAGACCACCCCTGTTCCGAGTGCTGTTTCCTTGACATGGTTTGCTGGCACTGTGAGAGACAGGGACATATAGAAAGGGTCTGCCGGAACCAAAAGAGCTACAGCCCCAAACGAAGAGACAGCACTCCCCCCAGAATGAGAGAAAGACAGGCAGGGAGCCATTGGAGCTGAGAAAACAGAAGCAAATGGCTCAATGAAACCTACCGGAAGGAAGAGACACACCAAATGATAACCATTGGGCATTCAAGTGCAACCGATGCCTGAAAGGTATATGTGCAAGTCAACATCGAAGGCCAACAATGTAAGATGAAGGTGGACTCCAGCTCATACCTGTCTATGGTATCATGGAACAAACTTAAGAGACTGATACCAAGCATATGAAGAAAGTAACTAGAGAGCCAAAAACTGACCCTGAAGGACTACCAAGGGAACAGGATCCCCGTAGTCGGACATTTCCAAGTTAACTTCAGAAAGCACACCGCAATTCTTCCATTAACAATAGTAGATGGGGATCACCCAAGCCTATTGGAACTCGAATGGTTTGAGCCCCTGGAAATCGGAGTGGCTGGAATCAACAGCGTCACCGAAAGAGGCTGGGAGGAGAGCCTGATGAGGGATTTCCAGGACGTGTTTGATGGAAAACTAGGCAAGTACTGAGGGTCCCCTATCTCATTTAATTTGAACCCGAACATAGCCCCAGGTTAAAGGCAAGGCAAGTCCCTTTCGCATTAAAACCAAAGATCGATGAGGGGGTATTGGAACAAATAGACTACACAAGGTGGGAAACCCCAATGGTGACTCCTATTAAGCTAGATGGGTCAGTGCACATCTGCGGAGACTATAAGGCCGCCCTCAACCATGAGCTACAACAAAGCGCATATCCCGTTCCAGTGGTACAACATCTGTTACATTCGTTGTGGGGAGGAAAAATCTTTGCGAAGCTCGACCTTGCATAAGCGTACCAGCAATTGCCAGTTGACCCCAAAACAGTGGACGCACAAACAATTGTGACTCACAGGGGGGCATTCAGATGCAAAAGACTGCAATTTGGAGTCAGCGTGGCCCCAGGGGTGTTCCAAAGCCTGATGGAGCACCTATTACAAGGAATAAAAGGGGAGGTTCCATACTTCGATGACACGCTGGTATCAGCTAGTGACAAGAACCAACTGGAAAGCCGCTTCAGAGAAGTCTTACAAAGATTTCAAGAGACGGGACTCAAAGTAAAAAAGGAAAAATGCCAGCTAGCCACCCCTAAAGTTGAATTCCTGGGGTACCTAATAGATAAAGAAGGAATCCACTCCACGGACCAGAAAATCTCTTGTTTCTCAGGAAACAAGGCCACCCCAAATATACTGTCACCACAAATGACAAGGTGGTCCGAGTTCCTTGCCGCATACAGTTACAAATTAATCCACTGGCCTACGAAGGACATATTACATGCTGATGCCCTGAACCATTTTCCCCTGCCTTAACTGGGAAGTGACCCGGTACCAACCACATCCACGCTACAAATTGAGACACTACCAAACCTACCCATAACCGCAGCGGACATTGTGAAAGAAACTGCAAGAGACAAAAAGATGGCATGGATTTTAAACTGGGTAGGGAAAGGGTGGCCACAAAATGAGACAGATGAGATTTTGAAACTGTTCCGAAACAGACAGACGGAACTCTCGATGATAAAAGGTTGTATACTATGGGGGGATCGGGTAGTCATACCAGAAGTACTCCAAGGACAAGTACTGTATATCTTGCATGAAGGACACCCGGTATCGTACGAATGAAATCCCTGGCCAGGAGTTATGCATGGTGGCCAGAGATGGATTGGGAGATGGGTGGAAATGTGCACGCAATGCCAAAAATCCAGACCTACACCCCCTGCTGCACCTGTGCTTAACTGGGAAACACCGAGGGGACTCTGGTCGAGAATACACATAGATTTTGCAGGGCCGGCAAAAGGACACACATTTTTAATAATAGTAGACGCTTACTCAAATTGGTTGGAGGTAAGCGTCATGAACTCCACAACAACAGAAGCCGTCATCAGACAGCTGAGGAAGCTGTTCATAACACATGGGTTGCCAGATCAGACAATGGGCCACAGTTCATGGCATTGACATTTGAAAAGTTCCTCGCCGAACATGGCATAAGGCATGCCTTGACAGCATGGCTACAAATGGTCAGCTGGCTACAAATGGACAGGCGGAATGCATGGTTTGGTATACAAAAGAGACTATAGAGAAACTAGACACAGGGACATACAAGAAAAAATCTGCAAAATGCTAACTATACAACACATCACACCTAACACCACAACAAATGAAAGCCCAGCAGAACTATTGATGGGCAGAAAATTAAGATCGCACCTAGATAGATTACACCCCACTTACAGCCCTTAAAAACCAGCAGACTCCTCTAGTAAGCACCGCAAATTCGGAACAGGGGACCTGGTCTACGCAAAAAATCTCACGGAGGACCCACTTTGGATACCAGTAACAATAACCCAGATAACAGGACATACAGACTAGAAACAGAGGACGGAAAAAACTGGAGGAGACACATAGATCAACTGAGATCACGAACACTAGAAAGAAATACTAACAAACCCAGGTGCAAAGGAAAAGAACACACACACACGCCAGAACCACATCAAACATTAAAAAATAATAATAACCAGACCAGAGAGGGGGGAGACCTCTCAAACACGAATAAGAGGGGAGGGGGAGACCCTCCACTAGCACAAGAAACACCACAACAAACCCTAACAACAACCCGCCAACCAACATCACCAGTAGCCCCAGAAAGAAACCAGAATTACTTACCTGGAGATGACTTCGGTAGAAAGGAACAGGCAGTGGAAAACCAACACAAAGCCACTCCGGAAGGGAGCAGCCGAGCCGACTCTACCAGCCCAGATAGGCTGGGCAGGAGCGGCATGGCTGACTCCACCTTCCAGGAGGTTCCACGGAGAAGGATGGGAGAAACAGTGATCCCATCCGAACCGGCTGAAGACAACAACGCAACTGAGCTGCGCAGGTCAAGTAGACACCATAAAAACCCCACCTACTTACGTGACTACATAACGTAGTTTGGACTAAACCAAGTGGGGAGGGGTGTTCTATATTAGCATACTTGTAATACCGCTTCCTGATTGGTCCATCAATACTACACTGTGATTGGTTCTTTAACGCTACTGTGATTGGTCCGCCTGAGTGGCGGGAGATTCAAGGAGTCGTCATTGGCTGTGAGCCACGAGCAGCCGTTATAAAAGAGGCTGCTGCGGCTCAGCAGTTAGAGAGATTTCAGGAACTAAATAAAGAACTGAAAGTCACACTGGTCTCGCGTCTCTTTTTCCCGCAACTGAACAGAACCTTCCTTAAGCTTCCCAACCAATAAAGAAGAATATTTCTAGTTCGGGGTTGAAATGAAGGACCCCGTGCTCTCTGAGCTTGGTTGTTTCCTTGCAAATGTTTCATGACCCAATAAGGGAACACCATCAGTGCTAGTAATGAGTGGGTTTATAATCAGTTTATAATTTAATATAAATTTATAATCAGTTTAATATAAACTCCCTCCTTACTAGCAGAGATGCTGTTGCCTAGTATGGGTAATGAAATATCTACAAGAAAACAACCAAGCTCAGAAACGACCAAGGACCCCTCAAACTCCTGTTAATCCTTACTTTCTGCTATCCTGGTGAATTCACTACCTTAAGTTAGGCTTTCCAATATTTATTTTACACTTTCTGCTTACTCATCAAAAAACAGATACTCACTGGAAATAGGGACTCAAGGGTCACTAGCAAGTAATTTTATGATACTTCAACTTTCATTGGACAACATAGCAGGACACAAAGATTCCCCAATTCCGTTAACCTTCCCTCTTTAATGTCCTTATGTTCCATCTTATTTTTTTCTTTTGTGTTTATGTGTATGAATTTTCCTCAGTAAAGCAGAAGAAGGGATAAAATGAGGCTGACTAGAAGGAACTTCAAACTAATGTACACTTCATAACTGCTGGCTCTAAGTTTCAAACAGAAACCTCATTAAGTGTAAAATGCATGTCTGAAAACATTTACTGCTCATTACTGCTAACAATTCCCACATCAAACCACTTATTTATATTGCAGCTATCAACATTTCTGTTTCCTTCTCACCGTATATCGTCTTGTCTGATATTCTGTAATACCAGTAACAAAACAGACACCACTGCTGACTTCTTTGTCTGTTATTCCTCAAGCTACTTTCATGAGATAACTATAATGAAATATGTCCAGCTGTCAAAAGGAATCAAGGCAAAACAAGGCAGATGGACCAAACCTTTGCTCTTTCACACAAAATCAAATGGTTAAAACACTGAGCTGTTTCCCCCCCCCCCCCCACTAACATCTACCCAACTTGTTTAACATTTTAAACAAGTTACTAAAAGAGAGACCAGCAGATATCCTTAATGCAATAGGAAAGGCAGGGAGAGAGGGGTTTACAAAAGATTGGAAAAATGAAAAACAGGCTTGATTTTGCTCAAAATTTAATAAGGGATTCATGCAAATTCAGGCTCAGGCATAAGCTACAGATGAATTTTCACAACTGACTTGGACAAAACAAATACAAATGATTTTATTTTAGACCTTCCCTCCCAGCATTCTTCGAAAAACTTCCAGTGATTGGGAAATGAATGCTGATTTACTGTAAAGGCTTGGTTCATTTAGTCTCCCTGGGATTACAATTGACTGCTTTTGTTTGATGCTGTTATTTGTTTGAATGTTTTAATATATATTGCTCTCATGGAACATTCTTCTCCGCTCCATCCGATGTGGCTGAATTCACCCCGCATTGCAAAAAGCAGGGCCGTGAGTGGTTGCACCACTGGGAAAAAAGAAGAAAATTTCTAAAGGAATACAATTTAAAGCTTTGGCCAAAACAATTCCTGGAGGTGCCCAAAGGAGGCTCCATGTTATTGTTTTTTTTTCCTCATTTATAATGCTTAAAATTGCTTACCCAAAGTTTTGCTAAGCAGGCCTTTCCTTTGGGGTATTACACTCTATAGGCATGTTTTAAATAAATACTGCGTACTTTAGGAATCCTTAGCACTAAGTGTATAAGCTACTCTGAGGTTTACCCCAGTGGAACCAGAGGAAGTTAATTCATAATTCAGACATCAGCCCAACTCCACGCCACAAACCTATAGTTGCCCACGAGACGCCCACTAATACTAAGACTCGTAACATAACCTCAGCGTGGTTTCTACATTTACTGTACAAACATCCCCTTTGAGGAGGAACGTGTTTTGCCCATGGAAGCAACTTATCTTTTGCAGAAATGAGGTCTGCAAGACGCTTTGGAGAGGAGATTCTTGGGGCTTTGCCTGGCCCGATGCTGGATATGGGAGGAGGGGGGTCACAGAGAGGGTGAGAAAAGGAACTGGTTCTGTACAGTCTTTAGATATGGGAACCAGCTAATTCCCACAATGCTTTGCTATGTAAAAGGAGATCAAGTCTGAACTGACTTCCTATTTTGGGGCAGAGAGCTATTCTTACACCGCTTCATCCTGAGCATCTCAATGGGAAGGACAGTTAAAAAAACAACAACAACCAGCCAATATATTGGTCACAAGAAGACAGAGAAAGCCATCTTGACTTCTGATTCTATGGATCCCCCACTTCTGGTGTCTGTCTGTCATTAATTTGAGAGATACTCAGAGGTGCAACAGCAATAGCACTTAGACTTATATACTGCTTCACAGTGCTTTACAGCCCTCTCTCTCAGCGGTTTATAGAGTCAGTCTATTTGTGATGACCTGGGGCATGGCACAAAGGCAACACAGTCAGATAATCAATAAGAGTCCCTTTAATAGCTCCAACTTTGCCCCCAATGTCCAGGTTATCTTCTGGCTGGAGAAAAACACTCCCAGGAACAGCCTTTAACTGCAGGGAATCAAGTCCAAAACATGGTCAACAAAAACTGTAACTTTAAGTCCAATCAAACCAAACTGAGGTATTTAGTTTGGCAGGCAAGGAGCAAGAATTCCAGATATAAAGGCAAGGCAAAACTCACACAGTTGGAAAGATGCCAGGAACACAGATAAACAAAGACAACGCAGGATAAAGTCGTATTTTCTCCCAGCAGCTGCTGCAGTCAGCATTTAGTTCTTTTAAACTTTTGTTCCCAGATGCGGCTAATGAAGGGACCCTTTCCTCCCCTGTAAGCCAGGCAACCCATGTTGCTTTCTTCTCTGTTCCTCCCTGCGTGCCCTAGGATGAAGAGGGGATGGGCCTGGGTCTTCCTCTGAACTCCCTCTCCCTTGTTCTACCTCTTCCCTACTGTGCCCAGCCAGACTTTGCCCTTTCCCAGCCTCCTCCACAGCCGACAGAGCCACACTTCCACCCCCTGTCAGCTGTTCATCTTCCTCCTCAGATTCAGACTCTGACAGGGGCATGACACTATTTCCCCCAACAATTTGGGTCCACCTCAGAAGGATGGAAGGCTGAGTCAACCTTGTGCCTGGTGAAATTCAAACTGCCAAATTGCAGGCAGGCAGCAGGCAGCAGGCAGCAGAAGTAGTCCTGCAGTACTACACACTAACTGCTGCGCCATTGAGGCTCAGGGAAAAAATAAAAACACATGAGCAATAAATCTGACATCCAGAGGAAAATACAACTCCACATTGAACCACCAAATTTCCATTGCATAGCAAGAAATCTGTTCAATGAATTTTGCCCCATTTCATGAATTTTGCTGCCATAATTGTGAATCGAGGCCATTGTTAAGCTAGGAGCACAGTTGTTAAGTGAATCTGGCTTCTCCATTGTCTTTGCTTGTTAAAAGGTCACTAAAGGGGAATCACATGACTCCCAGGAGACTGCAGCCATCGTAAGTACGAACCGGTTGCCAAGTGTCTGAAATTTGATCATGGGACCATGGTCGTAAGTGTGAAAAATGGTTCTAAGTCATGAAAGTTGAGGGATACCTCTACATAGTGTTGACATTTGCAAGAGTTTATTGTACCCAACATATTGGTGCCAGAACAGTTTACTGCAGATGCCACTGAAGCAAAACAAGTTCTATGATTCAAGCATGTTTTAAGAAACACCGAAATATTTTTACTCAGCCTGTAATTAGGGACCGAGCTTGTTATATGCATACTGAGTCAGGCTAATTTTACATTTGCATTAAGATTGCAACAGCCAGAGTATAATGGATACAAGAGCGAAGACCATATTAATACTGTGATGTTAGCCTTCCAGCTGATATAGGTAGTCCTCGACTTACAACAATTACTTTAGGGACCGTTCAAAGTTTCAGCGGCACTGAAAACTGTGACTTATGACCATTTTTCACAGTTACGATCTGTCAGAGTATATTCATGAACTGGAATAGAACAGGGGTCTCCAACCTTGGCAACTTTAAGACTTGTGGACTTCAACTCCCAAAATTCCTCAGCCAGCAAAACTGAGACTCCTGGAATAGAGCATAATAACAAGGTCAACCAATGAGAGCTGAATTGAGGACTGAAACTTAAAGAGAGAATCTGGGTGTGCTTTATCTCTGTTCTGGGCTCAGCTCTAAAGTGAAAGAGAAACTAACTTGCTTGCTTGCTCAAAGCTCTGCTCTGAACCTATAACATGTCTGCTTCTGTTTGAGTTTGCTCCATATTGAAAAAATTCTACAACTGGTATTGTAAAATTTACTTTATATGTTTATAAAGAAGTTAAATGAAGCCTAAGCCATTTGTGTTTACTTTTCTGGTTCTGAATTTACACTGCAATACTCTGAACACGACCTTTTGCAGCATCCCCAAGGTCACATGGTCAAAATTCAGATGCTTGGCAGCTGGTTCCTATTTATGACATTTGCTGTGTCCCAGGGTTATGGGATCAACTTTTATGACCTTGTCACAAACAAAATCAATGGGGAAGCTGGATTCACTTAACAAACAGGCGACTAACTTGTCAACTGCAGTGATTCACTTAACATCTGTGACAAGAAAAGTAATAACATGGAGCAAAACTCAGTTAACAAATGTTTTACTTAACAACATAAATTTTGGGCTCAATTGTGATGGTAAGTCAATGACTATCTGTATTTACCGATAAGCAAGGAAATCCTCAGGAGTATCCCCAGAAGGGGCCAAAGCACTAGACATCTTCTCATGTATCTGGATTGCCCCTGAAAATGTGGCATCATGAAAAAAAAAAATTTTCTCCTTTGTTCTCCCCTCATAAGAATGTTCTAGACCAGTAGTGGGATTCAATTTTTTTTTACTACCGGTTCTGTGGGTGTGGCTTGGTGGGTGTGACTTTCTTGTTTAAAGGACCAAGCTTGGGCATGGCAAGGGAAAGTTATGCAAAATCCCCATTCCCTCCTCACCCCACTAACCTGCTTTTTAGCTCCGTTCTCCTGTGCAGGGCAACCAAAGAAGACCCAGCTAAACAGCTGGGACTCAATGGGAGGCAGAGAATAAATGGGGGTGGGGCTAGTCAAAGGTGGGATTTGCCAATTCTCCAAACTACTCAAAATTTTTGTTACTGGTTCTTCAGAACTGGTCAGAACCAGTCACCTCTGTTCTAGACCTACATTACCATTTCCATAAGATTCCCATTTCAAATGATGGGAACAAAACTCCGTTATGCAGTCAAACAGGGCATGGAAAATCAATATTACCTACCTGTCAGTCCTGCCCAAGTTTGTTCCTTTAAACAAGAAAGACCCTCGACTCCATTCAGATTGAAAGGTATACTTTACCAAAAGCCAAGTGGAATATAGGATAGCAAAGCCGGAACTGATATTCGCGCACCAAAGTTTCCTGGTTAACTTTCCACATCCAGTTCTTCCCCTCCGCTGGTCCCTTATTGCCTAATTATATTTGAATAAATTGTTTTGGGAAGGGTCTCTTCAACAGCGGGCTGGTTGGTGAGCTGTTACATTCCTTTCCCAGGACTTTGACCAGAGGTGGGATTCTACCAGTTCACACCTATTCACTAGAACCAGTTGTTAACATTCCAAGCAGTTCGGAGAACCGGTTATTAGAAGAAATTCCTGGCCTAATCCTGCAAGGAAGGTAGGAAGGAATTCTGGTGTTGCTCAAAGAAACTGCCTCTCTGTTAACCCTGATTATATTCTTGGCAGGACGAGACTTCCTGTCCCAGGAATGTCTCTGGAGTTTTTTTTCCCTACTTTGCTGGTACTTTGCTTGTGTGGAGTGACCATTCAAAGTTACAATGGCACTGAAAAAAGTGTCTTATGACCATTTTTCACACTTACGACTGTTGCAGCATCCCCACAGTCATGAGAGGCCAGGCAAGGTGATGCGTGCCTCAATGTGAGTGATATTATGTTGGCCACACCCACCCAGTCACATGACCATCAAGCCATGCCTGCCCAGTCACATGACCACCAAGCCATGCCCACCACCTAAGCCACGCCCACAGAACCGGTTGTTAAAAAAATTGAATCCCACCCCTACTTTGACCTTGAGATGATGTCTCTGGAAGGTACAATGTGTTGTTAGCCTTTAGCCTTCCCCATTCCTGTCTGGCTCCATCTGTCCATAGTTCATGGCAGACCAGCAGCTACTGAATGCGAAGCTCAAGAGTATGATGACAGTTCTGACATTACTTTTGATCGAGCATAGTGTCAAACTCGCGGCCCATGGGCCGGACGCATCATGTGCTGGCCCGGTTTAGCAAAGAGGGGGAAAAGTCATGATTCATCATGTGATGCTGCCATGATGATGCGTATTTGACACCCCCGATCTAAAGGCTCCCAGACACATTATGCAGGAAAAATACAGGTATATTATTTAAAACCTTCCTTTGAGTTCAAGATTCATACACAATCCAGATGTCATTCAACGTTGGTGCAATTCAAAACAAGCACATTAAAATAACCTTAAAATAATTTGAGTAGACTGTGTACAACCACCACGTCAACGTCCATTCTGCCAGATCAGATTGCAGTGACGTTTCTTTCCTCCGTCGACACCTTTTCCACTTTGCTCACAACTGGAGTGTGGAAAGCAACTCCGTGTGGTGCCTGGCTTCGGAGTAAACCAAACCCTAGAAATATTTCTCTGACAGGATTTTAAGTTCAAAAACCACAAGAATGTGTCTTCTCTCTCACGGTGGAGCTTGGCATCAAAGAAGCAATCGGTGTCATCTGGAAAGTTGCAGTATTGGAATGAACATCCCTCTTTTTTTTTGGTGTGTGATTTAGGGCTCCTTAAAATAGATGAGCTACTAGAGGCATCAACATGGAGACCAAGGAAGCCCCCATGCCGTGCCCTCTGACTGCAGACAAAACACAGCAGAGACATTGGTTTAAAATGTTATTTTGAACAATCTTTTCAAATTAAGCAATGGTGGAAAGAGAAGAGGGAGGAGGGTTTTCCAAATTGATTTCCTGGGTGAATGGATGGCTGTTCTTTTTTTTTTTTCCCTCAAGCCACAAGGAAGATCAGCTACCCTCCTTCAGCAGGAGCTGAGGGCAGTGTCATTTGGGACTGACACATCTTCTTGAGAAGGTTCTGAGTTCTGTTTTCTCATGAAGCCTTAATTGTTTGGAGTGCAGGACTTGTGCAAGAAGTTGGTTCTGCAAACCAACAAGACAGACACAGACTTCAGAGAGTAATAAGGACTGCAGAAAAAACAATGGCTACCAACCTACCTTCCACTGAGGACCTGTATATGGCACGAGTCAAAAAGAGGGCTGTGAAAATATCTACAGACCCCTCACATCCTGAACATAAATTGCTTCAACTCCTACCCTCAAAACGATGCTATATAGCACTGCACACCAGAACAACTAGACACAAGGACAGTTTTTTCCCCAAACGCCATCACTCTGCTAAATAAATAATTCCCTCAACACTGTCCAACTATTTACTAAGTCTGCACTACTATTACTATTAATCTTCTCACCTCTCCTTATCACCAATTCCCTCCCACTTGTGACTATATGACTGTAACTTTGTCGCTTGTATCCTTACGATTTATATTGACTGTTTGCTAGTATGATTTGATTGCTTATTTGTACCCTATGACTACTATTAAGTGATGTACCTTATGATTCTTGATTCTTGACAAACGTATCTTTTCTTTTATGTACATTGAGAGCATGTGCACCAAGACAAATTCCTTGTACATCCAATCACATTTGGCCAATAAAAAATTATATCTATCTTAAGAAGTTACCAGCCAGCTATCTTGCCTTCATTTCCCCACCTTAACAAAATAATAGAATAACAGAATTGGAAGGGATCTTGTAGGTCATCTAGTCCAACCCCCTGCTCAAGCAGGTGATCCTATACCATTTCTGACAAGTTGCTGTCCTGTCTCTTCTTGAAAGCCTCTAGTGATGAAGCACCTACCTACAACTTCTGGAGGAAACTTTCGTTCCATTGGTTGATTGTTCTCACTGTCCGAACATTTCTCCTTACTTCTAGGATGAATTTCTCTTTCCTTACTTCTAGGCTGAATTTCTATCCATTGTTCCTTGTCTGGCCTTCGGGTGCTTTGGAAAATAGGTTTGTTCCCCTCTTTTCTGTGACAGCCCCTCAAATATTGGAATGCTGCTATCATGTCGCCTCTGGTTCTTCTCTTTGTAAAAGTAGCCATGCCCAGTTCCTGCAACTGTTCTTCATATGTTTAAGCCTCCAGGCCTGTAATCATCTTTGCCTTCCTCACAGATGGCACTGATCAACAGCCTGGGGACAATGAATGTGTTGAGTCTTTAGTCAACACACAACTGTCCATTCTACTGCTGGGTGAGACAGTGAGTTGCCAAAGGCTCATTCAGTACTTCAAATTGTTTTGATTTATGCATGTTCTTACCAACTGCTGATGGAGCCATTCTAAGGACAGAGGGCTCTAGTCTGAGTGCACACAGCTTCATTCCCCATTATTATGTAAAAGATTAGGCTCCTAATCAGCACTGCTGCCATTTGGATCTTGCTTGACCTGAGTGCAAGTGATAAGAGCCTTAGACAGATAAGACTATCTGGGTCACAAACGTACTGGTGTGATGGTTGTTCTCTTTTTCCCAGGCAGCTGCTTGTACTAAGCTAGCAATTTCTCAGAGCACACTGTGGTGCCGAGTGAAGAACATTGCTTAGAAGTCTTTATCTTGGTGCACGCCAAGAGATCCTTGTTGGATTGTGATGAAGCAGATTGGAACAGAACATCTCTAGAAGGAATCTCCTCTGCAGAAAACTAAATGAAATGGGTCCAGGAACTCCAAATAACGATTATGAAGAATGTGGTTTCTCTGCAGGGTTTATGGGTTATTCTTGCAACATTGCTACATGCAAACTGCTTACCTTCTATAAAGCCACCTATTGCACCTCTGTTCTAGATCTCTTTCAATCAGGAGGCATTCTGTTTCAATAAACTGTACAGAATTTCAGAGGCTTGGGTCCATTTAGGTAGGTCACAGAATGTAGAAGTATAGGATTGGAAGGTTCTCCATGGCAGGAGATCCTATACCATTATGGATTTTCTTTGGGCTTCTAGATATCCCTTTATAGAGACAAAGTCCAAGAACATTAAGTGGAGATGGTGGCACAGAAGGCCATTTATGGTAGGGAAAATATCATAAGAGACTATGGATCATTTTTTATCTGAGCAGTGCATCCTGAATGGGACAGCTACACTTTTTAGAGAACATTTCAAGCTGGGTTGTGAAAGCAGTTTGAAAAATCCAACAATTAATTACCATTTTCCATAATCAGTTTTTTTCAGAGCATAGTAGATCCATGTGAGACAAACTGAATCTCGCCCTTTCCCCAAGAAATCACATGAAAGATAATTCTGTGAGGTTAAAGAGAAACCCAACCTACCAGTAGAACTAAGGAGAAATTTCCTGACAGTCAGAATAATGAATGAATGGAACAGTTTGCTTCCCAGAATTGTGATTGCTCCGTCACTGGAGGTTTAAAGAAGAGATTGGACAATCATTTGTCTGGGATGGTGATAACCAAACCTTTCTTTGGAGAAATTGTGGTTGCTCCATCACTGGAGGTTTAAAGAAGAGATTGGTGTAGGGTGTCCTGCTTGAACAGGGCATTAAACTAGAAGATCTCCCAAGTCCCCTGCAACTCTATTCTTCTGTTAAGTTCCCAGCAACATTATCTGTATCATTAATATGTAGTAGACTTATTTTCCTATTGGTTCCTCTTCTATGGATTGGAAGAATGGATGAGATCCTTGTTTCTTCAGAGTCCATGGAATTCTGTTGAATCTTTGTAGTAGCACTTGCCCTGCCTTTGTGCCCTACCTTGATGGACCATTGTGGTTGTCAAGTCTCTTGCTTTTAGCAAGCAGCACACTTAAAGATCTGCCCAGACAATTCAGAGCCTATGTTCTCATTGCTCAACTACCACAGTTCTTCTCTTGGCCTTCTCATAGCCCTTTAAATGTCCACAGTCAGCTCCAAATCCTTTTCATCTTCAAGAGTATGAACTCTCTGAATTCCAGTGGGGCAAAATATCTTTTCTGCCTCTGGTTTCTGGTTGTCTTGTTATTTATTTACAGTCAATGAGCATCAAAGTAGTTTACACAGTATTTACAACTCTAAAACAACACACTTCTGGTTCTCATTCTCATGCTCTCAGCTGGACCTTCTGCTTGATTCTATTCCTTATGCAGAGTGGTTTTTCATCCGCCAGTTTCTGCTGTAGTGCCCTGTTTTGTTTTGTTTTTATTTTCCTTTTCATCTAATAAATCTTCACTCTTTCTGAAGTGCGGCCACTCTGTGCTCCAGAACTTTGCCCACTTCTTCAAGTGCTGCTACAAGCTTACACTTATTGCAAATGTTGTTTTCATAATCA
This sequence comes from Laticauda colubrina, assembly GCA_015471245.1. Taxonomy (NCBI): domain Eukaryota; kingdom Metazoa; phylum Chordata; class Lepidosauria; order Squamata; family Elapidae; genus Laticauda; species Laticauda colubrina. Next base: position 7,875,808 of record BLBF01000022.1, on the reverse strand, counting down.
CTGCAGGACACAGCTGTAGACTCACACCCACTAAATGTTTTTTAAATTCTTACATTCAGTATTTTTCTTCTTCTTCCTCCTCTTCCTCCTCCTCCTTGTCTTCCTACTACTACTCCTCTTTTTCTCCTCCTTCTCCTCCTTCTCCATCTTCTTCCTCCTCCTCCTCCTCCTCTTCTTCTTTTTCTCCTCCTCCTCCTCCTTCTTTTCCTTCTCCTTCTCTTTCTCCTTCTCCTCCTCTTCCTACCGACTCCCTCCACCCACTTTCCTGCAATTCTATTTGCTTCCTCCTCTCCTTCTCCTCTAATTAAGGGTGTAAGTGTGTAACACATAAAAACAGGGTGAGAACAACAACAAAAAGACAAATGGGAAAATGAAACAACAACAAAAATGTTGCAATGTTAAGAACTTCTGATCATGGACCAGTTTATTCACTTTGCTTCCACCAGGGCTCCTGTGGTTATTTTTTTTCCTCCAACAGTTCAGGACTTCATGCCAACAGAGCATGTTAATCCTTTCTTGGCCTCTTTTGGTTTTTTTCCACTTCTGAATTTTGGCCAGGATGGTGGCATGATGTAGCGTAATGTGAGCCTAATCACAATTCTTTTCTAGAACAACCAACAGTAGCTGAGAGCGAGGCCTACCACTCAGTGAAGCAGACCAGAATGCATGAGAGACTCTCTCTATTGACTTAATTCTGAATAAAACGAGCAATTGTTGTTGACCTGAAGGCCTTCAGCCATTATTTTATTTGGATTATCTGCTGTTCCAGTCAAATGGGAAGCTGACTTCCAAAATGTAATCTACTCGGGGATCCTGCAGATTCAAAGGCTTCACACTGGAGGTTGTTAAGAAGAGATTGGACAGCCATTTGTCTGAAATGGTGTAGGGCAGTGGTGGTTAACCTTTTTGGGCTCCTGTGCCAAAAATTGTGTGCTCTCTCTCGCGCGCTCATATGCCAGCACCCAGAAGGCAATGTGTGCCCCCCCCACACCCCCTGAGCATGCACGCGCAATCCCACCACCACCACCGCCCCCTTACCTCCACTGCACCTCCCAGCTGATTTTTGCCCCATTTGAGGCTTTTTTCAGCCCCCCAGAGGTTTGAGGACAGCTTCTGAAGCCTTTGCAGGCCAAAAAAATAGGCCCGTTTTGTCACTTCCGGTATTACAGGAAGTGACAAAATAGGCCTATTTTTCAGCCTGCAAAGGATGCAGAAGATGTCCTCAAGCCTCTGGGAGGCCGAAAAGGGCCTCAAATAGACCGAAAATCAGCTGGGAGGCACACACATGCACAGTGAGGTAAGTGCCTGCAGCTTACGTGCCGACACAAATGACTATGCGTGCCACCTGTGGCACACATGCCATGGGTTCGCCATCATGGCTATAGGGTTTTCTGCCTGAGCAGGAGATTGGACTAGGAGACCTCCAAGGTCCCTTCCAACTGTTATTCTATTCTATTCTTTTCTATTCTTATTTCATCATGATCTCAAGAGTCCTCTAATAGGTTGAATAAAACTTGGGCAACTTGGGCATTTGAATTAATATTATTGATAATATTAATATTATTAATATTAATATTATGAGTTACAGGGAGTTCTCAACATGACCACAACTGAGCACAGAATTTCTGTTGCTAAGTGAGAAGGTTAACTTTACTCCCGTTTTATAACCTTTTTTGCCACCGTTGTTAGGTGAATCACTGCACTTGTTAAGTTAGTAACACGGTTGTAAAGTGAATCTGACTTCTCCATGGACTGCTGTGCCAGAAGGCCTCAAAAGAGGATCACATGACCCCTGGACATCGCAACCATCATAAATATGAGTCCTTTGCCAAACATCCAAATTTTGATCATGTGACCATGGAGATACTGCAACAATTGTGAACTAACAAGTGTGGGAAAACAGTGATAAGTCATCTTTTTCAGAGCTATTGTAACTTCGGTCACTAAAAGAACTGTTGTAAATCAAGGACTACCTGTATCATAGTCCATTATGTGAACACAGGTGTTGTGGCCTCTTCATAATCGACCCCACTTTCCATTCCTTTCCATCTACAAGGGCTTTTCCAATAGATTTTAAAAACTGGTTTGTTTTTAAACCATTTTGCGTCTGATTTTGTTCTGGACTCCCTCAAACATGAAGTTTTGCAATAGTGGCCGAGGGCACCCAGAGGAGCAAAAGGGTCATTGTTTGCACCAGAGTGCAAAGGACATAAATTAAATGTTTGGCAACTGAAGCAAACTATAGAATTTTGTATCTTTTGCATGACCTCCTGGAATGAGATCTGGTTCAAAACATCTGACAACTTCCAAGGAGGATGAAACTAATCATGTACTGCCACCTGGTGGTCAGTGCCATGTAATGTATTACATTCCACCTAGTGGTCAGTGCAATGTAATGCATTACATTCAGTGGTGGGATTCAAAAAAAATTACTAATGGTTCTTTGAGCATGACTTGGTGGGCATGGTGTGACTTGGGCATGGCTTGGTGGGTGTGGCAGCAGAAGGATAATGTAAAATCTCCATTCCCACCCCACTACAAGGGATGGATACTCCAAAATCTCAATTTCCTCCTCACTCCTGGGGTAAGGATACTGTAAAATTTCCACCCCACTCCAGGTGAAGGTTACTGCAAAATCTCATTCCCTCCCCACCCCACTAACCTGCTTTCCAGCTCTGTTCTCCTGTGTGCAACAAATGAAGACCTAGCTGATCAGCTGGGACTCGGGAGGCAGAGAATAGATGGGGTCAAAGGTGATATTTGCTGGTTCTCCAAGTTACTCAAAATTTCCACTACCGGTTCTCCAGAACTGGTGAGAACCTGCTGAATCCCACCTCTGATTACATTACAATGTGCAGTAAGTACATTGAAGATAAATACAGGCAGTCCTCGACTTACGACCACAATTGAGCCCAGAATTTATGTTGCTAAGCAAGAAATTTGTGAAGTGAATTTTGCCCCATTTTTCTATCTTTCTTACCACAGCTGTTAAGTGAATCACTGCTGCTGTTAAGATAGTAACCTGGTTGTTAAGCGAATCCGGCCTCCCCACTGACTTTGCTTGTCAGAAGGTCACAAAAGGGGATCACCCCAGGATACTGTGGCCATCATAAATATGAACCAGTTGCCAAGGGTCTGAATTTTGATCACCTGGCCACAGGGATGCTGCAATGGTCTTAAGTGTGAAAAACTGCCATAAGTCACTTTTTTCAGTATCTTTGTAAGTTTGAATGGTCACTAAATAAATTGGTTGTAAGTGGAGGGCTACCTGTAGTTCGTACCATGGAGTTCCCAGTCACCTGGATGACACTGCAACCAGCAAAGGTAACTCAAGAGATTTGAAAATGCCATTGCTCTAACTGAGTCCTGCCTACCAATTAATTGTTCAGTAAATTAAAAAAAAACTGGCTTTCATCTTCCAATCAGAGCTTAGCAGCTGGCTAATCAGGATTCAGAGGTTGGAAAAGCGCCTTTGCTTTTCCTTCAGAAGAGGAGAACAATTGTTTGGTTAGCAGTGATGTTGTGTGAATTCTGTATTTTTCAGAGTGTAAGATGCTCTGAAGTATAAGACACAGTTAGCTTTTGGGGAGGAAAACAAGGAGAAAAAAATCTGCCTCGGCCTCCCAGCAATTTGCCTCCTTGCAGCAAATAGCAAAGAGCCTGTTTCAGCTTCAGCACAGCCTGATTAGCACAAGCAGCTGATTGTCGGTTGGATCTGCCTCCCAACAATCAGCTGTTTCAGTCTGCAAGGATCGCTATCGCCTATTTCCGCCCCTGCACACCCCATTTTTAGTCTCCACATCCTGTTTTTGGCCTCTGCATGCCTCATTGTCAGCCCATTCCGAGCAGCAGAGTTTGGAACAGGTGGAAAATGGGTCATGCGGAGGCGGCAATAGGCTACAGCAATCCCTGCTGCCTGAAATAGCTGATCGTCGGGAGATGGAAACAAGTGACAATCAGCTGTTTGTGCTAAACAGGCTGTGCTGAAGCTGAAATAGGCTATTTGCTGTTTGCTGCAAGGAAGCAAATTACTAGGAGGCAGAGGCCAAAGGTGGGGAGGCTGTGGGTGGGTGGGGGTGCTTTGGCAACATTCATTGTATAAGATGCCCAGACATTTCCACCCACTTTTGGTGGTGGAAAAAGTGCAACTTATACTCTGAAAAATACGGGAGTATGGAACAACTAAACAATTAACAAATGACCAGCAATCAACCAGTGGAATGGCTTGCATTCAGAAGTTGTGGGTGCTCCATCACTGGAGGTTTTTAAGAAGAGATTGGATAACCATCTGTCTGAAATGGTCTGGGGTCTCCTGCTTGAGCAGGGGGTTGGACTTGAAAACCTCCAAGGTCCTTTCCAGCTCTATTCTATTCTAAGCTGGCATACCCCAATTTTGAATTCTAATATTCCTTGGGATGAAAACTTGTTATTTCATATTCTTAGCCTATCATCAAACTCATCCAGACAAAGATCTGGTCTTTTTTTCCTCCATGTCCATCAGTTGTTACGAGATTTTTTTTTCCTAGAATTTTTTCTGTAGCAGAGAAAATGAGCAAGCATAGAATCCTATGGACAGTTTTATGACAACTAAAATACTCTGCGGGCATCATTTCACATTTTATCGTGGGAATGCAATATTGCCTCTTCTTTTTGAGCCGCTTGATGTCGGCGACTCTTGATCTTAAGAAAATAAAAACTGCATGTATATGAATGATGCCCAAAGACTCCAAAGAGTCTCTTCAAAATTACATTTCTTTGAAAAGAGAGAAAATGGGAAAGTTCAGCTTTCTGTGGGACACTAAATAAGCAATTGCTAATCACAACAGGGAAAGAGACTTCTGATGAGAAAATAATCTGATGATTTGATGACACCTATAGGGACGTGGAGGCTCAGTGGCTAAGATGGTGAGCTTGTTAATCAAAAAGGTCGACAGTTCAGCAATAGCATGTAAAAAATGCAAGTAGAAAAATAGGGACCCCTTTGGTGGGAAGGTAACAGTGTTTTGTGTGCCTTTGGCATTAAGTCATGCCAGCCACATGACCACAGAGATGTCTTTGGGCACCACTGATTCTTTGGCTTTGTAACGGAGCACCATCTCCTAGAGCTGGAAACGACGTGCATGTATGTGCAAGGGGAACCTTTACCTTTACATTGGCAAACTTCTGCCAGCAGAGTATCCTAAAACAGTCATCTTAAAAGCTTCTGTTTTCAAAACTGAAAGGTGTTTTTTTTTTTAAAGTCTGCCATTTCTGAGAATGCCACTTTAGATGTAACTCCAGCACGGAAGAGATTTTTACTAAATCTTTCTGCCTTACAACAGTTTCTGCAACCTGTTCACTCTTTAGCTTCTCCACTCCCATAAAAAGAAGGGCTTTTTTTAATCAACGGTGCCACAGGAGTGATACAAAAATGTCAGAGCTTAATTGAAGTCAATCGCCCTCCCTAATTTTATGGGATGTCTGTGTACAGCCCCATTTGGCCAGCCTTCTCAAAAATCTGAGGACAGCATTACATTTTAAAAAAATAAATGATAGACGGGATAACACGAAAACCAGACAAAAACGTCCACTATTTATTAAATAAATGTAACCTCAAATATTCTAAGCTCATACTTTCCCACTTAGTGAAACAAGCTGAGACCAGGAACAAACCGCAAAATGTGTGGTGGATGACACAGCTACCTTCAAAGGCTGGCAGCAAATCTCAAAGCAGAAAAATAAGGTAAGAAAATTTGGATATTAATTAGGGTATTTTTCAATTACTTAATACAAATGCGTATACACATACACATTGTTGTGGTCCGCTAGTGGCCTGTGGAACTGGCAGCAGAGTTGGACAGTGGGGAGGAACATGGGCCAGTCTTGGAATCTGGGGAGGACTCTGACAAGGGATCTGCATCAGACACAAAGATGGGGCCAGGGCCATCTGAGAGTTTTGTGCTGACTCCAGAACCTCCAGAATCTGACATCAGCAAGGAAGAGGAACAGGGGGAGCCTGTTCCAACTGCATGCATGCACAGAGCTGCCAGAAGACAAGAATGGCTAAGACAAAAGGGGCGACTGTGGAGTAAGGCTTGGAGATGATTGGCCCCTCCCATAAGACATAAAGGAGGAGCAAAGGGACATGAGTCTTTGCAGGAAGCAACTTTGTTCGTTATGATCGGTTTAAACTCTGAAGCTTCATGTTGACTTTGTGCTTGGTTTGGCCTTGTACAGCTAATTGGCAATTTAGTCATTGGCAGCATTTCAAGAGAGATAAAGGTGGGTGCTTATCAGCCTAATCCTGAAAAGACTATGGTAGATTTCTGTTGGACTGTTTACAAACTGTTTGACACTCATTATGGGCTGTGAATGAATATAATTCACAGCCGTTGAAACAAAAAGAGGGGGTTTGGGACTATGCGTGTGATTGTTACTGTCTCAGGAAGCCTTGGTCAGAACACACATACACATACATATACATATATATTGGATAAAGAGTTCACTTAATGACTGCAGTGTTTGCTTAATGACTTCTGGAAAAAAAATCACAAAATTGAGCCTGTCGTTACAATCATAATTCCAGGTTCAATTACAGTCATAAGTTGAAGACCTATAGGTGTATATTGCCATCTGTCTGTATGTCTGTATGTCTGTTTGCCTGTCTTTCTGTCTATCTATGCTACATATGCTACATATATCTATACATATGTATATAATTATCTATATACATATATATCTGTGCTACATATGCTTCATATATACATATCATGTTTCCCCGAAAATAAGTCCTATTTTCTTTTGGGCCACAAAATAAGCACTAGGTCTTATTTTAGGGGGATGTCTTACTGGCTTACCTTAAAACCACCTCAGCCAGGCTTCACATGCCTGTCACACTGCTGCCCAACTTCTGTAGCCGCTCATGGCCAGACGCTGCATGGCACATCACACTGGTGCCACCAATCGTGGCAGGAGGCTGCATGGCTCATTGCACCAGTACCACTGCTCCCGATGTGGTGATCTTATTTTAAGGCTCTGTCATTGGATCTTATGTAAAAGCCCTGCCATTGGACCATGTAGAAAGAGATGATATGCAATGAGTAGTGAGTGATTGAGAACCAGTTCGGTGTAGTGGTTAAGGCACCAGGCTATGAGGTGGGTGACCATGAGTTCTAATCCTACTAGGTACCTTTGGGCCAGTTATTCTCCGTCAGCCCAACTCATCTCCCGGTTATGGAGAAAAATAAAAGGAGGAAGGTGGGTTGGATATATTTGTTGCCTTGAGTTATTTATAAAAATAATAAAGGAGAGAAATAAATAAATGTTAATATTAAATAAATTAATATTAAATATCTGGAATAATATAGGGTCTCTTGCTTGAACAGGAGATTGGATTAGATGACCTCCAAGATCCCTTCCAATACTATTATTCTGCATTCTGTTTATTCTGAATTTCAGAGGTTTACACAGCTGCCTATGTGTGAGCCCAGGAACGATGCTCCAGTTGTGGGTTTCTGTACCAGACAAGGAGGTTGAACTAGATGATCTCTGAGGTCCCTTCCCACCCCAACTTCCTATGGTTTTAGGAATCCAAAACACCCCACAGCCACCATGTATAAATTATTCCAATGATACTAAAATTGGTACACCCCAAAACAATGCCGAAGTGAAATGTGAACCCGATTTAATATCAAAGACAGGATAGAAAACAAACATATTATTAAGACTAATAATGAGTTAAAGTATATTATGAACTTAAAATATTAAGGACTAGAAAGTGTGTGGGATTTGGAGATAAACTTCTGGGATTTATTAAATATTCTTAATATTTAACATTATTTACCCAACACAATTGGAATATTGAAGTTATGGTGGAACTACAAATAATTCTTTAAAAAATATTAAATAGCATTTAGGGACTATAAATACGAGGTGCAAAGAAAGGTTATTTATGCTTAAATGAAATAATGGGAAAATGAGAAATGGATTATGAAAATAGATGAGCTCTGTTGAAGTTGTGGAAGTTGGAAGATTAGAATTATACATACCTACTTGTCTTAGTATTGTTACTGTTGCTTGAAAAAAGATTTGACCCAGTCAATGCAATGCCCACAGTAATATGTAAGTTTATATTGAAAAATAAAAAAAAAATATTTAGAAAAAATAAAGGATGATGCAGTTTGTTCGTTTGTTTTTACCTCAGACTATGTCATTGAAAAGAATGAGGCCTCCATGCTGGTTTTGAAAAGCACTTCTTAACCCTGAAGGATTGGTTGATTTCCCTCCTCCCCATATCTGCCTGGATCAAATCAACCCGCTTTTGAAAAAGAAGTTGCTGGAATGCTGAAGGGTTCAAGAGATGGGAAAAGTTGAGAGCTCAGACCTTCCCTGTAACTTTAATGCCAGAGGAAAGAAGATGCACTAGCAACATGAAAGCTCTGGTGCTCTACAAGATCTCCAGGGTGGCTGAATCTGGAGGAAGGTCATGGTTATGTCAACAGCCTCCGCATCGATGCTTCCCTTTTCCCTCAGTCAAAATATTTCACTGCCACTGAAGACCTTCGACAAGAAAATGCTTAAGGCCACTGAAAGCTTGTTGTGTCTCCTGGAATTGCTCTACACCACAACAGAGTTACAAAAATTAGATTGTCAGACTGGGCCATCCATCAGCTTGTCAGCTTGGGTCATTGCTATCAAATAGAATAGAATAACAGAGTTGGAAGGGACCTTGGAGGTCTTCTAGTCCAACCCCCTGCTGAGGCAGGTAACTCGACACCATTTCAGACAAACGGTTGTCCAATCTCTTCTTTAAAACTTCCAGTGTTGGAGCATTAACAACCTCTGGAGACAAGTTGTTCCACTGGTTAATTGTTCTCACTGTCAGGAAATTCCTCCTTAGTTCTAGATTGCTTCTCTCCTTGGTTAGTTTCCAGCCATTGCTTCTTCTCCTGCCCTCAGGTGCTTTGGAGAATAGATTGACTCCCTCTTCTTTGTGGCAGCCCCTGAGATATTGGAAGACTGCTATCATGTCTCCCCTGGTCCTTCTTTTCATCAGATTAGACATACCCAGTTCCAGCAACTGTTCTCTATATGTTTTAGCCTCCAGTCCTCTAATCATCTTTGTTGCTCTTCTTTGCACCTTTTTAAGAGTCACAACATCTCAACACCCCACTTTCACATTCAGATGCCTTAAATCTTCTGCAGTAGCCTTTAGAGAAGCCATCTCCCAGGGGTGTGTTAAGCAGCAAAGACAAGCCTAAAAGGCCCCATGTCTCACCCGGCCTGCTGAATTGGGGGGACCCTCACTGTGACAGTGGAGACATCAGATGCCTTAGCTTGATTGCACCCCCCAAAGGGACTGTGCTGTCCAGACAATATATACTTAATTGGGAATTGGGATAGTTAATTGGGAATTGGGAGCTGCCCCCTTAAGGGAATGCTTCATGGGAAATGTAATTAATGCATCCTGGGAAATGTAGTTCATGTCATGTGGTCACATCTGTAATCCTGATCGGACTGACCCTTGGTTGGGTTCGGGGGAGTTTCCTTTATTCTTGCTTGGATCCCAGCATTGTGCTGGTGTCCTTCCCTTTGCTGCATCATTATGGGATGAAGATAACTACCATGTTTCTCATATAATAAGGTCGGATCTTTTTTTTTTTTTTGAGCCCCAGAAAAATGGCTAGGCCGCCTTTTTGGGGGTGACTTAATTCCCCCCCTCTTGCATCTTCAGGCAGGCGGGCGGCGATGGCTTGGATGTTGACCTCGGCGTTGGTGGGGCACTTCATATCAGGTTCAACGCAGGCAGCATCATATCTGGATGTGCAATAAAAATACTTCCTAACAGCAACCCCCCCCCATCCTCCCCATTTCGCATGTTTTAATATAGACCTTAATTTGGGGGGAGGGGCTTAATTTCATTTCATGCCTATAAAAAATGCTGGGACTTCCTATTGGAGGAGGCTGTATTGTTGGAGAAACAGGGTATATTTTCACACTATGAAGTCAACTATGCAAAGATTTGGACATTAGATGAATCTCACCATAACTATGAGTTATGCCTTGAGGATGCCTCGTGATCCAATAAAGAAACTTTGTATGGAAGCCTTTGTAGAGTTTGCCTGACTGTCTTTATCTTCAGCCAGCAATTTAAAGACAGAACAGGAACCAAACACAAGAAAGCTTCACCTCACTCAGGAGATCTTCCCCAAACTGGAAGAAGAGCAACCTACAGCCTTGCTGGAAAAATTGGGCAACGTACGGTGAATGCTGTTTTGTTTTGGGAGATTGTAGAAGAGCTGCTGGGTCTATGGTGGCCCAAAGTCAGAGGTTTCTGTCGCATCTATCTACCTACCTATCTAGATATCTATCTATATCAACTACCATCTATCTATCTAACTATCATCTATTTATCTTTCATCCATAATCTATCTATCTATCTATCTATCTATCTATCTATCTATCTATCTATC
>BLBF01000022.1:7848621-7860889 GCA_015471245.1 Laticauda colubrina | reverse complement strand
TAGATAGATAGATAGATAGATAGATAGATAGATAGATAGATAGATAGGTGATAGATAGATGATAGGTGAAAAATATAGATAATTATGGATAGATAGATGACAGATAAATAGATGATAGATAATTATGGATAGATAGATGACAGATAAATAGATGATAGATATAGATGGATGGATGGATTATATATATATATATATATATATATATATATATATATATATATATATATATGTATATATATATACACACACACACACACACACACACACACACACACACATATATATTCAAACACCACCTGCCTTTCACTCTTCTTTATTCCCTATGGGAGGAGCCATTCACCATTCACTTGTGGTTTTACTCCCAAGTTGACCAACTGTTCCCTTCTTTTGGCAGCTCTGTGCATGTGCACACTGGGAACAGGCTCCAGCTATTCTTCTGCCCCACTGATGTCCTACTCCAAAGGCAGCTGATAACTGTCAGATGGCCCAGGCCCCATCTCTGCCTCCGATGCAGAGCCCTTGTCAGAACCTTCCCCAGTCTCCAGGATTGACCCATGTTCCTCCCCAGCCTCCTCACTCTCCAAGTCTGTCGCCAGCTACACTGGCCGCTAGTGAGCCACAACAGCCCTTGTCCATGTCTGCCTGATTGAAGTGTTTTACACAAGCATGATTTTTCACACTTGCTCACCTCCTGGAGTCGGTAGCAGTTTTCCACAAATGTGGAGATGACTTCATCCAGTGGGAGAAAATCTCAATTGGGTGGGGTTCCCTTAGTCACTGCACAGGGATGGAGAACTGTCTGGAAAACATTCAAGCCCAAGGCTTGTTTGGTTTCATCCATAATGTCTCAATAGATACAGGATTTTCCCCTCCTGACAGAGGCTCCTGTTCCTTTTATAGCTCTGCCTTCCAGTTGCTGTTGGGAAGATTATTTTCTGTTTCACCTCCATTTGGAATGCCCCAAAGGTGCATTTTTTTTCTTTTTTAAACAGTTTTTATTAGTTTATAATTGTGCTGGTTAAACAGTATATAGTTATTGAGAATGGGAGCTGTCCCCTTAAGGGAATGCCTCATGGGAAATGTAGTTAATGCCTCATGGGAGATGTTGTTCATGTCATGTGGTCACATCTGTAATCCTGATTGGTCACTGAATTGACCTCTGGTTGGGTTAGGGGGAGTTTTGTTCATTCTTACCTGGACCCAGCAATGTGGTGGAGTCTTCCCCTGCTATACCATTATGGGATAAAGATAACTATCTTTTCACACTATGAAGACAACAATGCAAAGATTGGACGTTTGATGAATCTCAGCATAACTGTGAGTTATACCTTGAGGATGCCTGATATAATCCAATAAAGAAACTTTGTATGGAAGCCTTTGCAGTGTAATAGGAAAAATAAGGAAGGGAAAATAGGAAGGAAAAAGGGGAAAAGAAAGAAATGGCACTGATTTCCAACTCCCTTTGGTGCAATAGAATAAGATAATAACAATAGCACTTAGACGCCACTTCACGGTGCTTTACAGCCCTTTCTAAGCGGATTACAGAGTCAGCCTATTACCCCCAGTAATCTGGGTCCTCATTTTACCCACCTCAGAAGGATGGAAGGCAAGTCAACCTTAAGTCTGTTGAGATTCGAACTGCCAAATTGCAGGCAGCAGGCAGTCAGCAGAAGTAGCCTGCAGTACTGCACTCTCACCACTGCACCACCACAGCTCTTCTCAATAACATTAAACCTCAACTTTTTACTTTTATGTAATAGTTTAAACTAGCCATTTTGATAACAATAAATCTATCTGATCGGTAAAACCCAAAATCAAGACTTTCATTTTTTTTTTCCCACCTCAAGCACAAAGTCCAGGAGTGGTTTCCAAGTAGTAATAAAAGTATTTGGGGTTTTTTCATTGATCAGAGCAGTCAATTTAGCCATCTCTGTTCAAACAGCATCAATATTTGCAGCCGTTCATCCATTGTGGAAACTGAGGTGACCTTCCATTTTTGTGCGTACAGTAGTGTTTATTTATTTAAAATGTGTATGCTCATGCAAAGCGTGCGCACCAAGCCACACTCACCAAACTGGTGGTAAACCTCTTTGAAACCCACTACTGCCATGGTGGCACTCCTAACTCTCTGCTCTGAGGGAACTTTTTGTAGATTTTCCACAAAAAGTTCTGGCTCAAGGTTTGAGACTTCATGGTGAATTTTATAACTGGTTGGGTTCAGGCCCAAGGAAGGACACCTAGATTCAAAACTTGTTCTCTGCCCAACAGCACACAGCACCCAACCTTGACTCAGGTTTAATACCAATCAATATTTCAGATTTCCTCTCTCTGGTTTCTTCTCAGCTTCTTCTTTCTTTAATGTTTTTAATACATTTTTAATTATTTTTAATTGTTACAAACACCTCATTGTGTGAACAGTGTGGTCCCAGAGTATTTTACATTTGAAAACAAATATGACAATAATTTCACATTGATATTGTTGAATTTTGTATATAATTTTATATTAATATGTCTTGTCAATCTTAGTTTTAATTATTCAATATTCCCATGTCCTCTTTTGTATCCATCTCTACATCCTTAACATCTCTTTTTTTGTTATAAATTCTGTATTACTGGTCATACCTGCAATATTTAACAATTTGTATAATTCTGCTATCATGGGGATTGGGAGCCATCTTTTGGATATTTTTGGAATGACAGGCATCTTTAAACCCTTCTTAACTCAGACCAGCATCTCGTGCTGATCCTCTGCAAATTTGCTCTGCATTAATTTGATACATTTTGGACAGCTTTAAAAAAAATATGCCAGGAAGAGCAGGAGAGAGAGAGGGAGGAAGGAAAAGAGAGAGAATGTCTATATCTAACTATCTATCAATATTTTATATCTATCTAACTATCCTATCTAGCTATCAATAATCTGTATCTATCTATCCTATCCTATCTATCAATAATCTATATCTATCCTATCTATCTATTCTATCAATCTATAATCTATATTTATCTATCCCATCTATCAACCATCTATCCATCTATCAATAATCAATATCTACCTATCCTATCTATCTATCTATCTATCTATCTATCTATCTATCTATCTACCTACCTACCTACTTATCTACCTATCTATCTATGATTTATATGACATATATACCTTGCAAAGAATACTGTACTAAGAATGATTCATTATGGCATATTCCCTTTGAGAACTCCTCAGATACAACGGATTGTTAAGTCCACGCTGTGGTGGCAAGGTTCAAGTCTTGGTTTAAACCAAGCAAACATTTATTAACCTCCTGTCGTTCCCCCTTCTGGGAAAAATATGTTGAGAAGTGAATACCAAAGGCAGCAATCAATAGCAATCACTCACTTAAAACAAACAAACAGAGCAACTAAGCCCTTCAGTTTTTCCATTGTTCTGCTTCAGGAGAAGAAACCATAAATGGTTTGAGAAGTGGAGCCATTTGCGAGGGAGATCACAAATCCTTCACACTCTTGGTTTTACAGAAAAGAAAGAGTTTCGTGTCCTGTCTATATTTTCTGCAACAACGAGTTGAATTAAATCACCAGAAAAAATCTCAGAGCATTGTCTCTCTCAACCCTGGCAACCAGAAGATGGGTAGCTTTCAACTCCCAGAATTCTTCATTGAGCATACTTAGCATCGCCTTCACTTTGGTTGATTTTGGAAGTATTAGAGAATTCAGTGATCTCCGGGTGAGCTCCCTCACCCTGAATGCAAAGAAATCTTTTCATTTCCTGCCCCCACCCTCTGAGCCACCAAGAATCATGGAGCATTAAACTAATGTCTTTCCACACCATAGAGTTTTGTTGTTCAGGCACTAAGTCATGTCTGACTCTTCATGATCCTGTAGACCAAAGGTGGGGAACTATGCCCCCTTTAGGAGTTGTGGACTTCAACTCCCAGAATTCCTGAGCAAGTGTCATTCAAAAAGTTATAAAAGGGCCATAGTTCTCCACCCTTACCATAGAGCATGTCAGCAGAGGTGGTATTCAGTCAGTTCTGACCAGTTCTGGAGAACCGGTAGTGGAAATTTTGAGTAGTTTGTAGAACCGGCAAATCCCACCTCTGACTGCTCCGCCCCCATCTATTCTCTGCCTCCCGTTGAGTCCCATCTGATCTGCTGGGTCTTCTTTGGTTGCCTTGCACAGGAGAATGGAGCTGGAAAGCAGGTTAGTGGGTGGGGAGGGAATGAGGATTTTACAATATCCTTCCCCTGGAATGGGTAGGGAATGGGGATTTTGTAGTAAGTTTCCCCTGCCATCTCCACCAAGCCATGCCCACCAAGCCACACCATGCCCACCAAGCCACACCCATAGAACTGGTAGCAAAAAAATATGAATCCCACCCCTGGTGTCCACTGCATCAATGTCCTTATCTAACCATCTAATCATCTAACCATCTATCTGACTATATTCTAACCATCTCTGCCATCCCTTTCTCCTTTTTCCTTCCATCTTTCCCAACATCAGGGTCTTCTCCAAGGAGTCCTCTCTTCTCATGTGGTGGCCAAAGTTTTTGAACTTCAGTAGCTGTCCTTCCAAGGAACAATAAGGGTTGATCCCGATGGGATCTGCTAGCAGCCCAAGGAGCTCTCAAGAGCTTTCTCCAGCCCCACAATTCCAACGTTATTGTGCAAAAAAACAGTCATGTCACAGTCATATCCTTTGGCTCTGAGATACACAAAATGTTAAAGCAGCATTTTGCCTATGATTTTTTTTTTTTATTTATTTTGGGTGCGGGGAGGTGGCTTTTAACAAGTCCTTTATGGTACGTTGGTCCGAAAGAGGAATGGATTTGTCCCAAGTTGGTCTAATGACAGGTAATCCTCAACTTAATAATGACAAGAATGTCTATAGCTAAGCAAGGCAATTGCTAAGAGAGTCCCACCTACTTTGGTGGTCTCGTTTGCTACACTTAAGTCAATCATGCTCTTGTTACGCAAATATGGTTTCCCCTGTTGACCTTGCTTGTTGGGAGCTGGTTGGGAAGGCCAGAAATGTTCTTCTGGATGTTGCAACTGACATAAATGCATGCCAGTTGCCAAGCACCCAAATTTTGATCATGTGACCATGGGGTGCAGCAATAGTTGTGTGAGGACCAATATAGGACTGTTGTTTTCCAGTGCTGTTGTGACTTTGAATGGATGTTAAGTTGAGACCTGCTTGTAGTAACAGTTGTGGTCTTAACCATAGCACTTTAGGAACAGATAGAAGAAACAGATCAGACATCCAGCCCTTGCTTATCCATGGAGACTGAGTGGAACAAGTGGCCAGTTTTAAGTTTCTGGATGTTACCCTAAAAGAGGACCTGACCTGGGGTGCTCACATTGCAGCTCTGGTCAAAAGGGCCCAGCAGAGATTATACCACCTGAGGCTTCTCAGGAAACAACAACTGCATGGAAAACTGCTGGTGACCTTCTACTGGTGCAGCATAAGAGTTTCTTAACTTAACTGTACCTGTGTCTGCCAATTGCACAGGGGCAGATAGAAAATCACTCCAGAGGGTGAATGTCATTACCCAGAGGATCATTGGTTGCCCTCTCCCCTCTTTGAAAGAGCTTTATAGCTCCCGCTGCCTTAAGAAAGTTCAAAACATTCTCAAAGATCCATCTCATCCTGGGAACCCTTTTTTTGAACTATTATCATTTGGTAGATGGTACTGAATATTAAAAACAAGCACAAATAGGCTGAAAAACAACTTCTATCCCAGGACAGTAGCTCTTTTGAATTCTACTGTACAGTGCAATGTTGGTGCGGCGTTGCGGGTTTTCAGTTCAATGTGTGGAGTGTGAAGGATGTGTGTTTGTGTTTATTTTCATGGTCACGATGTGCATTGAAGATGGTGTTTGATTTCGTTGTTCAAGATACAATGACGATAAAGTAAACTAAAGTTTAGATGAATATGCTTGTCCCAATGGTGTTTGTTTTTTCCTAAGAGGCAACTGGACTTTCTGGTTTTCTTTTGAAGACGTTTCACTTCTCACCCAAGAAGCTTCCTCAGTTCTGACTGGATGGTCCAGTCCATCCAGTCAGAGCTGAAGAAACTTCTAGGATGAGAAGCAAAACATCTTCAAAGAAAAAAAATCAGAAAATCCAGTTGCTTCTTGGGGAAAAAAAAAACACCATTGGGACAACCATGACCTGGATGATTGAGAATCTCCATAGACAAGATGAATATGCTTGTTCCACCTCCTCCTCTATGAAAATACACCAAATGCACCATGTGGTTTTTTCCAGGAGTATTTTATTTCTTAAAACGATGAATAAAGAGGTAGGAGAAAACTTATTTGCAGACCAAAAAGAATTTTTCCGATTGCTTCTACCCTAAAATGCAATTCAAAAGACACTGAAAGGGTTCTTTTAAAAAATGGACTTTGAAAGTAGAACAGAGTACAGAACAGAGTTGGAAGGGATCTTGAAGGTCTTCTAGTCCAACCCACTGCTCAAGCAGGAGACTCTATACTCTCCTACTAATCAAGAAGAGAAGCAGCCTAGAACTACAGAGGAATTTCCTGACAGTGAGAACAATTAATCTGTGTAACAACTTGCCTCCAGAAGTTGCAACTTCTCCAACACTGGAAGTTTTTAAAATGTGATTGGACAACCTTTTGCCTGAAAATGTATAGGGTAGGGGTCGCCAACCTTTTGGACCTCAGGGACCACCAAACTCATATTTTAAATCCCGTGGACCACCAATATGAATTTTGACTGACGTGGCTTGCTGAC
This sequence comes from Laticauda colubrina, assembly GCA_015471245.1. Classification (NCBI taxonomy): domain Eukaryota; kingdom Metazoa; phylum Chordata; class Lepidosauria; order Squamata; family Elapidae; genus Laticauda; species Laticauda colubrina. Next base: position 7,854,144 of record BLBF01000022.1, on the reverse strand, counting down.
GTCGGTGGGAAAGTCGGTGCCATATTCCAGAGCTGCAGTAGTTACAGGACTGGCCTTTTGGTCATCCCAGAGCAGCTTCTCCTCCAGTCCATGGCAGGCCGGTACACCTGGGTGGAGCTGCTTCAGGATGACCAAAGGGCCAATCCTGTAACTACTGCAGCTCTGGAATATGGGACCAACTTTCCCACCAACATCAGCAAGCCACCCCAGGGCGGATTTCCCTCCCCCGCCATTGGTCTTGCATTCCAGTTCCAGTTTGCATGACTCTTCTCAAGGTAAGGTTTGCGCTCGGCCGAAGGGTGGGGGCCAGAGAGTGGGTGGGCCATGTGGGCAACGCAGTCTTGTGTTCCCCTGCAGCCTGGATTAATTGCCTTGGGGGGGGGATATTTCTCTGCAGACCACCAAAATTTTCTCACAGATCACCAGTGGTCTCCAGCCCACCGGTTGGCGAACACTGATATTGGGCTTCCTGCTTGAGAAAGAGGTTGGACTAGAAGACCTCCAAGGTCCCTTCCCACTCTGTCATTCTGCATTCCAAGCAAACAGCTATCAAACCTCTTCTTAAGAAAAGAACTGAACGGAGACAAATGCAATCTTGTGCATTTAGAAATCAGGGATTAAAAGGGGAAGAATAACCTCCAAATATTATTTGCAAGAAAGAGATAATATTCTCGGTTCACCCTGCCAGAGCAGTTGGGAGCAAAGGGAGCATGAATCAGCAGAAGGCAAAAAGCCAAATTCAGCCCCATCAAGTTTCCCAATCACAGAAAGGAAACGCACGACCCAACTCTTCTTTGGTGAGACTCACATCGAGTAATGGATGTTTTCAGAAGTCAGAGAAACTGCAGAAAGGAAATGAGGATGCATCAGGACACACGCCAGGAACAAATGGAGACATGGAGAAAGTTTTGCTTTGTGGGAAGACAACTGGGGGAGAGAGACGATCAGGGGTAGGATGCAAATATTTTTACTACCGGTTCTGTGGGCATGGCTAGGCGGATGTGGCTAGGTGGGCATGGCCAGGTGACTGGGTGGGCGTGGCTTTTTTTGCAGAACCCCTTCCCCCATGCTCCATTTTTTTGTCTCCTGGGCCTCAGGGAAGCCTCCAGACAGCAAGGGGGATCCCGATGCAGCTGATCATCAGAACAGCTGATCATTGGGAGGAAAAAAAAAAGAAGTACCTTCAGGAGTGACTGGGCATGGGAGAATGCACTCAGCGATGTTGCGCATATGCGTCAAGTTGTGCATGCGTGATAAGGACTGACTAGGAGGGGAAAGGGAGGAGTGGGCAGAGAGGGACGGGGCCAGCCAGGGGCATGATTTGCTGGTTCTCTGAACTGTGCAGAATTGTAACATCCAGTTCGACTGAACCGGTCCAAACCGGTAGAATCCCACCCCTGGATAGGATGCTACGTTTCCATTAACTTTCAGGATGGAAGACCCGTTTATCCCAAAGCATGGTAAGATGCTAAAATGCAGATGGTAGAGAGTGGTAATAGATAATCACTTTAAATATGAGCAAGACATGTGCTGCAGCTGCCAAAAAAGCCAACACAATCTTAGGTTTCATTAACAGAGGGATAGGATCAAAATCACGTGAACTGTTCGTACCGCTTTATAAAACCTTAGTAAGACCACATTTAGAATACTGCATCCAGTTTTGATATATATATTAAAAAAAAGATGTTGAGACCTCTAACTTAAGGCATCAAAGGGCAACACAAATAATAATGGGTGGAAGTTTGTCAAAGAGACATATAGCCCAGAAATAAGGAGAACTTTTTTGACAGTGAAAACAATTAACCGGTGGAGTAGCTTGCCTCCCAGAGGTGAGAGTGCTCCATCAGTGGATATTTTTTTTAAAAAAATAGACTAGAGAACCACTTTAACTGGATGGTATAAGGCTCCTGCCTTGAGCAAGTGGATGGACTTAGAAAAACTGCACACTGATTTTGCGTTGCATTTTCCATGTTAAGAGGATGTGATATTGGAATTCAGGATTGCATCGCCCTTCATTATAGACTATGCCAGGAGTCGGCAACCCATGGCTCCGGAGCCGCATGTGAATCTTTCATCCCTCTGCTGTGGTTTCGTGTCGCTGGTTGGCTCCACAATTGATAGGGCTTTCAGTTGAAGGATGCCGTGCTAGGAGGAGACTCTATGATGGGGGAACCAGACTTTTGGTCGGCAGAGGAAAAGACGGCACACTAAGAGGAAACTCTATGGTGGGGGAGACAGAACTTCTGGTTGGTTCCAGAATTGAACAGGGGGGCTTCTGGTTAGGACCTTTCTGGCTTTTTGAGTGTTTAAGATTAGCAACTTCTAGACTATGCTGTGAACTCTGACTTTTCAAGAGCAAGAAGCACTTCTGGAATTGACATCAGACCGCAATTTGAAGGAACTTTTTATTGAAAAAACACAGAGGAAATTCTGGAGCCACAATGCAAAATTGTACCCAGAAGTGGTGGTGGGCGGAGGGGAAGTGATGACTTTTTGAAAAGCATTGAACTAGAAGACTTCATAGGTCCCTTCCAGCCAGAGGTGGTCTTCTGGAGAACCGGTAGAGGAAATTTTGAGTAGTTTGGAGAACCGGCAAATCCCACCTCTGACTGGCCTCGCCCTCATCTATGCTCTGCCTCCCGAGTCCCAGCTGATCGGCTGGGTCTTCTTTGGTTGCCCTGCACAGGAGAATGGAGCTGGAAAGCAGCTTAGTGGGGTGGGGAGGGAATGAGGATTTTGCAGGATCCTTCCCCTGCCATTCCCACCAAGCCACGCCATGTCCACCAAGCCATGCCCACCAAGCCACACCATGTCCACCAAGCCATGTCCACCAAGCCACGCCCACAGAACCAAAAATTTGAATCCCACCACTGCTTCCAGCCTTATGATTCTATGATTCTAAGTCACTTTTGAGGTCCACCTCACAGTGGCATGTCAAAAGGGAAACTTCACATAGGCTTATAGTATACCAAAGACTAGTTACAATTTTCAGTCTTGAAAATAAGCCTTTTTCTTCTGCTCAAATTCTGCCATCTTCCCAATCACATATTCTCATGAGAGGGTATCCAACATGTTTCATTTATGTTCATTAAGTGGTCTTGAGGATAACAGATAATCACAGTTGGAAGGGACTTTATAGGTCATCTAGTCAACCTCCCCATCCAAGCGGGAGATCCTACACTATTTCTGACAAATGGCAGTCCAATCTCTTCTTAAAAATCTCAAGTGATGAGGCTCCCACAACTTCCGAGGGCAACTTCTGTTCCATGGGTTGATTGTTCTCACTGTCAGAAAGTTTCTCCTTATTTCCAGGTTGAATCTCTCCTTGTTCAGTTTCCATCCATTATACCTTGTCTGGCCTACAAGTGCTTCAGAAAATAGCTTGACCCCTTCCTCCTTATGGCAGCCCCTCGAATATTGGAAGACCTCTATCATGTCTCCCTTGGTCCTTCTCTTCACTAGACTAACCAAACCCAGTTCCTGTAACTGTTCTTTGTATGTTTTAGCCTCCAGTCCCCTAATCATCTTGCTTGCTCTTCTCTGCACTTTTTCTAGAGTCTCAACATCTTTTTTATAATGTGGTGACCAAAACTGGATGCATTACTCTAGGTGTGGTCTTAGGTTTTATAGAATGGTGTTAGTACTTTCCTTGATCTTGATTGTATCCCTCTGTTAATGCAATTTAGGATTGCATTAGCTTTTTTGGCGGCGGCTGCTGCACACTGCTGGCTCATATTTAGCTGGTTGTCCACTAAGATTCACAATTACTGCTATCGAGCCTGGTTTCACCCAGTCTCTATGTGTACTTTTGGTTTTTCTTGCCTAAGTGGAGGACTTTACTTTTCTCTACATTGAATTTCATTTTGTTAGCTAGGGCCCAGTGTTCTAGTCTGTCAAGATCCATCTGGATTTTGAGCCTATCTTCTTGGGTGTTAGCTATTCCTGCCAGCTTAGTATCATCTGCAAATTTGGTAAGTTCCCCTTCTATTCCCTCATCTAAATAGTTAATGAAGATAATGAAGATAGAAGATCCCCTTCTATTTTCAAAGTAATTATTTCCATTCAATCTCTCTTGGCTTTTGCAGATGTCCAAAAAGTCAAGATATGGATATATAAAGCAGTGTGGCTTTAATCACATTGCTAGTCAAAATCATATCCCTGGTGGTGATGAGGTTTATTTAACCTCCTCAGCCAAAATGTTTGGAAAAAGCTGATGGAAGAATATTTCAAGTTTGATGGAAAATGATGCCATCAATATGAAACAGTAAATTTATTCACAGTGTTTTCCCTGGTGTTAAACAAGCTTAATATCACATGCAATGAAGCCAGAGGAGGCTGTGAGTTCAATCCTAGATAGAGGCTAATATTTGAGATAGACCCTCCTGCTTGAGCAGGTAGTTAGACTAGATGACCTCCAAGGTTCCTTCCAACTCTGTTATTCTATGATCTATGATCCACATCAGTTTGCATCTGTACTCATTTTTTCCTGTTTCCTCCGACTTTATCCATTGCAATAGTAATATTTTGAGCATCGTAACTTAAACATTCTGTAAAAGCAGAGTTTCCTAGCCCTGAATGCTTTTAAGACATGTGGACTTCAGCTCCCAGAATTCCATTCTGGGCTGAGGAATTCTGGGAATTGAAGTTTATGCATCTTAAAAGAGCCGAAGTTGGGAGCCACTGTGCAAAAGAATTGGTGAACAGATGAAGAGAAATCTCTGTTCTGCCATGCATGGAATTCAGATCAGATTTGGAAAATACAAGGAACAGATCAACATATTCTGTCCAGGAGTAGGGAAGTTTCTCAACGACTCCCACCGGTCTGAAAATATGTTATATTTTAGAAGAACCCGGTGCTCCAAGCTTGTGGACAAAATAATATCTCTGCTCAGGATGTAAATTCCATCGTTGTGCAAAGTGCAAGTCAAGTTAAGACCCGATTTTGCTGTGTTTTCCTTGAGGTAGAGCCATTCTTTGGTAACCACGTTGTAAGACTGCACAGTTAACATATCCTCATTTTGACCCGGTCTTTTATTGGAATCCAAGTCGTGGCTGCAGCCGCCTACTATGTAGATGGTCTCCTCCAGTGATAACATTTGCTGCTTGCGGATGTGCATTCCACAGGTTTCAAAGTTAGTCCACTTGTCAGAGATGGGGCAATATTCCCAGATATTCAGATTCCGGTCTGCAATAGAGAAAAAGAAAGCTTAATAGCACCAGCACTTAGACTTATATACCGCTTCACAGTGCTTTACAGCCCTCTCAAAGCAGTTTTTACAGAGTCAGCCTATTGCCTCCAGCAATCTGGGTCCTCATTTTACCCACCTCGGAAGGATGGAAGGTCGAATCAACCTTCAGCCTGTCAGGATTGAACTCCTGACAGTGGGCAGTCAGCCTGCAATACTCACTGCACCACCAGGAAGGAGAGTGAGAAAGGAATAAGAAAAGGAAGGAAGGAAGGAAGGAAGGAAGGAAGGAAGGAAGGAAGGAAGGAAGGAAGGAAGGAAGGAAGGAAGGAAGGAA
>BLBF01000022.1:7811716-7845864 GCA_015471245.1 Laticauda colubrina | reverse complement strand
AATAGAATAGAATAGAATAGAATAGAATAGAATAGAATAGAATAGAACAGAACAGAATTCTTTATTGGCTAAGTGTGATTGGACACACAAGGAATTTGTCTTGATGCAAATGCTCTCAGTATACATAAAAGAAAAGATACATTCGTCAAGGGTCAAGAATCATAAGGTGCATTCTAGAATAGAATAGAACAGAACAGAACAGAACAGAATAGAATCAGGAAGGGATCTTGGGGGACTTCTAGTCCAGCCCCTGCTTAAGCAGGAGAACCTACACCATTGTGTTTCTCCATTGAACTCCAGGAATACGCTTGAGCAGGAATTTTATTCTCTATATAGCCTCATACCTGCTCATTGATATTCTCCACCACATATTGGAAATGGATGCCCACCAAACTCAGAATAACAGGGTTGGAAGGGACCTTGGAGGCCTTGGATACCATTTCAGACAAAGGCCTGCCTGCCCAGTCTCTTCTTAAAACCTCCCAGTGTTGGAGCATTTCTGGAGGCAAGTTGCCCCACTCCGGAATTGTTCCAACTGTTCGGAAAGTGTCTCCTTGGTTCTCGATTGTTTTCGGCGCTCTGGAGAGCAGCTGGACTCCCTCTTCTTTGCGGCAGCCCCTGAGATGTTGGAGCCCCGCTGTCCTGTCTCCCCTCGCCCTTCTCTCTGCTCAGCCGGGCAGCCTTACCTCTTCTGGTTCATGGAGGCCAGCGGGCGCCACTCGTTCAGCCAGGGGTTGTAACGGTGCGCGGCTGCGATCTCCTGGCTGCTCGGCCGGTAGCCTCCCACCACGAACAAGTAGTTGTCCAACACCGCCCAGGCGAAGCCGCGCACCTGGAGCAGGTCGGCGGGCGGCTCGGCGGGCGGCAGAGGCTCCCAGCGCCGCTTCTCCTCCTCGTAGCGGAGCAGAGGCGGCCGGTCCGGGAAGCTGCCCAGGAGAAGCAGAGCCGGCCGGCCTCGGTGGCGGCGCTGGCGCAGATGCCGCGCCAGGGCACCGGGCATCAGGAACGGCAGGCGAGCTTCGGGCCGGGCCAGCAGCTGATGCAGCCGGCCGGCCATGAAGTCGAGGCAAGCCTCGCGCAGCTCGGGCAGCCCGTACACCTGCGCCAGGTGATGCAGCTCCAGGCAGTTGGGCAGCCGCACCCGGGAGCGCAGCAGGCGCAGGAGCGGCGTCACCTGCAGGAAGGAGGCGGCCTCCACCAGCTCGGCCAGCGCTCCGGCTTCGGGCGGCTCCTCCTGAGCCAGCCGCGCCGTCTCGATGAAGTGCAGCACCCGAGCCAGGCCGGCTTCGCTCAGCCCGCCGCGCAGCTGCTGCACCGCCAAGCCGGCGCCCCCCGCAGCCGCCTCCCGCATGCCCGAGCGGTAGAGAGCGCGGAAGTAATCGCTCTGCTCGATCAGGCGCTTCTTGCGCACCGGCGGGAAGCGGCGATCGCCCAGCCGGACTTCCACCACCTCCTCCTCCTCCTCCTCCTCCTCTTCCTCCCCCTCATCCGCTTGCGCCCCTTCCTCTCCAGCGGCGCCTTCGCCTGCCTTGCCGGACATCCCGCGGCGGGGCCGGGTTTTCCCTCGGGTCGGAGAAAGGCGGCGGCGGCGGTGCGGGGCGGGAATGATCGCGGAGGAGGGCGGGCCCGGTTGGAGCCTCGCCCCGCAGCCTCCGTCCCGCCGGGAGCGCCCTAAAAGGCCAGCGGCTGGAAACGCCTGCAAGTTGGGCTGCGGGAGGGATATGCGCCCCCGCTGGCTCGCTCGCTCCCCCTTCAGCGCCGACGCGAAGTTCTTTTGAGAACCGGGGGGGGGGGGGGGGGGGGGGGGGGAGGGGAGAGGAAGATCGGGGTAGGATCGGCATGAAACATTAAACTTTCCTTCAGATCGTTCCTTCAAATCGACTGGCTTGGGAGGTTTTTCTGACGCCCTTGGAAAGGTGTGGCATGAGGAATGGATTTGGAGAGGAATAGGATAGGGTAGGATAGGATTCGCACGGCATAGCATAGCATAGCATAGCCTTCTTTTATTGGCCAAGGGTGGTTGGACAGACAAGGAATTCGTCCTGGTGCAAATGCTCTCGGTGTACATAAAAGAAAAGAGACATTCGTCAAGAGTCAAGAATCATCAGGTACCACGACACTTCATGATAGTCGCAGGGTACAATAAGCAATCAAAATCAGACTAGGAAACAGCCAGTACAAATCGTAAGGATACAAGCAACAAAGTTACAATGTTACAGTCACAAGTGGGAGGGGATGGGTGATAAGGAGTGATAAGAAGATTGACAATGATAGTAGTGCAGACTTTGGAAATAGTTGAACAGTGTTGAGGGGAATATTTGTTTAGCAGAGTGATGGCTTTCGGGGGGGGGGGGGGGGGGGGGGGGGGGTGTTTTTGTGTTGGGGGGGGGGGGGGGGGGGGGGGGGGGGGGGGGGAGAGAGAGACTGTCCTTGTGTCTAGTTGTTCTGGTGTGCAGGGCTCTATAGCGTCATTTTGAGTGAAGGAGTTGTAACAGTTTATGTCCGGGATGTGAGAGGTCTGCAAATATTTTCACCGCCCTCTTTTTTGACTCGTGCAGTATAAAGGTCCTAGACTGAAGGCAGGTTGGGAGTAATTGTTTTTTCTGCAGTCCTGCAGAATGGAATAGGATAGGGTGGAATGGGGTAGGATAGGGTCGGATAGTATAGGATGGGATGGGATGGGATGGGATGGGATGGGATGAAAAATTGCAGACCACAGGAACCATTTGCACCATTCAGGTGATCCTGAGGACACAGATAAACCTCCAAGTGCTTCAAGCACCCTCTAAAAGGATGCAAATGGCCAGCTTTCTGCAAGGAATATAAATCCTTCCATTCCCCACCATCCAGTCAGAGATGAAGAAGCCTCTTGGATGAGAAGCGAAATGTCTTCAAAAAAGAAACCCCAAGAAAGTCCAGTTGCCTTCTGAAAAAAGCACCTTTGGGAAAACCATGACCTGGATGACGGAGAATCTCTGCAGACTTTTCGCTTTCCATTAAATCAAGTCTTGGCAGAAACACGACTTCAGTATTTAAATGAATTTTATGGATGCTCCTTCACGACGGGAAACCAAGATCTTGCTCAGCTTTCCTATATTTAGAATCAAAAGACAATATAAAAATGGATATGAGCTAGATTTCTAAATTGATGGTTGTTTATTTGCATCAACGACCCAAAAATACCCTAAAGTTTGTAGAGATTCTTAGTCATCCAGGTCTTGGTTGTCCCAAAGGTGCTTTTTGCAAGAGACAACTGGACTTCCTTGTTTGTTCTTTTGAAGATGTTCTGCTTCTCGTGCAAGAAGCTTCTTCAACTCTGACTGGATGGTGGGGAATGGAAAGATTTATATTTCTTGCAGACAGCTGGTCATTTGCATCCTTTTAGAGGGGTGTTGAGGCCACTTGGAGGTTTATCTATGTCCTCAAGGTCACCTGAGTAGTTCCAATAGTTCCTTTAGTCTGCATTTTTTCCTCTGGAAATCCATTCCTACTCCTACACCATTCCAAGGGTGTTCATCCCAAATTGTTCAGCTAAAAGTCTGTAGAGATCCCAGTCATCCAGGTCACAGTTGTCTCTAAGGTGCTTTTTCATGTGGCAACTGGACTTTCTTGTTTTTCTTTGAAGTTTTGGGGTGAAGTAAATGTTTATATGTGACTCAACAGAGATCTGAAGAATCACTTTTTTTCCTGTCCTTGCCAACCTCTTCCATAACACAGCTACAAGGATGTAATTTTAAAGGCTGATTTAAAGACATGTTATGAGGGATGCAGTGGCTCAGTGGCTAAGATGCTAAACTTGTCAATCAGAAAGGTCGGCAGTTCAGCGGTTTGAATCCTTAGCGCCATGTAACGGAATGAGCTCCCATGTGCTTCTGCCAACCTAGCAGTTTGAAAGCATGTAGAAATGCAAGCAGAAAAATAGGGACCCTTTGGTAGGAAGAAAATAACGTTCCATGCACCTTTGGTGTTTAGTCATGCTGGCCATATGACCACGGAGACATCTTCAGACCATGCTGGCTCTTCGGCTTTGTAACAGAGATGAGCACATCTCCCTAGAGCCGGAAATGACTAGCACGTATGTGCAAGAAAAAACTTTACCTGTTTGTATTTTTATTCACAAGAAGCAAGTTGCTAATAGCAGCTCTGGAGATTAGTGACATCCCACTGCAAATGTGCCGATGTAATAACTCAAACAAAATCAAGACTTTGAATGCTGAGATTTAAAGACTTTTGTCCTTCTAAAAGCAACGCCAGAAGCTTCATTGGTCCTAGGATAAGTCTTGGGACTTATAAACTAATACACCTGTCAGGTTATAAGCAGAGGTGTGAACAACTTCATTGCTTTAATATTCTAATAAAAGCAAAGACCCTGGAAAAAAGAAGCAGTTGTTGAAATTATTTTTGCTGGCTGATCAGTTGTGCAAAAAATGGGCTTTGGTGAAGCCATTGTGTCTTCCAAGTTTGTAAGAAGTGACAACTAACAAACTATCTTTCCTAAACGTCTTTCTTAATCAGATAAACAAACCCCCAATCAACCGTGAGTTCTGCCAAGCTTCAGTCCAGTGCTTGGCAGTAAATGCAATATCTCAGTTTTTGCCCATCTCCAGGTATAAAGTTATCCAACAAGAGAGTTTCAGACATCACTGCTAGGCTAGTTTAATCTCCTCATTGCTGGCAAGAAGGAAACCTTCCATGCCCAAAGAATTGGACTTCAGCAATGCGAAAAAAATTAAAAGACCCACTTTAAAGCCACTGATTTTTTCCTTCCATCTTTCCAAGAGGCTGGATAATTGGGGGTTTGCTTTAAAGATACAGATTTATTTATGTAATTGTGTCTCTGGTCTGAGATCTGCTCGTTGACGCCTCCCTGGATTCTGCTCTTGCCAGGAGCTTCTCTGAAAGTGGAAATTGGATTTCATATAAATTTCCCTAGAGGCAAGCAATCATGGTCTAGTTTTCCCACAATTAACCCTTCTCCTCACAATTATGAGTCAGTCCAAAGTGAAGATGGAGACTCAAGGAACTGGTGAACCCAGACTTCTCAATATTGCCAAACCTCAATGCAAACCATTTTTCTTAAAAAAAAAAAAAATACAGATAGACAAAAGGGCTTTTATGACAATTCACCCCCCCAATTATCTTTTTTTTTCATCAACCTTCCTGTAGCAGTAGAACCTCATCTTTCTACAGTTTTAATCCACTGAAATGTCTGCGAGAAACTGTTTTGTTTTTTAATCTGGTATAAACAACAGAAAGAGAAGTACCACCAATGGAATAAGAACCTACTAAATCTTATAGTATAAATATGTTATGATAGGAAAAAGGAAACAAAATCCCTCAGGAGAGACACTTTTGGCCTGCTATTAACAACAGCTATTTGAAGATTATTTAAAGAAGAATTCCTTTTTCTTGTCATCCATATTTAGACGATAAAAAGATCTATTTATTGGCTTTGAGATCTGTAATACATGAATCATTATGACCCACATGGTCTCATTATCATAGCAACAAAAATCCTTGGAAAAGAAAGGTTACCAATAGCAGCAAAAAACTGATTAAATGGTTAAACGGGGTAATGCTGACATTTTCCAGTCTTAGCAGGGAGGAAAATGGTGGATAATGGGATTGTGATTATGGACCTCACGTATAATGGAGAAAATCAAACCATCTGTGCATTTTCAAAGGGGATTCTTCTTTTCATCTACTGCATGGTAATAGAGTTACTGTGATGACCCAGGATGTGGCACAAAGGCAACACAGCCAGATAATAAGAGTCCCTTTATTAGCTCCAACTTTGCCCCAAATGTCCAAGTTACCTTCTGGCTGGAGAAAAACTCTCCCAGGAACAGCCTTTGACTGCAGAAAATTAAGTCCAAAACATGGTCAAAACAAACTGTCACTTTAAGTCCAATCAAGCAAACTGAAGTAATTAGCTTGGCAGGGCAGGAGCAAGAATTTCAGACTTGAAAACATGGCAAAATCTCCAAATACCGGAAGTGACGAAACCGGAAGGATTGGAAGTGATGAAACGGGCCTGTTTTTCGGCCTCCAAAGGCTACAGAGACTTCCCTCCAGCCTCTGGGAGGCCGAAAAAGGCCTCAAACGGGCTGAAAACGAGCTGGGAGGCGCGCACATGCACAGTGCAGGTAAGTTTGACTGGGGCTCGCGTGCCTGCACAAATGGCTCTGTATGCCACCTGTGACACGCATGCCATAGGTTCACCATCATGGTCCTATACCATTTCGGACAAATGGCTGTCCAATATCTTTCAAAAAACCTCTCCAATGATGGAGCATCCACAACTTCTGCAGGCAAGACTTCCACTGATTAATTGTAATCACTGTCAGGAAATTTCTCCGTAGTTCTAGATTGGATCTCTCTTTTAACAAGTTTCTTGTCCTGTCGTCTGGTCCTGTGGAGAATAAGTAGACTGAGTGCTCTCAGTGACTCTCTGCCCTGATCCTTCTCTTCGATAGCGTAGACATACCAAATTCCCTCAACCATTCACCATACAATTTGACCTCCAGAGCCCTTATCTTCTCTGTTGATCAGCTCTGAACTCTATCTTTTTACCATTTATGGTGGACATGTGACAAAACAAAGAAATATTGGAGTAGGATTCATTTCTTGATACAGAAGATTCTTAAGGGGACTATAAAGATAAATTTGGAGAGTTTTCTCTTGGGCATAATGGATAAAGAACTTGAAAAACAATGGAACTCAGCTATTATATATGCTGACAGAGGAAGAATTACACACAGAAATGGAAGGATATTTTGATTCCCACAATGGACAAATGGCTGCAAAAATGGATGGAGCTAGTGAAGGTAGCTAAATTGACTGTTTCGATTAAAGAAAAGGGATACTACAGTATTAACTTTGCTTCTGCTTGAAACCTCTTCTGGACTTTGTGCTTAAGGTAGAAAAAAAATTGAAAATTTTAACTTTGTTAAAGTTTGTTAATCGGATAAGGGTTTTTGTTATTGTTATTGAAATGGATCTGATAAAAAATGATGTGCATATTCAAATCCTTGGCAATGCTGAACTTAAAATAATTGAAATATTCCTCCTGGCCTTCATTTCTTACAAGCACACCATCTCATCTTTGTCCTTACATTGCTCTCGACATCTGTGTTCAAAAGATATGCAGGTGCCCCTTCTCTAGTGTTACTAGGGGGTGAAAACCAACCCAAGTTCTTTTCCAAGAAAGGGTCTTCCGTGGATCACATATCTCCACTGTTACCACAACAGAGAAAGGACTTGTGTTCTCCGATTGTGGCTCTGTTATGCAACCCAACCTCAAGCAGGTGCAATTTCTGCCTGCCTCTCTCAAGGGAAAAGGCCCTGTTACAGCCTCAGATCAGAGATAAATTGTTTATTCTCTGAAGAAAAGGCTTCTTGTGCAAGCCTGGTCTTCTGAGAAGGCTATGATATTCAGTGTGGTGTTTGATTTGCCTAGGGTGACTCCACACTGGACTCTGGCATTCCCAAGGCGGGTGTCATTCTAAACCAAGGGTCTTCAAACTTGGCAAGTTTAAGACTTGTGGTTATGGACTTCAACTCCCAGAATTCCTGAGCTAACACAACTGGAGGAAGAATTCTGGGAGTTGAGGTCCATAAATCTTAAAGCTATCAAGTTTGAAGATTCCTATTCTGAATTATATATTTGGCTAACTACACTAAGAGTCTTCAAACTTAGCAAGTTTAAGACTTGTGGACTTCACCTCTCAGAATTCCTGAGCTAATGTGACTGGAGGAGGAATTCTGGGAGTTGAAGTCCACAAGTTTTAAAGCTGTCAAGTTGAAGACTCCTGAACTACACCCTTGATTGGGCCCATCATCATTTCATCGTAAACAGTAGGGTTCTCAGCACTTGATGACTTTAGGACTTGTAGAATTCAACTCCCAGAATTCCCCAGCCAGCTGGCTGAGGAATTCTCGAAGTTGAAAAGTCCATAAGTTTAACAGTTGCCACGTTTGGAGACCACTGGTACAGAGTCTATCTAGAGTCTTCCAGAACTTCATTTACAGGGGGTGAAGATTTGCTATGACCTTACATCTCTTCCATTGAATCCAGCATCTACCATATTAATTGTGAGAGAAATCTGGGAATCCTAGTGAACAAATCACTTAAATATGAGGTGAGAAAAAGTATACAGGTCATCCTTGACTTATAACCACAATTGAACCAAAATTTCTGCTGCTAAGCAAGACATTGTCCATGAATCACTGCAGTTGTCAACTTTGTAACTGTAGAAGTGCAGGAAATCAGGAGACAGGAGACCAGCGTAACTTCAGCTCTTTATTCAAGGTATAGATTTGTGTAGCCTCTTGCAAGCCGCGGCAGCTCTTCTTATAGAGCTAGTCAGCGGCTCTCACCCAATGACAGCTTTCTGAATCTCCCGTGATCGGTTTGTCCAATCACGGGAGATTCCTTACGAACCAATCACGTCGTGCGTCTTGGCCAATCACAGTGCAGTTCGTTTCAGCCAATCAGGTTAGGGTATTACAAGAATGTTAATATGTAACACCCCTCTCCTTTTGGTATGGTCCATCCTATGTGACGTAGTCGCGTAGGTAGGCAGGGCTTTTTACTTGCCTACTTGACTTGCGCAGTTCAGTTGCTGCGTGGTCTTCAGCCAGTTTGGAAGGGATCTTCATTGCTCCCGCTCTTCTCCATGGAACCACCTGGAAGGGTGAGTCAGGCCTTTCGCTGCAACTCCCACCTGGTCTACTGGGTTCGGTCGAGTTGTAGGCTTCTTTGTTCCCGGCCGGTCTTCCCGGGCTGGTTGAGCTGGCTTGACTGTTCCTTCCAGGCGAGGTTCCAAGTGGGTCATCTTCCTCTGGCACCCTTCGGCTGCCTTTATTCTCCAGTGAGTATTGTTGGTTTCTTCTTTTATTTAGTGGTGTTTGTATTTCTGGTTTGGTTTGCGTTGGTTGGGCCCGTTCGGTTTCTCGTTGTCTTGTAGTAGTATTTTCTCTTTCTTTTTGATGATTGTTTGGGGTTTCTCCCCCTGCCTCTAGTTTTTTTTATTAGAGTCTGTTTGTGAGTTTTGTGGGTTTCTGGTGCTGTTTAAAATTATTCTTGATCGTATTTGGTCAACATGCTGTTTCCAGTTTCTTCCGTCCTCTGTTTCCAGCCGGTACGACAGGGGGCCTGTCACTTGGGTTATTGTAGCGGGTACCCATAGTGGGTCCCCTGAAAATTTTTTAGTGTAGATCGTGTCTCCCGGATTAAATGCCCGGTACCGGCTGGATGAGTCTGGTGGTTCTTCTGGATTGTATGTCGGGTGAAGTCTGTCTAGATGGGATCGGAGTTTTCTTCCCATCAGGAGTTCTGCCGGGCTTTTATTGGTTTTAGCACTTGGTGTTATGTGCTGTATTGTTAATAGTTTATTTATTTTGTTGTGTATGTTACCAGTGTCCATCTTTTCTAAAGTGTCTTTGGTGTATCTGACCATTCGCTCCGCCCGCCCGTTCGCTGCCGGATGAACGGGCACTGTCAATGCATGTTGGATTCCCCATTCTGCGAGGAATTGCTCGAATGCCAATGCTGTAAATTGTGGCCCGTTGTCAGATCCTATCAAGTCAGGTAGGCCATGGGTGGTGAAAAGTCTGTTTAGTTGTTTTGTAACTGCCTCCATCGTGGTAGATCGCATTAGGCTTACCTCCAACCAGTTGGAGTAAGTGTCTACTGCGATCAAGAAAGTTTGCTCTTTCATGGGTCCTGCAAAGTCTATATGGACCCTTGACCATGGGCCCCTTGGTGTTTCCCACTGGAGGGTTGGTGCTTCGGGTAGGTTTGGTCTGGATTGCTGACATTTGTCACATGTAGCCACCCAGGTTTCAATGGTTTTGTCTGTCCCTAGCCACCATACGCAGCTTCTGGCTAGGGATTTCATTTTCACAATGCCCGGGTGTCCCTCATGCAACATGTGTAATATTTTTTTTTGTAATCGCCCCATAGTATACATCCCTTTTGGGAGGATAATTCAGTTTGCCGGTTTCGGAAGGGTTTAAACTGGTCACTACTTTCTGTTTCCGGCCACCCTTTTTCCACCCAGTTCAAAACTCGCGCCAGTTTGCCGTCTTTGATCATCTCTCTCGCAATATCTGACGCAGTTGTTGGTAGGTTGGGCAATGTCTCTATTTGCAGGGTGGATGTGGTGGGTGCAGGGTCATCTTCATAATCTGTTCAGGGGCAATGGCTTAGTGCGTCGGCATGCAAGATGCATTTCCCTGGTCGATGTATTAGATGGTAGGTATAGGCAGCAAGGAACTCAGACCACCTTGTCATCCGGGGAGACAGTATGTTGGGGGTGGCCTTGTTCCCTGCCAGGATCCCCAGTAGTGGTTTATGGTCGGTGATGAGGGTGAATTCCCTACCGTATAAGTACTTGTGAAACCGCTTCACGTCGGTAACCGTTGCAAGTGCCTCCTTGTCGAGCTGGCTATAATTTCTTTCTGCCTTTGATAGCATTTTCGAGAAGTAAGCAATCGGCAGTTCTCTCCCGTCTGGCAAGGTATGGCTTAGTATAGGTCCGATGCCAAATGGAGAGGTTACCGTCACAGGTTACGTTAGTGGTAGGGGCTCGCTGTACTGGATGAGGACTGATTGTGATGTGAGGAGATCTTTTATGTTCCGGGAGGCGGCCTCTTCCCGCTTGCCCCAGGATCAAACAGACGTCTTGTCGAGCAACCTATGCAGAGGTTCCGCTGTTGTTGCCTTCTGTGGCAAAAAGACATTGTAGAAATTGATTAGTCCCAGAAAGGCTTGTAATTCTACCTTATTTTGAGATCTCGGGGCTCCTTTATTGCTTTTATTTTTGGGGGGAAGGGCGAATTCCGTCTTTGTTCACCAGATATCCCAGGAACTCAACCTTTTCAGTGCATAACTGGCACTTTTCTTTTTTAACTTTAAGTCCTGCGTTTTTAAATTTTTGTAGGACTTCTCTGAGTCGGCTTCTCAATTGTCTTTTGTCTTTGGCCACTACCAACACGTCATCAAAATATGGCATGACTCCCTTAATTCCTTGGAGTAACGGTTCCATTAAACTCTGGAACTCCCCTGGTGCCACACTGACTCCAAATTGGAGCCTTTTGCACCGGAAAGCCCCCCTGTGGGTCATGATAGTTTGCGCTTCCGCAGTCTTGGCATCGACGGGCAGCTGTTGATATGCTTGCACCAAGTCGAGCTTTGCAAAGACTTTTCCTCCCCTGAGTGAGTGTAGGAGGTGCTGTACCACCGGGACTGGGTATGCACTTTGTTGCAGTGCATTGTTAAGTGTCACTTTATAGTCCCCACAAATTCTCACGGACCCGTCTGGTTTGATTGGGGTGACTATTGGGGTCTCCCAGCATGCATGATCTATTGGTTCCAGGACCCCTTGTGCGATGAGCTTATCTAATTGTTCGTCTATTTTTGGTTTGAGTGCAAATGGAACTCGTCTTGGTTTGAGATGGATTGGGGCAATATTGGGGTTCAAGCTAAATTATATTGGGGACCCCCGGTACTTATCTAATTGTCAGTCGAACACTTCTTGGAATTCCTTCATCAGCTCCTCTTCCCAGTCTGTTTCCTCGACATGGTTGATGCCCATCACCTCGATCCCTAATGGCATGAACGATTCCAGACCCAGCAGGCTTGGGCGGTCTCTGTCAACGATAGTGAGTGGAAGTTCTTTTCCATGTCTTTTGAAGGTTACATGGAAGTGTCCAATTCCTATTACGGGAATTCTGTTCCCCTGATAGTCTTTAAAGGTGAGTTTCTGGTTCTCCAGCTCTTGTTTCTGTAAGCTGGGCACTAACCTCTTAATCGTGTCCCGGGACACCATGGAGAGGTATGATCTGGAGTCCACCTCCATTCTGCATGGCCTGCCTTCGATGTTGACCTGCACGTGTACTTTTCTTGCGTCTGAGTTGTCTGAATGGCCGATTGTGACTGTTTGATGGGTTTCTTCCCATCGTCTGATTTCACAGAGCCGCTTGCTTCGGTTTTCGCTGTTCCATCGGTTCTCTGTGAATCTGTCTCGGTTTCTGGGAGGCGTGTTATCACATCGTCTTGGGCTGGAGTTCCATTTGTTGCGGCAGACCTTGGAGATATGCCCCCATTTTTCACAGTACCGGCAAATGGCGTCTAAAAACCGACACTCAGAATGGAGGTGGTTGCCGCTACAACCGGCGCACTGGAAGCCCGACTTATGACTTCTCCGCCGGGCTCACTCCGCTTGCAATCTGTGGATCCCCTCTTCCTCATTGTCGGTGTTGGGTGATAGATTGACGTCCTCGCGGTGTGCCGTTGTTGCTTTGTGACCAGTTTCAGTTCATTTTTCGGGAGATGTGTTGGTCTCCGATGTTGTTGGCCAGTCCCTTGCGTTCATTTGTCGCATCTTGGCCGCTGATTTCTTCATGGCTTCGGTTGTGGTGGCTTCAGCAATGGCTTCGGTAACTGTAATGTCTGCCCGAGCCATTAGCCTGTTCTGGAGCACGGGGTCTCTGAGACCAAGGACCACGCGGTCCCTCAGAGCCTCATCCATGTCTGAAAAGCCACATGCACCTCCGATGTTCCTCAATGCTGCCACAAAATCCCCGATGCTCTCTCCGTCCTTTTGATCCCGATGGTAGAATTCGTGTCGCCGGATCAAGTTTGGCACAGCTGGGGCATAGTGGTTCCGAAGTAATCGATCGAGATCTGGCCAAGTCATCTCCTTCACGTCCTCTGGCTTGGCCAATGCTTTGGCCATCTTGAATATGGCTGGCCCGCAATGGGTCAGGAACACAGCTCTCTTTCGGTGGTCATTTGCATCCTTGAGATTGTTGCTTTCGAGGAACATGAGGAATCTATCGATGTAGGATTCCCAGTCCTCGGTTGCCTGGTCGAATGGTGCGGGTGGTGAGTTGCTGCCGGCCATCTCGTCAGTTGTTCAGCTTGGTTGCCACGTGCCCGACTGGTCTCTTTGTCTCAGAATCCCACCTTCGTCGCCAGTGTAGAAGCGCGGGAAATCAGGAGACAGGAGACCAGCGTAACTTCAGTTCTTTATTCAAGGTATAGATCTGTGTAGCCTTTCACGAGCCGCAGCAGCTCTTCTTATAGAGCTAGCCAGCGGCTCTCACCCAATGACAGCTTTCTGAATCTCCCATGATCGGTTCGTCCAATCACAGGAGATTCCTTACTAACCAATCACCGTCGTGCGTCTTGACCAATCACAGTGAAGTTCATTTCAGCCAATCAGGTTAGGGTATGACAAGAATGTTAATATGTAACAGAAGGTGATCACATAATCCCAAGACACTGCAACTGTCATAAATACATGTCAGTTGCCAAGCATCCAAATTTTGATCACATACAATAGTCGTAGATGTGAAAATCAATTGTAAGTCACTTTTTCTATGCCATCATAATTTAGAACAGTCACTACACAAGTGGTTGTAAGTCAAGGATTATAAACATTTTTAGGTGATGAATGTTATAATTGTTTAAGGGGACAATTTAAAAGAAGAATGTTTAATGGGATTTGAAAGGGAACTAATTATAAATATATAGGTGTCACATTCTAAATGATAATTACAGGGGACCTTGTTTTGTTTTGTAATATTTGAAATGTGGAGGAAATTTTTGGGAAATGGTGATACAAGAATATGTAGTGAAATTGTAAACAGGACAGATAAAAGTATAAGTACAATGATTGTGAAGATGTGGACATTTTGAAAAGGAAATGAAATAGATTTGAAAATGAATGAGAAAATTATAAAATAAGCCTGAGGGAGGTATTTGAGTAAAAACAAATACATAATATATAAAGTAATGATAAGATAAGAAACTGAATATGAAAGATGAATATGTAACTGAAATTATATCTGCATGGAGATGTGGAACCATGCTGTTCACTAAAAAAAAGATGTTTTATTTTTCTTTTTGTTTTGTGAAAACCCAAACAAAATTGTTTTTTAAAAAAAGGATTATAAACATTTGTATTATAAGAATAACTGAAACACTGTTTTGCTGGGAAGCATTAAAAGAATTTTGGGGGGACATAATGTAAGTATACCCTGAAGGAGATGTAATCTGGATCTCTCTTCATGTTCCACTATTATTAATTCTGTAATAAACGATAACATCAGTAAATTACATTTGTATTTTTACTTGTTTGGCAATGGATTTTTCTGCAGTTCCAGCTAAGGTCCTTGGCAGAAAAAGGGTTAATTACCAGGTATCCAATGTCAATCAAGCGGAACCTGCCATTTTCTCTCCATGCAAAGAGAGAAATGTTCATTCTCCATTCATCTAGCTAGCAGGCAGCTGTCTGTAGACTGGCTCTAAAGTAAGGGCTTTTCTCAATCCTTAATCAACACTAATTTGAGCTTCCAATTTGGGCTGTGAAAAAATACCCTTACTTTTGCAAATCATAGAATTTGCACCAAGTTGTAATTTCAGGAAAATAACAACATTTTATTCTTGTTCTGAATGCTCTCTTGTTGATGGAGCTTTATTAACAATGACCAGGTACCTTTTCTTTCTGTTTTTGGCAGGTTGAGAATTACTAATCTAGAGGGAAACAGATTAGGAATTATCGGTTTATTGTTGGACAAGGTGAAATCGTTTGCAAATCTTAAACGAGGTCAATTTGAATCATAGCAGGAAGATCTAGGAAGGTAAGTCTAAGAGGTAAATCTGCCATTCATTTACTTTTATTTGTTTGTTTACCATTAAGTAGCAACCTGGTACAGGTAATACTCCACTTACAACCCTTGGTTTCGTGATCGTTCAAAGATACAATGGCACTGTCTAGGGAGATGCTCAGTCATCCAGGCAGGGGTGGGATTCAAATTTTTTAACAATTGGTTCTGCGGGTGTGGCTAGGTGGCCATATGACTGGGTGGGTGTGGCTTCTTTTTTTGCAGCACCCCCTCCCTGCATCCCTTTTTGCCTCTGGGCCTTAGGGAAGACTCCGGGGGGGGGGGGGGTTTTTTTTTCCCGAAAGGGTCCCCGAGGGCCCGGGGGAAAAAAAAGAGGGGGGGGGGGGGGGGGGGGGCTGCACCGCACACACACACACACACACACACACCATGTTCCATTTTTTGGGCCTCCTGGGCCTCAGGTAAACCCCTTGGGGGATATTTTTGCTCCCAGGAAACTTCCCTGAAGCCCAGGAAGGCAAAAAATGGAGTGTGCAGGGGGAGGTGGCACAGCACCCCCACCCCCCACATGCTCCTTTTTGCCTCCTGGGCCTCAGGGAAGCTTCCTGGATGAAGCAGTAAGACAGTGAGGGGGATCCTCGCACAGCTGATCGTCGGAACAGCTGATCATCAAGAGGAAAAAAAAGGAAATAAATACCTGGGTGGGGGATATGCAATCAGTGATGTCGGGCATGCAGGTGATGTTGCTCATGCATGATAAGGACTGACTTGGAGAAGAAGGGAGGGTGGAGAGGGGCGAGGCCAGCCAGAACTGTGCAGAATCGTAACAACCAGTTCTATAGAACCAGTCCGAACTGGTAGGATCCCACCCTTGCATCCAGGTCATGGTTGTCCCAAAGGTGCATTTTCAGGAGGTAACTGGACTTTCTGGTTTTTCTTTGAAGTCATTTTGCTTCTCATCCAAGAAGCTTCTTCAGTTCTGACTGGATGGAGGGGAATGGAAGGATTTATACTCCTTGCAGACAACTGATTATTTGCATTCTTTTAGAGAGTCGTTGAGGTCACCTGGAGGTTTATCTGTGTCTCAGAGTCACCTGAGTGGTGCAAATGGGTGTGTGGAGAGCCTTCTTGAAACAGCTGAAAGGACTGTGTTACAGAGCTGTGCTTTCTGCAGGAGATTTTCTGCAGTGAATGGACACATGTGACCCTGAGGACACAGATAAATCTTGAACCTGCATCCAAAACAGGCTGGGTGGGGACTCCTGGGAGGGGAGGGATGGGGTGGGCAGGGCCAGCCAGGAGTGGGATTTGGGGGTTCTCCAAACTGTGCAGAATCTTAGCTCGGGGCTCTCTTGAACCCTTGTGAACCCCCAGCAGCCCAGCCCTGAGTAAGGGTGATGTGATAGGTGTCTTTCAATACTTGAGAAGAAGAGGCCACCCTATTATCCAAAGCACCTGAGGGCTAGACTAGAAAGATCGGGTAGGGAAATTCCTCAGAGATGGATCCAACATGGAACTGAGGAGAAATTTCCAATTAATCAGTGGAATGGTTTCTCTTCAGAAGTTGTGGATGCTCCATCACTGGAGGTTTTTAAGAAGCAGCTAGACAACCATTTGTCCAGAATGGTATAAAGCAGGGGTCCCCAACCACCGGGCCATGGACCGGTACCAGTCCGTGGATCATGTTGTACCGTAAAGAATGAATAACCGTGATTAAAATATATATAAATATATGTTTTTAGTAAAGAAATAGTAAAGAAGCCCTTTACTATTGGGGAAAAATTGATTTTGTCGGTCCTTGAAAAAGTGTTTCTGCGTGAAACTGGTCCCTGGTACAAAAAAGGTTGGGGACCACTGGTCTAGGGCATTCTGCTCGACCAGG
This sequence comes from Laticauda colubrina, assembly GCA_015471245.1. Lineage (NCBI taxonomy): Eukaryota > Metazoa > Chordata > Lepidosauria > Squamata > Elapidae > Laticauda > Laticauda colubrina. The sequence continues at coordinate 7,829,345 of BLBF01000022.1, read as the reverse complement.
AGACTGGACTAGAAGACCTCGAAGTCCCTTCCAACTTTGTTATTGGAAGAAGGCCAACAGCTGTCCTTTCTCAGGATACAAGATAAGGGTGTTCAGAAAAACAGATTCTAATTGAGTTTTTAATAGAATAATTCCTGAATGGAGCAACTGCAGAATTTCTATTGCAAGGAAAGTAAGCAGATTGCTCTGATCCAAACCTTGTTCCAAAGAAACAAACACGAAATGGAGGTAACAGCAAAACCTTTTAATGATTCTTTATGAATTCCATTCCTTCCTGGTTAAAAGGCTGTTTCCAACGAATTGTCCCTGATAAGAACAAGCCTTGCCAAGGTTGTGCAAGGATGCCAAGAACCCAAGATAAAGTTATTAAGACATATTTCAAAGACAAAGAGTTTCCAAACACCAGCCAAGTTATTCCAAACTTCCACAAGGCTTGAGTGCAAAAACTTCTTTGCTTCCTGCAAAGAACTCCGATTTCTCAGCTGGCTTTGATCTCTTAAGGGAGGGGCCATGACCTTGCAGCCTTACTCCCGAATCGCCCGTGCTGCTGCAACTGCTTTTTTGAGCAGCCCTGCATGCACTGGGCCCAGGCTCCTCGGGGACCTCTCCATCACTGCTGCCAGCCTCCACAATCTCAGAAGGTAGCCTTCCTCTCCCTGATGGTCCTGGCCCCATCCCTGCATGACACGCAGGCCCCTCATCTGAGTCCTCTCCGAAACCTCAGCCATCCTGTCATCCTGCCAGCGAACCACAATACAGAAAAGAACAGGGCCATTTCAAAGGTACCTTGGTTTAGAGCCTAAACCAAGAAGTTCTAGAATCATTTTCTGGACCTAAAATATGCCGTTGGCTTTTTTTTTTTTTCTTTTAAAGTCACCAATTGGGGAAATCTTCAAAAATCGTCCCTCATTAGGATGCATCACAGGCTCCCTCCCTCCCTTTCAAGGGAGAAAGCTATACATTTCTGGCCCCAAAAGTAATCGCTGGAAATTCTTCATTCTCCCAGGTGTCATTAATGAACTCCAGATCTATCTCAGGAAGTTCAAGCAGCTGCAGAAAAATGGGGAGCGATGATTATTCTGTACGTTTGCAAATGGCTTCCTAATTCGGTGGAAAGTTAACAGCCATTGGCTGCAAACCGGTTGTCCTGCCAGGCAGCACTGAGTTTCTCTCGTTCAGCATTTCTTCTGCCCTGGAGAATAAAAAAAATAAAAATAAGAAATGTTTCTGAGATGTTTCTGCTAGTGGCTCTTTTGGAAGCCCTCCTGTTTTGGGCCTGGGTGTGCAGATCGGAAGGCCTTTGCTCACCCACCACGTTTTACAAAAACTGCTGGATCCGACGATTCCCAGGTCTTTCGGTTGACCTGGAGCATTCCCAGAAGCAAGGAGCTCACATCCTCAACCTTTATGCTGCATCCACTGCCGGACAATGCAGCCAAGCCTGCTGCGTCCTCAAAGACGGTAAGGACTCCGCGTGAAAAATAAAAGGGTTAGCCACTTGGTGTGTCAACATTTAAGGTACTTTTTTCCCTGTTCCAAAGCAAGGCAAAACATTTTCTTTCTTTCTTTCGTCCTTCCTTCACTCCTCCTTCTCTCCCTTTTTCTTTCTTTCTCTTTTTTTTTCTTCCTTTTCTTTCTTTCCTTCTTCCCCTTCTTCTCTCTTTTGCCTTCTTCTCTCTTTTTCTTTCTCTTTCTCTTTCTTCTTTCCTTTCTTCCTCCCCTCCTTCCCTTCTTTCTTTCTTTACCTTCTCTCTTTCTTCATCTTTTTCTTTTTCCTTTCCTTTCCTTCCTCCCTCCCCACTCCCTTCCTTCCTTTCTTCCTTCCTTCCCTTCTTTCCTCTTTCTTTCTTTCTCTTCCTTTCCTTTTTCCTCCCTCCCTCCCTCTTTCTCTTTCTTTCTTCTTCCCTTTCCTTTCTCCCTCCCTCCCTCCCCTTTTCTTGGTTTCTTTCTTTCTTTCTTTTCTTTCTCTCTCTCTCTCTTTCTGTCTTCTTTCCTTCCCTTTCCTTCCTCCCCACTCTCTCCCATTTTCTTTCTTCCTCTTTCTCTCTTTCTCTTTCTTTCTATCCCACCTTTATTATTTTTCCTAATAACTCAAGGCAGCAACTATACATAATACTCCTTATCTTGCTCCAGGCAATATTTATCTTTCCAAAATACTTGAGATAAGGAGCTAAACGCTACAAAGGCTTCCATACAAAGTTTCTTTATTGGATTATATCAGACATCCTCAAGGTATAACTCACAGTTATGTTGAGATTCATCTAATGTCCAATCTTTGCATTGTCGTCTTCATAGTGTGAAAAGATAATTATTTTCATCCCATAACGATACAGCAAAGCAAGACTTCAGCATGATGCTGGGGCCCAGGTAGGAATGGACAAAACTCACCTCAACCCAACCAGAGGTCAATTCAATGACCAGTCAGGAGTACAGATGTGACCATATGACCTCAACTACATCTCCCATGCGGCATTAACTACACTTCCCATGAGGCATTCCCTTAAGGGGACAGCCCTCATTCCCAAACTAACTATATACTGTCTAACCAGCACACTCCTTCTTCGTCCTTTTCCCCCCTACAATAATAACCACCTTCTGAGTTGAGTGGGGCTCAGAGAGAGTGACTGGCCTAAGGGCATTTACCTGGCATGGTTAAGGCAGAAAAACATTTTAAAGATCTTTTTAGATCCTTTCTTGCATTTCTTCAGGCCCTGGTCAATGGCCACCAGAGCTGAACTTTCAAACAAAGAACAATTCTCTTGCACAATTCTGTCTCTCATGCGTGCTGTGGCTGGTAGGATAAAGGCACCTAACTGAAATAAGAGCTGAAGGACTGAATTCGTCCATTTTTGGAATACTGATTTGGCACAAGACAATGCCTGTTTTCATAGGGTGAGGTATATTATGACACATAAGCCTGATAGCATATAACCTGGTCTTGGTTCTTAGGCAAAAAATGTATGAAAACAGCAATTCATTAGAAAGATAATCTGTTTAATCCTTGGGGGGGGGGGATGATTTTTTAAATCAAGATTTGGTGGTGGAAAGAGAGATGCCTAGAGAATGATAATTTTTAGCACCTTTATTAAAAGATTTTTTAAAAAATTAATATGTTCCACAGTCTGACAAAGCTCATTCAGCATCAGGACTCAGCTTAAAAGTTTCCTGTCTCTCTATTTTTTAGTTTCCTGTAACTTAGCTGTTTTCTACTACAAAACCAATATCCATGATGTAAACTGCATTCATATGTATTGCCCAGTGCTGGAAAGCTGCATAGTAAAACCTACAAGCAGTGTGATCCTCTACAATATTACACCAGGTTTGCTTGGTTGTTTATTTGTTTATTATATTTCTGAACTGCCCATTTCCCTTAAAGTATGCATTAATGCACATTCGGGAGAAATAGTGATTTGTACATGTGCATTACTAAAATCCAATTTTTTTAAAAAAAACGTAAAACTTTATTGCAAAGAAGCTGGAAGGAAGTACCAAATATCTAGTCGTCCTCCATGAGTTAATAATAATTAATAGGTAATAACAACAACAACACCAGCAACAACAACAAAACAACAACAAAACAACAACAACAACAACAACAACAACAACAACAACAACAACAACAATAATAATAATAATAATAATAATAATAATAATAATAATAATAATACCGTTTTAGGATGCTTTGATTACTGAGCTATATGATGTCATAAGAAGTTTTTTTTTTACTGTAGGACTTGCTTTTTTAGAAAGTATCCAGATATGAAGTTTGCTCATTTGCTTTGTTTGTTTGTTTATTTAACAAATTTTTTCCTGTATAATCTTTTAGTTTATTCAAAGAAAATATAAAACATCAAAATATTTTTAATAGAGATGAAAGAAAGAAAGAAAAACCCACAGGGTCTGTAGCATTCCCTTCCCTGCCTGAATAAGTGGGATAGGTTGATGTGTTGGGGCGAAGCTGGTTCCATAGGTAGCCTGGCCCTAATGCCATGTAGGGATTTATAGGTAATAACCAAAACCTTGGACTGGACCCAGATGCAAACTGTCACCCAATGCAGTTCATGGAGCAGAGATGTTAGATGTGCCCATCTTTGGACACCCAACCTGAAAATAAGCCCTAGCATGATTTTTTCAGAATGCTGGTAATATAAGCCCTATCCACCAAAATAAGCCCAGGTAAGATCATCAGCCAAACAAATGCATAAAGTACCATATTTCCCCAAAAGTATGCCCTAATACATCTTTTGGAGCAAAAATTAATATAAGACACAGTCTTATTTTTGGGAAACATAATAGCTCATGCGGCCACATTCTGCACCAATTGAAACTTCTGGATAGTGTTCAAGGTTAGGCCCATGTACAGAATGTTGTAATAGTCCAGTTGGGAGATGACCAGGGCATGAGTGACTAAGTGGAGGGCCTCTCTTGTTCTGGAAGAGATGTAACTGGCGCACAACGCAAAGTTGGTGAGATAAGTCTATAGATCAGATGCCGTTGGATGAGAGGAGAGAAATTAAAACTTCTGTTGGCTTCTGTTTTCCCAGGCATTGATCCTGATCTTCTTGTTTTTGAGAAGCTCTCATTCAAAGATATAAACATCAGGTCTTCTTTTAATAAATGGGAGAGGCAAAGCGGGCCACGGGTTGCTGACCTAGTAACAGACCAGGGTGAACTCTCTTCCCCAAGATTCCTTTTCCTGGAGGCCTTCTCTTCCACAACAGCCCCAAAGCCAGACATGGACAGGACTAGCAGGAGCTCAGCAGTAGATGCTGCCCTCAAGAACTCACCTGTCACATTGATGGTGGCGGCTTCAGCAATGGACCATTCAGTGAAAGCAGCTGAGATTCTTCCAGGGAGGAACACCTCTACTACCACTTCAGATAAGGTCAAGACATCTCCTGTCTCTGTGCCTGCACCCATCTGGACAACGTCGCTATCATCCAGTGGGGTCCTTCTCAATATCAGCAAACCCTTGAATGAAACCAAAGTCTACAGTGGAAGGAACAACAATTCTGATGATGAAGGCCAGTGGCCCACACAGGAGATGGCGGGAAGGGGGGCCTGGTTCCCTCTGATTGTACTTTGTTTTTTGTTGGCTTTCATGTGCTGCTGCTGCTGCGGTATATTTTTGGCAACAGGATGGAAAAGGAGAGGTCGTTATAAACCAAGGCAGAAAAGAAGATCAGCACCCAACCAATTCATAAAATACACTGCCATTAAAAGTAGTTTTTAATGGTCAGATTCCAAATTCATCAGGAAAAGAAGGGAAGGTAGAGGAAGGGAAGGGTGCAGAGGTAAGCAATAAAGATGATAAGGGATCTGGAGGCTAAACTGTACAAGGAAAGACTGAAGGAATGTCTAGTCTAATAAAGAGAAGGATTAGAGTTGACATCAGAGGTGGGATCCTACAGGTTCGATCTGGATCTATAAAACCGGTAGCTCCAAAGAGCAGCTGACATTGAATTGGTTCGCTGGGATAAGGTTTTGGTCTGCTGTTTGGCCCACTCGCCTGCCCGGGCTCTAGGCTGTCCTTTAGTGGCTGCATTTTCCTCCTCAGCTGCTTTACACGGCATGTCTGAGTGCTGCTTGTCAGCTGGAGAAGGGAAATGCCGGAGCTGGTAGTCGCAAGTGCGTGCAGCATGTGTTTGATGCGCATGCAAGTGCTCCCCGAACCAGTTGTTATGCCACTTGGACCTCACCCCTGGTTGACATGATAGTAATCTTCCAATATCTGAGGGAGGGGCTGTTGCAAAAAATCAGGGATCAATTTATTCTCCAAAACACTGAGGGCAGGACAAGAAGTAATGGCTAGAAGGCCATTGAAGAGAGATGGACAAATTTCCTGACACTGAGTGGATCAGTGGAATTGCTTGTCTCCAGAATTTGTGGAGAGCCACTTGTCTGGAATGGTATAGGTTAGTGCAGGGGTGGGATTCAAATTTTTTAACAATCGGTTCTGTGGGCGTGACTTAGTTGGTGGGCATGGCTTGGTGGTCATGTTATTGGCTAGGCATGGCCAACTCAATATCACTCACATTGAAGTACGCATCTCCTCGCCTGGCCTCTCATGACTGTGGGGATGCTGCAACAGTTGTGTGAAAAATGGTCAAAAGTCACTTTTTTCGGTGCCATTGTAACTTTGAATGGTCACTCCAAACAAGCAAAGTACCAGCAAAGGAGGGGAAAATAATTCCAGAGAAGTTCCTGAGACAGGAAGTCTAGTCCTGTCAAGAATGTAATAAGGGTTAATGGAGAGGCAGTTTCTGTAAGCAACACCAGAATGTTTCCTTCCTGCCTTCCTTACAGGATTAGGCCAGTAATTTCTTCCAACAACCGGTTCTCCAAACTTCTTAGAATGTTAACAACCGGTTCTAGCAAATAGGTGCAAACTGGTAGAATCCCACCCGTGATGGGTAACCTTTTTGGGCTCCTGTACCAAAAATTGTGTGCGCCTTTGCACTTGCACGCTTGCGTCCCAGCACCCAGAAGGCAATATGTGCACCCTCCCCCACCCCCAGTATTTTCAGAAAAACAGAAGTGATTAAACAGGGTGAGTTTTCTGCCTGCAAAGCCTGCAGAAGCCTTCCTTAAGCCTTTGGGAGTCCAAAAAGGCCTCAAACCCACCAAAAATCAGCTATGAGGCGCGCACATATGCAGTAAGATAAGTTTGCCTGCAGCTCGCGTGCCAGCACAAATGGCTCTGCGTGCCACCTGTGGCATGAGTGCCATAGGTTCGCTATCACGGGTCTACACTATCACTTCAGCCACTTTTGTGATTAGAAAAGTAACACAAAGAAATACAGGGATTGCTCTTGGGGCCTGTTGGTCCTCTATGGCACAGGTCTCCAACCTTGTCCACTTTAAGACTTGTGGACTTCGACTCCCAGAATTCCTGAGCCAGCTTTGCATTATAGTGGTACCTAACTTTGCTGGCTGAGGAATTCTGGGAGTCGAAGTCCACAAGTCTTAAAATGGACAAGGTTGGAGACTCCTGCTCTATGGCATCCTGTCTGGTTCCAGTTCCATTCCTTTGGACCAGGGAGACCTCCAAACTTGGCAACTTTTAAGACTTGTGGATTTCAACTCACAGAATCCCTCAACCAACATGAATTTCCCTGAATTCTGTACGTTGAGGCCCACAAGTCTTAAAAGTAGCCATCTTTTCTATTTCATGCATGCATTTAACTCATATCTCATAGATCTATGATGGCGAACCTATGGCACGTGTGCCGGAAGTGGATTCTACCAGTTCATACCTATTTGTTAGAATCGGTTGTTACCATTCTAAGAAGTTCAGAGAACCAGTTGTTAGAAGAAATTCCTGGCCTAATCCTGTAAGGAAGGCAGGAAGGAAACATTCTGATGTTGCTTACAGAAACTGCCTCTCCGTTAACCCTTTTTACATTTTTGGCAGAACTAAACTTCCTGTCTCAGGAACTTCTCTGGAGTTTTTTCCCCCTCCTTTGCTGGTACTTTGCTTGTGTGGAGTGACCATTCAAAGTAACAATGGCACTGAAAAAAGTGACTTATGACCATTTTTCACACTTACGACTGTTGCAGCATCCCAACAGTCACGAGAGACCAGGCGAGGAGATGCGTGCCTCGATGTGAGTGATGTTGAGTTGGCCATGCCCAGCCAGTCACATGACCACCAAGCCACGCCTGCCAACTAAGCCATGCCCACAGAACCAGTTGTTAAAAAATTTGAATCCCACCCCTGCCCTCACATATACGTGCTAGTTGTTTCCGGCTCTAGGGGGCAGTGCTCCTCTCCGTTAGAAAGCCAAAGAGCCAGTGCTGTCCGAAGATGTCTCCGTGGTCAATTAAACCACGCCCACAGAACTGGTTGTTAAAAAATTTGAATCCCAGCCCTGCGCAGCCACTTCTGCCAGCACACGAGGGGTCACCCAGAAGAGCCCCACTGTGCATACACACATGCCACCTGCCCGACAACTGATTGTTGGATATCTGGTGTGCATGCACAGGGGGCGGTGGGTGTGCAGGAGACACGTGCATGCACAGACATGCACGGTACACGGTGGGGTCTCACGTGCATGCGCAGAGATGCATGGCGCGTGGAGCGATTGTACATGCATCAGGTGTGTGGTGTATGTGTGTGGGTCACACATGTATGTGCAGGGGGTGGGGGCCCCCCACACACATTGCCTTCTGGGTGCTGGCACACAAGTGAGTGCGCATGCAATTTTCGGCACGGGAGCCAAAAAATGTTAGCCACCACTGTCATAGATCCTCAACTCAGGTTTACTTAAATATGAGAGTTATCTTCATATTGTCTTTCGAAGACTAAAATTGCTTAAGTCCATTAAGGGAGTCCATGATTAAAGGCAAAATTAATTAAGGCAACTCTGACAAACAGGCGTTCATCATTTTTTCCTCTACCCTCCTTTTTACTTTTCACAAATTGAGCTAGAGTAGAGTAGAATAGAATAGAATTAGAATTCTTTATTGGCCAAGTGTGATTGGACACATAAGACATTTGTATTTTTGCATATAAAGATATTACAATGTAATTGTAGTAGTGACTATCTATCTATCAATCTATCTATCAATCTATATTTGCACAAGGATTAATTGTACAGAGGTTATAAAATAAAGTTGAAAATAAGGTCCCACAAACTGTCAAGGATGAAACTGTTCTTAATTGCTTTCTGATTTTTCTTTCTACTTTTCATTCTTTCTTTCCTTTTTCTTTCTCACATTTATATACGTGTTGTTTCTTTATTTTAATTGTAAAATTAAGAAAGTTTATTTAAAAAAAAAAGATATTACAATGTATTTCCATCATAAACATCTTGAAGTCTGGCCACTGACCATTAGACAAGACAGACTGACATAAAGCTACACCTAAACTGAAATTCTGAGCATGTTTGTTTCTGTCTCCTATCAGGTTACTATATAGCAAACATAAAGCATTATGAACTTCAATTCCACAGATAATGCACCTTTACCCTGACCTATCTGATATGAAATCTGACTGGATTAAAAGATTTTTTTTTTCTCTAATCTTCCCTTACTTGGCAATCTTCATTATACTTGAAATGCCCCAAATTAAAGAGAGTCCTCATATCTTGGAAAGACATGTTTTGCTGTGATATGATTTTGAATAAATACAATAAAATGCTTACACACTTTGCAAAACTGGCCTTCTCTGCCTCTGAAGTTGCAACATCTGTTGGGAGTGAAGCAGTTCTTCAGAAGCAAAAAAGATAAGCTTCTTAGGAGGAACTTTGCCACGTCAAGGCAGAACATTGTGCCTCAGTGAGGTGGACTGTGGACCAAATATTTCCTGAGCTTAAATAAATACAGTATGTGCATCGGGGTAATTTGACAGGAGTGATACGGTTGCCTAGAGGTGGAGCTCTCGCCTCACAGTCAGGAGGCTGTGAGTTTGATCCTAGGTAGAGGCAGATACTTTTCAATCTGGGCACAATGAGAATATATCTGCTGAACAAAATTCTGCATTGGTGACAGGAAGGGCATCTGGCCAGTAAACACTCGGCTCCATTCAGTTGCCCAGACTCCACCCTGCAAGGGATTATGGGGTCGTTAAAAGGAGATGATAATGATTGGGGTAATTTGACAAACCACAAAACCTCAATAGCAGAAACTCAGCAGAAAAACTGTGATGTAGTTACAAATGCAATACATTTCGTTCACGGCCAAGAATCACTTCCCCAAAGGCACTGGGAAATACGTCCCATGAAGTTTTCAACCACCAATATTCATTTTGGACCATCAATTTAATCTCTAGTAATTGCTTTAATCTAATCTCTAGGAATACAAAGGAATTAGTTGATGAATGGCCCCCTTTACTTCTGCATGGTTTCCAGAGACAATGCTATTCTGATTTCATCTTGAATGCCTGCAAAATATTGCAAAATGATTGCATGGTTATAATACAATCATTTCAATTGAGTTTTGAAGGCCTGATATGAATTTTGTTCTTTCAAGATGATTCAACAGGGGGAAATAACGAAGAGGAGGACAGGCAATAGGTGGTTAAGAATGTTGGTGTAGGACTACAACAGGAACTGGGTCTCAATATTCTTTCAATTCCCTTGACTTTTTTTTTGCACAAATTCTGGGAGTTTTGGCAATATGAATTCAGACCATTTGCAGGATTGAGCTAAATCCTATAAGCCACCCACATGGCAGGATGGGTGGCAAAAATATTTAATAATATTCACAACTTTGAATTAAAATTATGTTCTAGTTGTTGATTTTTCTGGGTGAAGTATATTAGGGAGCAGTGGAAGAGGAGGTGAAAAATGATGACTTTCATTTTGCAACTAGATATTAAAAAATGTTTTTATTAGGGATATGCCCATCAGTACATATATAACATTCCACAAAATAACTGCTTATATTACAAGCCCTGGATATTTAACAGTCTCTTAACCGAGTTTTTATATGCCAAAAGGTTCTTCTCTGTTTCCCCTTCATTTTTCAAAAGAACCATGGACTTCTTGTAATCCTGCATCACCTCAGAGGCAAGAAGTTCCTCTCTGCTCATTTCTTCAGCTTTTTCAGCTGCCCTTATTTGAAGCAATGTCTTTAAAGCGTTTCTTTCGGAAACACTGTTCTCCCAGACATACTCCAGCATATCCGCTTCTGTGATTTCTTTTTCCCACTGTTCCATTTTCTGAGAAACAAAAGGAAAACATCATCAGTGAGAAAAACCTGAAAGATCAGAAATGTGATCCATGCAAACTCCAGCCGTTTAAAGTACCACGTTTCTCCCAAAAGGCACCCAGGTCTTATTTTCTTTTGACACTCTCCCCCCACAAAAAACCCAGCCAGGCCTTCTTTTTGGAGGGTTCTAATTATTGGCTCACCTCAGGGCGTTGGCACCGATAGCCCTGCCCAGCAGGAGCCCACTGCTGGCCCACTTCTTCAGCAGCCGCTTGCCGCCACTCGCACGCATCGCCCTGGCCTCTGTTTCGCCTTCAGGTGCCTTCCAGAAATTTCTCTGCAGCCAATAATAGACCAGAGCTCTATAATCGGATGCAGAGGGTTTTCCGGAAAGCATCATGGAAGCTGAGGCGATACGTGCGAATGGCGGCAAGTGGTCGCAGAAGGCGGAGAGGCAGGTGTCAGGGTGTGCGAGGCCTGGTAAGTAGGGCAGCTCCACCCCACCCACCACCCACCTTTTTTATCTGTGTGCCTTGTCCCACCTCCTGCACCCCGGGGTGGGCGGGGTCTGAATTAGGGCTAATTGTGTGGGTGGGGCTTAATTTGATCACATGTGCTCAAAAATGAAAGAGATGGGTTGTCTTTTTGGAGAAACACGGTAGCACCTTCCAAAAACCCTGGGGCTCCTCCGAAGCTAAGCAGAAGTTCAATAAAGATGAGTAAACCTGCTCTGAAAATTGATTGTCCTTCTCAATTTCACCCATGAATGGAAAGTCCTGTGTCCCCAAAACCTGTGCAATGTTCTAAACTTTGGCAGCAGGATTTTTTTAAAAAAAATCTTGACTAAATAGCCCTCCATTAGAAAGTCAGAAATGCTCTATTCCCTTGGGAAGTACTGCAGAAAAGGAAGACCAAAGCATGTTCAATGGCTTGTAGGATTTGAGTGGGATGTCTCCACTGCTTAACATGCAATGAAAATGCCATACGCTACTTTTTAAAGAAAGTAGTATTTTCTTCCAAAAGGCTTGACAACCTGCCTTTCACCACACTGTGTTGGTTTTCATGAGGTGGGGTAATGATGGCAGTACATTTCCAATTACTTTACTCATTTGGAACTCATAAGAGCCTCCGATGATATTTAATTCCAGCATGACTTAACAATATCCCAAAGGTGCTTCAGTTCAAAGCTGAAGAAGATTCTTGGATGAGAAGCGAAATATCTTCAAGGTAAAACAAAGTCAAGTTTTTCTGATAAATTGAAAAAAAGTCCAGTTGCCTCTTAAAAAAACATCTTTGGATGACTGAGAATCTCCAGATACAACTCATGATGTTTCTTTGTGGTTCTGATTCTAACCAGCTGACCTCTAGAGTTGTTGGTGTGCTCCGTGATGTATCCCAGATATATGTTATTTGCTTAAATATGAATGAAGAAAAAAGTAGAAAGATAGAATTCCTTACTATAGGAACGTATTAGAACCTGGATGGTCAAGGAACAATTGGACCCGATGGCCATAGAATCTAACTTCCATCACAGCCTTTAACCGATGCCAATGAAAAGCTGCAGTTCAACTTTCAAATGACGACATTTATGAGAAGCCCTAATATCTACGCCACAGAGGTGCAACTTCCACTCAAATCCTATTACTCCTATGCCAGTATTTTCCTTTACCGAAGGAAGTTGTTCAACAGGTATCTTTCTTTGAAACAATGTGGCATATGTGTTCTCACTTCCTTTGACGTTCATCTTCTGTAAACTTAAGACTTCCAAGCTGCCAGATAATCTGCTGCCAGATAATCTGCAGAGTAAACCGACTCCCACAAATGTCTACAAGACCTCTATGTATGCAAAAACTGACCTCTGTCAATTGGTGGCAGTAAAGGTTACATTTTAATGTTTCAGAACCTTTGAGTCGCACTTCAGCCCTTTCAAAAACTGCAAAGGTGAATTGTTGTACAGTTTCCACACAGGATGGTTGGTAAGTTTATGGTTTTATGATAAGAACTAAACTACCAAGTTGAAAAACAAGAGCCCCTTGTGATAAACAAATGTTTACCTGGTCAAAAAAGTCTGCATGGGACTCACCCAATGGGACTAATGACATATTGTTAGTAAAAAGTAACTAAGAATCTGAGACTAGATTGAAATTGATTCAAACTGCCTGAACGGAGAAACATCAGCTTCCTCATTCATTTTGAGTTAGTGACACACAACTCTTCTCTTTTTTAAAAAGAACCTGAACAGACTATGGTTGCCAACAGTTCTTAAAAACTTTTCAGGTTGTATGTAAATGAAGTTCAAGTGAAAATGATTCAAGATGCCGCCACCCCCCCCCCCCCCCCCAAAAAAGGCATAACTTTCTTGGCTATCTAATAAGACTCATTAGGGCTTATTTTCCAGTTACGTCTTCAACTGAAGCTCTCTTTCACTAAAATGGAGACACTGTTAGCTGTTCTGAAATTTGTTTGCTTGTCTTCTAAATGATCTGGCCTGACGGTGGATCGTTATGTGATCTTTCCATAATTTAGATTCAAAAAAATAACACTTCTGAACGTCATCTGGAAACGTAAAGTACCACCCATCCCTTCGAGCTCCCTGGTTATTATTTCTTCAAAGAACAAAAATTCAAAAATCCATGTCAAATTTAGAAATGGGAGGGAGGCATTTTAGGAAGACTCTTGTTCCTTGAAAGAATTCAGTCCAACTTCACATCATAGCACAACTTCTAAAACAAATACGGTAGATTGGATTTAGAATTTTGTGATGCACTCAAGTGACTTTACTGTTTTGCCCTGAATTTGGCTGCTTTTAAATTTATTTTTATGCTTGCAGGTCCCTCACAGGCAGAATCCAATTATTTCAACAAAATAGTATTATTTTTGTTACTGTTTGCTTCTATGCCATACTGCCCGGAGTCACATTGTATCTATAAATGCAATTTATTTGCTAGTCTTTTCCATAAGACTATTATGGAAAATATAGGGCTCCGTTCCTTAACTATGAAGTCAAAATGACAAAATAAGCAACAATAACATCATGATGCAAGTGTTACCCTTTCATGCTTGTGTGGTAACTTCACATACAAGTACATAAGACGTAGAGTCTGGGTCTGCACATGTCAATACTGCTCCTCTTCTCCAGTGAACCCCAAGGACAGATGAGCATTATTCAACTGCATTAAGATTAGAAACAAAAATGGAAAGATCTGTCCTCCCCTCCAAGTGATTGTGACCAGGGCAACCAATGATGATCTAATATCAGGGTTTATTCTCATACACTGTCACTGCTTTCACATCTTCCCATGGAGTTTTACATCGCAGGTATTTTTTTTTTTAATCTTGCGTTTTATTCAACCTAATGAGTTTTATGGTCAATCAATGATTTGAATGCCATCTTTTCTGTTTCTCTCCTACACTACCATCCAGATAGGACAAATAATAGCTGGCTTAGGGAGGAACATCTCTAAAACCCAGGGGATAAAAACAGAATATTTAGAGCTGCCCAAAGTTATAAAAAAAAAATGTGGTTTCCTTTTGAGGGATCACCAATGAGAAAGAGAAAGCAATGGGTTGCAGAAACTCATTAATTTCTCATGAAATCAAAGACAATTACAACTGATGAGGCCATTAAGTATTCATGTGGAAGCTGAAAGGTAATAAAAGGGCAAGAGACTTGGGTGTACTCAATACACATTAAGCACCCACATATCATATACCCAAGTCTTCTATCACTGGGTAATACTAGAGCCAAGCGCACATGTGCTACTCTGAAATTAGTAACCTCAATGTTGAGCTTCCAATGTAGAATCACTGCTTGAATGCTGCAGAAAAGTAAGTAGACTGCCGTGCATTGGTAATGAGGGAAACTTCATTATCTAAAGCTTTGAAAATGCTAAAACATTTAATTAGCACGGACTACATAGTAATCCAATCCATGCTTGCAAGCAGCACTGTTGAAGCAATTCTGGCATTTTACAGCAGGAGGTTTTCACACTGCTTTCTAGGTATTTGCGAATCCAGACTCTGTAAGGACAAGGTTAGCCAAAGCATGCAGGAACAGAGTCTCTTTTTTGTGCACAGGGAATGTGACACATTTCAAAAGACCCCATTTTAGGGCTCCACATTGGGCTCACAAGCCCTGCTTCCTCATCAGTCATGGATAAGATAGGATAAGAATTTAGAATAGGAATACGAAAGGAGTAGGAAAGGAGTAGAATAGAACAGAATAGAATAGAATAGAAAGGAATGAAACAGAATAAGAATTTAGAACAGAACAGAATAAGAAGACAGAACAGAACAAAACAGAACAGAATTCTTTCCTGGCCAAGTGTGATCGGACACACGAAGAATTTGTCTCCAGTGTATAAGCTCTCACTGTACATATAAACAACAAAGTGATAAGTCATAGATCATAAATAGATCTAGAAGGTACAATAGATCATAAAGGTACAATCATAAGTGTAAAAACTAACAAGTACTTTAACAATAATCAATAAGCAAATATTCTTACCCATGATTCATGGAATAAAACAGTTAGAAGGTACATTGCATAATCATAATTTTGCTTTCTGAGAGGACATCTGAAAAACAAAAAAATATATAGCAATAGCACTTAGACTTATATACCGCTTCTCAGTGCTTTTAGAGCCCTCTTTAAGCCTTACACAGAATCAGCCTATTGCCCCCAACAATCGGGGTCCTCATTTTACCGACCTCAGAAGGATGGAAGGCAATGTCAACCTTGAATATGGTTCTAACCACTGTGCCACTGGGGCTCGAAAAGAAGAAAAATATAACCATTCCAAATTCCAGTGTTCCCAACCAGCAACTGGAAGGCACCAAATTGAGCAACCCATGTTATAGCATATGAATAATATTTTGCCAGTCTTAAAATAAAATTGTTTGCCAGTCTTAAAATAAAATTGAATCCAAGAAGTCAGATTTGTGCACCTACAACAGGTTACAAATCACAAAAAAATAGTTTGGAATCTTAGAATTTGGCAGAACAGTTTTTAAATCCTAGGAAGAGAGTTTGGTTGGGCAATGGAGTTGAACAATGCTGGTTTGGGCCAAGAGAAAATTCTCCCATTACCTTACCTGTCTGTTGTGATAGTAACAGTATCTGTGTTTCCACAGTATCGCTCTCCGACAAGTTTGATGAACTTCTTCCTTGCATGGTCATCCAAGTTGAGACTTGACAGTTTAACCTGGGGGGGGGGGGGGTGTTGACAGGGGGAATCAAACTATTAGCAACTTTGATAGTAGAAGATCAAAAGAGTAACGGCATTAAAACACATGAAGTATTTATTTACAAATCAGAGGTAGATGCTAAACGTTCCCATAGAGACAAACATATTTGCAACCTTCTGATGAGCAAAGTCAATGTCAATCACTTAAGAATTGTGTTACTAACTTCACTGCAATGATTCACAGAACAACTGTGGCAAAAAGAATATGTAAAATGTGGGTGCAATGATTCACTTAACAACCATCTCACTTAGCAATAGAGACATTGGGCTCAACTGTGATCATTAAGTTCAGGTCTCCCTGTAATAAAGGAAAGAACCAAGAGAAGGAGGCAATGAATAAAGGGAGGGGAGGAAGAAAATAGCTGGGCTCTGAAGGGCTAAAGAGGCCTCACCTGAATCAGCAAGAGCCTGTACAGAGGATTTATTTATCTGCGGCACTTATGTATCCTGCCACTCTGTCCTAGTTAAATATGTTGCTGTTTGTGCTTTATTTGCTTTGATGCATATGTAACTTTCTTGGCAGAACAACAACAAAAAGGTACAAAGTTAAAATGCTGAAAACCAAATCAAGCAGAAATCACAACATTGCTGACACTGAAAAGATCCAGGAAAGGAAGAAAAAGGCTCTAGAAAGCACTCTAGGGAATAATAAATACTTTCCGGTAGCTTCGCAGTGTGTGGGCTTTTAAAATCATTTTTTTAAAGTAAATTGTTTTATAAGCAACTTAGAAGGGGGGATGTAGGGGGGGAGGGAGGAAGAATGGGGACAAATGGCTGAGTAGCAGCAAGAGGTATGTCCTTTTTCTCAGCACACTTTCTGTCTTCCCAAAATATTTATTCTGTAACACCCCCCCCCCCCATACAGGATTAACAATATCACGTTTGTGCATCTCGCAATCAAAGCAGCTGATTCTATTTTAGGAAACCTAATTCTCCCCACCACCACCCTTTACTTACTTTCAGGGTCACCACTCTTGCTTTTGGATTACGAAGAGATGGCCCTGCTGAAACGTAGTCACTTGTGCCGATTTCAATGGGGAAGTGCTGCAAACATGTCTCGTCACTATCCAAGGCAGAGGGCCACTCTGTGCAGAAGTCTGGAATGCCCATGATGAAAGGAAAGCACAGGCATAATTTTAGCAGTGGTTATTATTACACAGAACCACAATCTGCACTCAATGAGGGCTAATCTCATTCCCAATAAACCCTAATGCAGCATACAATTTGTTCAGGGGTTTATAAAAAAACTGAAAAGAAAATAAATGTCCGAAGGATGTTCTCTATGTCCAATATAGAAATATATGGACACCCCCAAGGTGTCTTCTAAATCTTACTCTAATCCTAACTTTTATTCTGCTTATTCTCTAATATTAACAGCTGAACTGGGGCGAACCCCATTAATATTATGGCCGGTTCGGTGAACCGGCAAATCCCACCCCTGGCTGGCCCCGCCCATCTTATCCCACCCAGGAGTCCCCATATTGGATCCCAGGTAAGTGCAGGGCCCATGCAGAGGCTTGGGGAGGTTGAAAAATGGGCCCTCGTTTTCACCCTCCTGGAGGCTTGAGGAAGGCCTCCAGAGCCCGGGGAGGGTGAAAATGCTCCCCCCTCCGTGATGCAAAAGGCCAACTAGACCATGCCCACTCAGCAACCAAGCAGAGAACCAATTGTTAAACTTTTTGAATCTATCTATCTATCTATCTATCTATCTATCTATCTATCTATCTATC
>BLBF01000022.1:7751653-7811706 GCA_015471245.1 Laticauda colubrina | reverse complement strand
ATCTATCTATCTATCTATCTATCTATCTATCTATCTATCTATCTATCTACTTCTACTTACCTACCTGTCTATGGTATCATCTACCTAAATAGCAGCACAACCACATGGTACGCATCTCAATCCTAAGCTATGAATGATCTCTGTTCTGACAAAGAGCACTTCATATTTCTATCCCAAAAGTTACTTGTTTAAATAGAAGTGATTTATTAAAGATTCATTTTTTCTTATACATCCTTTGTATAACAAAACCTATTGCAACCTTAGAAGTACAGCATTTTATTTAACATAAACCAGGTCTTAAACAGCTAGCTGTTTCCTGGTGTCTCTGCTACGCTTCATTTTTTGGGGAAAAAACAAACAAACAATGGTTAAGACTGACCTTTCAAAGCAGCGCAGTGTTTCTTGATGGCATCTGGGGTCAGATGCAAGAAATTGGGGATCTGAAACAAGTATGTCTCATTAAAATCAGCCAATGAGCTTGCTTGCCATAGAGGTGTACAGAGGGAGTGGGGCTGAATCTGTGCCTCCTTCAGGATGCAAGTACAACCCCTCCAGCCATCCATGAGACTCTGGCTGTGCCATTAACTTCTTCCCTACCACCTCTCAATCTGTTTATAATTACTGTGTGGCTCAAGTGCACGCCTCTTTGCACACTCTGGTTTCAGCTAGATCAGAGCAATTGTTCTCAACTTTACCCAATTTCATGTGTGTGGGCTTCAGGTCCTAGCAATCTCATTTTGTAGCACAGAACTTCTGTAACACAGAACAGTATTTTCCATCCCCTAGTTGCGTAGACCAGGTTGCCCTGATAGACCGGTCTCACCGGAAAAAAAAAAAAAACACTTAATCTCTCTCCAGCATAGCCAATAAAACGAGGAGAGCCCATGGCTTAGAGGTTAATACTTTTACCTAACATGCATGTAGCCTGGGTTCGAATCCCAGAAAGGATTTTAGCTAGCTGACGAGAGCTAAATAACTTGAAATAGATTTATATTGGTCTCCCTTTATTTCTGTCAGTAAAATACATATTCAACACAAATTTTTCAGAAGTTTCACTTCTTAGGGGCTCAGACTTGAAAGATTGCAGCAGGATCCCTTTGGATCCCCCTAACATCCTGAGGAACCACCTTACAGAATCAAATCTCCAGGTTCCCTCTTGATCTGAGGAAAACTCCCTTTTGCTTAGGGTGCAAATCTAACCTCTGGCTGTCAATTTATGCTTCAATGTCATGCCTGTAATTCACAGACCTGTCTTCAGCCTGTCATGTCCTCTATGGAAGTTTTAAAAGATTATTATGTTTAAATTCTATTTCTCCTACAAAGACTCTAGCTGGCTGTCTCTCTGATCATAGGGAACAGGAATGAAGTTGATTTGAGTGCAGCTGGTTCAAAGTAACTAAGTTTTAAAGCTGGGTCTTCAGCTTAAATTCATATGGTATGAAGCTTTTTTTTCCAATGGCAATTCAAATAGAACCAATTCCTGTCACAAACCCTCCAAACAATTTAAAGGGACAAGCCTCCAGCTTTTCTCACCCAAGCAGAACTACCCAGTTAATCCAGATTACGGCCCAGAATGGTTAATTCCTAAATCAGTGTTAATACTTGCAATACATTTACAGTTATCTTAAAGAGCCTTAAGATAAAAGTATTTCTCACATAATTGTAATAGTTGTGTTCTAAGGATTTACTCTGCCAGTATGCTTACTAAAAGACCCAGGATATGGACGTTGACGTGGTCAGCCCTGAATCTCACCTTCAAAAGTTCTAAGTTGCCTTCTTTTGCAAGAGCTACACCTCCTTTGACTGGGTAGCCCATCCTAATGGGAAGCGGCACGGCAGAAGGTTTAAAAGAAGCTGCAGTTGGATAGACACTTGTCCAATCCTGATCTGGTTCCATCTTCTCAGATCTTGGCGTAGTACCCTAACGGAAATTGCAGAATAAAAATCTCAGTAAGATACAGATTCAAATATCTGCCTCACTTACTTACATAGACATTAATCATGATTTTTAGTTGAAATTATTTTCTCTTTTCCTGAGGATTTTTTTCAGACTACACAAAAATTTAATTTTGGGGTTATTAATCAGTGTATAAAGGACTCACATCATTTTCCCAGCAGGAAAAGCATCCTGTTTGGATTATCTGGCTGCAGCACAAGCATTTTGTGGCTAAAATGTTAGCATTGTGCCCACTCCAATTGAGCTCTTGTGTCTGGTTGTGATAAAAGTTACACAAGCCACTTTTTCTTTTTAGTAATCAACAATAATTTCTGCCTAAGAGACAAAGTACCTGGAAAGGGCAACCCAGGGACTTATAATTGCTATGTGCTTAGAGTTCAAAGCATTGTTAGAGACCCCACACCAACTTTACAGTATGTTTCTGTTGCTTCCCTCTGGGAGGAGGTTTCAAAGTATTTCTTGCAGGACTTTCAGATTCTGTAACAGCTTTGTTCCCTAAGCCATCCATCTGGTAAACTTGCAAAATTCATTTAGCTCTCCATGTACATGTTTTCATCAGAACTAGACTGTGTTGTTTCTGTGTGTCATATATGTGGGAACATGCATGATTTTGTATTTATTATTTTTGTCATGTTTATGCAGTGTAAATTGAAGGTGGTAACCCTTTAAGAGCTGTATGCAACACAATTTCATTTTAATGTATGCCGATTAGTGTACATTCAAAGTGTCAATAAACTTATTCTAAGTTTAAAACCTGGCCTGGCTAACAAAGATTGCAAAAACTTGTAACTGGTTTTGTCAAGTGCAGTATAAGCATTCACCAGGGAGGGGAAAAAAAAAACACCCTCTGATGATTTTGTTTAAAACTTCAAAACATAAGAAAGGCTCTTAAGCAGAGGTCTTCAAACTTGACAGCTTTAAGGCTTGTGGACTTCAACGCCCAGAATTCCTCCTCCTCCAGTCATGCTAGCTCAGGAATTCTGGGAGTTGAAGCCCACAAATCTTTAACTTTTAAGTTTGAAGACACTTGCTCTTAAGAATGGAAGGAAACATACAGGTAGTCCTTGACCTACGACCACAGCTGAGCCCAAATTTTCTATTGTTAAATGAGACATTTGTTGTGAGTTTTGTCCCATTTTACGACCTTTCTTACAATGGTTGTTAAAATAAATCGCTGTAATTGTTGAGTCAAGAAATATAGTTGTTAAAGTGAATCTGGCTTCCCCATTGACTTTGTTTGTCAGAAGGTCACAAAAGGGGATTATGTGACTCTGGCACACTGCACCCATCATTACTAAGTGTCTGAATTTTTTTATCACAGGGATGCTGCAACAGTCATGTGAAAAAATGGTGATAGATCGTTTTTTTCCATGCTGTAACTTTGAATGGTCACTAAATGAACTGTTGTAAGTTGAAGACTACCTGGAATTTGGCCAATTGTTTCAGGCCCTGCTTATCTTTAAGCTGAGGCAGTCTTGTCAGAAAGAAGGCCTGCTGTTCTTTTTGCCTTTTATTCTTCTCCCATCACCATTCCCTATTTGAATATGTTTTCAAAAGCTCCACCAACTTTATAGGAAAATGGCAGCTCGGGTGGGGCGGGGAGAGGGAGAACCAAACCCAGTTCCAAATGAACCCAACATTTTACAAAGACTCCAAAGCTCAGGTTTGAAAGAGGGATCAAATAAGCCATCTATATTAAAAGTGAACAGCCCTCTCTCAACAGAAGGGGAGGGATATGATATCATCTCCAATCTACAACACAGTCCTTTCATCGGTTCCAAGAAGGCTCTCTACACCCATTTGGTGACCCTGAAGGCACAGATAAACCTCCAAGTGGCCTCAAGGACTCTCCAAAGAGAATGCAAATGACCAGCTGTTTGCAAGGAGTATAAATCCATTTCCCACCATCCAGTCAGAGTTGAAGAAGCTTCTTGGATGATGTAGAAAGTTAGCACCCACCCCTCCTAGAAGAATGAAGTATTTTAGGAAATATTAAAAAGGCAGAATATTTTATTTCCCTGGATGAGAAAAGGAGAAACATGTTTCTAAAGACAGAAACGAGCCACAATTCCCTGCCCCCGAGCTGTGGCCAGCTTTTGGAAATGCAGATTTGGTAATCCATTCAAGACTGGGAATTTTGAACAAAGGCAGAATGGTAGGATTAGCCCTCACTCAAGGTCCAAACCAGGTCAAAGCCATTAAGACCCAATAGGAATTGCCCACAGAACACAAGCCACTTCATTACAGCATCACCCTCCAAGTTTCAACCAAACTTGACTTCAAGACAAATATGACCCCTGCATAGCCCCATGGCAATCTAACAGCAACCAATAGGATATATGCCCTTGCCCCAGGAACAGGAAGCTCAAGGGCAAGGCCCAATAGAGGGTATAAATACCGCTCTCTCTCCAGGGGTCCCATGTGGTCCTATCCATCAATAAACCATCTTTCCAATCAGCTATGTCTTTCTCCCCACTTGGAACTGAACCCAGATGGATATTTCTTCCAACAATTCCTTCAATTCTGTTTTTGGTTCTTGCTTTTGAATGTGCTTCCGTGTTGATTTTAATTCTAAGAGATTTGTTTCTTTTAGTTGTTAATTCTTGGGGGGCACAAACTGTCAGTATTTTAATTTTTCAAACAAAAAAACAAACAAACCTGAAAGTGCTCTGAAAAATATCAATCAAGGACAGGGTGCAAAAAAACAAAAAACACCCCAATTACCTCGACACATTTGACCAATTACAACAAGCTACAAATAAAGGCAAATTATAACTAATAGTTATCATTTTCATTGTCATTGCTATGACTATTACTGTTATCATTATAATTATTATTGTTATCAATGTTGTTACTTTTACTATCATTATTATTACTGTCATTGTCATTATTACTGTTGTTGTTATTATTATTGTTATTGCCACTATTATTGTTGTTGTTCTTGTTATCTTTAATACTTTTGGCATGTGACCATAATAAACGTTGAATTAAGTTGAAAAATAAAAAAGTTGCCTCTTGAAAAAAAGCACCTTTGGGACAACCATATCCTGGATGACTGAGAATCTCCACAGACACTGCAAAACTCAATTCAGGTCCAATTTTTTTGCATTTAACGGTCTTTTTAAAAACCGTTTTAAAGCCAGCGGGGGGAGGGGGGAGTGATGAGGAGAACAGCCAGCCCCGCCCCTTGGCGACGTGAGCATCAGCCACGGGAGGACACCCCGCCCTCCCCTCCGATAGGGCGCAAGGGACTTACGAAGATCAAGTCCTTCTGGGCTCGACGTTCAGCCAGGATCTCTTCCGGGGTGCCTCTCCTCTGCGGCCGCGCCGCGCCTGAAAGACAAACGGACGATATGGGTCGACTGGGCCATGCCGTGAGGGAAGGAGGGAAACCGGCCCTTGACTTTCGGCCTACCTCCCAAGGTGGCGTATCCGGCCGAGCTCGGCCACCGCCAGAGCACCAAGCATCTCCGCCAGGCCAGCGCCATCTTTCCCGGCCCCCTCGGCGCAGCGGATGATGACGTAACCGCAGCGGCCGCGCAGAGAGATGACTTCAACTGGCGGCCAATGGCGAGTAGGGTGGCCCGTAGCTTTACGTAGTACGCCTGCGACGGAAATGTGGGTGGATGTCCTCTGTAATGACGTCTTATAGGAATTTTGGGAGTTGAAGTCCGTGCGTATCATGAAAGCCGCCTTAGGTTGACGGGCGCTGCTCCGAGCATGCGCCCGTTCTTACCGCAAGTCCAATGGGCGCTGTGGGCATTGCACCTGAAGGAGAGCGAGGGGGCTGGCGACCAGGCAGATGCCCACAAGGGCAGCCGAGATTTCCTACCTGGAAATCAATCAAACAGCATACAGCTGGAAGGGATCTTGGAGGTCTTCTAGTCCAACCCCCTGGTCAAGCAAGAGATCCTCCTATATGCCAGGAGTCCCCAAACCTGGCAACTTTAGGACTTGTGGACTTCAACTCCCAGAATTCCTCAGCCAGCCATGCTGTCTGGGGAATTCTGGGAGTTGAAGTCCACAAGTCTTAAAGTTGCCGAGTTTGAAGACCCATTCCAGACAAGTGGCTGTCTATTCATAAAATATTCGTAAATAGATCACTTTTTAATGAATATGACTAAATGAATCCAATTGAATTTATGAATGATTAATGAAACATTTCTTTTTATTCATTTTATGAATATTTTCATCAATATTTTTATGAATTCATAAAAAAAAACATAAAAGAGTGATTTCAAAGAAAGATTACAGTCAGAAGAAAACTAAAGAGCCATGTGTGGAATTGCCAGGTCATTATTTAAGGGAGCAGAACATATGTGGATGGTCAAAGATGACTTTAATCCAAGGGTGTGTGTATTTTGAACATGGATGATCTTATAGTACAAGGGCCTTCAAACTTGGCAAGTTTAAGATTTGTGGACTTCAACTCCCAGAATTCCTGAGCTAACATGACTGGAGGAGGAATTCTGGGAGTTGAAGTCCACAAGTCTTAAACCTGTCAAATTTGAAGACCCCTGTTATAGTACCTTGGAAAGTAATGCTTTACAGCCTAGCCAACCTCACTGAATATTTTGTATGCACAATTCAAGCCCTGAATTCAAGGTCAATTGGCTGAATTCCCCTTTTCATTTTGAAATTCTCATTTTGAAATTTTCCTTTTGAAATTCTATTTATGTTTGTGAAAGGGAAGAGGACAACCATTTTTCCTAACTTCAAGTATAGCTGAGACAGTGGTGGGATTCAAAAATTTTACTTCCGGTTCTGTGGTCGTGGCTTGGTGAGTGTGGTGTGGCTTGGCGGGCAGGGGAAGGATACTATAAAGTTTCAATTTCCACTCCACTCCAGGGGAAGGATACTGTAAAATCCCCATTCTCTCCCCACCCCACTAACCTGCTTTCCAGTTCCCTTCTCCTGTGCAGGTCAACAAAGGAAGACCCAGCTGGGACTCAATGGGAGGCAGAGAATAGATGGTGGCGGAGCCAGGCAAAGGTGGAATCTGCCGCTTCTCCGAACTACTCAAAATTTCTGCTACCAGTTCTCCAGAACTAGTCAGAACGTGCTGAATACCACCTCTGAGCTGAAAATGTCCCCTTCCACCATTTGTATCATGCTCAGCAGCTTCTGCTGCAACCAGCATGGTGGAGATTGTCGGCAGCCTGCAGGCATGCATGCAAACCTCTGCAAAGCCTTTCCAGCCACCCAATCCTGTAAAGATGCCCTGCAACTCCGCTGTGCAGAAGTAGCATGCAGGCTCAGCTTTTGGCTTTGTTTCTTGCACCTTCACAGAATGCAGTGTGGTTGAGTCGAGCAAACGACCTGGGACAATCTTGGAAAAAGACAGGTGGATCGTTGGATGGGTGCCCTGCTAGCCAAAAGAAAGTTGGGGAAAAAAAGAGTGTTTCCATTTTCTTTCCTGAAAACAGCAGGGATGCCTGTTCAGTTCCAAAAAAGATGTTCCATTTTCAATGTATGAAGAAAAATGGTACATTGTGTGTTTGTGGAACTAAGGAAAAAATATGTGCATTCGTGCATGCACACAACATCACACTATCCCATTTGGGGTTAAGCAAGGGTGCAGAGGATTGAAAAGCCAGAATAAGCCCTACCTTGCTCTTTCCTACCAATTTTGCATCTTAATTTCGACACTGATAGAGTAGAGAATGCAATAGAATAGAATGGAGTAGAATAGAATAGAATAGAATAGAATAGAATAGAATAGAATAGAATAGAATAGAATAGAATAGAATAGAATAGAATAGAATAGAATTCTTTATTGGCCAAGCGTGATCAGACACACAAGGAATTTGTCTTCGTGCAAATGTTCTGAGTGTACATAAAATAAAAGATACATTTGTCAAGAGTCAAGAATCATAAGGTGCTTTGTAAATAGTTGGACACTGTTGAGGGAATTATTTGTTTAGCAGAATGATGGCGTTCAAGAAAAAAATGTCCTTGTGTCTAATTGATCTGGTGTGCAATGCCCTACAGTATTGTTTTGAGGGTAGGAGTTGTAACAGTTTATGTCCGGGATGTGAGGGGTCTGCAAATATTTTCATAACCCTCTTTTTGACTCGTGCAGTATACAGGTCCTCGACTGAAGGCAGGTTGGTAGTAATTATTTTTTCTGCAGTCCTAATTATCCTCTGAAGTCTGTGTCTGTCCTGTTGGGTTGCAAAACCAAACCAGACAGTTATAGTGAGTGCAGGTCACATTGTCCAATTGAGTGTCATTGTATTGTTATGAGAAAAAGTCCTCAGGATTGGCAAACACCTGCTGAAGTGTCCTTGGCTCTCACGCCTGGTGTTCTTGATGTCTGGAGCCTCATTCTTTGGACTCAAAAGTACATTCAGTGTGTTAACATACAGAGGAACATAATCAAACTGAATACAGATGGTTTAGACTTGTCACAGGTCATCTTTGTTTAACAATTACAACTGGCAGCAGCAAAACGGTTGCTGTGTGCTTATGATTTTACTTCAGCTCTCCTTTGATTTGCAGACCTGTACACATGCCATAAAGTTACTTTTTCCTCAGCATTGTAACTGCACACAATCACTAAATGAGGCAGTTGTTATACCAGCTGTACTTGTAGCTGTACTTATGAAGGAGCATTTTTATGAATGGAAGGATCTCTGTCCATCTATCCAATCTCACCCATTTTTCACATGCTTCATGAGTTACAATGAAGAGAGCCAATTTCTAACCTCTCTAAAAGAAGGGCAGGATGCAACTTTCCAAAAAAGGAAATTTTAAGGTGTTTTTATGGCTCTCTTTTTCTTCTGTGCCACTTTGGGAAGTTCTGTACTGGGGAATGATTTATCTGCCTTTTGAAGGAATAAATAATAAAGATGTTTCCTTTAATTGGAGCGTGAGATACTTGTAGTAAGAGATTTTTAAAAAGCAGCTGTTGAACAGGCTTGTTTTTTTTTAAAAAAAGAAGTGCCTTTTCTTTCAATTTCCCTGTATAATTCATGATAAGAGTTTACAACCCTCATGTCATCAAAGGTTATGGGGAGCAGGGTGTGTGTGTGTCTTTTTTCCAGCACATTAATAATGATTGAAACTAACCTACCAAGACACCATACAAGGGCACTCAGTATAATTGATTGTGGAATCGGGTAACACTTGCCAGCCAGCATACAAGAATTTATATTGTCTCATGGTTTGAAACCTTTCCTACGATTGACACTTGATAGCCCTTGACAAGAATATACCTCATACTGCAACCAGTGATTCTTATCTTCTTTTATCAGGTTCAATGAAGAACAAGTGTACAGTGTCTTCAATACACCAATATAGATCCGTGTTTACTTATTTCTTTTGCGACTGATAAAATACAGGGTCATGTGGATTTTTAGAAACTCTATGATGTTTTAACGTCCCATTTTGCATGTTCGATGGTAGTAGTGAGGAATACAACCAGAAAATATTCAAGTATTTATGGACCTCAAACTTGGTTAGAGGGATACGTTGGCTCAGTGGCTAAGACACTGAGATTGTCAATCAGAAAGGTCGGCTGTTTGAATCCCTAGCACCACATAACGGAGTGAGCTCCCATAACATCCCAGCTTCTGCCAACCTAGCAGTTCAAAAGCACTTAAAAAATGCAAGTCGCGCTCTGTGCGCCTTCGGTGTTTAGTCATGCCGGTCACATGACCACGGAGACATCTTCGGACAGCACTGGCTCTTTGGCTTGCTAACGGAGAGGAGCACTGCCCCCTAGAGCCGGAAACAACTAGCACGTATATGTGAGGGCAGGGGTGGGATTCAAATTTTTTAACAACTGGTTCTGTGGGTGTGGCTTAGTTGGCAGGCATGGCTTGGTGGTCATGTGACTGGCTGGGCATGGCCAACTCAACATCACTCACATTGAGGCATGCATCTCCTTGCCTGGTCTCTCGTGACTCTGGGAATCCTGCAACAGTCCTAAGTGTGAAAAATGGTCATAAGTCACTTTTTTCAGTGCCATTGTAACTTTGAATGGTCACTCCACACAAGCAAAGTACCAGCAAAGGAGGGGGAAAAAACTCCAGAGAAGTTCCAGAGAAAGGAAGTCTAGTCCTGCCAAAAATACAATTAGGGTTAATGGAGAGGCAGTTTCTGTAAGCAACACCAGAATGTTTCCTTCCTGCCTTCCTTACAGGATTAGGCCAGTAATTTCTTCTAACTGGTTCTCCAAACTGCTTAGAATGGTAACAACCAGTTCTAACAAATAGGTGTGAACTGGTAGAATCCCACCCTTGGCTCTGCGTGCCACTTCCGGCACACGTGCCATAGGTTCGCCATCATAAATCTATGAGATGTGAGTTAAAGGCATGCATGAAATAGAAAAGATGGCTACTTTTAAGACTCCTTAGATATTGGAACATTGCTATCACCCTTACTCCTTTTTATTAAACTAGACATACCCAATTCCTGCAACCATTGTTTGTATATTTTAGCCTCCAGTCCCCTAATCATCTTTGTTGGTCTTCTCTGCACTCTTTCTAGAGTGTGAGCATATTTATATTGTGGCAGCCAAAACTGGATACAAATCAGTTATATCCTCCTGCCTCCCTTTCAATACCCAAATATCAGTTGCATTTATGCTAGAATTGACACAAGGTACAATCTGTAACCCTCTTAGGCTGCACCCGAGGTTACTATTTCTTGCATAGCTGTGTTGTGGTTCGCCAGCAGACAATGCAGATGGCAGTGGGGTCGGACAGTGAGGAAGAAAGGGGACCAGTCAGGGAGTCTGGAGAGGACTTTGATGAGGGTCCTGCATCCAATGTAGAGATGGGGCCAGGACCATTTGGGAGTGGGGTGCTGCCTCTGGAGCCTCCGGAGTCTGGCAGCAGTGAGAAAGAAGACTCAGAGGAGCCTGTTCCCAGTGCGCATGTGTGTAGAGCTGCTAAAAGGTGAGAGTAGCTGAAACAGAAGGAGCAACTTGGGATTAAGGCTGGGAGGTGATTGCCTCTCCCATAAGGGATAAAAGTCAGACCCCAATGACAAAACCTTTGCAGGAAGCAAAGTAGTTCAATAGATTCTGAATCCTCCTTGAAGCTCTATATAATCTGATTATTTTTTTCTGGTACTTCAGTTGGTTTCTGTTATCATTAACTGGATACTTCTGTTTTTTGGCAGCATGCCACAGCACTGAAAGGCAGGTGCTTGGGGAGCTGTTTAAGATTAGTTCTGGCTGGGAATGAAAGCAATTCCCAGCATTGCAATAAAATAGGTTTTGCTTTAAAAACAAGTTTGTGTTCAATTGCGTTTGATGAAGCCTGGGTCAGAACAAGCTGCAGCAACTGAACCTGGAACACTTTTTCCATATACGTTTAACAGCAGTAGGGCAAGGCCAAAACAGCTGTTTCTGGGAAAAAAAAAAAAGTATGGTCCTTTGTGTGCAGTTCTGTGGTTTTAAAACTAGAGGCCAGATATAGTCTCTAATGCTTTAAGAACATCATCAGATGTGTTTTCCCCAAACACATTTTCTGTAACATACATTTTTCAACATACATTTTTCAGCTTCAACTCAAATGTTCAGTGTTTTGTTTTGTTTGGGTAAGGTTTTTGGTCAAATTCTTGACTTCTTAAGATCCCATGCTTTTTTTTCCCCCAAACAGTTCTTGGAAATAGAATAGAACAGAATGAGCTGGAAGGGACCTTGGAGGTCTTCTAGCCCAGCCCCCTGCTGAAGCAGGAGAACCTATACCTATACCATTTGAGACATGTTACTGTCTAGAGTCTAGACTCTTCTTAAAAACATCCAATGATGGTGTGTCCATGATTTCTGGAGCCAAACTGTTCCACTGGTTAATTGTCTTGATTGTTAGAAAGTTTCTCCTTAATTCCAGGTTACTTCCCTCTTTGATTGGTTTCCATCCATTGCTACTTGTCCTGCCCTCTGGTGCTTTGGGAAATAATTGGACCCCCTCTTCTTTGTGTCAGCCCCTCAAATACTGGAATACTGATATCGTGTCACTCCTAGTCTTTCTTTTCTCTAGACTAGCCAAACCCAAATCCTGCAACTGTTGTTCATAAATTCCATAAACTGAAATCCTTCAAAAAACATATTCTCTATCCTAGAGTGGACTATATATGCAAATGTACCAATTTTTTTCCTCCTCTGTGTGCTATCATGAGTAACTTTAAGGATGCATTAAGGTGTCTGTTTTCACTATCACTCTTGTTAACAACTTTAAACGTACGCCTACACTTCTTCCTACCTTAGCCATGGTGGATAATTTGACCCCCTTCTTCTTTGTGGCAGCCCCTCAAATATTGGAATATGGCTATCATTTCCCCACTGCTCCTTCTTTTCACTAGAATGGCCATAACCAAATCCTGCAACCATTCTTCATATGTTTTAGTCTCCAGGCCCTTAATTATCTTAGTTGCTCTTCTCTGAATTTTTTCCAAAATCTCAACATCCTTTTAGTAGTATGGTGACCAAAATTGGTTGTAGTGTTCCAGGTGTGATCTTACTAGCATTTTATAAAATGTTCATCGTAATTCACATGATTCTGTTCAGACAGATTTCTAAGCTTTGTGATCACTGAAAGATAATCCCAACAAACAATTACCTTTCCAGTGATTATGGTAGCTTAGAATCTGTCATATTTCTAAAACAGAGTTTTGTGATGTAGTAATTCCTAATTCTTATAATGACAGTTTCCTTGTTTTCCTGATTGTTCTGATTTACGATACAGTTACCACAGGGATAGTATCAGCTTTGTTAATTGCTTTAATAAGCCACACATGAAACATTTTTTATTCTAAGCATTCTGCCAAGGACTAAAGCTGGAACAGCTTCTGAAAGAGGAGTTTTGCGGAGCCAGGGGTGAAGATTATAAAATTGACTAAAGCATCGCAAAGGTTCAGCTTTTTCTTCTCCCAACTGAGTGGAATCTATTCAGAAGGCATCTCCTGAGCTAGAAAGTGATGCTGAGACCCTGGAAAGTGTAGAGATAAGCTAAATATGAGTCAGCAGTGTGCAGCAGCAGCAGCCAAAAGAATCAATGTAATCCTAAATTGCATTAACAGAAGGAAACAATCAAGATCAAGAGAGGTACTAATACCACTCTGTAAAGCCTTAGTAAGACCACATCTAGAGTACTGCATCCAGTTTTGTTCACCACATGATAAAAATATATTGAGACTCTAGAAAAAGTACAGAGAAGTACAACCAGAATCATTAGGGCACTGGAGGCTAAAACATATGAAGAGTGGTTGCAGGAACTGGACATGGCTAGTCTAGTAAAGAGAAGGAACAGGGGAGACTTGATAGCAGTCTTCCAATATTTGAGGGGCTGCCACAGAGAGGAGGAAAGGGGTCAAGCTATTATCCAAGGCACCTGAAGGGCAATAATGGATGGAATCTTATCAAGGAAAGATAAGGGAAACAATTCTGACAGTGAGAACAATCAAACAATGGAACAACTTGTCTTCAGAAGTTGTGGGAGCTTCATCACTGGAAGCTTTAAAGAAGAGACTGGACTGCCATTTGTCAGAAATGGTGTACGGCCTCCGTCTTGGGTGGGAGGTTGGACTAGATGACCAACAAGGTCCCTTCCAACTCTGTTAATCTGTATCTGTAGAGAAGAGCAGCAAAGATGATAAAGGGGATGCAGGCTAAATCATATGATGAATATTTGAAAGAATTAGGTATGCCTAGCATATCAAAGAGAAAGATTAGGGGGACATGATAATTGTCTTCCAGTAATTGAGAGGTTGTCATGGAGAAGAAGGAATTGACTTATGCTCTAAAGCATTTGAGGGCAGAACAAGAAGCAGTGGGTGGAAGATCATTAAAGAGAGACCTAACCTAGAAGTAAGGAGAAATGTATTGACAGTGAGAACAATTCATCAATGGAATAGCTTGCCTCTAGAAGGTGTAGCTGCTCCATCACTGGAGGTTTTCTAAAATTGACTGCACAACCATTTGACTGGGATAGTACATGATCTCTTGCCTTGAGCAGGGGTTTGAACTAGAACAGGGGTCTTCAAACTTGACAGCTTTAAGACTTGTGGATTTCAACTCCCAGAATTCCTCCTCTACTCATGTCAGCTCAGGAATTCTGGGAGTTGAAGTTAAACTTAATTTTTAAAGTTGGCAAGTATGAAGACCCTTGGACTAGATAGAACATCTCCAAGGACATTTCCAAGCCTTTTTATTTTTTTAAATATTCTCCGAAGAGGAATCCGAATACTTGTAGGATTTTGTCTTTTCTGAAGAACAGAAAGGAAATCTGCGTTTTCAAGGTAGATTTGATTTTACCACTTACAAATTCCCTTATTGTAAATTAGCAGCGCAGCATATAATCATCAATCATGCTTTGAAAATGAATGGAATAGAATAAAAAAAATATTGTCACTTTAAATGCACATGAATTGGCAAACATTAAAATGAAATTAAAATTAAATTAAAAACTTTGTCAAACTTCTGCTTACGTTTCAGTAGCTCTCTTAATTCTCAGCCCTTTTCCAGATGGCATTAGCTAGGTTTGGCAGGCGCCACATCTGTCTTCAGAGGAGGTGGTATCGAGTCCACTTGTTCTGAACTTGCTGGGTCAAAAGAGGTGCTAGCAGGAACTCAGAGATAAAGCCCCATTTGTCTGGGCAAGTGCTCAGTAGGTTTTGAGCCAAACAAAACCCAGCAAGGGAAACGGAGGGGAGGACTTATGGATGTCTGAGGGTGGGGACTCTGAGACAGAGGACAAAGCCAGAGACTCTGCATCCAGTCTTGGGTGATACCTGATGGAGCAGAGAGAAAATAGCAACAGGCAACAGGAGAAGGTATTTTCCAGTCCCCAGGTGCTTTGGGGCTTTGTCTGCGTTGCTATTGGAAGGGTGAATTTGCAGAAGCTTTTCTTGTGAGAAATTCCACGGCTCACACAAGACAACGTTTATGAAGATGGTTTGGAAATAAAGTGAGCCTATTTGCTCCCTCATAAATTCATCCCCCAGAAGCGATAAATATTAAGTCAAGGGAAGAAGAAAAATAGCTGTTCTTGTGCTCTTCCCTGAAGAGGAACTCTTGACTCACAAATGGAGCTGGATGTATTTTCCGGGTGCTGTGAGAATGTGTGACAAAAAGCGTAAGTTGAGTTGCAAGAGGGAACAATCCAAAACTTTTAAAAATATTTCTGTTTAGTGCAGAACAAAACCTGGGAGTTAGCATGTTTTGACAGTTTGAAATGTTGTCTTGAAATCATCCCACCCCATCCATTTAGGAAAGGCGTGATTGTAATGTTTAATTCGAAATGATTCACTCTGGAAAAGATTGGATAGACCACAGTTTAGGCACCAGTTTTAGTTGTGTGTGGAGATAAAACTTATGTTTTTTCTCTATACTACAGTTAATTAATGGATGGGAATATATATGGCAAAATAATTTCCCAAAGAAAGGAAAAGAATATTCCTTGTAGCTTTGGGGATAAGTGAATAAAACAGGAGAAGATGTTTGATATCTATTTAAGTTTTTGCTGATCTATGAAAGATTAATTGATCATTTTGGATGTTTGGCTATGGGGAAATATTCCTTATTCCAAATAAATTGTTTATTGAAAAATCCCACTAACACAATGAATTTCAAATCATCAGAAGCTGCTACCCATTCATAGCATATCAATAATGACAATCATTTTATAAACTGAGAGAGAAAGTATATATATTTGCAATAATTAAAACAGGGAGCACATGCCCACAATATCTTATATATTTTCAGGTATGCCTAGTTACATTTTTATAAATATTTCAAATATTAGATACTTTTAAACTAAATTGAAAATCAAAGTTAAAGTTATTTAAAAAAATAATTTTTATAATTTTAACTAGGTGGATCTGAGCACCAGATATAGCAGCCTGTGTGTATTCCTATGAAATATAAATTGAAATAGCATCATTTAAAGATGTCCAGCTGCTTTTTAAATTTTAAGGCTGTTCACAGATTAGCCTGTGACAATGCCAAATGTGTCAGGAAAGCTGTTTCTGTATGACTGTTTGCTGCATTAAATTGATATTTTAACATGTATACTTAAGCATTTGGGTTGTCTGACAAGGAAACATGCTCTTCTAATGGTGAGAACAATCAAATCAGTGGAAGGGGTTGCCTTCAGAAGATGAAGATGCTTCATCATTGGAAGTTTTTAAGAAGAGACTAGATTATCACTTTTCTGAAATGGCACAGAATCTCTTAATATCTATGAAGATTCTCAGTCATCCAAGTCATAGTTGTCCCAAAGGTGCCTCCCCCCCCCCCAAAGAGATAATCAGACTTTCTGCTTTTTCTTTGAAGATGTTCTCTTGGATGAGAAGCAAAACGTCTTCAAAGAAAAATCAGAAAGTCCAATTGCTTCTTGAAAAAAAGAGCACATTTGGGACATACTTACATAGGGGGTTGAACTATATCTCAAAGGTCCCTTCCAACTTGATTATTCTGTTATTTTGTAAATTGTTTTGGCAACTGGGCATCAATGCGTCTCTCTTTTTGAAACAACCATCTATTGGCTTCAACTTCCAGCATCTAAATATCTTCTCGTGGTTTACTTTCAGCCTCCTGACAACAGGTGATGGATCTTTGGACACTGTAGAAGAATTTGATAAAAATGCTTGGTTGGAGTCCACAAGGAGCAGCAAGTTTTTACCATGCTTTGATTGTCTTAAATGTTAATCAAGGGATTGAGTCTTGACTTGATCCCAGAATGTCCTATGCTAATGGTGAAACTGGTGGACACCCAAGAATGCATCACTTGTCCAGGTGTGCCAGTTCTCAGGTGGGAAAACTCAATAGCTCCCCAAAGGCTTCAAATTGGCTAGAAATGAGGACAACCTTCAACAATATGGAGTATTCTTCTGTGTCTTCTAATCAGGATTCACTGGTGATGGATGGATCAAAGGTTCTTCCAGATCCTAAAGAGGACAATACACCGGATTCTGCTTTCCAAGCAAATAGTGAATCCATAGGACACAAAAGTGTTCAGCAAAAGGGTTCAGCTCCTGAATGTTTTTACGGCCCACGTTTTACAAAAACAAGCATGCAAGGAGATGTGTACAATTTCCTGGAGAGGCCTACAGGATGGAAATGTTTCATTTACCATTTTACCGTGTAAGTACCCAGGTCTTTTTTTTAACTTTCTTGTGACTGTTTAGTCTTTAGTTTCTAAATTGCATTAATCTTACTCTTTTTTTTCTTTAAACATCAATCAAGCATCAATCAAAGCAAAATGTCAATGTTTTGTATATCACATTTATCTCAGTCAAGGTTCATATGCCAACTGACATTTCAATTCATAAAGAATGCCCAAGTCAACTCCTCAATTTTTCTAGAAAAATCTTAACAATCTTAACTAAAACTTTGGCTTGCCCGAATCCTTTTGTTTGAAGAGGAATGTTCAAAAGTGCTTGGATTTTCTTTTGCATAAGAAATCTGCTCTAGAATTGACTGTCTTAATTTTTCTTCTTTTTAAGGAGGGTGTCATGCCCCTGTTAGAATCTGAGAGAGAGGAGGAACAGCCAACAGGGAATGGGAATATGGTTCCAGAGGTTGTGGAGGAAACTGGGGAAGGGCACAGGCCAGCTGAGCATTCAGAGGAAGACCTATGCCTATCCCCTCTTCATCCTAGGACATGCAGGGAGGAGCGGATAAGGGAGAAACGTGGATGGCATGGTCTATAGGGGAGGAATGGGCCTTGATCCCCTTCAGGGGCTGCAGCTGTGAGGACTGTTTAAAAGGACAAACAGCACATGGCCCAGTGCTGAAAGCAAAGTGTGAAATAATTCTAATCTGTCAGTTCTTATCTGAGTTCTGGCGTCCTTCCCAGTGTGTGTATTTCGATATCTGTAGATGTCTTCAAGCACTTACCCTGCCTTGTCTCATTAATTGCTTCATTGTGGTTTGTGTTGTTGTTTTTTCTATTTATAATTTATATGTATTTTGAATTTGAACGGCATTTCTTCCTTTTCGCAACTGTTTGTGGGGGATTTTTTTCTCTGGTCAATGATAATTGGATCTTTAAATTAAGTTGAAGGAATTAAAGGGACTTCACCTGTTTTTGTGATTTAGTTGCTTTTATATCCCATCCTGGGTCATCACAGAGGGCTTAGTGGCTGAAAATATGAATTATGATGGAAAAGATTCCAGATCTTCCTTCAGAGAAATTTCTAAGTGATTTCATTGAAATGTCTGTTGGCATATGAGCCTTGATTTATGTATGGAGATAATTGTGATGTACAAAACAGACATCTCTAGGGATTACTAAGAATGGTTCTGGATACAGAAAGTTCCCAATGAATGTTGAGCGCCTGCCATAATGGTTCTGTACCAATGGCCTAATCTGGTTCAAGATTTGTGCCTCCATATGCCGGATATCAGTTAAAACACTGGGACAGGAAGACCATTTAATTTACAATTTATTTGGAAAACTCCAAGATTTAAAAAAAAGGATTTCCATTTAATAAGAGAGACAATCTGTAACATAGACTTACATTTCTTTTTATAGTTTGCACAATAGAAATGCAGGTAGTCCTTGACTTACAACATTTAGTGACCAATCAAAGTTACAACATCCCCCCCAAAATGACTCATGAAGGTTTTTCACACTTACGACCATTGCGGTATCCTGAAGATTACATGATCAAAATTCAGATGCTTGACAACTGACTCATATTTATGACCACTGCAGTGTCCCGGGGTCATTGATAATCTTTTGCAACCAGCAAAAGCAATGAGGAAGCCAGATGCACCTAACAACCGTGTTATTAATTTAACAACTTCTATGATTTGCTTAAGTGTGGGAAGAAAGGTCATAAAATGGGGCAAAACTCACTTAACAACTGTTTCTGTTAATAACATAAATTTGGAGCTCAATTGTGATCGTAAAGTTGAGGACTACCTGTACTTCAAAGTGAAAGTCGATTGAATCTATCCACTTACATCATGAAAAATTAGACATCCAATGCTATGTAAGCATAAGAATTGAAAAGAGCATCATATTCTGAATAAAAGCAAAAATATATTTGCAAAGTAAAAGACTTTGGAATGGATATTGGGAAAGATACATTTCTTTTTTTAAAGTACATTTTTATTTTCTATGAACACATCATTGTGTGAACAGTGTGGTTTCAGGGTGTTATACATTTTAAAAGAAACATGACAATAATTTCACATTAATGTTATTAACTTTCTTACATCATTTGGTATTAATGCATATTATCAATCTTAATTATTCAATATTCTCATGTACTGTCATGCTCCTGTCGGAATTTGAGTAGGAAGCCAAACAGTTGACAGGGAGTGGGAGTGTGGCTCCATTGGCTGTGGAGGAAACTGGGGAAGGGCAAGGTCTGGCTGGGCAGAGCAGGAGAGAGGTAGAGCAAGGGAGAGGGAATTCAGAGGAAGACCCAGGCCCACCCCCTCTTCATCCTAGGGCACGCAGGGAGGAACGGAGAAGAGAGCAATGTGGGTTGTGTGGCTTAAGGGGGAGGAAAGGGCCCTGATTCCCTTCATTAGCTGCAGCTGGGAACAGTGTATAAAAAAAGGCAAGCTGCATGCAGCAAGCTGTTGGGAGCAAATGTGACTTTATCTTGTATTGTCGTGGCTTATCTGTGTTCCTGGCGTCTTCCCAACTGTGTGAGTTTGGCCATGCTTTCAAGTTTGAAATTCCTGCACCTGCCCTGCCAAGCTAATTACTTCAGTTTGGTTTCTTTGGATTTTAAGTTACTATTTTGTGTGTACCTTGTTTTGGACTTAATTTTCTACAGTCAAAGGCTGTTCCTGGGAGGACTTTTCTGCAGCTGAAGGTAACCTGGACACTGGGCACAAAGTTGGAGATAATAAAGGGACTTTTATTGCTTATTTGACTGTGTTACCTTTGTGCCACACCCCAGGTCATCACAAGTATTATTTTATTGGTAATGATACATTCACGGTGCTGTTTTCAGTGTCATACAGTTGCTTTGTTTTTCAAAGCTTGGAAATAGCAGAAAACAAAAGTATTTTATTGACAATTTATCAAATATGTCCCAGTCCCTGAAAGAAAAGTCTTTTTTACATTAATCCTGAAGGTTAAAGCTTATGCCAAATTATTAGCAATATATTTGAAAGGGAACAAGAAATAAACCCAATTAAAATACAGTAGACCCCGTGTTAGTTAACCAACACAAAAGTTCTACAAAAATTGTGTTGCAAGTAGAGATGGGAAGGCCTGGGAAAAAAACCTAGAAAAATTGGGAGAAAAAACAGGATCGAGAAGTTGCTGGTTACTTTTTACCGTTCTACCATCAAGAGCATTTTGGCATACTATGTAACAGTGTGGTATGATGGATGCTCTGCAGTGGATAAGAAAATGCTCCACAGACTTATAAACACAGCACAAAAAAATGATCAATTGATTTCTTTCTTCTCTGGAAGAGATTGCAAAGACCAGACTCCTCTTAGAACATTAAAAATCTCCACAGACCATTCTCATCCTGGACATTCATATTTCGAACTGTTACCATCAGGGAGGCGTTATACGTGTCTTAAAATGAGGACTAATAGATTAAGAAACCTTTCTTTTCCAAGGCAGTAATTGTCTTGAATCAAACAGTGCATTTGTGATTTAGTCCTATTATTATAATTATTATAATTTTTAAACACTCTGTAGTGTGATTGTGATGTGGTATTTGGGGCACTGTGCTGGAGTAGCTTTCAAATTTCATTGTATTCGTGGAATGCAATGACAATAAAGGTATTACAAAATCCATACCACATGGCCCTCAGTACCAAGAAACTAGACATGACTGAGCTTTCCGTGATTGAAGTCAGTGTGCTGTTATTTAGCAATGCCCCAGAAGTGGTATTCAGCCAATTCTGACCGGTTCTGGAGAACTGATAGCAAAAATTTTGAGAAGTTCAGAGAACCGGCAAATCCCACCTCTGACTGGCCCCACCAACCCCATCTATTCTCTGCCTCCCATTGAGTCCCCAGCTGATTAGTTGGGTCTTCTTTGATTGCCCTGCACAGGAGAACAGAGCTGGAAAGCAGGTTAGTGGGATGGGGAGGGAATGGAGATTTTGCAGTATCCTTCCCTGCCATGTCCAACAAGCTATGCCACAAACACACCAAGCCACACCATGCCCACCAAGCCATGCCCACAGAACCGGTAGTAAAAAGAAATTGGAATACCACCACTGCAACACCTTTGTTTTTAGTGTGCATCCTTTTATAAGAGTTAACAGTTCTATCACTGAAGGTATTCTGAACTTGTGAAGGGTAATAGTCCCTGTTTGTAAACATAGGTGGACGTCAGCAGTTTTAATTCAGTTGATGGCATCTGTTGAGAAGTTTGATATCAGTTTTTTGCAGGTAGAGGGAGTCCTTGATTTACAACCATTCACTGAGTGGTGGTTTGAAGTTACAGCAGTGCTGAAAAAGGTACTCCAATGGTGGGATTCAATTTTTTTTTACTCCTGGTTCTGTGGGCATGGCTTGGTGGGCATGATGTGGCTTGGTGGGCGTGGCAGGGGAAGGATACTGTAAAATCTCCATTCCCTCCCCACTCCTGGAGTTACGATACTGCAAAATCTCCATTCCCTCCCCATCCCACTAACCTGCTTTCCAGCTCCGTTCTCCTGTGCAGGGCAACAAGAGAAGACCCAGCCAATCAGCTGGGACTTAGGAGGCGGAGAATAGATGGGGCGGAGCCAGTCAGACGGGGTATTTGCTGGTTCTCTGAACTACTCAAAATTTCAGCTACCGGTTCTCTAGAACTGGTCAGAACCTGCTGAACACCATCTCTGGGCTACTCATACCCAACAACCATTGCAACATCCCTAGGTGATGTGGTCAAAATCAGAGAACTTGGCAACCAGGATGCATTGACGGCAGTCGCAGTGTCCCAGGGTCATGTGATTATTGTTTACCATCTTCCCATCTGGCTTTCGAAAAGCAAAGTCAATGGGACAACACAGATTCGCTTAACAATTGTCGTGGTTCACTTTACAACCAAGTAAAAATTGGGTATGGCCCTGTTAACCACCGTCTTGCTTGGCAGCAGGAATTCTGCTCTCAACTGCAGTCCTAAGTTCCTGGCCATCTACTTACAATGGAGATGTAACTCCAACAACCTTGGTTTCTTTCCAGCCTTCCCAGTTGAAAAGATTTTTTTTGGTAACAGACATTGGGAGTATCTCAATCTCAGTGCCTTGACAAGCTGTTCCTATCAGAGCAGATTGGCCTGAGATGTTGAACATCAATCAGACTAGAGTTAGAAGAGATTTTGGAGGTCTTTTAGTCCAGTAAAATGAAGCAGGAGAGCCCATACAATTTTAGCCAAGTGGCTGCCCAGTCTCTTCTTTTTTAATTTATTTACATATTTATTTACATACCGTAACTGCTTAGTGAACAGTGTACTGTCTGAGTCAGTTTGCTTACATGGTAATATTTTTTAAAGTTCCTAGTTTCTTTCTCTATTGTCCAACCATTGATAAATTGAGTCCCAAATTTGAAAATATTATGTGTCTTCTTTTTTTTTTTTATCTTCAGTGTTAGACCATCCATTTCTGCAGAGTCTAATTTTTTTAAATTATATCTTCTTCTGTAGCCATTTCTTCGTTTTTCCAGTATTTGTGCAAACACAATTCTTGCTGCTGTCAAAACATGTAATATTAAATATACATTCCCTTTATCATATTTTCCTGGTATTTAAAAAAAATCGTCTGGGTTATAATCTGTATGCTGCTTTAACATTTTTTTTCTAACCACGTATGCATTTTCGTCCAAAATGTTTACTTTGCTTTTGGACACGTCCACCTGTCCAGTCTCTTCTTAAAAGCCTCCAGTGATGAAGCACCCACAACTTCTAAAGGCAAGCTGTTCCACTGGTTGATTTTTCTCACTGTTAGGAAGTTTCTCCTTAATTCCAGGTTGCTTCTCTCCTTGATTAATTTCCATCCATTGTTTCTTGTTCTGCCTTCTGGTGCTTTGGAAAATAAGTTGACTTCCTTCTCTTTGTTGCAAGCAACCTCTCAAATACTGGAATACATACTTGGATAGATATAGAATCTACCTTCCCACTATGCGGTACAGGAGAACTGAGATCAGGGTATTTGTGCTTCATTATTAATGGATTTAAAAATTTTGTTAGATCTTCTTTCAAGTATCACTTTCCTGAAGCCGTATAAAACGTAGTTCAGCACAAGCAAAATCATAACATATACAGCACAAAACAGATAACAAGGGCATTGTAGTTGTTTTTTTTCTGAAAAGCTTGACCAGGTGAGACAGAGTGAATTTAGAAGACAAATTAGAATAATTCTAGGTAGTTGCTGATCATCAAGAATACAGGAGTGTTTGGAGAAAGGCAGCCTTTGACATAATTAAAATTTTAATGATTTAAGCCATGATAGTTCTCAACCTATGACCATAATGGACTTCGCAATTTCAGTTGTAAGCAGTAATGGTTATTAAGCAGGTTATTATGTAACCACATCTGATATTTTTGTTTTATTTTTATGCATTGATTATGCATTAGTATTTTTACAAATAACTCAAGGCAGCAAACATATCCAATACATCTTCCTCAGTGTTTAGGATTCAACTGGTGCTACTACCGGTTCGGTGACCATGGTTTAGTGACTACTATTCAAAATATTGTAGTACCGTTCTGTGGACATGGCTTGGTGGGTGAGGTATGGCTTGGTGGGCATGGCAGGGGAAGGATACTGTAAAAATCCCCATTCCCTCCCCAACCCACTAACCTGCTTTCCAGCTCCGTTCTCCTGTGCAGGGCAACCAAAGAAGACCCAGCCAATCAGCTGGGATTCGGGAGGCAGAGAATAGATGGGGGTGGGGCCAGTCAGAGGGGGTATTTGCCGGTTCCCCAAACTACCCCACTACCAATTCTCCAGAACTGCTCCGAACCTGCTGAAGACCCCCTCTGATACTGTTTCCCATTCCAATACTAAGAGTTAAGAGCACTGTGTGTTTCACCTCAATTTTCCAAGCATTGCACACATCTTCAGACTATGCAAGTTGAAAGATGTGCCTAACAACAAGACCTTTTGTTTCCCTTCCATAGCTCTCAAAACAATGGTGTCTGGTCTGAACGAGGAAAGAGATAAGTGACTTTATCTTCAATATGACTCAAATAATGAGAGCAAGCAGGCTTTTAAGAGGTTAGGTGTTACATTCCTGGGCCAATTTCCAGGGCATCGTTCATCACCAATGGGCAACGTCAGGCAGATGCATCCATGTCAGGGGATACAATGGATTGAAAATTTCTTAAATATATTTGATTTTCTTCTTTCATTGCTCCTAAAGTCCTCATAATGGTGGGGTTGAGCCAGAGATCCTTCTGTGATTATATTGCCAAGGGCATCTCATCTTTGTAAGTGAGAACAAGGGTCTTGGCAGAATTCCCGAGTTATTTGCAAAACAATCTCTAAAATCAATTAAGGAGAATATTTGTAGCTCAGGGTTGAAATGAAGGGCCCTTAGTGCTCTTACCATACTAGGTAATGTTATCAGTGCTAGTCTAAGCAAGGCTGTTATTGAGTTTTATGACCTTGTGTCACAGTTGTTAAGCAAATCATTGCAATGGTTAAGTGAATCATGCAGTTATTAAGCAAATCTGGTTTCCTCTATTGATATGGCTTGCCTTCAGACCTTTTGGAGAACAGACACACACAGACACACACACAGAGGTAGTATTCAGCAGTTTCTGATCAGCTCTGGAGAAATTTTGAGTAGTTCGGAGAACCGGCAAGCACCACCTCTGACTGGCCCCATCTCTTCTCTGCCTCCCATTGAGTCCCAGCTCATCAGCTGGGTCTTCTATGGTTGCCCTGTACAGGAGAACGGAGCTGGAAAGCAAGTTAGAGGGGTGGGGAGGGAATGGGGATCTTGCAGTATCCTTCCCCTACCATGCCCACCAAGCCAAGCCATGCCCACCAAGCCACACCCCAGAACCGATAATAAAAACATTTGACTCTCATCATTGCACATTACACAGAGTCTTTGTGACAGCCCTCATGCACTTTTGTGCTTCAGGTTTCTGTGATTAGAGGGGAAAAAAATAAACTTTTAAAGCGAGTTGTCATCTTGCCCAGGAACTCAGGAGTTAAAGTTCATCCCTTCATAAGTGGTTCTTCCTTTCCTGTGTATGTGAAGAGATCTTATAGGCAAAAAAATATTCACAAAGCCAACCCAAATTATTCATTTAATACTACTAACTCCCAGTGTAGCCAAATAGGACATGGATAATCAGTTATATACACCAATTCATTATGGGATATTCAAATGGAAATATGTTGTGAAGAACTCCCAACTAAATGAAGGATCTTGGTAGTCAAAACAAGTCAAGAATTTGGATGGAACATGTTCCTCAAGGGACTCTCATAATTTCCATCACAATTACTCTTGGACACTGTTTAATGCCTTCATATCTTAAAGTATCCTTTAAGGAAATCAGCACGATCAAATATCACACAAACTTTCCTAGCTGATCAATTATGCAAAAGGAGTTTCTTTTCAGAAATCCACAGGAGGGAGTTACACTCCTGACCTCCCTTTTTATTTTGTGCGTGGACGGATGTGTGTAGAAAAGGAGGGAAGCATTTGCATAGGCTCTTTCAAAATTCAGTTCTTTAGCAATCAGATTTTTGAATCTAAATAAAACAACATTGCATTTGTAGAAATAAAAGAATTTTTGTTTTTAATAAAAAAAAAATACAATGGTACTTCTGTGCCTTTCCCCCTCCCAAAAGAGAAGCTCTTGTTAGGGTGTGGTATTTTCCACACCACAGTTCAAAAGTATTACCTTTTCTTTATTTAGCTTTTTTGATGCCAGCTTACACAGTGATATGCAACGACTGGATACTAATGATGCACTGATAATGTGCATTGATGATGTTACCGAGTTGGGTAATTAAATGCCTGCAAGAAAATATCCAAGCTCAGAGAACACCAATGACCTCACAGTTCAACTACAAAGATTCTCTTCTATCGGAACAACTGAAAAATCTATG
Source organism: Laticauda colubrina (assembly GCA_015471245.1). Lineage (NCBI taxonomy): Eukaryota > Metazoa > Chordata > Lepidosauria > Squamata > Elapidae > Laticauda > Laticauda colubrina. The sequence goes on along the minus strand of BLBF01000022.1, from coordinate 7,785,754 downwards.
AACTTTTTCCATAGCTATGAACCTTTGTTGTCAGTGTAGCAATGTCATCATCTTCTGTTAATAATCCCCATAATCCCTTGCGGGTTGGAGTCTGGGCAACTGAATGAAGCCAGCAGAGTGTTTTATGGCTAGATGCCCTTCCTGTCTCCAGTGCGGAGTTTTGTTCAGCAGATATATTCTCAGTGTGCCCAGAGAGAGAAATATCTGCCTCTACCTAGGATTGAACTCACAGCTGTCTTTGCGCTTTTATATTTTGTCTAAATTTCTCCCAGTAGAAGCTGTCTTTTTGTTTGTTTGATAAAGGGTATGGAGATTAAATGGTGTGGTGATGAGTGGTTGAGAGAGCTAGGTCCCAGAGGAGGGATACAGCAGGTTCTGACCAGTTCTGGAGAACCAGTAGTGGAAATTTTGAGTCATTCTGAGAACCGGCAAAACCCACCTCTGACTGGCCCCACCCCCATCTATGCTCTGCCTCCCACTGAGTCCCAGCTGATTGGCTGGGTCTCCTTTGGTTGCCCTGCACAGGAGAACGGAACTGGAAAGCAGGTTAGTGGGGTTGGGAGGTAATGGGATTTTGCAGTAACCTTCCCCCTGGAGTGGGGTGGGAATCTAGATTTTGCAGTATCCTTCCCCTGCCACACCCACCAAACCACATCCATCAAGTCAAACCACACCCACCAAGCCATGCCCACAGAACCGGTAGGAAAAAAATTTGAATCCCACTACTGCTAAGTACATCAAACATACCCAAGAGAAGAATTAAGGAGGTCATAATAGCTGTCTTCCAATATTTGAGGAGCTGTCGACCTATTCTCCAAAGCACCAGAGCGCAGGAAAAAGAAGTATTAGGCGGAAGATCCTTAAAGAGAGATCCAACCTAAAAGTAAGGAGAAATGTCCTGACAGAGAGAACTGTGAACCAGTGGAATGGCTTGCCTCCAGAATGTGTATGTCAGATCCGTGTATTGCCGTTCTTCAATGGAAGAAGAACGGGGGGGGGGGGGAGTTGGTATAAGTAATCCTTTTTGATGTAACCTGAATATATTAAATCCTATATTTTGATTCTATATAACTTGCATGTGACATACAACTGAAGGAGTGGAGCCAGATGTCTGGAAACTTGTCACCTCTTGAAGAGATAACAAGATGAGAAGGAGCCATAAAAATTCCAGCTCTGGAAGTCACTCCTGGGAACTCTGCTAAGATACGTTCCCAGAGAAGGGGAGAGGGGAATTAACATGTTGGTTCTTTTGTTTAACTAAATCCACATCTGAATAAGAGGAGGGATTCGAACTTCCTTTATCTATGACTGTATACCTGAGGATACCTTAGACTCTGCTTTGCCTAGTGTTGAGATACAATCCCTTTCAATAAAGGATTCCTTTTGAGACACCTGGTTTTCAGAAGTTCATTCTTTTCGGTTGAAGGGAAAAAGTCCAGTGCTTACAGCGTGGGTGCTCCATCACTGGAGGTTTTCAAAAATAGACAGGACAACCCTTTGGGATACTCTCCTGCCCTGTGCAGGGGGCTGTAGTAGGACCAGGGGTGGGCTGCGGGGGGTTCACTTGTTCTGTGCAGTTCGAAGAACACCCAAATACCACTCCTAGCTGGCCCCTCCCACCCTGCCCCTCCTCTCCCAGGAGTCCCCACGTGGCCCGTTTTGGATGCAGGTAAGTGCAGGGTGCATGTGAAGGCTTGTGGAGGATGAAAAAAGGGGCTCCTGGAAGTTCAGGAAGGCCAGAGATGGGGCAGTTTCCAGCTTCCAGACAGCCTCCGGAGTCTGAGGAAGCTGTTTTCGCCCTCCCAGAAGCTTGAGGAAAGCCTCCAGAGCCAAGAGAGGGCAATGCCCCCCCCCCCCGGTCATATAGGAAGCCAATGTGGCCACAACCATCATGGCCACACCCATCCAGCAACCGGGCAGAGAACCCGTAGCTAACATTTTTGAAGCCCACCCCTGAGTAGGACCCCAGAGGTCCTTTCCAGTGCTTCATCAGCAGGTTTATGGTTATCACTGTCATTCCCAGCAATTTTAATATCCTTTCCCACTTTCAATCCACCAAACTTAATGATAGATAAGCTGAATGCTTGTTAAGCAGAGATCAAACCAGTGGTGGGATTCAATTTTTTTTAATAGCGGTTCTGTGGGCGGGGCTTGGTGGGCGTGGCAAGGGAAGAATACTGGGGAATATCCAGTCAGAAGTGGTATTTGCTGGTTCTCCAAACTACTCAAACTTTCCGCTACCAGTTCTCCAGAACTGGCCAGAACCTGCCGAATACCACCTCTGCATTGGTGTATATTCTTTCATCCCTCACTAGCCTCCTTCTTCCCACATACTCTTCCTAGGCTCGTTCAAAAAACTCCATTGATCAGAGGTGGGATTAAAAAATGTTTACTACTGGTTCTGTGGGTATGGCTTGGTGTGCTTGGCAGGGGAAAGATACTGCAAAATCTCCATTCCCTCCCTTGGAGGAAAGTTATCATTGGTTCTCCAGAACTGGTCATAATCTGCTGAATGCCACCTCTGGATCAAACCTAGAGGCAAGGAGAATTTTTCTGACCATGAGAACCATTCATCAATGAAATAGCTTGTCTCCCATTACCGGAGGTTTTCAAAAAATAGACCGGACACCACTTGACCAGAAAGGTATAAGTTCTCCTGCCTTGAGTAGGGGGTTAGAATACAAGACCTCTGGGGTCCCTTCCAGCCCCTATCATTCTATGTTTTATGAAGCTAAGCAAAATAAGCATTGTGATAAGATGTAATCTTGGTTTCTCAATTTTGAATAATTTAAAAAAAAAATCTACTGTTGCTTTTTGGCCATTAAGTCCATAATAGGTGGTCAGACCATATTTTTTAAGTTTTCAAGTTTTTTATTTTATTCTACATATACACTTCAATGTGTGGCACCGAGAGGTATTGTACATTTTGGTACAAATAAAAATAACAACATTAATCATACATTCATCAAACTTATGTAGCTCTGGCTACATAACATATTTGTATTAAATTATAATCTTTCATTATTTATTTATTCAGTGTTCCAGTATATTCTTCTCATGTCAATCACAATATTATTTAAACATACATGATAATTTTGTTATTCAATTTCTAATCTTCCCTCTAATTATTGCTTTTATCTCATGATATAAAAATGTGTGTATTAATAACCCCACTCAAAAATAATATTAATCATATCTGTTACTTTCATCAAACTTATGTAGTTCTAGCATTAATACACATATTTGTATTAAATTATAAGTCAGACCATATTTTTAAGCGCTGTGATTTACAGAATTACAAAACTTGCATATACGTTTTAGTTGCTGGGAGGGTGAAGTATTTTTTTTCATTGCATTGAGTTTTGAACTGGAGGATATGGGTGCTTAATGCAACCACTATCTCAGTAAAGCCCATGTGACACTGAACCAACGGATGCAAAGAGGATGTAAAACGGACAAAAAACCTTGCCATCCATTGGTTAACGCGATGTATCCGTTCTGTACTCACTGCCTCCGTTTGGCTTCCTCTCTATCCGTCCAGCATCCGTCTATGGATGTTTCATCCGCTCCAAAAGTTTTGGGCTGCGTAAAACTTTTGTGTGGAAAATGTATCCAGTTCGTCCGTTCTCAATCTGCTACGCATCCGCTACGCATCCGTTACACATCCGTTATGCATCCGCTATATCCGCTAGGCATCCGTTCCGCATCCGTGCAACGCGCATCCGCCCGGACGCAGGGAGAAAGCGGAACGGACGCGGAACGGATGCAGAACAGATGCCTAGTGGAAACAAAGCATTTAAAGCAGAAAAAACATTCGCAGAGGGGACCTATCTCGGATATTAAGGATGCCTAGAGGATGCCTAGAGGATGCCTAGCGGAAAACCTATACTGCCTATAAAAAGGGGTAACAACTCGCCTGCATCGCACTTTCAGAACAGCAGCCCAGCGGTGCAGACCTCTGCAGCCTTCATCTGCCTCTTCCTCTTCCACAGCATCCAGTCATGTCCACCGTGGATTGTAACAAAGTCCTTTCGGCAGCCACCATCGTTCTGCAACAGTGCGAAGCCATCTGCAGGCTCTGTGAACACTACTGCGAGAAGAAAAGGAGCCACCCAAAAAGAGTCTGGGTCCGAAGATGGTTCGCCAGTAGAGCGGAGGACGGACTGTACAACAAGCTGATGGTGGAGCTCAGGAGCGAAGACACTCGGGCGTTCCAGAACTTCATGAGGATACCCCCAGCCATGTTTGACGAAGTTGTGCAGCGCCTGACACCCAGGTTGACCAAGACAAACACCAGCTTCCGGCCCAGCCTGGAACCTGGGCTCAAGGTGGCACTCACTCTGCGCCACCTGGCCTCAGGGACCTCCTACAGGAGCATGTAGAACAGCTGGAGGGTGCCATCCAATACCATCAGCATTGTGGTCAGAGAAGTGGTGCAGGCCATCATCGAAGAATACAAGGAGGAGCTCCTCCAGTGCCCCTCCACTGAAGAAGGATGGAAGAAAGTTGCAGAGCAGTGGTATCAGAAGTGGAACTTCCCACACACCGTTGGAGCCATAGATGTCAAGTACGTGGCCTGCAAATCTCCAGCCAAGTCGGGCTCCACTTATTTCAACTCCAAGGGCTTCTTCAGCATCATCCTCTTTGCCATGGTCGATGCTGACTACAAGTTCATGTACATCGATGCTTCAGGCAGCAGCTCATGTTCAGATGCCCAGGTATACAACGCCAGTCACCTCAAGGAGGGGCTGGAAGGCAACCTCATCATGGGCTTTCCAGATCCAGACCCCCTGCCCAACGACACGGAAGATGTGCCCTACTTCATCGTGGGGGATGACGACTTCTTCCTCACAACCTACCTCATGAAGCCCTACACCTCCAGACTCCTCACCTGTGAAGAGAGGATCTTCAACTACAGGCTGTCCAGGGCAAGGCGGGTGGTGGAGAACGCCTTTGGCATCCTGGCCAACAGGTTCCAGGTACTTCTCACCACCATGCAGCATCGCCCTGAGACCGTGAGGAGGATCGTGGAAGCTTGCTGCATCCTGCACAATCTCATGCGCACCCGCTACCCAGTGTTGCAGAACAGGCTCGTGGACCTCCAGCAAGGCAATGGGAACATGGAGCCTGGGGAATGGAGGCAAGGGCGAAACCTGATAGACACTCAGGATGTGCAAGGCCCCAACAGAGCCTCACGTGAAGGGAAGAAGCAGCGCAACCTCCTGAGACACTGGTGCAACTCCCCAGCTGGAGCAGTGGAGTGGCAAGACAGGATGGTAGATGATTAATGGATGCTTCCTTCAGCCTGTCTCATCACACGGATGAGATTGGGCCATTTATGTTTGGTTGGCCTACAATGAACAGGGCATTTAATAAAGAGTTGTGTTTATGTTGACATGTGTGGATAATTTATTACATTATTATTGATAATAAAGGGCCATAGGTGTGGCACCTGGGAGGGTGGACCATACAGTCCCACTATGCTTGCACTGGAGGTTTATCTATCCCACAACTATTACTCATCCCAAAGGTATCCCTGCCCATCCCACAGCTATCTTAACCCATCCCACAAGCATGCAAAGGCTTAAACCATTTCTAAAAGTTTCCAGCAAGACTTTGTACAAAAAAAGAAATGAAGCAAGTGTGTGAATCAAAAATAGACTTTACTAACAACAAGCTATAAGACAAAAAAGAGTCTCTGGCACTCCTTTTGGTCGCTCAGTCTCAGGGGTGAAGGGTGCAGGTGCTGTGGAGGTGGCTGGTGCTGGAGTGCTTGTCATCAGCTCCTCCAAAAGCAGAAGCAGCAGAAGCCCCAGCCCCAGAAGAGCGAGCCCGTGCTGCAGAAGCCCCAGCAGAACCAGAGTGAGGGTCAGGGGGCGGGATGGTAGCCCTGTCCCTCTTGCCAGGGCTGGCAGCAGATGGCTGAGGCTTACTGTGCTTCCGCATGGTTGTGGGGTTGCTGGCTGGCACGGAGGCTGGCAGGAACCAAGGCTGGCAGAAAGGCTGGCAGGAAGGTTGGCATGCAGGCACCAATGCTGGCAGGAAGGCAGGCAGGCCCCAAGGCTGGCAGGCAGACCTGAACCAAGGCTGTCAGGAAGGCTGGCAGGCAGACATGAACCAAGGCTGGCAGGAAGGCAGGCAGCAAGGCTTGCAGGCAGACCGGCTGGCAGCAAGGCTGGCAGGGAGGCTGGCAGCAAGGCTGGTAGCAAGGCTGGCAGCAAGGCTGGCAGGCAGACATGCAGGCAAGGCAGGCAAGGCAGTCGATGTGTCCGGCAGCAGGTCTTTTCTCTGAATGGCAACCTGCTTCCGAGCTGCTTCCGTTATATCCGCGGGGCTGATGCAATGCATCCTCCCCACATGCGCAATTAACGCCAGGCTTCCGCTGTGCATCCGCTGTGCATCCGCTGTGCATCCGCTTTATCCGTTCGGCGTCCGCTGTGCATCCGCTGTATCCGTTCCGCGTCCACTTTGCTGAGGCCCCCCAGAAGCCCTGCGGATGTGCCACCCACTCCCATCCGCTCCCATCCCCTCGGCTTCCGTTCCGCATCCGCTTTGCATCCGCCCTGCGTCCTCCCCGCGTCCGTGTTATCCGCTCCGGTTATGCAAATTTTTGCCCCTTTTGAGAGCAGATAACAACGGGTGGAACATTTTTCTCGTCTGTTCTGTCTGTTTTGCATCCGTTGGCCAGTGTGACATGGGCTTTACTGATAGCAAACCATTTAGGAAAGAACGTTGCACAATTATGCTCTATTACCGGTGCATGTTATCTTTGCTAGCAAGAATATCTTACACCAGAAGTCTCCCAACTTGGCAACTTTAAGACTTTTATTTATTTATTTATTTATTTGATTTGTCAATTGCTTACAAGATAATAGGTATAAGGATATACATAGTTATGAATACATGAAATGGATACATATAAGAAAAATAAAAGAAATAGGACAAGAACAGTAGGCACGTTGATGCGCTTATGCACGACCCCTACAGACCTCTTAGGAAAGGGATGAGGTCAATAGTAGACAGTCTAAGGTTAAGGTTTTGGGGGTTTGGGGAAGAAACCACAGAGTCAGGTAGACAATTCCAGACCTTCCAGATATTCCAACCACTCTGTTGCTGAAGTATTTCCTGCAATCAAATTTAGTGCAGTTAACCTTGAGTTTGTATCTATTGTGTGCTCTTGTGTTGTTATGGTTGAAGCCAGCCATGCTGACTGGGGAATTCTGGGAGTTGAAGTCCACAAGTTTCAAAGTTGCCAAGTTTGGAGATCCCTGTCTTAAATTGCAATTTGAAATCTTAGAAACTCTCGTTAGAGGAAATGTCAAGCCCCCCCCCCCCCCCCCCAAGCGCTATGTGAAATATATATTCTTAAAAATATGGATCAACTGCTTGGGGAATGCCAAATTCTCAAGTGGGAAGTACCAGAGTTAGCATGGATTTTTTTTATATAATTGTGGAAAAGGCATGTAAATAGCATATCATCCAGATCTCCCACTTCAGGCCATACCATACATTTCCACTGAGGAGGTATACAGCGAAGTGGAGATATTAGCATTTAACAACAATTACAGGTCTGTAGAAATTATCCATCGTTTATGGATCATAGTTCAGGAGACAACTGGACTTTCTTGTTTTTTCCTTTGAAGATGTTTCATTTCTCATCCAAGAAGCTTCTTCAGCTCTGCATAATAGTGGGGAGTGGAAGGATTTATATTGTTATATATTTGTATTCCTTTATATTCCTATATTTCTTCCTTTTAGAGGGAAGGATGCAAATGGCCAGCTGTCTGCAAGAACTATAAATCCTTCCAATCCCCACTATCCTTTCAGAGCTGAAGAAGTTTCTTGGATGAGAAGAGAAACATCTTCAAAAGAAAAAATGAAGCAAGTCCAGTAGCCTCCTGAAAAAAGCAAAAATTTGTCCCAAAAATTGTTTGGGACAAGAATTACAGGTAGTCCTCAGCTTACAGTAGTGCATTTAGTGACTGTTTGAAGTTACAATGGCATTGAAAAAAGTGAATTATGAGCTTTTTTTACATATACAACTGTTGCAGCATTTCCATGGTCACGTGATCAAAATTCAGATACTTGGCAACTATGACAGTGGTTGCCAACCAGTAGGCCGGGGACCACTGGTGGTCCGTGAGAAAATTTTGATGGTCCGTAGAGAAATGTCACCCCCAAAGCAATTAATCCAAGCTGCACGAAAACACAAGGCTGTGCTCCCCACAGCTTGCATTGAGAACAACACAAGGTAGTGAGGGGAGGGGGGAAAAGGGCAGAGGGGGGAACTCGCCCCACACGCCTCACCTGGCCACCAGGCTGCTTCTTTCCACTTCTTTCTTCTTCTGCTTTTGGCTGCACACAAGGAAAGCAGCAAAAGTCTTGCTTTCTCTCCTCCAAACTCTGCAAGAAATGAGTCTTTGAGACCCTGCAATCCATCCTGCACCAAGAAGCTGTGCCGGCATGACAAGTCTCACAAGACTCATTTCTGGTAGAGTTTGGGGGAGAGAAAGAAAGACTTCTGCTGCTTCTGCTGCTTTCCTTGCATGAAGCCAAAAGTCTCTCTCTCTCTCTCTCTCTCTCTCTCTCTCTCTCTCTCTCTCTCTTTCTCTCTCTCTCTCTCTCTCTCTCTCCCCCCCCCCACTGAGAACGGAGCTGGAGATGGTATCCTGTGATCCCAAACAAAGAATGATTGATCTGTAGGAAAACGGGGTGGGGAATTTTCCTGAAGACTTTTTTGGGAATTTTCCCAGGGTGTCTGGTCCACTGGATTTAAAATTATGAGTTTGGTGGTCCTTGAAGTCCAAAAGGTTGGCAACCCCTCATTTATAATGGTTGCAGTATCCCAGGGTCCCGTTGAGGTGGCGTTCAACTCCTGGCTAGGGAATTCTGGGAGTTGAAGGCCACCCGTCTTAAAGCTTCCACCACACTAGAAAGTATGCAGGCATGTTGGGTTGTGAAAGTCTTTTTAGCTTGGTTTTGGGATTGCAAACTTTTCATTGCCATACTAGATAATTTCATCAGCACCACAGATGTGGGGAAGTTTGGTCTTTTGGTTGGTAAGGGCTAAGTAGATAAATATTTCCCTTTATAAATTTATAAATGTCTCCAAATGTCTCAGTCTCCATCGATTGCTTGAAATAAGCATATTGTTTAAAAGATTAGAAAACTATACTTTTAAATGAATTACAGCTTTTTGGTTATTACTTTTTTTTTTTTAGATTTCTGCTGGTGCTGGTTTGTTTAATTTTCAGTGTTCTGTCTACTATAGAACATTATGCAGAATTTGCCACTGGAACGCTTTTTTGGATGGTAAGTGATCTACTCTTACATATTAGATAAATTGCATATAGTACAGATGAGTTGGGACCTCTCTGTGAAAAAATGAAGAAGTGAAAAAGGCCAGATTTTGTTATTATATACTGTCCAGGTGGCTGGTGTGGCTTCTAGGAATTGTTGGGAGACAGGTATGCCCCCCCCCCTCAGTGTGCCAAAAACAGGTGTGAAATTTGGTGTCTTGGGGCTGGCAAGGAGGGAAGGGGTTACCTCTGGCATTGTATCACTTTGTAATAAAAATTGATTTCTGAACAGTTGATGTAAATGCATATTTTAAAAGAGTGTTAAAAATAAAGATGATTGTTCTTGATTTTAGGAAATTGTCTTGGTGGTCTTTTTTGGTGCTGAATATGTGGTGAGGCTCTGGTCTGCAGGTTGCAGAAGTAAATATGTTGGTATCAAAGGAAGAATACGTTTTGCCAGGAAACCGATATCGATAATAGGTGAGCCCTACTTTAAAATAATGTTCCAGTTGTCTAATGCAGTGTTTCTTAACCTCAGCAGCAGCAAGATGTGTGGGCTTCAACTCCCAGAATTCCTTAGGCAGCATGTTGGCTGGGAATTCTGGGTGCTGGAAGTCCACAAATGTCAGCAAGGGAATTCTGGGAATTGAAGTCCACAAATGCTGGCTGGGAAATTCTGGAAGTTGAAGTCATTTTAAAAGTTGTTGAAGAGTGGGAACGACAGATCTAGTGTATCAAGAGCTGCAAATACCTTCAGAAATGAGGGATATTATTGCTAGTCATAACCATTCTTGCTTCACCTCTATCTATGATTATGAATTTTCCAGAAGGAATAAGAAAACTTTCTTCTCTCCATCAATTCTCCCACCTTTTTGCAATATGGAGATCACCATGCTGCCCATTGTTTAATGCTATTGCTTTCTCACCAACATTTACATATGTTTTTAAAGTCAGATGCATTTGAAAGCCATGGTCTGGTAATTAACAATGCAATAAATTATAAAATACTGCAAAAGAGTAGCTGAGTCTCTAAATTGGGATGGCTAATTTAAAACCCATGTAAGAAAATAGGTTTACATTAACAATGGCACATATAAAGAAAATCTCTACAAAATGTTTTATCGCTGGCACCGAGCACCAGCAAGATTGGCCAAAATTTACCCAAATTTGAACCAGGTATGTTGGAAATGTAAAAAGAAACCAGGCACCTTCTTTTATATGTGGTGGTCATGTTCTAAAGCAAAGAAATTTTGGCATAAAATAAGGATTTGGCTGCAAGAAATAACTGGTTTAAAAATAGAACTGAAATGTTCTTATTAGGGATAATCAGAGATGGATACAAGAAAGATATTGAATAAGTCATAATACATATATTGATAACAGCTAGAATAATGTATGCCCAAAACTGGAAATTAGAGAATAGTCCCACAGATAACATGATTATAAAAAAAAATATGGATTGGGAAGAATTGAATAAACTTACAATGGAATTGCAGGACAAGGAAGAAAAAAATACTATACAGTTTGGGGAAAATGGTATGTTCGGTTAGATAACAGGAAAAAAGATAATGTAAAATGTAAATGTAAATGATATATGTATGTATGTATGAATGTAAATGAATATCGAAAAGTCAGTGCCACAACTTCGAGCAAAAACTGTACATATGATTTGTTTTTAAAAGTGTAAAAATTTAATAAAATTTATTTTTTTAAAAGAAGAAAAAAATAGCTTTACATAGTATCAAGGCCTGTTTTGTGGAAGGTTTCTTTTCAGAAACGGTGTTCAGCAGATATTTAAACATTTCATATGCTTTGTCAACAGATCTCATAGTTGTGATAGCTTCAATTATTGTTCTCAGTGTGGGATCGAATGGACAAGTTTTTGCTACTTCTGCAATAAGGTAGGTTGAAACAGTTTGGATAAATTATTGTAAAAATACCGTGTTTCTCAACTTTGCATCCTGCCAATATGCATACTGTATATTCTTAGTGCCACTGCCATAATTATTGTGATTTTTTTGATGCATGTAAAACTATTTATTTATTGATTTGATTTGATTTGTCAATTGCTTACAAGATAACAGATATAAGTATAAACATAGTTTTGAAAACATGAGATGGATACGTATAAGAAAAATAAAAAGAAACAATACGATAAGGATGGTAGGCACGATTGGTGCGCTTATGCACACCCCCTACAACAAAGGACAGATTTGAGATAAGCTATCCCGCCCCTCTGAGGCAGGGCTAGAAAGAAAGAAGCAATTAAGAAGCCCTACTTAAACTTTACAGACAAGATAATACGATCCACTTCCAAGGTTCCATAACCTTGCATATATTTTCCAGTCAGCAGAAGTAGCCTGCAGTATCATACTCTAACCATTGTGCCACCGTGGCACATAGATGTACATTCAATAGGTATATATTTATGTATGTATATTGCATGTGTATATGTGTGTTTGGGTAGAAATAGTCTTTTTGAAGACTATTCTTGAAGAGCTGGCATGAGAATTTCATTTTTAATGTGGGCCAGTGTACTCACAATAAAAAAAAGTGACAATAAAAGTTATCTTATATTAAGTGCCAGCCTCCCCATCACTCTAAATTCCAGATCTTGACAGATAAAGAACACCAGTCTCAATTTTCACTCTACATTTTCTCTTCCAATGTTTCTTTTAAGGGGAATCCGGTTTCTACAGATCCTTCGCATGCTTCATGTAGATCGACAAGGCGGTACTTGGAGACTCCTGGGGTCTGTGGTATTCATACATCGTCAGGTACCGTGTCAAACATGAAGTGAACTTCTGCTGTTGCAAACGCTATCGATTTTCAACTTGCCAAAGAACTAAGGGGAGAGGGAAGGGGGAGATGGCATGAGAGCTCTCGATTTCAAGCAGAAGAGCCATGAAAGCCAAGGACACATCAGCAGGTGTCTGCCAAGCCTAGAGACTTTTCTCATAACAAAATACTGGCACTCAATTGGATAATGTGACCTACAGTAATAAGGGAAGGGGGAATTCCATATTGTAACTACAGTATATGGGCTAGCACGGGAAATAATCAGAGCTGGTTTTGCCTTCTTCAGTGCTGAAATGATGTATTCAATAAAGTTTGTATTCAACCTTTGGAAAATCTCGAAGGTGTTTAAGGCCCTGTCACACTGCCCAACGGATGCAAAACGTTTGTAAAAAGAACACAGCGGACGAGAAAAATGTTCCATCCGTTGTTATCCGCTCTCAAAAGGGGCAAAAATTTGCATAAACAGAGCGGATAACACGGAAAGGAACGGACGGGGGGAGGACGCAGAGCGGATGGAAAGTGGATGCGGAACGGAAGCCTAGCGGATGGAAGCGGATGGAAGCGGATGCAGAGCGGATGCAGAGCGGATGCAGAGCGGATGCAGAGCGGATGCAGAGCGGATGCGTAGCGGATGACGCGGATGCGTAGCTGCATCCGCTTTCATCCTTTCTCCGTCCGTGCTACTAACGCTGCACGTCCGTTCCGCTTCCTCCCTGCGTCCGTTTACCGCTGGAACGGATTTGAGTTGCGCGGATGTGCAGCGGATGCCTAGCGGATATAGCAGATGCGTAATGGATGCAGAACGGATGTCCCCCGTATGCCGAGAGGATGCAGAACGGATGCATTGGATACATTTTCCGCTCAAAAGTTTTGAGCAGCTCAAAACCTTCTGAGCGGATGAAATGTCAATAGACGGAAGCTGGACGGATAGAGAAGAAGCAAAACGGAGGCAGTGAGTACAGTATGGAAGCATCGCGTTAACCAACGGATGGCAAGTGTTTTTCTCCGTTTTACATCCTCTTTCCATCCGTTGGTGCAGTGTGACAGGGGCTTTACTTTGGTTGGGTTCATCAGTCAGAACATTGATATACCTTATGTGAGCAGAATATTATATATATTTGACAATCTCCTCTGACACTTCCAAACCTTTTATCAGCACATCAAGTACCATATGACAAAAACAGGAGGGAAGAACAAGTGGTTATGGGGATGTACTATTCTTGGGACAGAAGTTCATTTTATATCCTGTGGCTTCTAAAAGGCATACTATTGTTTATGATTTGCCTTCGCAATAGGAGTCTAATTAGGCAGTTGTTGAATAAATTTTTACAAGTAGTTCTCGACTTACAGCCAAGTTACAACCTATCTGTAAAAGAGGACTTATGAGAAGGTCCAAAGTTCCAAGATGCACCATCACAGTCAAATGATTATACTTTTGGTCAATGCAGCTGCATTCATAGCTGTTTGCAAAATCCCATAGTCATGGAACCGTGTTTCACCATATTTTTGCCAAAACCTGGCACTTATTTCTGGGTTTTGGCAAAAGCATGCCTTAGCAAACAATGGGTTCGCACTTACGACCACCACATTCACATAATGACCACTGTAAAAATGTTAGAAAGTCAGATTGGTCATGTGACCAACCCATTTTACAACTGTGACAACTTATGATTGTAATAAGGCAGGCTCCATTATGGCCATAATTTGAGGACTTGCTGTATTGTGATTCACCAGGAGAGATCCATTACATGAAAATTATGCAATTGGGGTTTTTTTTTATAACAGAAGGTCAAGAAACAAGAACATTAAATATGAAAGATACCATTATTAAAAGATATTGTACACATGGAATGTTGTGTTTATTTATATTTTATGCTTCTTAACCAGAGTGGGGCCCTGGACGGTGTACAATTTAATCAATTAAATTAAGCGTCAGGGTGGCACAGTGGTTAGAATGTGGTATTGCAGGCTAATTCTGCTGATTGCCAGCAGTTCAGTTCTGATCTGCTGGCATTGGCCTTTCATCCTTCCGAGATCAGTAAAATGAGGATCCAGATTGTTGGGAGCAAGATGCTGACTCTATAAAACCGCTCAGAGAGGGCCATAAAGCCCTGTGAAGTGGTATATAAGTCTTAGGGCTGTTTCTATTGTGTCCAAGCTTGAAAGCTCGAAGTAATTCGTGGTTGTTTTCCTTAGGAACTCATAACTACCCTGTACATTGGATTCTTGGGCCTAATCTTCTCATCCTATTTTGTCTACCTTGCTGAGAAAGATGCTGTGGATGAAGAGGGACAAACTGGATTCTCCAGCTATGCTGATGCGCTCTGGTGGGGAGTGGTAAGTCTTGTTCTCTGGATATCATAGGAAGATGCTATTTGCCTCAGAGCCTCAAAGGAGATGTGGCAGCTCTGTGGCCCCTGGAAACTTGATTAAAGAGGGAGATTTTACAGAGAAGAGAGCCGGTTTAATTTAGTGGGTAAGTAATCAGGCTACAAATTGGATTTCAAAGTCCCTTCCAGCGCTATGATACTCTGATCCCTTAGCTTAGATGAGGTGTTTCCTGTACAAGGCACAGGGGTGAGATTCAGCTGGTTTGGGCTGCTTTGGGCAAACCAGATGTTAAATTTACACCTGGTTTGCCAAACTGGTCGTTGGACCGACTATCTGGCCCTGCTCACCCCATCCCGCCCCTCCCCAGATTCCACACATGACCCATTTTGGATGCAGGTAAGTTCAGGGTCTATGCAGAGGCTCTGGGAAGTGAAAAATGAGCCTTCTGGAAATCCAGAAAACGGGCCTGTTTCCAGCTTCTGGAAGGCCTCTGGACCCAGGGGAGGCCATTTTAGCCTCCCAGAGGCCTGAGGGAAGCCTCCGGACTCTGGGGAAAGCGAAAAATGGCTCTCCTGGAAGTTCTGGTAGGCCACATCCACCGTGGCCATGCCCACTCAGCAACCGGGCAGCAAACCAATTGCTGGGATTTTTGAATCTCACCCCTGACAAGGTAGTGGATATATTTCCACTTTGGACCTGAATAGCTACACATCCCTAATATGCTGTCCTAAGAAATTGTCCTCCTTAAATGACAATCTTCAAAAGGGAGAAGTCGGTCATTTTAAAATTGAAAAATAAATACCAGGGGAGTCCATATTAAATACTCTATCATGACATGAGTGGGTGAAAATAAAAACATTTCCAAAACTCATTCAGTGCTATACTTAGATTTGAAAACTTTGCACTAAGAATTAAGATGCCATTACATAAGGGTGACTCAGTCTAATGTGATTCACAGGGAAAATAGAATAATCACAGCTGTTGTTAATTATAACTAAATATAATTTCCATCTTCAGAAACTATGTGAGTTTCTTAAGAGCCCTTATTAAAAAAGGATGAGAAGAATAGACAAATCTTCAACTCATTCTTTATCATCACCATTCATGGGTCTGGCAGATATAAATTACAATTGATTTATGGCCAATTTCTATTGTTATTCTGATTATTAGCCCTACCTATCTCTTGAAATAAATTCTCACCTGGTTATTCGTAAACAAATATAAGAGAAGAAAAATGATTGAAGCAAGATAAAGAAATCAAATGCTAACATATACAATAATTCCATATATAAAGCTAGTCTTCCTTCTCTAGTTTGAATAATCCTGGTTATGTTTGCCACCTATAAACTGCAAAAAAACCCAAATTAGAACAATTAAAGCAACTGTTCAAATGTTGGTGTGTACTTAGAATAAACATCAGAGTTCCATCAATTTTAACCAGAATTTTTCCTGCTAATTTTTAAATTCTTCCTTCTTATTTGTCTTTTTCCTCAATTAACTCCCCAAAGGGGAAATAAAAAGATGATAATCTGAAGTGAATACAGGCAGTCCTCAGTTTATGACCACAATTGAGCCCAAAATTTCTGTTGCTAGGCGAGACATTTGTTGAGTGAGTTTTGCCCCATTTTATGACCTTTTCAGCTACAGTTGTTAAGTGAATCACTGCAGTTGTTCAGTTAGTAACACGGTTGTTATGTGAATCTGGCTTCCCCATTGACTGTGCTTGTCAGAAGGTCGCAAAAGGGGATCCCATGACCGCGGGACACTGCCACCATCATAAACATGAGTCAGTAGCTAAGCATCTAAATTTTGATCACATGTCCATGGAGATGCTGCAACAGTCATCAGTGTGAAAATAATTCCTGTCATGCCCTAGGTAGAGTTGGACTCTGAGGGAAAGGAGGAACAGCCAACAGGGAGTGGAGGTATGGCTCCGAAGGTTATAGAGGAGGCTGGGGAAGGGCAGAGGCTGTCTGGTCAGTTAGAGGAGGATCCAGGCCCATCCCCTATCCATCCTAGGACACGCAGGGAGGAACAGAGAAGGGAACAACATGGCTTACGAGAGAGGAAGCGGCCATGATCCCCCTCATTGGTTGCAGCTGGGGAGAATAGTATACAAGAGAGAAGGTCAGTTGCCAGAAGCAAAGCATATTTTATTTTGGGCTGAAGTTATCTTGGTTGGCGTCCTTCCAACAGACTGTGCCTTGTTATCTCCTTGAAGTTTGTAATTACTGTACTTACCCTGGTCCATTGTGGAAATTCCTTCATTGTAGTTTGTTTTAGTTTTTTATTTCATGTCTATCTGCTCATTAAGTTCAGACTGTATTGTTTTCTTTTGAAGACTATTTTTGAGTATGTTTTATCTCCAACTGAGTATTATTGAACAGCAGGGCCAAGTTGGAGGCATTAGAAGACATTTATATACGTTTTGGATTTTGTTACATTTGTGTTACATTCTGGGTCATCACAATTCCCCTTTTTTCAGTGCCATTATAACTTTGAACGGTCACTAAATGAACTACTGTAAGTCGAAGACCACTTGTGTCTGGTGTTTTTTTCCCCCAAGCAAGATATTTATTTTCATAGATAGCAACTACTAACATTTATAGAGAAGTTCAGCCACCCAATGATGTGTATTTATTTGGTGTCTCCTTCTGTACTTAAGGACCTATGTGGGTCGAAGTTCTGCGGGTTGTCGCTGTCCCCCCGATCACATGACCACACTTCAGATGCTCAACAAGAGCATTGGTGCATTGGTGGCCATTTGCAATGGCCCAAGGTCACATGACCACGTTTTCTGGCCGTTTTGCTGAAAACCCAGCACTTCCGGTTTTCAGCAAAACCGTGCCTGTAGTGAACCATTAGCTTGCTTAATGACTGTCACAGTAACAGTTTGTCAAATTGGATATGTGATTTGTGACTGATGTCAACTCATAAAATATTTCTTTGGTCTTTTTAGAGGTGCCATCAGAAAGGGAGGTGGGAGCAGTGGGCAGCTTGCATTCCATAAATGTTTTCAAAGATAGTTTCTAGGTGACTGAAGTTTATGCCGTGCAAAATTCTAACTGGACAGCATGATTGGTGACTCTTGGCTATGGATGTGTCCCAGTGGAGGATATGAATTATGATACACCCAGGGGCTGGGGGGAAATCAGGGTCAAAGGGGACAATGAATGATGTGTCTCACAGTCGGCCACACCCAGGCAGTGCTGGCATGTTTACTTCTAATAAATCTTCTTTAAGTTTTGGAAATTTAGCTCGAGACTTAGGATTTAAATGAGGGTAATGGCTGGAGCCCTGAGAACTGATCCATTTTATAATCTTCACAAGTTAACAGTCGTAACTCATGGCATTACCAGTTTGTGCACCTCTGGATGTAAGCATAGATTGGCGTCAGCCATTCAGCCATGTCCAACCCTCGGCCGCTCTATGGATTACCCTTTTCCATGTCCCTCTGTCTCACATGCCTCCTTCAGATCTTCCGTGGTCACCAAAATGTCCAGGCAATGGGTACGAGAGTGGCCCCTTCTCCTTTTTCTGCTGATTTCTGCCCAGCATGATTGACTTTTCTAATGATCAACTCTCATACCAAAGTATGACAGCCTCTGTTTATGACACTCTTTGGCTTCAACTGATATTTTTGATGAAGCTGTTCTTTGTTTGTAATTTTTATGGTTCATGGGATGTGTAATAGTCTCCCCCAGCACCATAGTTCAAAGGCCCCACCCTCCCCCTAACTGCCTTTTTCAGTGTCCAACTTTGGCAGCCATAAGTAGCCATTGAAGACCAATAACCTGATATAGCAATAGTACTTGGACTTATATACTGCTTCACCCTGCTTTACAGCCCTCTCTAAGCGGTTTACAGAGTCAGACTCTTGCCCCCAACAATCTGGGTCCTCATTTTACCCACCTCAGAAGGTTAGAAGGCTGAGTCAATCTTGACCAAGTCAGGGTTGAATTCCTGGCAGTGGGCAGAGTTTGCCTGGAATACTGCATTCTAACCACTGCGCACCAAGGAAGGAAGGAAGGAAGGAAGGAAGGAAGGAAGGAAGGAAGGAAGGAAGGAAGGAAGGAAGGAAGGAAGGAAGGAAGGAAGGAAGGAAGGAAGGAGAATAGCAACGGCACTAACATTTAAGGCCCTGTCACACTGCCCAACGGATGCAAAACATTAGTAAAAAGGACACAACGGACGAGCAAAATGTTCCATCCATTGTTATCCACTCTCCAAAGGGGCAAAAATTTGTATAACCGGAGCGGATAACACGGAAAGGAACGGACGCGAGGAGGACGCAGGGCGGATGGAAAGCGGATGCGGAGCGGATGGCACATCCGCAGGGCTTCCGGGGGGCCTCAGCAAAGCGGATGCGGAACAGATGAAGCGGATGCACAGCAGAAGCCGAGCGGATGCACAGCAGAAGCCTAACAGATGCCTAGTGTTAATTGCGCATGTGGGGAGGATGCATTGCGTCAGCCCCATGGATATAAGGGAAGCAGCTCGGAAGCAGGTCACCATTCAGAGGAAAGACCTGCTGCCGGACGGATTGACAGCCTTGCCTGCCCTGCCTGCATGCCTGCCAGCAAGCCTTGCTGCCAGCCTTGCTGTCTGCCTGCCAGCCTTGCTGCCTGCCTTCCTGCCAGCCTTGGTTCCTGTCTGCCTGCCAGCCTTCCTGCCAGCCTTGGTGCCTGCCTCCCTGCCAGCCTTCCTGCCAGCCTTGGTGCATGCCTTCCTGCCAGCCTGCCTGCCAGCCTTCCTGCCAGCCTTGGTGCCTGCCTGCCTGCCAGCCTTGGTGCCTGCCTGCCTGCCAGCCTTCCTGCCAGCCTTGGTGCCTGCTACCCTACCAGCCTTCCTGCCAGCCTTTTGCCTGCCTCCCTGCCAGCCTTCCTGCCAGCCTTGGTTCCTGCCAGCCTCCCTGCCAGCCAGCAACCCCACAACCATGCGGAAGTACAGCAAGCCTCAGCCATCTGCTGCCAGCCCTTGCAAGAGGGAAAGGGCTACCATCCCGCCCCCTGGCCCTCACTCTGGTTCTGCTGGGGCTTCTGCAGCACGGGCTCGCTCTTCTGGGGCTGGGACTTCTGCTGCTCCTGCTTCTGGAGGAGCTGATGACAAGCACTCCAGCACCAGCCACCTCCACAGTACCTGCACCCTTCACCCCTGAGACTGAGCGACCAAGAGGAGTACCAGAGACTCATTTTTGTCTTATAGCTTGTTGTTAATAAAGTCTATTTTTGATTCACACACTTGCTTCATTTCTTTTTTTCAATAAAGTCTTGCTGGAAACTTTTAGAAATGGTTTAAACTTTTCGATGCTTGTGGGATGGGTTAAGATAGCAGTGGGATGGGTTGAGATAGCTGTGGAATGGGCAGGGATACCTTTGGGGTGGGTAATAGCTGTGGGATAGATAAACCTCCAGTGCAAGCATGGTGGGACTGTATGGTCCACCCTTCCAGGTGCCACACCTATGGCCCTTTATTATCAATACTAATGTAATCATTCATCCACACATGTCAACATAAACACAACTCTTTATTAAATGCCCTGTTCATTGTAAGCCCACCCAACATACATGGCCCAATCTCATCCGTGTGATGAGACAGGCTGAAGGAAGCATCCATTAAGCATCTATCATCCTGTCTTGCCACTCTACTGCTCCAGCTGGGGAGTTGCACCAGTGTCTCAGGAGGTTGCACTGCTTCTTCCCTTCACGTGAGGCTCTGTTGGGGCCTTGCACATCCTCAGTGTCTATCAGGTTTCGCCCTTGCCTCCATTCCCCAAGCTCCATGTCCCCATTGCCTTGTTGGAGGTCCACGAGCCTGTTCTGCAAGACCGGGTAGCGGGTGCGCTTGAGATTATGCAAGATGCAGCAAGCTTCCACGATCCTCCTCACGGTCTCTGGGTGATGCTGCATGGTGGTGAGAAGTACCTGGAACCTGTTGGCCAGGATGCCAAAGGCGTTCTCCACCACCCGCCTTGCCCTGGACAGCCTGTAGTTGAAGATCCTCTCTTCACGGGTGGGGTATTTGGAGGTGTAGGGCTTCATGAGGTAGGTTGTGAGGGAGAAGGCGTCATCCTCCACGATGAAGTAGGGCACATCTTGCGTGTCATTGGGCAGGGGTTCTGGATCTGGGAAGCGCACGATGAGGTTGCCTTCCAGCCTACCCTTGAGGTCACTTGCATTGTATACCTGGGCATCTGAAGATGAGCCGTTGCCTGAAGCATCGATGTACATGAACTTGTAGTCAGCATTGACCATGGTGAAGAGGATGATGCTGAAGAAGCCCTTGTAGTTGTGATAAGAGGACTGTGAGTTGGCTAGTGCTTTGCAGGCCACGTGCTTGCCATCGATGGCTCCAACGGCGTGTGGGAAGTTCCACCTCTGATACCACTGCTCTGTAACTTTCTTCCATCCTTCTTCAGTGGAGGGGCACTGGAGGAGCTCCTCCTTGTATTCTTCAATGATGGCCTGCACCACTTCTCTGACCACAATGCTGATGGTGTTGTGTGGCACCCTCCAGCCATGCTGCATGCTCCTGTAGGTGGTCCCTGAGGCCAGGTGGTGCAGAGTCAGTGCCACCTTGAGCCCAGGGTCCAGGCTGGGCCGGAAGTTGGTGTTTGCCTTGGTCAACCTGGGTGTCAGCCGCTGCACAACTTCATCAAACATGGCTGGAGGCATCCTCATGAAGTTCTGGAATGCCCAAGTGTCTTCGCTCCTGAGCTTCACCATCAGCTTGTTGTACAGTCCGTCCTCTGCTCTACTGGCGAACCATCTTCGGACCCAGATGCTTCTTGGCCGCCTCCTTTTCTTCCCGTAGTAGAGGTCACAGAGCCTGTAGATGGCTTCGCACTGTTGCAGAAGGATGGTGGCTGCCAAAAGAACTTTGTTACAATCCACGGTGGACATGACTGGATGCTGTGGAAGAGGAAGAGGCAGATGAAGGCTGCAGATGTCCGCACCACAGGGCTGCTGTTCTGAAAGTGAGATCCAGATGAGTTGCTCCCCCTTTTTATAGGCAGTATAGGTGTCCCTTTGCATCCTCTAGGCATCCTCTACGCATCCTCTAGGCATCCTCTAGGCATCCTTAATATCCGAGATAGGTCCCCTCTGTGACGTTTTTTCCGTTTTAAACGCTTTGTTTCTGCTAGGCATCCGTTCTGCATCCGTTCTGTGTCCGTTCCGCTTCCTCCCTGCATCCGAGCGGATGGAGTTGCGCGGATGCGCAGTGGATGCCTAGCAGATATAGCGGATGCGTAACGGATGCAGAACGGATGCCTTGCAGATGCGTAGCGGATGCAGAACAGACGAATTGGATACATTTTCTGCTCAAAAGTTTTGAGCAGCTCAAAACTTTCTGAGTGGATGAAATGTCAATAGACGGATGCTGGACGGATAGAGAGGAAGCAAAACGGAGGCAGTGAGTACAGAACGGATACATCGCGTTAACCAATGGATGGCAAGCTGTTTTGTCCGTTTTACATCCTCTTTGCATCCGTTGGTGCAGTGTGACAGGGGCTTAAGATTATATCCTGCTTCACACTGCTTTTACAGCCCTCTCTAAGCAGTTTACAGTCAGCGTATTGCCCTCAACAATCTGGGTCATCATTTTACCCACCTTGGAAGGCTGGAAGGTGGAGTCAACCTTGAGCCTGATGAGATTCGAACTGCCAAATTGCAGTCAGCTGGCAGTCAGCAGAAGTAGCTTGCAGTACTGCACTTCAACGATTGCACCACCATGGCTAGTGCATATATATTCCAGGCAAATTACACCCTTTCTTCTCTCTTTGCATAGGTAACAGTGACAACGATTGGCTACGGGGATAAAGTGCCACAGACATGGATTGGCAAGACAATCGCCTCCTGTTTCTCGGTGTTTGCAATCTCATTCTTTGCTCTGCCTGCAGTGAGTATATGAGTATTAAGTATGAGCCAGCCGTGTGCTGCAGCTGCTAAGAAAGCCAATGAAATCCTAGGTTGTATCAACAGAGGGATAATTTCATTGATCACATGAAGTGATAGCGCTGCTTCATACTTCACTGGTGAGACCACACTTGGAATATGCATCCAATTTTGGTCACCACAATACAAAAAAGATGCTGAGAACCTGGAAAGTGTCCACAGATTAGCAACATAGATGATAAAGGGTCTGGAGATTAAACCCTACAATGAACTAGGTATATCTAGTCTGATGAATTAAGGAAGTTAGGAGAACATGATAACAGTTTTCCAGTGTTAAGAGGTTGTCACAGTTTTAAGGGGCTGTCACAGAGAAGAGGGGGTCAACCTATTCTCCAAAGCATCTGTCAGTCTTCAAGATCCTCTGCTATTGCTTTGCATCTTTTCGACTGCCATGAGTAACGGGGGTGGTGGAAAAGGGAGGTAGGAATAGCTGGGGAAGTGAGCTGGAGGAGTTACATTCGTCTGATGTATAAATGGAAGGGGGGAGCATAAAATAGAGTTAGGTTTCTATTTCTCGCTTAGCTTTCTTCTTTCTCTGCGCAACTGCAACCCGTTATCAAACTATGCCAAGGTCAACGGACAGAGGCCTCATCATAACCTGAGGATGCCACATGATCATATCCACAACTTCTAATTGGAAGTGTCAGTTGAACTATTGGGGGTGGGAACATTTCCAGCATTTTCTATATGTGAATTGTGCGCCTAAATTCTCAGATTCAGAATTCTTTGGTTGCTACCACTTCACTTTCAGTAAAAGATATCTTTTCTCTAAACTAAAGAGTCTAAGTATTTCTTTCCTGGATTTTGAATGGAGCTCCGCCTGACATTATTCTGAATCTCATTCCACCGGCCCACCCGGAGAGAATACCCAATTTTCTTCTGAGGGGGCCTGGACATCATGTCATCTTCAAATAGTGACCAGGAGGATCTGGGAGCCATTGGAGGCCAAGATTCTTTGCTGGTGCAGGAAGCCCAATCGCTAGCAGAGCTCAGTCTGGAAGAGAATCCAGCTGTGAAGCCCAGATGATCGGTGGGAGTTGGTTGGAAAGATCCTGAGAAGGACCCCCCCCCCCTGGGGTCACAACTACCAGTCGGCGTGGAAAAGAGGAGCTTTGGCAAGAGAAGGAAAAGAGGGAACTCTTGCTGGATCAAGCCAGGAAACTCCTGAATGAAGCCTTTGAACAACCTCAAGCTCCACAAAGGTATGAAGGGGGAGGGGAGGCAGCCCCAGCCAGAAGAAGCAGAGCAACTCCCTCTCCCATAAATCAACCCGATCCAGCAGCAGCCCCGGGGCCTTCGGCGGGAGGTGTGACTCCTAGAAGGCGTAGAGCTCCTAGGCTGCCTCCGTTAGAAGTAAAATACGGAGGGGATCCCAAAGCCTTGGGATTTTTCTTAGCTCAAGTATGGAGCCATATGGAGGAGTATGGGGAGGATTTTCCCTCAGAAGCAGCCAAAGTGAGGTGTGTTACCAGGGCTCTGGAGGGAATAGCGGCAGAGTGGATGGTGACTTTGCATAATGATAATGGTCCTCAGTTGCTGAATTATAACCTATTTATGGCTGCACTGCGGGCTAGGTTTGAGGACCCACTGGCGGAGCGCAAGGCCCGAATTAGGATGAAAACCATAAGACAGGGGCGGAGGTCTGTGGCTGATTACACTCAAGAATTTAGGCAGTTAGCAGGCCATTTCCGAGGCTGGCCCCAAGAAGCTCTGATAGAACTGTTTAAAGATGGTTTAAATGAAGATGTGTACCAGAGATGCACTGCTAGAAGAGACCCCAATAACTTGCAGATGTGGTACCTGTTGGCAGAAGAAGTGGAAAT
Organism: Laticauda colubrina; assembly: GCA_015471245.1. Lineage (NCBI taxonomy): Eukaryota > Metazoa > Chordata > Lepidosauria > Squamata > Elapidae > Laticauda > Laticauda colubrina. Next base: position 7,761,547 of record BLBF01000022.1, on the reverse strand, counting down.
TGATTTAATCCGAAGTAAACGGCGGGGAGGTTATGGGTGGAGCAAGTTTTCCCCCTCGCTCCCTCAAGAGGCTCCTAAACCTCAGAGGGGAGGAGTGGCGGCAAGACCCAACCCCTCAGCCTGCTTTCGATGCGGGAAAGAAGGTCACCGGGCTGTGAACTGCAGAGTCAAGTTGGAGCCAAAGGGGGCACCCAAGGAAGGAAAGAAACCTGAAAAATCCCCAGCGAAGCCTAGCGAAACAGCACTAAAGATGAGAGAGACAGCAGAGGTCGCCCGTCCCGCAGCAGAAGAATCAGAAGCCCCAGTGACCCCTGAGGAGGAGGTTTCTGACTCGGAAGACGACTTCCTGGTAAGTCCAAGTGTGGGCCCTATGACCATTCCGGTGAAGTTGAGAGTACCCAATTCAGGGGTCGAAGGGGAAATGCTAGCCCTGTTAGATTCTGGGTGCACCAGGTGTATAATAAACATGGAAGTAGTGAAGAAAATGGGCCTAAAGTTAAAACCTTTGAAGATGCCCATTTCCTTTTGCCAATTAGATGGATCAGTGGCTGGAGGTTGCCCTGCACGTTATGTCACGGAACCTATAGAAATGATCATGGGAGAGCATGATGAGACTCTGCGGTTTATTGTGGTCCCTGGAATGGAGCAACCATTAATACTGGGATTTCCCTGGCTCTGGAAATGGAACCCCCAGGTTAACTGGAGAAAGGGGTTGTTGCGCATATGCACAAAGCAGCGACCGGGAGGAGGGGCCAGATCGCAGCCGAAGCCTGGGGCCCTAATTGAAATAGCTTCCACAAGTACTGAGTCCATAAAAGATGAGGAGAAAATTCCTAAAGAGTATTGGGATTTAAAAGAAGTGTTCAGTGAGAGGCCCTCGGATGAGCTTCCGCCTCACCGACCAACAGACTGTGCTATTGAGATTTTGCCCGGGGTGAAACTCCCAAAACCAAAATTGTACTCAATGACCCCACGGGAATTGAAAGAGCTAAGATTGTTTATTGATAAAAATTTGGAACGTGGTTTTATTCAACCCGCTAGACCCCGGGTAGCAGCCCCAGTGTTGTTCCGTGAAAAGAAAGATGGTTCCAAATGCTTGGTGGTGGATTACAGAAATTTGAACGCTATTTCTGTGGAAAACGTGTACCCCCTTCCTTTGATGAAGGACATGTTGGCCCATTTAGCGAAGGGAAAGATCTTCACCAAGTTGGATTTGAGAGAAGCTTACTACCGGATTCGAATTAAGGAAGGGGATGAGTGGAAGACCGCTTTTAACTGCCCGATGGGATGTTTCCAATTCAACGTTCTTCCTTTTGGTTTACAAGGAGCCCCAGCTGTATTCATGCAAATGATCAATCAAGTGTTACATGAACATTTATACAGGGGGGTTTTGGTTTATCTTGATGATATCCTTATCTACACAGAGACCCTGGATGAACATGTGAAGTTAGTGCGGTCGGTTTTACAGAAACTGTGTGCCGCTAAGTTGTATGCTAAATTGTCAAAGTGTGAATTCTACCAAGACAAAATTGACTATTTGGGATATCGCATTTCATCTGAAGGCATAGAGATGGATCCAGAGAAGGTGCGTGCCATTCTGGAGTGGCCTCCACCACGCACTAGAAGACAACTTCAAAGCTTTTTGGGATTTGCAAATTTTTATCGGCAATTCATCCCGACGTTTGCTAAGATAGCAATGCCCATCACCAATCTCTTAAAAACAAAAGGGGAGGTGAAGCCGAGGCCAGGAAAGCCGCTGGAGTGGTCCATGGAGTGCCAAGCCACTTTTGAAAAGCTAAAACGACTATTTGCTGCAGAACCAGTGCTGAAACACCCAGATATGGACACTCCTTTTGTGATTCAAGCTGATGCAAGTGATGTAGCTATTGGAGCGGTATTACTGCAAATCAACGAGAAAGGGACCTTACAGCCTTGTGCGTATACCTCCCGTAAACTGTCTGAAACAGAGAGAAGATGGGCCGTCTGGGAGAAAGAAGCTTTTGCAGTTCATTGGGCCTTGTTGACCTGGAGACATTTCCTGGAAAGAGCAAAACACCCGTTTGAGGTATGGACTGATCATAAGAATCTGGAAGCCTTAAAAACACCCCGGAAGCTGTCCCCTAAACAAGTTCGGTGGGCCCAGTATTTCAAGCGATTCAATTTCTCATTGAAGTACATTCCGGGCGGGAAGAATTTCATGGCGGATGCTCTCTCTAGACTACCTCAATATAATAGTATGCGTCAGGAGGTGATAAGCCCAATTGTCTCAGCCAAACACCTAGCTGCCCCAGTGGTTACCAGAGCCCAAAGGAAGAACCAAGAAGTGGTTTTAGCGAATGACCTTACCGAACAATTAAAAGAAGCTTTAAAACTGGACGAATGGTTCCTGGCTCATTCAAGTGACTATACAATTAGAGATGGTTTGGCTTGGGTGGGGGCCAAGTTGTATGTGCCACAAGTATTGAGGAGCCAAATACTACAACAGGCTCATGATTCTAAAGCAGCTGGCCATTTCGGATTTGTGAAGACCTTACATCTAGTCAAGCGGCAATTCTGGTGGCCTACTTTAAAAAAGGACATTGAAATTTACGTAGCTAGCTGTCCGATTTGTGCTTCGGCAAAGAGACCTCCTGGTAAGCCAGTAGGATTGTTACAAAATGTAGCTAGACCAACGACTCCTTGGAAGGAAATCTCTATGGACTTTATAGTAGAACTACCCGAAAGTGGTGGAAACACGGTCATCTGGGTAGTGACTGATTTGTTTTCCAAACAAGTACATTGCATACCTTGTTCCAAGATTCCATCTGCTAAGACGCTGGCTAAACTATTTATATCACATATCTACAGGTTACATGGCGTCCCGGAACACATAATCTCTGACAGAGGGGTCCAGTTTACTTCAAATTTTTGGAAAGAGTTCCTGAAGTTAATAGGCTCCTCCCAGGGGCTAAGCTCTGCCCACCACCCCCAAACCAATGGGGCTTCTGAGAGGACTAACTCAGTGTTAGAACAATATCTCAGATGTTACATAAACTATCAACAAGATAACTGGTCCGAATTACTACCATTTGCTGAAGTGGCATACAACAACTCCGTACACAGCAGTACTGGATTTACTCCATTTAAAGTGGCTTCGGGACAAGATTTCGTTCCCATACCTGAACTTCCTCGTGAAAAGCCAAATATCCATTCGTTGGATGAATGGATAACTCAACTCCAACTTAACTGGCCAGTAACACGCAAAGCATTAGATGAGGCCCATCAAGCTCATAAGAAATTTGCTGACAAGAAAAGATCCCCACAGAAGGAATATAAAGTGGGCGACAAGGTTTTCCTGTCCACCAGATACCTGCAGACCACTCAAAAGTCAAAGAAGCTTGGTCCTAAATACGTTCGTCCATTCACAATTGAACGGATTATAAATCCTGTAACGGTCCAGCTGAACTTACCAAAAACTCTTCGACGAATTCATCCGGTTTTCCATGTTAGTTTGATAAAACCTGAGCGTACTTCTGACCTAAGGCCCATTCAGACTGACTCTCCCATACCAATATTGATTGAAGGCGAACAACATTTTGAAGTTAAAGAAATTCTGGATTCTCGCAAATGGAGGGGTCGACTCCAGTATCTTGTAGCCTGGAAACATTTCCCTTCTTCACAAGCCGAATGGGTTAATGAGACCGATGTTAACGCCCCTAAGTTGATCAAAGCATTTCGTTCCAAGTATCCTGATAAGCCTTAGGAGTGTATTGTTTTGAAATTGTTTAATGATTAATAATTGTCTTTATATTCTCTCCTCTCTCTCTCTTCTAGGACTTCTAGGACTGATGATTTCCCTTTTTCTAGGAGGGCTGAATGTCAGTCTTCAAGATCCTCTGCTATTGCTTTGCATCTTTTCGACTGCCATGAGTAACGGGGGGTGGTGGAAAAGGGAGGTAGGAATAGCTGGGGAAGTGAGCTGGAGGAGTTACATTCGTCTGATGTATAAATGGAAGGGGGAGCATAAAATAGAGTTAGGTTTCTATTTCTCGCTTAGCTTTCTTCTTTCTCTGCGCAACTGCAACCCGTTATCAAACTATGCCAAGGTCAACGGACAGAGGCCTCATCATCACCTGAGGATGCCACATGATCATATCCACAACTTCTAATTGGAAGTGTCAGTTGAACTATTGGGGGTGGGAACATTTCCAGCATTTTCTATATGTGAATTGTGCGCCTAAATTCTCAGATTCAGAATTCTTTGGTTGCTACCACTTCACTTTCAGTAAAAGATATCTTTTCTCTAAACTAAAGAGTCTAAGTATTTCTTTCCTGGATTTTGAATGGAGCTCCGCCTGACAGCATCTGAGATCAAGAAAAGAAGTAAGGGATGGAAGGTTATCAAAGAGAGATCCAACCTGGAACTAAGAAGAAATTTCCTGACAGTGAGAATAATTAATCAGTGGAATGGTTTGTCCCAGGAAGTTTTGGGTATTCCATTACTGTGGGTTTTCAAAAAAGAGATTGGACAGCCATTTGCTCCTGGTTGAGCAATGGGTTGGACTAGAAGACCTCCAAGGTCCCGTTCAACCCTTTCGTTCTATTTTCTATGAGTGGAAATATGATGCAAAAAGACAACACTTTTTGATTTTGAAGATTGTTCGTCTGCCTAAAGTATCACCTTATGCAAGATGATTCAGACATTCCATCATCCAGGGGTCTTCAAGCTTGATAGGTTTAAGACTTGTGCACTTCAACTTCCAGAATTCATCCTCCAGTCATGTTAGCTTAGGGATTCTGGGAGTTGAAGTCCACAAGTCTTAAACTTGCCAAGTTTGAAGACCCTTGATTTTTAGACCAAATCTCTGTCCCTTTTTATTCACTTCAAATAAAGACTTGTTCATTTCTTCATTTATACTATTTGCTAGTTGAATAATTACAAAGCATCTGAAGGCAATGTGCAAAAATGTTTTTAAAACACTTGTGTAAACTAAGCAAAAAGTAATGGATAATGATAAAGGAACAAAAGAAGACTATGCATAATTAAAGGCTTTTTAAAAAAAATATAGTTTCCTTTGGCTTTCAGGGAATTCTGGGATCAGGATTCGCCCTTAAAGTCCAACAGAAACAGCGCCAGAAACATTTCAACCGGCAGATTCCTGCAGCAGCATCTCTAATTCAGGTAAATATTGAATCGTAAAATTGAGGGGGGGAAATGAAGGAAATGACAGAGAAATATCAGTGAAGCTGAGCAGAAGTGGTCATTCCCATCTGTGGCCATTGTGGGAGGGAGGAGAGAGAAGAAGGTTCCAGAGAAGTTTCACAATAAGAGTACTCCACTCCTCTGCTTGCAATAGAATACCTTCGGCTATCAGGCTTGAAATTTAGCACCCAGACAACCTAGAATCACGCCATCTATGGTCTGACCTAGGCTTAGTACACAAAATGGTCTGCTACAATGTCCTACCTGTCAATGACTACTTCAGCTTCAACCGCAATAACACACAGGCAAACAATAGATACAAGCTCAAAGTAAACCTCTCCAAACTCGATTGCAGAAAGTACGACTTCAGCAACAGAGTGGTCAATGCCTGGAACTCACTACCTAACTCCGTTGTCACATCCTCAAACCTCCAAAACTTTAACCTTAAACTGTCTACCGTGGACCTCATTCCATTCCTAAGAGGTCTGTAAGAAGTTGTGCATAAGCACACAAGTACGCCTACTCTCCCTGTCCTACTGTTCCCATTTATCCATTTATTTGTACTCATTTATTATGTATATACTTATACCTGTTTATATATTATGTTTATATGTTATGTTCATACTTATGCTTGTTTTCTCATAAATGCTTGACAAACAAAACAAAGAAACAAACTGTGGCACTCTCATGTTGGAAAATTAAAATAAAGGAATAAAAATAAAAAATAAATCGCCATGTTTGCTGTGAAATAGCATAAGAATATTTTTACACCCTGTAGACTTTGTGGAGAAGTTACGCAGCAGAGAAACCTCAGGGCTGCTTGGCCACCTGGAAGATTTACTCAGCTCAGAACCCAAAGAAAACAGCAGCACCTCCGAGGCCAAATTTCCGAAAACAGGTTAGAAGGAGCTTTATTCCCCTAGTTATTTACATGTATAAAGCATTTTTCCTCAGGCCAAAAACTCCAATGTTTTCTCCTCACAACTCTGTAGGGGACAAAAAGTCTGTGGATATTCTCCATCATCCAAGTCATAGTTGTCCCAAAAGTGCTTTTTTCAGGAGGCAACTGGACTTACTTGTTGTTTTTTTGAAGACGTTTCATTTCTCATCCAAGAAGCTTCTTCAGCTCTGACAGAATAGTGGAGAATGGAAGGATTTATATCCTTGCAGACAGCTGGTCATTTGCATCCTTTTAAAGGGTCATTGAGGCCACTTGGAGGTTTGTTTGTGTCCTCAGGGTCGCCTGAGTAGTACAAACGGTTCCTGTAGTCTGCAATTTTTTAAAAAATTTACAACAGATTTGGGTATTGGCTTTTGAATCTTTAATGTAATCTTTTTCAAAATTCTGTAAGCATGATTTTCTCCTGTATATAGAGGATCATAAAATTTGAGTTGTTCTGCTTTGTTTCAGAGTAAAAGATATAAGAGGAAAGGAAAACCTGGGCGTGATAATGGTTCGACATCTATCAGTCCAGGAGACACAACATTATCCATTCCTCAGATTATGTATGACTTCATTGATGATCAAGAAGACAAGAAAGAATTGAGTTTCTACCTTGAAGAACCTGGAGGTAAACTATTGACTTTCTCTTTTTGGCTTGGTACTTTTTGGGTTAGTTTCCGAGATTCAGAAGAGACACGACTGCTTTAATGAACTGGAGACTTAATACTTCCAGAACTAACCTGACATCTGGGGGTGTTGACAAAAGGGGAGACTTTCAATGACAACATCAGATCATCATTTTAATTATTTGGACCATTTCTTCTGGACAACCTTGGGCATGGCATACTCTTGCATGCCTCAAAGTGTTTTCCTAATTGAATCACAAGCATATCACAGTTCATGTGAGCTTTAAGTCTACCAAAAGGATTTTTGTTTTATGTGTGTACATTGTTCTTTTAAAACCTGAGCAAGTCAGCATACTTAGGATCTTTAGTAGCCCACACCATAAAAAAGGATATTGAAATATTCCTGTAGTTTCATTAACAAGTGTGTGGGGGAACGACAAATTTGAGCTTTGTGGGATATAATTTGTGTTATAGTTTGTGGAATAGCCCCTATTTCCAACTGAAATGAAACTGAGATTCTCTGTGGGATTTTAGTGTGGAGTCAAGCTTTGTGAAATTGTATCTGGATAATAATTTAACATCTTCATATGGAATTAGGCAGCTGTCCTTATTCTCCTGATTCTGCGATTTAGATGCAATAGAGAAAAAGAAAAGCAAAAAATATTTCTGAAATTTTATCAATTTATGTTAGAATCCTTGGTGCTCTCTGAGCTTAGTGTTGCTTGCTTGCAGAAATTTCATCACCTTACTAGTTAACACCATCAATGCTTATGAGCGTGAGGTTTACTCCCTGTTTATGTAGCATGGTTTGCCTTGTCAGTGGGGGTAGATTTTTATTTTCTCTTTCGATTAGCATCGAGATATGGTTTATCTCTAGCTGTTGATGGCTGATTTATCAGAATGCCAAGCTTCCAGGAAGTCCCCAGTGTGCTTGGATCTAGCTTGGCCTAGGATGCTCCTAATTTCCCACTTGAAAATATAGTCCAATTTGTTCCATGTTTGGTGAGATTATGGAGTTTGTATAGCGTGTTCTGCTATTTGAGCCTTGTTGACGCAGTTGTTAGAATGCAGTACTACAGGCTACTTCTGCTGACTGCCAGCTGCCTCCAATTTGGGCAGTTCAAATCCCACCAAGCTCAAGGTTGACTCAGCCTTCCATCCTTCCAAGGTCAGTAAAATGAGGACCCAGATTGTTGGGGGCAATAGGCTGACATTGTAAAATGCTTAGATAAGGTTGTAAAGCACTGTGAAACAGTAAGTGCTATTGTTATTGCTATTGTTGTTTCTGGATGTGCACCGTTAGTCTTCTATCTATTGTACTATACATGGTGGCTGTGATAGTCATAGAATCATAGGAATGGAAGGGTGTTCAGAGGTCCTTTAGTCCAACCTCCTGTGCAAGGCAGGAGTTCTTATTCCACCCCAGCAGAGATGGTATTCAGCAGGTTGTGACCAGTTCTGGAGAACCAGCAGGGGAAATTTTGAGTAGTTCGGAGAACCAGCAAGTACCGCCTCTGACTGGCCCCACCCCCATCTATTCTCTGCCTCCCAAGTCCCAGCTGATCATCTAGGTCTTCTTTGGATTCCCTGCACAGGAGAATGGAGCTGGAAAGGAGGTTAGGGGGTGGGGAGAGAATGGGGATTTTACAGTATCTTTCCCCTGTCACTCCCACCAAGCCATGCCCACAGAACTGGTAGTAAAAAAAATTTGAATCCCACCACTGCACAAATTGTTGTCCAATGTTTTCTTGAAAAACTCCAGCGATGGCGCACCACAACTTTGGGAGGAAAGCTCTTTCGTTGACTAATTGTTCTCATTGTCAGGATATTTTTCCTTAGTTCCAGACTGGTTCTCCCTGTGTCTACTTTCCATCCATTGCTTCTTGTCCTGCCCTCAGATGCTTTGGAGAATAAACCAACTCCTCTTTTCTGTGACAGCCCTTCAAGTGTTGGAATATGTCTACCATGTCACCTCTAAGCCTTCTCTTTGCTAGGCTAAACATACCTAGTCCCCTTAGATGTTCATTGTATGGCTTAGCCTCCAGATCTCTTATCATTGTCTTCTCTGCACTTTTTCTAAGACCTCAGAATATTTTTTTTTTTTGTATCATGGTGACCAGAATTGAACACATTAACCCAAGTGTGGCTTTACTAGTCAGGTGTGAAATGTGAGGTCCACACGTAAAGGCTCAATTAAAGTGACTTATTGATATAAACATAAGAATCTTCTCAGCAGGTCTTTAGAGTTAGAAGGGTCAACAGAACTCAACAAGAGTTAGACTTAGTTCGATTATGTTTATGTAGGGAATCTAGGCTGATCCCTTTTTGTGTGAGGCGAAAGTATCAGTGATATTGTCATGGCACCATATCTACTGTACCCAAGGTCTTTAGTTGTACTTCATGGCAAAGCTGGGTTTACAGGACCAAAGGAATAACTAAATATCAATGGGTAAAGCCACATGTCTCCTGTTGCCTCAAACACTGAACCTTCGTTTCTCGACAACTCAGATCTAGGACATTAAAGACAACTCTTTGCAAAATGTTCCCTTCTTTGATAGAGGACATAAAGTTGATGCTTCAAAAGCAGGATTCTTTCCCTGGACAAAATGTCCAAGTTCTCCACAGCATAAGCATATTTTGCCCAGAAAAGGGTTGTTGGGCAGCTATTAAAATTTTGTTTGTCTGTCTGCATGGGATCAACTTTTGAAGTCTCAGGTACACAAATAGTGGGAAAAAAGAGAACAGCAGTAGTTCTTGTCCATGTGTTGTTGCAATTCCTTCACTCTTCCATTGAGTCTCAGAGAAGTGGCTGGGGAAGGGAGGGTACCGCTCGTTCTGCAGCTGTTTCTGACATTTGACTAATTCTGAATGTGACTTGAGACCATTCCTTGAAAAGTCTTCCAGGCTTAGATCATGTATAATTTACATTTACCAAAGAAGGTAGCGAAGTGACGTGCATTCTTTTCGTATTAATCAAGACAGAAAGTAGATAGAGGAATTGGAGAATGTGACTCATCTCTGATGCACTGGTTGTGGTAGAATCTACAAAATAGAACACATACACACACACACACACACACACACAGAGAGAGAGAGAGAGAGAGAGAGAGAGAGAGAGAGAGAGAGAGAGAGAGAGAGAGAGA
>BLBF01000022.1:7715020-7739899 GCA_015471245.1 Laticauda colubrina | reverse complement strand
ATAGATAGATAGATAGATAGATAGATAGATAGATAGATAGATAGATAAACAGAATCATCTCTGGACAAGATGGGTGGCACACAAATGTAAAAAAAAAAAGAATGAATATCTATCTGCCTCCTGGGATTTGGCCTTTGTATTACGGTATTCCACAAAGCCAACTGATCCTCTTGTCCTGCTTCATTCTGAGCCTAACCATTGTCTTCTCTTTGCTCTGAAAGAATTTCTCAAGGTCCTTCCCACTCAGGTAGCAACCTACTTTTTAAGCCCCTGAATAATTTCTTCTTTTCCTTCAACCACCTTCTCACCATCTTTGTCTGCAGAAATCCATTGGTCACACACAACCTGAGACAAAACTTGAGATTTCCTTACTTCATCTTCTGCCTGACTCCAAATTTAAATTGTTGTGACAAAACCTGTGAACATCTCACTTCAACCTCCACCCAGTAAACTATCTGCTTTTTTGTTTTTTTGTGAATTGCTAATTTTGAGCATGGCCATTAAGATTATTTTTTTAATGGTGCCAAAACCTCAAACATCCTCAACCCCCCAAAACTTTAAGCTTAAACTGTCTACTGTGGATCTCACCCCATTCTCACCTCTCACCCCAGAAGTCTGTAAGGGGGCACGAATAAATGCACCAGGGTGCTTACTGTCCCTGTCCTACTCTTCCCATTTATTTGTACTCATTTATTATGTATATACTTAAACCTGCTTACACTTATAAGTTTACATGTTAAGTTCATACTTGTTTTCGCATACATGCTTGACAAACTAAACTAACTAAATAAAATAAATAAAAATCCTGAATTCAGGATAGACTGCTTGTTTTGCACTCTTTACATTCACTGTGCAGATTTTTACCTTTTCATTGCTAGTGCACAGAGATGATTTTCTGTGATTAACAGGCAGAGCAAAATCTTTTTTATTGACATGCATGGAATGAAGCTCCATGTCCCACCTTGTTTGTACAAAGGGCCTTGAAAACTCTTTCTGGTCTTCAGTTGCTTTCTCTCACTTGTGAAATCCCTAAACTTTCCCTGATGAGTTAGATTGGTCCTGCCATCTCATCTGGTTGCCCTTCTCGATGAGAAGACGATCTTTAAACTTCTCTGTAATTCTTCCCACCAATTACCTGAACAATACTTGGGGGGATTTCTATAACATACTTGTGTTGCTTTTCTGACAACTAGACAGAAAATATTTTTTATAATTACTGTTACACTTTTATGAGTACCACTTATTGTTACAGTACACGTCCTGCTCTCTTCCTCAAATCCTTAAAGGCTTTGAGATAGCATTCCTGATTTATTTGTTTTCTTTAAAAAAAAAAAAAAAACATTTCCCTTTTCACAGAAATATAATATTCCCTAAGTGAGGATCAAATTAGGATTAAGGCCATTCACCCATCTGACAAAGACAGGAATAACAGGCAATAGACATTTCATGGGTAGTCTAGCCAAATTGTTAAGTTTTTTTGCTGGCACCGATAGTCTGCCAGGCTGTGTGCCAGCCATAACTCAAACAGAAAGGAATTCCTGAGAGGGGTGCTTATCTTAACAATGTCCTTGTTTGGTGGCTGTATGGTGATTTCCTGCCTGTGTGGCATCACCAAGGGGCCATTCCCACCAGATCATAGTGGCCAGTCCAGCAGCTCAGGAATACACAATCCCATGGGGGGGGGGGGAATCTTTCTAAGTTGTGAAGGAGTGCTGAAAGAGCAACAATTTCACTTTCACATGCTGTCATGCCCCTGGTGGAGACTGAATCTGAGGGAGAGGAGGAACAACCAAGAGGGAGTTGAATTGTGGCTCCAGAGGTTGTGGAGGAGGCTGGGGAAGGGCAGAGGCTGGCTGGGCAGTCAGAGGAGGGCCCAGGCCCATCCCCTCTCCATCCTAGGGCATGTAGGGAGGAGAGGATAAGGGAGAGACGTGATCTACTGGGGAGGAGAGGGCCTTGATCCTCTTCATGGGATGCAGGTGTGAGAACTACACAAGAGTTTGGACCTGTGTGCTAGCAAACGCTGGAAACAATGAATGTTTTATACCTGGATGAGGTTTTATCTTGGTTGGTGTTCTTCCAACAGACTATACCTGGTTATCTTCTTGAAGTTTGTAATTAATTATCCTGGTCTGTCATGGAACTTTCTTCAGTGTGGTTTGTTTGGGGTTTTTTATTGCCTCGTTATCTGCTCTTTGAGTTGGACTTTATTTCTTTCATTTGGAATGTTATTTTCAAAAGAGTTTAATCTCCGACTGTGAACAATTGAACAGTGAAGCCAAGTTGAAGGCATTAAAGAACATTTATTTATGTTTTGATTTTGTTACATTTGTGGGACACTCTCGGTCATCACACATGCCCACTTTCACAATCCATTGGCTTTTTCAGCAAGTTTGGGGCATCATTTCATGCCAGTGATAGATTCCATGGCCAGTCTTACGCAGGCCCACATACAGTGCATTATGTTTATCACAGCTTCCATTTACGACTTCCATGGATCAGTGTGAGTGGTCTGAAGAAAGACAATTTAGAAAGGCTGCCAGGGCCTGCCATAAGAAAATGTATCTCTAACATTTCTGCAGCTTCCATGAATACACACACCAAGCAGTCCTAGACGTGACCACATCTGAGCCTAGCATTATGGTCTTAAGGCACTGCAGTCATTAAGCAAGGCACCCATGTGACTGCCTCACTCAATGACTGCAATCTTAGCACTCCCTAGAATCCTGGGATAAGTACGCAGGTCCGCACTCTATCTCAAGCCCAGATCCACACTGCAGAACAAACTCAGTTCACACCCGGCCCATCGTGAGGTCTCCTGGACCTCCCCCCACTTCTGCACAATTTCCCATCCTGCCTTAGGCCTGCTTCAGAGGTGGTATTCAGCCAGTTCTGACAAGTTCTGGAGAACCGGTAGCGGAAATTTTGAGTAGTTTGGAGAACCGGCAAATCGCACCTCTGACTGGTGCGCCAACGTGCCTACCGTCCCTGTCCTATTGTTTCTTTTATTTTTCTTATATATATCCATGTATTCATAACTATGTTTTTACTTATACCTATTATCTTGTAAGCAATTGACAAACCAAATAAAATAAATAAAATTCTCTGCCTCCCGAGTCCCAGCTGATTGACTGGGTCTTCTTGTGTTGCCCTGCACAGGAGAATGGAGTTGGAAAGCAGGCTAGTGAGGTGGGGAGGGAATGAGGATTTTGCAGTATATCTTCCCCTGCCACACTCATCAAGCCATGCCACACCCACCATGCCATGCCCACAGAACAGGTAGTAAAAAAATTTGAATAGCACCACTGCTTCCTGCCCCACTGGCCCCCACAACCATAGGCCCAAAGTCATCCAGTTGGCTTTCATGCCTAAGGTGGGACTAGAACTCACAGTCTCCCTCTTTCTAGTCTGGTGCTTTAACCACTAGACCAAACTGCCTCTCAATGGTATGGAATGCAATGTATTTCTGAAAATTTAGATACAGGCCCTCCTGGGCAACAATTTCAGTCAACTGCAGGAATTGGAACTCGCCTTGTTCTTCCCAAAATGTGTTTTCTTCTCCATCCAGAAGCTGCCTGAGTGGAACAAAACAGAAGGCTTTGCTGGGGTCTGAAAAGAGTGTGATGCATTTTCAGTTCTTACCCTTCAAGGACAATTTGATAATCACTCTTTTTTTTATTCCCCTCGTCCAGGACCCACACATTTTGCCTGCATTTAACAGCCTTGTTAATTCCTGCACCATGCTGTTCCAATCATGCTTCAGTAATTCTGTTGTGATTCGGTCTAAACCCAGGGATTTGTTATTCTTTAAAGTTCTCAGTGCTTGTTCAGTTTCCCTGACTGTGATTCAAGTCTGTCAGAGCGACGGAAAGCCCCAAAATTATATGTTAAACATTGAACTTGGATGATATTGTTATCCACCCAGCATGCTTTTTTGTTCTTCCTTATTGAGCAAAATCTTCCTGTTCTTGTCTTTGATAAGAGCATTGGCATTATTTTTTTAATCAAGTTAATTCTTGAAAATATGACAACTTCGGTATTGTTGGCCACTACTCCTGCTTCAGCTGCTTTAATCTTTCATCCTTTTTTTTTTTCTTTTTGGTGAGCCTGGAAACATCTCTTGAATTTATGGTTCGGTATTTCCTGCCTCATCACAGCTTCTAGCTGGACATTTGGTAACTTGGCCTGTCCTCTTGCGTGTTTCACAGATTTCCATTCATCCGTTAGTTTCCAGGTGCGGTCTTGAATTCAGAATTATTTTTGTATTTCTCTTCATCCTATACTTTCCTCCACAGTCTGGGCTATACTGTTTGAATTACATCCATTGCAGTGGTAGTATTCTACCTGTTATCTCCACACTGTCATCATTGAAAGCAGTTTTAAAAGATAGATAGAATTCTTTATTGGCCAAGTGTGATTGGACACACAAGGAATTTGTCTTGTGTAAATACTATCAGTATACATAAAAGAAAAGATACATTTGTCAGGAGTCGAAAATCATAAGGTACGACACTTAATAATAGTTATAGGGTACAATAAGCAATCAAATCATACTAGGAAACAGTCAATATAAATCGTAAGGATACAAGCAACAAAGTTACAGTCATACAGTCACAAGTGGGACAGGATGGGTGATAAGGAGTGATGAGAAGTTTAATAGTTATGCAGACTTTGTAAATGGTTGGACAGTGTTGAGGGAATTATTTGTTTAGCAGAGTGATAGCATTCGGGGGGAAAACTGTCCTTCTGTCTAGTTGTTCTGGTGTGCAGTTGTTTTGAAGGAAGGAGTTGTAACATTTTGTGTCCAGGATATGAGGGATCTGTAAATATTTTCACAGCCCTCTTTTTAACTCATGCACTATACAGGTCCTCGACTGAAGGCAGGTTGGTAGTAATTGTTTTTTCTGTAGTCCTAATTATCTTCTGAAGTCTGTGTCTGTCCTGTTGGATTGCAGAACCAAACCAGACAGTTATAGAGGTGCAGATGATAAGATGATTAAGATTTGACTTAAATCCTAAGTCATGGTCGCATTCTCCAGCAATCGTGTGACTTCTTAGCTTAAATGTTAAGTGAATTTTGCCCTATTTTACAATCTTTCTTGCCACAATTCCTTTGTTAAGTGAATCTGGCTTCCCCAAATGACTTTGCTTGTCAGAAGCTTGAAAAAAATGACCCCAGGATAATGCAACCATCATAACTAGGAGTCAGTTGCCAAGCATCTGAATTTTGATCACATGACCATGGGAATGCTGCAATAGCCATAAGTGTAAAAAAAATAGCTTATAGCAATAACACTTATAGTAGACTTCTATACCACTTCACAGTGCTTTACAGCCCTCTCTGAGCGGTTTACAGAGTCAGCATAATTCCCCCCCCCCCCAGAGTGTAACACAAACATAACAAAATCCAAAATGTAAATAAATGTTCTTTAATGCCTTCAGCTTGGCCCAACTGTTCAATAATTCTCAGTTGGAGATAAAATTTATTCAAAAATAGTTTTTAAAAGAAAGCAATACAGTCTGAACTTAATGAGCAGATAGAGGTGAAATAAAAAAGCCAAAATAAATTACAATGAAGGAAATTCCACAACGGACCAGGATAAGTAATTACCAACTTCAAGGAGATAACAAGGCACAGTCTATTGAAGGGACGCCAACCAAGATCAAAATAAAACACATTTTGCTTCTGGCAACTAAGTATCTCTCTTATATACTATTCTCCCCAGCTGCAACTAATGAGGGGGATCATGGCCACTTCTTCTCTCGTAAGGCAGGTTGTTTCCTTCTCCATTCCTCCCTGCGTGCCCTAGGATGAACAGGGGATGGGCCTGGGTCTTCCTCTGACTGCCCAGTCAGCCTCTGCCCTTCCCCAGCCTCCTCCACAACCTCTGGAGCCACACCTCCACTCCCTGTTGGCTGTTCCTCCTCTCCCTCAGAGTCCGACTCTAACAATGGCATGACATGGGCCCTCATTTTATCCACCTCGGAAGGAGGGAAAGCTGAATCAACCATGGTTACTTTTTTCCAGAATAGTAGAATAGAATTCTTTTATTGGCCAAGTGTGATTGGACACACTAGGAATTTGTCTTGGTGCAAATTATCTCAGTGTGCATAAAAGAAAAGATACAGTGCCATTGTAATTTCAAACAATCACTAAATGAACTGTTGTAAATCAAGGACTACCTGTATTTCAGGATTGGTGGTTCCTTCAGGTGACTTCATATTTTTTGTGGATATTTCTATGTACAAAACAAGAATGGTGCGGTGGCCTAGTGCTGGAGCTCTTGCCTCACAGTCGGGAGGCTGTGAGTTCGATCCTAGGTAGAGGCAGATTTCTCTCTCCGGGCACGTTGAGAATATATCTGCTGAACAAAACTCCACACTGGCAACAGGAAGGGCATCTGGCCATTAACACACTCTGCTAGCTCCATTCAGTTGCCCAGACTCCACTCCACAAGGGATTAGTATGGGGTCTTTAATTGATGATGGTTTCTATGTACAAACAAGTGTTTCCCATGCAAAGTTTATTTTTGCTGCAGAAGAGAAACAGGTATTATTTTTACTTGTTTATCTTGCTAGTCTATAGGGACCAACCATAACTTCTGATCCTTGTCTGTAGTTGCCCATTTGTTCATTGAGTAATAAAGTACCATGATTTCCAAAATCATTGACAATGTCTTTAAACTGTCCATAGAAAAAGTCTTTTTCAGCTTTAACTGAGAACTTCGGTTGGTGGCTTAAATAACCCTTTTCTTCACACACTTTGCTGAGAACCTTGTTTGATATTCACTCATTCCATTTAGTGCCTATCTTGATCCATTGTTCAACAACAATCCTATGCTATGCACACGTTGTTCATCATTTCAGAAACAGTCTTGCCATCACTCAGTAATCTATCAATTCCTATCCACCTCATCTCACTAATATCCGGTTTGATGGATGTCAAAACCACAAAGTAGTTGTGTTAGCCTTACACCTGGTTATCACATCCATACGTTCTCTATTCCAATGCTGGTGATAATTTTGGCATATAATCGTAAACCTCGCTGTGTCTTTCTTTCAGCATCATCATAAGACTTGAACCTATGGTGAGACTGTATATTTTTTTAAAAAGAAAATATACAAAAGGTAGCTCAGAATTGAACTGTGAAGACTTTGGTGCTCTCTGAGCTAAGATGTTTGCTTGCAAATGTTTTGTTACCAAGCTAGGCAACAAATTGGACCACTGATGATGTTACCCCGTTGGGTAATGAAACGTCTGCAATCAAACAACTAAACTCAGAGAGCACCTTACTTCAGAAGTTGTGGGTGGAGGCTTTTAAGAAAAGTCTGTTCTGATCCAAACCTGGTTCCAAGAGAACAAACACAAGACAAAAGCAGCAGTACAACCTTTTCATGTTTCACTTAAGAATTCTGTTTCTTCACAGATAAAAGGCTGCTTCCAACTAATTAGTGTGGCCTTGCCAAGTTTTTGCTCTGCCAAAACACAACAGATAAGAAATAGTTTACAACACAAGAGTCTTCAAATACCAACTGTCATGTCCAAGAGTTCAAAACATCTTTGCCTTCTGCAAAGAAGGTTACTTTCACAGCCGGCTTTTATCTTCTTGAAGGAAGGGCCATTACCTTATAGCCTTACTTCTGAGTCGCCCATGCTGTTGTAATTGCTGTTTCCTATGAGCAATCCTGCATGCACGCGCACTTGGCACAGGCTCCTCAGGAACCTCCTTATCACTGCTGCCAGCCTCCACAATCTCCGAAGGCAGCGCTTCACTCCCTAATGGTCCTGGCTCCTCATCGGAGTCTTCACTCTCCTCAGCCGTCCGCACCTGCTGCCGGCTAACCACAACAGAGTCTGGACAACCATTTGTCGGAAATAATATAAGTTCTCCTGCTTGAGCAGTGGCTTGGGTTAGAAGACCTTTAAGGTCCCTTCCAACTTTGTTATTCTGTTATTTTGTTATTCTGTAGGCAAGCAAATACCCAAGCTCAGAGAGAACTGTTCAATCCTAGGCAGAGGCTAATATTTGGAAGATACTCTCCTGCTTGAGCAGGGGGTTGGACTAGATGACCTCCAAGGTCCCTTCCAATTCTGTTGTTCTGTGTACTTTATAGTTCTGCATTTTTTTTTTTATTTCACTATTTTATCAGTTTGTCTTTCTAGGCCAAGCTGGAAGCTCAGCATCCAACTTTCCTCCTTTCTCCTCTGGGAATACAATGAACAAGGATGGAATTACGTAAAGGCATATTTTTCCCTGAATTTCACTGGTTATGCCAACTCACATCCCCCCCCCCCCAATGTAAAATGTTCAAAGCCGTCCAGGCAAAAAACTGTGTTCAGAAACGAATAGGTTTGGAGCACCAGCAAGCCGATGCAGAGTTGGAAACACAGATGTCGCTGCTGTGCAGTCAGAATTAATCTCCTCCTATATCCTGGGCACGGAGGTCTCCTTTCATGTTATGCAAATCTGCCCCTACAAACTCAGCTCAATCAACTTTGCATCACCCAGTCTTGAAATCATTTTGACTTATAGGGGCATTTCTCAATTATTGGCTTAGAGAATAGCACAAAGACAGTATTATGTGTCTAGTCAAAACAGGCTGAAAGAGATTTTGGAATTCATCCAAGGGAGGGGGGTTGTATTTGAGCTTTTATTTACCATACATCCAAAGCTTTAGTTTATCCTCTTTTATACTCAGCAGCGAATATTGCCCCTCAAACACATGGTGCATTTGTCATTAGGTATGACTTAATTTGTTTAGTTTTTCATCGCATTTACATAACGTATGAATATTCAGTTTCACATCATTTTATTATTCAAAAGAGAGCATTTCTTTCCTTAACAACATCCTTCCCTAGGTATATCTGTTTTGTAAGGAGGATTCTTAGACCTTCTTGGTTTGAACTTCTACTGTTGAGAGTTCAATTCCTTCTCTGATTCTGCCATGACTCAAAAAACATCTTAAAACATGCTAGGCAGTTTTATTTTTTATGTTTTAATTTGGATGTATTTTTAGGCATCCTGCAAGGAAATTCGTAGCTCCTCTGGAAATCTCTCACATGTGCATATGTGAGAATGCAACTTTGGAGTAGTCTTTTACAACAACTCCCTTGATTTGCCATGGTGGGCAGAAAGTACTGCAGAAAAAAATTGTTTTGCCTCTGTGCAAGTGACAGGTATGGAATTAGGCCACAGTTCACCCAGGCTGGCTTTCTGATCAGAATATCATCTGGCAAAAATAAAAATAAAATAAAAACTCAAAGGGCAGATTTGATGAACCACTTGGTCATTTTCTGCTGTCAAGTTTTCTACGTTCCTAATATGGAACAGCCGTGCCAGAGGAATCTTTGTGGAATCTCCCATTCCATATAAATTGTCTTGCTTTGCCCATATTTATTTGCCTGCCTTCCCTCCCTCCAATTTCTATGCCCCAAAGATAAGACTTTGAACAAAAGTACGTACAGGTAGCTCCTCAACTTAGAACCATTTGTTTTGTGAACATTTAAAGTTACTATGCCACTGGAAAAAAAGTGACTTAGGACTGCTTTTCACACTTACAACAATTGCAGCATCCCTGTGGTCACGTGATCGAAATTAGGATGCTTGGTAACTGTCCCATATTTATGACAATTACAGTGACCTGGAGCAGAGGTGATATTCAGCAGGTTCTGACCAGTTCTGGAGAACTGGTAGCAGAAATTTTGAGTAGCTTGGAGAACCAGCAAATCCCACCTCTGAACTGGCTCCACCAACCCCCAGCATTCTCTGCCTCCCATTGAGTCCCAGCTGATCAGCTGGGTCTTCTTTGGTTGCCCTGCACAGGAGAATGGAGCTGGAAAGCAGGTTAGTGGGGTGGGGAGGGAATGGGGATTTTGCAGCAGCCTTCCCTGCCACACCTACCAAGTCACACTCACTATGCCATGCCACACCCACCAAGCCATGCCACGCCCACCAGGCCATGCCCACAGAATTGGTAGTAAAAATTTTTGAATCCCACTACTGACCTGGAGAGTTGACAGCAAGACTCCAACAAGCAAAATTAATGGGGAAGCCAGATTCACTTAAGAATTGTGTTATGTTATCACTGCAATGATTCACTTAACAACTGTGTCAAGAAAGGTCATAAAACGGGGGGCCAAACTCAACTGTCATGCTTAGCAACTGAAATGTTGGGCTCAGTTGTGATAAGTCAAGGAGTCCTTATATATATAAGGCAACCATAAAAACCAAAAAAATTTAAAATCAGTCTCATCATTCAATACAGGGCAATAACCTCTCTCCTCACCCTATGAATAAGATTCACAGATTCACAGGTTAACAGAGTTGGAAAGGACCTTGTAGGTCATTTAGTCCAACCCCCTGCCCAAGCAGGAGAATCTACACTATTTCTGACAGAAAGCATCCCAGTCTTTTCTTGAAAGCTTCCAGTGATGAAGCTCCCATAATTTCTGAAGGCAACTTCTGTTCCATGGGTTGATTGTTCTCACTGTCAGAAAGTTTCTCCTTATTTCTCGGTTGAATCTCTCCTTGTTCAGTTTCCATCCATTATTCCTTGTCTGCCCTTTAGGTGCTTTGTAGCAGCCCCTCAAATGTTGGAAGATTGCTATCTTGTCTCCCCTGGTCCTTCTCTTCCCTAGACCAGCCATGCCCAGTTCCTCCATCTGGTTCATCCTATGTTTTAGCCTCAAATTGAAAAACCCAGCAAAAGGAAAGGAAAGGATTGGTTTCTCACCCACCCCCTAGGAACATGAAAGAGGAGAAGAGAACAGTCTGTTAGGGAACAAGCCTTTTTGTAAGACTGGGACAGCCACATAAAAGAGAAAAATTCTGGTCCCCAGTTTATAAGAATTTCCATCATCTACACTGAAATTATAGAATATAAAGACTCTGGATCCAACAGATATAGAGCGTGAAGCATTGTGGTGGGATTGTCATCAATTTGCCTATTCCTTAAACTTTCTTCTCTGACAGGAAAGATGCAATGCAGATTTTGGCAGGATTGGCTCCATTTTGCTGGTGTGCAAAAAAAAAAGCAGGATGAGGGTTAAGTTCATCCTGCAGGAGGAAATGGACTTTGTCCCAAAAAAACAAGAACAAAAACAAAATGGAGCTTTGGAGAAGGATGAGAGCAATATATCTGGCAGTTTTGTTCTGGCTGGGGAATTCTGGGAGTTGAAGTCCACCCATCTTAAAGTTACCAAGGTTAAAAAAAAACCTCCACTAGATTAGAGCCTCCCAAAGGTGTTTTTCACGAGAGAACTAGACCTCCTGGTTTTTTTTTCTTTGAAAAGGTTTTGCTTCTCATCCAAGAAGCTTCCTCAGCTCTTCGATGAGAAGCGAAATGTCTTCAAAGCAAAACCAGAAAGTTCAGCTGCCTCTTGAAAAAAGCACCTTTGGAACAACCATGACTTATAGGACTGAGAATCTCCATAGAAGATTAGATCCTCCTTTTCAAAGTCCAACTTCTCCGACGTCATTCAAGCCTAAGGGGTTGGATTCAGCCCCTCCCTCCAACCGGAATCCATCCCTTGCTCCGCTTATCACCCTTGCTGTAAAATGGCAAGGCTTCAAACATCTCTAATGAAGGATGGTATTACCGTTGCTTTTTCTGTTTGTAAATAAGCCACTTAAAAATAAGCCACTTTTTCTGTCTGTATGTGCCACTTAAAAAAAACATTTGTCTGATGAGTCATAAATCGGTTCTTGTGCCAAGAGGCCTCTGGGTTGGTACAGAAGCTATTCAGTCTGATACTGTAGCTGCCACACAGAGTCAGCATCAGAAAAAAGTTGGAAGGGACCTTGGAGGTCTTCTAGTCCAGCTCCCTGCTCAAGCAGGAGGCCCTATCCCAGTGGTGGCTAACCTTTTTGGGCTCCTGTTCCTGCCAGCACCCAGAATGCAATGCGTCCCCCCCCCACATCCTCTGTGCATGTGCATGCAATCCCCACCCCATTGCTTGCACTGTGCCTCACAGCTGATTTTTTGGCTGGTTTGAGGCCTTTTCGGCCTCCCAGAGGCTTAAAAAAATCCTCTGCAAGGCTTTTCAGGATGAATTATAGGCCCATTTCATCATTTCCGTTATTACAGGAAGTGACAAAATGGGCCTATTCTGTCTGAAAAGATTTTTCCAAGCCTCTGGGAGGCCGAAAAAGGCCTGAAACCAGCAGAAAATTCAGCTATGAGGTGCACGCATGCGCAGTGAGGTAAGTTTGCCTGAAGCTCACGTGCTGGCACAAATGGTTCTGCGTGCCACTTGTGGCACGTGTGCCATAGGTTCGCCATCATGGCCCTATACCATTTCAGACAGGAGGCTGTCTCTTCTTAAAAACCTCCAGTGATGAAGCACCCACAACTTCTGGAGGCAAGCTCTTCCACCGGTTAATTGTTCTCACAGTCAGGAAGTTTCTCCTTAGTTCCAGGTTGAATATCTCCCTGATCAGTTCTTCTCTTCCTTTCTTTTCCTTCTGTATTTATGGATATAGATTAGTGGTAGGATTCCAATTGTTTTACTACCGGTTCTGTGGGTGTGTCTTGGTAGGTGTGTTGTGTCTTGGTGGGCATGTCTTAGTGGGCGTGGCAGGGCAAGGTTCTGCAAAATCCCCGTTCCCACCCCACTAACCTGCTTTCCAGCTCCCTTCTCCTGTGCAGGGCAACAAAAGAAGACCCAGCCAATCAGCTGGGACTCAATGGGAGGCAGAGAATAGATGGTGGCAGGGCCAGTCAGAGGTAGTATTCGTCAGTTCTCCAAACTACTCAAAATTTTCAATACTGGTTCTCCAGAACTGGTCAGAACCTGCTGAATACCACCTCTGAGAGAGATTGTTTGCCATTCAAGAATGCCTAATGCTGTTGCTTCAGTGATGAAGGATGATGAAGTAACTGCACCTGCAGTGACCTTCTTTTTCATCTTTCCTAGACATGGATGAAGTGTTAGCTGTGGATCAGTCCTGATCATGAGAAATAACTGGGGAGATTTCACCAAAGGCTTCCTCTATTATCGTGCTTACTTGGTAGACATGTGTCTTAACTCAGCTCCAAAATAATGCTAGCAGTTATACAATTTGGCAAATTGATGAACGTTGCTCTTGTGGTGAAGGCACCATGGTTGAAACCAGGAGACTGCGAGTTCTAGTCACAGGCATGAAAGCCAGTTGGACAACTTTGGACTGTGAGTTCTCATCCCGACTTCGGCGTGAAAGTCAACTGGATGACTTTAGGCCAATCACCAGGTTCTTTAAATTCTAGTCCCACCTTAGTCATGAAGGTCAGCTTTGAGCCACTCTTTCTTCTCTTAGCCTCACTTAGAGTTATTGTTGTGGGGAAAATAGGAGGAGGAAGGAGTAATTGGTATGTTCACCATCTTGGATTATTTATAAAAAATAATAATAAATGCAGGATATAAATAAATGCATAAATAAATGTATAAATACATAAGTCCATAAATACACAAGTGCATAAGTAAAGGTCCTGTCACACTGCCCAACGGATGCAAAACGGACACAACGGACGGGCAAAATGTTCCATCCGTTGTTATCCGCTCTCAAAAGGGGCAAAAATTTGCATAACCGGAGCGGATAACACGGACAGGAGGAGGATGCAGGGTGGATGGAAAGCAGATGCGGAACGGAAGCCCAGCGGATGGA
Source organism: Laticauda colubrina (assembly GCA_015471245.1). Classification (NCBI taxonomy): domain Eukaryota; kingdom Metazoa; phylum Chordata; class Lepidosauria; order Squamata; family Elapidae; genus Laticauda; species Laticauda colubrina. The sequence goes on along the minus strand of BLBF01000022.1, from coordinate 7,726,256 downwards.
AGCGGATGGGAGCAGATGGCACATCCGCTGGGCTTCCGGGGGGCCTCAGCAAAGCGGATGCGGAACGGATGAAGCGGATGCAGAACGGATGCACAGCGGATGAAGTGGATGCAGAGCGGAAGCCTAGCAGATGCACAGCGGAAGCCTAACGGATGCCTGGTGTTAATTGCGCGTGCGGGGGGGATGCATTGCGTAAGCCACGCGGATATAAAGGGAAGCAGCTTGCATGTGGCCAGCATTCGGAGGAAAGACCTGCTGCAGGATACATCGAGTCCTTGCCTGCCCTGCCTGCACGCCTGCCTGCAAGCCTCCTGGCCAGCCTCCCTGCCAGCCTTGCTCTCTGCCTGCCTGCCAGCCTTGCTGCCAGCCTGCCTTTCAGCCTCCCTGCCAGCCAGTCTGCCTGCCAGCCTTGGTGCCTGCCTGCCTGCCAGCCTTCCTGCCAGCCTTCCTGCAAGCCTTGGTGCCAGACTTTCTGCCAGCCTTGGTGCTGGCCTTCCTGCCAGCCTTGGTGCCTGCCAGCCTCCCTGCCAGCCTCCCTGCCAGCCAGCAACCCCACAACCATGGGGAAGAAGCGAAAGTCTCAGCAACCTGCCACCATCCCTGGCAAGAGGGACAGGGCCACCCTCCCGCCCCATGTCCCTGACTCTGCTTCTGCTGGGGCTTCTGCTGCTTGGGCTCGCTCTTCTGGTGCTGGAGCTTCTGCTGAAGCTGCTCCTGGCGGTGGTGCTTCTGCTGCTGCGTACTCTGCTGAAGCTGCTCCTGGTCCTGCTGGTCCTGCTGGTCCTGCTGGTCCTGCTCGTGCTCCTGGACTTGCTCGTACTGCTCGTACTGCTCGTACTGCTCGTGCTCCTGGTCTTGCTCATCCTGCTGGTCCTGCTCGTGCTCCTGGTCCTGCTCGTGCTCCTGGTCCTGCTGGTGCTGCTGGTGCTGGTGCTACTGGGGCTCCTGGTGCTTACTCTGCTGCTGCTGATCCTGGTCCTGCTGATCCTGCTGCTGCTACTGCTGCTGCTGCTGATGATGATGATCCTGCTGCTGCTTCTGCTGCTGCTGCTGATGATGATTATGATCCTGCTGGTGATGATGATGATGATGATGATGATGATGATCCTGCTGGTGCTGCTGCTGCTGCTGGTGTGGAGGAGCAGCCCTTACAACCTCAAAGCCCCTCTGATGAGGGCCCACCTGGTCCTGCCAAAGGAAGGAAGAGGCCTATGCGGGGACGGGAGAGGAGGCAATACTTCACTGAGGAGGAACACGAGGATGAGGTGCTGGAGTGGCTGAGAGAGAATGACTATCTGTAGTGGAAGGGACACCGGCTGTACAGGGACACCAAAAGGAAGCAGGCTGCTTGGAGAGAGAGGGCGGAGAGTATGGGTTACACTTCAGAGGTGCTCCTCGGCTGGTGGAAGCACATGCACACCTGGTACGGGAAGCTGCACCTGAAGAAATCTGGCCAGGCCACGGTTAAGCTGACGGACAGAGAGACCTACGTCATGGCCAGGTGCAGCTTCCTGGAGGGTGAGATCCGCCACCGAGGAGCACCAGCAGCTCCTCTCACGACCCTCTCTCTCCGGCAGCCTGCTGAGACCCAGTACTCTTCCGGCCAAGAGTCAGTCCCTGTCTCCAGGTAGGTTTCTGTGGAGCATGCCACGGCGGAGAACCCGCGGACAGCTGTTGTAACCATGGTGGAGCGCGTGGAGGTCTCCCTGGTGCGGTGGGAGAAAGGAGACATCGAGTCCACCACAGTCATAGCCGCATCCACCACCCCCAGCTCCACCTCCACAGAAAGGCAGAGAGCCAGACAGCAGGAGGGGCAGAGCCACACTGTCCTGCTGGAGATCAGGGACACCATCCGCACCAGCATAGATCTCCTCTCTCAGCTGGTCAGCACCGACTCCTCATCCTCCAACCACAAGCCCTTCCTCACCTATGTCAACCAGACCCTCAGGAACATGGAGGAACCCCAGTACCAGGTGGTGAAGGACCGGATCACCGAGCTGCTTCACAACCCTCCAGATCCAGAGGAACCTTCTCCCACCCAGTCCAGGTCTGCTCCTCCACCTCCACCCCAGGTGATGTCCCTCCCATTCCAAGGCTTCCCACAGCCCCTCACCTACCAGGGCAATGGCTACCAGGAGGTTCAGCAGCACAGGCAGCAGCTCTTCCCAGTCCAGGCACAGAGCCATCGGGTGACACAGTTGCCACCAGTTCCACTGATGCCACTGATGCCACCCACGACAATGATGCCACCGACGACAGCGATGCCACCCACGCCAGTCCTCACCCAGATGCAGACCAGACAGCCCCACTACACTACTCCCCACAGCCAAGCCCGGCCTCAGTACATCTGTCATCAGTACTGGGGCTGACACCCCATGGCATGGAGGAAGGACCTCTCAGCATCACGGGTCTGAGCCAGCTGTCTGAGAGCTTCCTCAACACACCGTCCCCTGTTGTCCTCTCGGGGCCAGGCACCCCAATGACAATACAGACCAGCACTCCAGCACCAGCCACCTCCATAGCACCTGGACCCTTCACCCCTGAGACTGGGCACAACTCCGAGTGACCAATAAGAGTGCCAGAGACTGGGTAGCTGGCTACCTGTGGACTTTATTTGGACACTTGACTTGGGTCATTTTTGTTTTACAGCTTGTTGTTCAATAAAGTTTATCTTTGATTCACACACTAGCTTCATTTCTTTTTTTGAATAAAGTCTTGGTGGAAACTTTTAGAATTGGTTTAAGCCTTTGCATGCTTGTGGGATGGGTTAAGATAGCAGTGGGTTAGGCAGGGATACCTTTGGGATGGGTAATAGCTGTGGGATAGATAAGCCTCCAGTGCAAGCATAGTGGGACTGTATGGTCCACCCTCCCAGGTGCCACACCTATGGCCCTTTATTATCAATAATAATGTAATAATCATCCACACATGTCAACACAAACACAACTCTTTATTAAACGCCCTGTTCATTGTAGGCCCACCCAACATACATGGCCCAATCTCATCCGTGTGATGAGACAGACTGAAGGAAGCACCCATTAATCATCTATCATCCTGTCTTGCCACTTCACTGCTCCAGTTGGGGAGTTGCACCAGTGTCTCAGGAGGTTGCGCTGCTTCTTCCCTTCACGTGAGGCTCTGTTGGGGCCTTGCATATCCTGAGTGTCTATCAGGTTTCACCCTTGCCTCCATTCCCCAGGCTCCATGTCCCCATTGCCTTGTTGGACGTCCACAAGCCTGTTCTGAAAGACCGGGTATCGGGTGCGCATGAGATTGTGGAGGATGCAGCAAGCTTCCACGATCCTCCTCACGGTCTCTGGGCGATGCTGCATGGTGGTGAGAAGTATCTGGAACCTGTTGGCCAGGATGCCAAAGGCGTTCTCCACCATCCGCCTTGCCCTGGACAGCCTGTAGTTGAAGATCCTCTCTTTACAGGTGAGGCATCTGGAGGTATAGGGCTTCATGAGGTAGGTTCTGAGGGAGAAGGCATCATCCCGCATGATGAAGTAGGGCACATCTGGTGTGTCGTTGGGCAGGGGTTCTGGATCTGGGAAGCGCATGATGAGGTTGCCTTCCAGCCCCTCCTTGAGGTCACTGGCGTTGTATACCTGGGCATCTGAACATGAGCCGCTGCCTGAAGCATCGATGTACATGAACTTGTAGTCAGCATCAACCATGGCGAAGAGGACGATGCTGAAGAAGCCCTTGTAGTTGAAATAAATGGAGCCCAACTTGGGTGGTGCTTTGCAGGCCAAGTGCTTGCCATCTATGGCTCCAACGATGTGTGGGAAGTTCCACCTCTGATACCACTGCTCTGCAACTTTCTTCCATCCTTCTTCAGTGGAGGGGCACTGGAGGAGCTCCACCTTGTATTCTTCGATGATGGCCTGCACCACTTCTCTGACCACAATGCTGATGGTGTTGGGTGGCACCCTCCAGCCGTACTGCATGCTCCTGTAGGTGGTCCCTGAGGCCAGGTGGCGCAGAGTCAGTGCCACCTTGAGTCCAGGTTCCAGGCTGGGCCGGAAGTTGGTGTTTGCCTTGGTCAACCTGGGTGTCAGGCGCTGCACAACTTTGTCAAACATGGCTGGAGGCATCCTCATGAAGTTCTGGAATGCCCGAGTGTCTTTGTTCCTGAGCTCCACCATCAGCTTGTTGTACAGTCCGTCCTCTGCTCTTCTGGCAAACCATCTTCCTAGCCAGACGCTTCTTGGCCACCTCTTTTTCTTCCCGTAGTAGAGGGCACAGAGCCTGTAGGTGGCTTCGCACTGTTGCAGAAGGATGGTGGCTGCCAAAAGGACTGTGTTACGATCCACGGTGGACATGACTGGATGCTGTGGAAGAGGAAGAGTCAGATGAAGGCTGCAGAGGTCTGCACAGCTAGGCTGCTGGTCTGAAAGTGAGATGCAGGTGAGTTGCTCCCCCTTTTTATAGGCAGTATAGGTGTCCCTTTGCATCCTCTAGGCATCCTCTAGGCATCCTCTAGACATCCTTAATATCCGAGATAGGTCCCCTCTGCGAACGTTTTTTCCATTTTAAACGCTTTGTTTCCGTGCTGCATCTGTTCTGCATCCGTTCTGCATCCGTTCCGCTTCCTCCCTGCGTCCGAGCGGATGCGAGTTGCGCGGATGCGGAAAGGATGCCTAGCGGATATAGCGGATGCGTAGCAGATGCAGAATGGATGAATTGGATACATTTTTCGCTCAAAAGTTTTGAGCAGCTCAAAACTTTCTGAGCGGATGAAACGTCAATAAACGGATGCTGGATGGATAGAGAGGAAGCAAAACGGAGGCAGTGAGTACATCGTGTTAACCAACGGATGGCAAGCTTTTTTGTCCGTTTTACATCCTCTTTGCATACGTTGTTGCAGTGTGACAGGGGCTTAAGTAAGTAAGTAAGTAAGTAAGTAAGTAAGTAAGTAAGTAAAATCTGTTTATTCCTATCTCACATCCACTCAAAAGCAAAATGGGCAGGCTATTACTTTGGGAGAAAATGAGAAAACTGCAGAGACCATTAGCTCGAGAGTTACTAATATGGCAACAAAGGCCAAATATAAAAAGCAACTGATTAATTCTAAATGATACAAATCCCACCCAGGAGCTGGATTTAGAAGCATGAAAGTGAAGCCAGAACTCTTTGGAGTGCTTCAAGAATGGCAGTTTGACAAAGACTGTCAGCAGATCAAATTAAAGTCATCTAAGGTAAAGTTCTTAAGGTTGATGGAAAGGGGGGGGGGGGGAAATCTGATAGCATCCAGTGTATTTTAATGAGAGAGATTAAGAATTTCGCATTGGCTCCAACGATGCTATTGAATGATGTTACTGTGACAAAACAGATGGGCTGGGGCGAGTAAAAGAGCCCAAAGTAAACAGTGAACTCTCAAGCACTTGTAAAGGTGCCATTTCCTGTCTTTTTCAGTTCACCTCACAGTTTGGTATAAATTCTAATTGAGTAAGAGGTTTTTGAGGCACCTGGTAAAATAGAGGACTCTGCCTGGAATTTGAAAATAGGAAGGTCTGGGAGAGGAGAAATTTGGTTGCAGGTTTATTTTTATTTTATTGATTTATTGGTATCCCATTTTTATTAGTTCACAAATTAACTCAAGACAACAAACATATCCAAACTCACCTTTTTCTTCCCCTTTTCTCCACAACGATAACCTTGTCAGGTCGGTTGGACTGGCCACAGGCCAGGCAGCTGGCTTTTAGGACTAAAGCCCATGTCACATTGAACCAACGGATGCAAAGAGGATGTAAAATGGACAAAAAAGCTTGCCATCCATTGGTTAACGCGATGTATCCGTTCTGTACTCACTGTCTCCGTTTTGCTTCCTCTCTATCCATCCAGCATCCGTTTATGGATGTTTCATCCGCTCCAAAAGTTTTGGGCTGCCTAAAACTTTTGCGCGGACAATGTATCCAGTTCATCCGTTCTGCATCTGCTACGCATCCGCTACGCATCCGTTACACATCCGTTGTGCATCCGCTATATCTGCTAGGCATCCGCTGCGCATCCGCACAATTCGCATCCACCCGGACGCAGGGAGGAAGCGGAACGGATGCAGAACGGATGCAGCACGGAAACAAAGCGTTTAAAGCGGAAAAAACGTTCGCAGAGGAAACCTATCTGGGATATTAAGGATGTCTACAGGATGCCTACAGGATGCCTAGCAGAAAACCTATACTGCCTATAAAAAGGGGGAGCAACTCACCTGCATTGCACTTTCAGAACAGCAGCCCAGCAGTGCAGACCTCTGCAGCCTTCATCTGACTCTTCCTCTTCCACAGCATCCAGTCATGTCCACCGTGGATTGTAACAAAGTCCTTTCGGCAGCCACCATCGTTCTGCAACAGTGAGAAGCCATCTGCAGGCTCTGTGAACACTACTGCGAGAAGAAAAGGAGCCACACAAAAAGAGTCTGGGTCCGAAGATGGTTCGCCAGTAGAGCGGAGGACGGACTGTACAACAAGCTGATGGTGGAGCTCAGGAGTGAAGACACTCGTGCGTTCCAGAACTTCATGAGGATGCCTCCAGCCATGTTTGACGAAGTTGTGCAGCGCCTGACACCCAGGTTGACCAAGGCAAACACCAGCTTCCGGCCCAGCCTGGAACCTGGGCTCAAGGTGGCACTGACTCTGCGCCACCTGGCCTCAGGGACCACCGACAGGAGCATGCAGTACGGCTGGAGGGTGCCACCCAACACCATCAGCATTGTGGTCAGAGAAGTGGTGCAGGCCATCATCGAAGAATACAAGGAGGAGCTCCTCCAGTACCCCTCCACTGAAGAAGAATGGAAGAAAGTTGCAGAGCAGTGGTATCAGAGGTGGAACTTTCCCCACACCGTTGGAGCCATAGATGGCAAGCACGTGGCCTGCAAATCTCCAGCCAAGTTGGGCTCCACTTATTTCAACTACAAGGGCTTCTTCAGCATCATCCTCTTTGCCATGGTCGATGCTGACTACAAGTTCATGTACATCGATGCTTCAGGCAACGACTCATCTTCAGATGCCCAGGTATACAACACCAGTCACCTCAAGGAGTAGCTGGAAGGCAACCTCATCGTGGGCTTCCCAGATCCAGAACCCCTGCCCAACGACACACAAGATGTGCCCTACTTCATCGTGGGGGATGACGACTTCTCCCTCATAACCTACCTCATGAAGCCCTACACCTCCAGACTCCTCACCCGTGAAGAGAGGATCTTCAACTACAGGCTGTCCAGAGCACGGTGGGTGGTGGAGAACGCCTTTGGCATCCTGGCCAACAGGTTCCAGGTACTTCTCACCACCATGCTGCATTGTCCAGAGACCGTCAGGAGGATCATGGAAGCTTGCTGCATCCTGCACAATCTCATGCGCACCCGCTACCCAGTCTTGCAGAACAGGCTCGTGGACCTCCAGCAAGGCAATGGGGACATGGAGCCTGGGGAATGGAGGCAAGGGCGAAACATGATAGACACTGAGGATGTGCAAGGCCCCAACAGAGCCACACGTGAAGGGAAGAAGCAGCGCAACCTCCTGAAACACTGGTGCAACTCCCCAGCTGGAGCAGTGGAGTGGCAAGACAGGATGGTAGATGATTAATGGATGCTTCCTTCAGCCTGTCTCATCACACGGATGAGATTGGGCCATTTATGTTTGGTTGGCCTACAATGAACAGGGCATTTAATAAAGAGTTGTGTTTATGTTGACATGTGTGGATAATTATTACATTATTATTGATAATAAAGGGCCGTAAGTGTGGCACCTGGGAGGGTGGGCCATACAGTCCCACTATGCTTGCACTGGAGGTTTATCTATCCCACAGCTATCCTAACCCGTCCCACAGCTATTACCCATCCCACAGGTATCCTAACTCATCCCAAAGCTATCCTTACCCATCCCACAAGCATGCAAAGGCTTAAACCATTTCCAACAGTTTCCAGCAAGACTTTATTAAAAAAAAGAAATGAAGCAAGTGTCTGATCATAAATAGACTTTATTAACAACAAGCTATAAGACAAAAATGAGTCTCTGGCACTCCTCTTGGTCGCTCAGTCTCAGGAGTGAAGGGTGCAGGTGCTGTGGAGATGGCTGCTGCTGGAGTGCTTGTCATCAGTTCCTCCAGAAGCAGAAGCAGCAGAAGCGCCAGCCCCAGAAGAGTGAGCCCATGCTGCAGAAGTCCCAGCAGAAGCAGAGTGAGGGCCAGGGGGCGGGATGGTAGCCCTGTCCCTCTTGCCAGAGCTGGCAGCAGATGGCTGAGGCTTGCTGTGCTTCCGCATGGTTGTGGGGTTGCTGGCTGGCAGGGAGGCTGGCAGGAAGCAAGGCTGGCAGGAAGGCTGGCAGGGAGGCTGGCAGCAAGGCTGGCATGGAGGCTGGCAGCAAGGCTGGTAGCAAGGCTGGCAGCAAGGCTGGCAGGCAGACTTGCAGGCAAGGCAGGCAAGGCAGTCGATGTATCCGGCAGCAGGTCTTTCCTCTGAATGGCGACCTGCTTCCGAGCTGCTTCCATTATATCCACGGGGCTGACGCAATGCATCCTCCCCGCATGCGCAGTGAATGCCAGGCATCCGTTCGGCTTCCGCTGTGCATCCGCTAGGCTTCCGCTATGCATCCGCTTTATCCGTTCGGCGTCCGCTCTGCTTCTGCTCTTTCCGTTCCGCGTCTGCTTCGCTGAGGCCACCCGGAAGCCCTGCGGATGTGCCACCCACTCCCATCCGCTCCCATCCGCTTCCATCCGCTGTGCTTCCATTCCGCATCCGCTTGGCATCCGCCCTGCATCCTCCCAGCGTCCGTGTTATCTGCTCCGGTTATGCAACTTTTCGCCCCTTTTGAGAGTGGATAACAACGGATGGAACATTTTGCTCGTCCGCTGTGTCCTTTTTGCATCCGTTGGCCAGTGTGACATGGGCTTAAGCCATGATTAGAACTCACAGTCTCTTGCTTTCTAGCCTGGTACCTTAACCACTAGACCAGGGGTCTTCAAACTTTACAGCTTTAAGATTTGTGGACTTCAACTCCCAGAATTCCTTCTCCGGTCAGGTTAGCTCAGGAATTCTGGGAGTTGAAGTCCACAAGTCTTAAACTTGTCAAGTTTGAAGACCCTTACACCAGACCAAAATGGCTCTATCTTAAAGAAATGGTGCTAGAGGGGATGGAGTCCCAACAAAATATGTTTAAAACAGATTTATCAGTCAAGATTTATATTTGTTCCACTTACATTTACACATAATCGTACTGAGCATTGAATAACCTTGGAAAACAAACTCCAGAAATGAAGGAAAGGACTTCAAAATGTTTTCTCAGGCATCCATTCAACCAGAAGTTTTCCATCTTTTTCCAGCCAAGGGAAGTTTGCCTGAGCAGGAGGTAAAGTTCTGATGACAGAAAATTCATGGGTTCAGGTAAAATTTGGCCAGGGTTACCTATGAAACCCCATCAAGGTCTCACAGAACCCTAGCATTCTGTTAAACATACATTGGAAAATGTGCTTTAGCCCTTCTGAAAACCAGGATATAGAAATCTTAATCTATAGTAGGGGGTCTTCAAATTTGACAGCTTTAAGACTTTTGGACTTCAACTCCCAGAATCCCTCCTCCTATCATGTTAGCTCAGGAATTCTGGGAGTTTCAGTCCACAAATCTTAAAGTTGCCAATTTTGAAGACCCTTAATCTATAGGGATGAGAGAATGGCTTCCTGTGGATATCTGAAGCTGCCAAAAATAAATGGGAATAGTTGAAAAGAAGTCCTCCTTACCCCTCTCTATAATCCATACTTAAACTTGGGTACTTAACCAGCAGTCAACTCTCTTGCACTGACTAGTTTTCCAACCAGTCAGGAAGTCTAGTGGGTTGCTTAATCCAGACTTGTAAAACCTTCAGAATAGAACAATCAACTTTATTTTATTGCTTTGGAACATAATACCTCTTGGACCTTCAACCTTGGCCAAGAAACAGACTCCACAAGAAGACCAGAAGTAGATTTTACTGAGATAGGCTTTAGTAACAGAATCTTGCAAAGCTGACAGTTATTATATATTCCTAATATTTTTCCCTGTTTCTTGTGGTCAAACCATCTGAAAAGATTCTCCAGGGTCATCTCCATGGATGGAACAGGCTCTTTGAAGGCCGAATAGAACAGAATAGAAAAGAATAACAGAGTTGGAAGAGATTTTGGAGATTTTCTCATCTAACCCCCACTCATGCAGGAAACCCTATACCAGGGGTATCAAACTCGATTTCATTCAGGGCTGCATCAGAGTTGTGTTTGACCTTGGGTGTGTGTGGCTGGCTCAACATCACTCGTCTCGGGGCTGCCTGTGGAGGCCCAAGCTCTACGGCAGTGAAAAAAGGCTCCCAAGCTCCGGTTTTGGCTGTGATGCCTTCCGGCATCCCTCTGCCACTGAAAACGGAGCTCGGGAAGGCCACATGCAGCCCTCCTGTAGCTCCATTTTCACTGTCGGAGGCACTGTGGGCTGGTCCTTCGCTGTTTCCAGGGCAGCCCTGCAAGCACTCCGTGGGCTGAATCCGGTCCCTGGCCTTCAGTTTGACACTCCTGCCCTATACCATGATCAGAAAAATGGCTGTCCAATCTCCTTTTCAAACTCTCCAGTGATGGAGCACCTATAATGTCTGTCTTATGTCCTGGGGTGTCAAACTACCTAGTAGGGCTTTATCACTATTATCCTTCTCATCTTTCCTGTTACCTATTTCCTTAAGGCCCTGTCACACTGGCTGAGGGATGCAAAACGTTTTAAAAAGGACAAAGCAGATGAGAAAAATGTTCCATCCGTTGTTATCTGCTCTCAAAAGTGCCCCGAATTTGCATAAGCAGAGCGGACAACAACGGAAAGGAACAGACGGGGGGAGGATGTAGGGCGGATGGAAAGCGGATGCTCCACGGAAGCCTACCGGATGGGAGCAGATGAGAGCGGATGGCACATCCGCAAGGCTTCCGGGGGAGCAGAGCAAAGTGGACGCAGAACGGAAAGAACGGATACAGAGCGGATGCCGAGTGGATGAACAGCGGAAGCCTAGCGGAAGCCTAGCGGATGCCTAGCGGATGCACACCGTTCACTGCGCATGCGGGGAGGATGCATTGCATCAGCCCCACGGATATAAAGGGAAGCAGCTCGGAAACAGGTCACCATTCAGAGGAAAGACCTGCTTCCAAACACAGCTTGCCAGCCTGCCAGCCTGCCAGCCTGCCAGCCTGCCAGCCTGCCAGCCTGCCAGCCTGCCAGCCTGCCAGCCTGCCAGCC
>BLBF01000022.1:7617098-7683721 GCA_015471245.1 Laticauda colubrina | reverse complement strand
GAATAGAATAGAATAGAATAGAATAGAATAGAATAGAATAGAATAGAATTCGTTATTTGCCAAATGTGATTGGACACACAAGGAATTTGTCTTTGGTGCATAAGCTCTCAGTGTACATAAATCATGATCATAAAGATGTCCATCCAGGCCAGAAAGACAGAAGAAGAAAAAAGCGAAGATCCTAAAGTCGCCCAAGTGACAATAGACAGTAACTTCATCCATTTAACTTGATGCACATGAGTCTATTCTGATTGGCCACCCCCTTTGTGGCTGCTCTTTTATGCTCTTCTCAGTGGCTTAAAATTCCAGATATGCCCATCAAGCAAAATCCCTGAGCTAGCAGGATATAACTTAGCATTATTATAACAGCACAAACGCTTCGAGTCTGCATGCTTGTTCTAGGCAGATGTTGTGTCTTGTGTATGTGTTTAATTCAAAAAGCCTGGGTAGGGTCCCAGAATAGGTCTGCTCTCTTGGATAGTTCTAACTATAGAGAAATCTTGGCATCAGGATAGCAATCTTGACAACAAAATAAGAGCACAACAACAGCAGAACAAAGAGCCAGTAAAACCACCATCTCAGCTTTTCTTTGACAACACTCTGTAGTATAAACCAATGATCCAGAAGTTCCCATTTCTCGGATGTATAATATCAAATAGTATCTAGTGTGCTGTCTGCCCAGGATAGTTTAATCTGTGTTAAAGGGGATGGAATCAATGGCCTCAGTGTCCCACTTCTAACTTAAGTGTTATAGAAATTGAGAGTTGGACCAAAAACTACTCTACCTCCCCATTTCTTTTGTAAGGAAATACTATCTTGCTTTTAACAATGATTGGAACAATTCCGGTATGCAAAAAATAGTTCAAGTTTCACATTTAAGGCATAGATGAAAACATCTTCTGTGGTTAACAGTCTGTAGAAATTCTCAGTCATCCAAGTCATGGTTCTCCCAAATTTTAGCCTGGATGACTGAGAATCTCTACAGACTTTCAGCTATACGATCTGGGATGAACACCCTTTGAATGGTGTGAGAGTAGGAATGGATTTTCAGAGGAAAAATTGCAGACTACATGAACCATTCATGTTACCATTCAGGTAACTCTGAGGACACAGAGAAACCTCCAAGTGGCCTCAATGACTCTCTAAAAAGAATGCAAATGACCAGCTGACGGCAAGGAGTATCAATCCTTCCATTCCACACTCTCCTGTCAGAGCTGAAGAAGCTTCTTGGATGAGAAGTGAAACATCTTCAAAGAAAAAACAAGAAAGTCCAGTTGCCTCCTGAAAAAAGCACCTTTGGGACAACCTTGACCTGGATGACTGAGGATCTCTACAGATTGAAAATGAGGAGAAACTTCCTAACGGTGAGGACAATTAACCAGTGAAACAGCTTGGCCTTCAGAAGTTGTGGGTGCTCCATCACTGGAAGTTTTTAAGAAGAGACTGGACTGTCACTTGTCTGAAATTGTATTAAGATCTCCTGCTTGAACAGGGGGCTGGACTAGAAGACCTCCAAGGTCCCATCCAGCTGTACTCTGATTCTGAAAGCCATAAATTCTGTTGTGGTAAAGGAAGAATCCATCCAATGTAACCCAATTATTAGAGGATCAGATTTAATTCCGTGTCCAAAGATTAGGCGAGCAAATTCTTCTGTTGCTAGTAAGGATCATGGAACAGTTCAGGAAGACTGGCCTGAGAAGTTACTAACACTGTATGAGCAGAAAGTCAACAATATTTGCCAGACATTAATCTGACTGATCAGTCAATTACATGTCTATCCTGTTTGTTTAAACACTTCACTTCTACAAGAATAACTCTCCGAGGATGATAGCAACTTCATCAAAGATACTCTGCTTTAAGTCTTTCTTCCACTTTTTAGGGAAATCACAATATGGATGTGTGGGGTTTGTTAACAGTTATTTAGTTTGTGATTTCACACAGTTAGTGTAGCCTTTTTTCTTTTTTGCTTTGCAGAGTTCAGACTTTCCCATGGGAATGCTACATCAGCTCTTTCAGAGTTTTATGTGCTTATCCTGGGTGGGAGAAATATTGTAAGACACTGACTTGAGAAATATGTGGAATACGATTATAGATGTTTGTTTTCAAATAATAGTGATCAGGCAAAACTGTAGTGAGACATTTGTTTTAGCCTTCAGCTTTCTGTACTTCATTTCCCAAGTTTTGTTTCTTCTCTCTCGTTTTTTAAAGCAGCAATAAAGTAGTATTTAGAGCCAGTTTAGTCTAGTGGTTAAAGCACCAGGCTAGAAAGCAAATTGTGAATTCAAATCGCATCTCAGTCATGAAAACCAGCTGGGTGACTTTGGGCCAGTCTCTCTCTCTCTCTCTCTCTCTCTCTCAGCCCAACTCACCTCACAGGGTTATTGTTGTGAGAAAAATAAGAGGAGACAGGTTATTAGCTATGTTCTTTGACTTGAGTTGTTTATAAAATTAATAAAGGCAGGAACTAAATAAGTAAATCAATCAATAAAGGAGGTGATTCCAGAACATTTGAGAAATTATTTAGAAGCAGAACTGAGAATAAATGAGCAAATGCTCAAAACTGGTTCTGTTTACCCATTTTGAGCATCTGCTTTAGAATGTGAAAACGTTTCTCAAAACGTAAAGTATAAATGATTTGTTTTGGAACTAGTGAATGTCATTTTGGACAGTGTCTCCTGATAAAGTGAGATGGCGACATTTAGAACATTTCTTCAAAAAGAGCCGGAAAATGCATTTTTGAGAATGGAGACCTGGAGGTTACAATTACCCAATAAATTTGCTGTCCGTTTCCTTTTCTATAGCTTTATTAATTTTATCAGTTTGTTTGTTTGTTTCAGAGTTCTATAACTGTATTTTAGAATGAAACCCCAGGAAGTACACAATCCCTTTCAAAATCCAAACAATTACTGAGACCAAGCAAATCAAATTGAAATAGCATCTGCACAACAGCCTAAGTGCCAAATTTATTCTCTGAAGACTTCCACTGTCAGTTAAAATGAAGAAAGAAAAGTATTGACAGAACATATTTATCTTGGCCCAAAGTTTTGCAGAGCTTCTGGTGATATTGATCCCAAACTGGCCAAAATGGAACTGCCTTCTGAAACACCAAGAGTTGAAATGGATGAAAGCTTTAAAGACTCTAAAACTCAAATCATAAAAATGATAGTTGGCTAAGAGTAGAGATGCTAAGCTATGATCTGTGTAATGTGTCAAATAACATGGAACCGATTTTTTTGCTTGAATGTTAGGCTTCAATGATGAGTATGTACTATCAGGTCACAGCTTCTTACTAAGAGCTTATTCAGTGCTTAACCCTTCAAATTTCTAGGTTCTTTCATATCACATGACCTAAAATGGACACCTAACTTCAAAAACGTCATCAAAAAAGCACAACAAAGAATGTTCTTTCTGCGCCAACTCAGGAAGCTCAAACTGCCCCAGGAGCTGCTGATCCAGTTTCTACAGAGGAATTATTGAGTCTCTCATCTGCACCTCTATAACTGTCTGGTTTGGTTCTGCAACCCAACAAGACAATCACAGACTTCAGAGGGTAATTAGGACTGCAGAAAATACAATGGCTACTAACCTGCCTTCAATCGAGGACCTGTATACTGCGCGAGTCCAAAAGAGGGCTGTGAAAATATCTACAGACCCCTCACATCCCAGACACAAACTGTTTAAACTCCAAGCCTCAAAACGATGCTATAGAGCCCTGCACATCAGAACAACTAGACACAAGAACAGTTTTTTCCCGAAAGCCATCACTCTGCTAAACAAATAATTCCCTCAACAATGTCCAACTATCTACAAGGCCTACACTACTATTACTATTAATCTTCTTATCACTCCTTATCACCCATCTCCTCCCACTTGTGACTGTATGACTGTAACTTTGTTGCTTGTCTCTTAATTATTTATATTGACTGTTTCATAGTGTGATTTGATTGCATATAGTACCCTATGACTATTATTAAGTGTTGTACCTTTTGATTCTTGACTCCTGATGAATGTATCTTTTCTTTTATTACACTGAGAACATTTGCATCAAGACAAATTCCTTGTGTGTCTAATCACCCTTGGCCAATAAAGAATTCTATTCTATTCTATTCTATTCTATTCTATTCTATTCTACTCTACTCTACTCTACTCTTCTCTACTCTCATTCAATTTCCTATTCTCTTCTACTCTATTCCCATTCTCTTCTATTCTCATTCAATTTCCTACTCTACTCTACTCTACTCTACTCTCATTCTATTCTCATTCAATTTCCTATTCTATTTTACTCTACTCTACTCTACTCTACTCTACTCTACTCTACTCTACTCTATTCTCATTCTCATTCTCATTCTATTCTATTCTATTCTATTCTATTCTATTCTATTCTATTATCATTCTATTCTATTCTATTCTATTCTATTCTATTCTATTCTATTCTATTCTATTCTATTCTTCCCTATATTGTTCTATTCTGTTCTATTCTATTCTGTTCTATTCCATACCATTTCTGACAAATGACTGCCCAGACTCTTCGTAAAAACCTCCAGTGATGGAACAAACTACAACTTCTGAAGGCAAGCCCTTCCATTGGTTGATTGTTCGTTCAGGACATTTCTTCTTAGTTCCAGGCTGCTTCTTTCCTTTGTGAGCTTCCACTTTGACTTTATTTCTCAGAAGGTCACAAGAGGGGATGACATGATCCTGGGATATTGTGATTGTCATAAATATGAATCAGTAGTCAAATGTCAATAGAATAGAATAGAATAGAATAGAATAGAATAGAATAGAATAGAACAGAATAGAATAGAATAGAATAGAATAGAATAACAGAGTTGGAAGGGACCTTGGAGATCTTCCAGCCCAAGCCCTTGCTCAGGCAGGAAACACTATACCATTTCCATCAAATGGTGTTCCAACATCTTCTTAAAAACTTCCACTATTGGAGCATTTGCAACTTCTGGAGGAAAGTTGTTCCACTGATTAATTGTTCTCACTGTTAGGAAATTTCTCCTTAGTTCTTGGTTGCTTCTCTCCTTGATCATCCATAGTTTCTTGTCCTGCCCTCAGGTGCTTTGGAGAATAGCTTGATTCCCTCTTTTTTGTGGCAACCCCTAAGATATTGGAATACTGCTATGATGTCACCCCTTCTCCTGGATCTAGTGGTTGCATTAGCCTCCTTCCATTCATCCTTTCCATGGTGCATGGAGAAGAATCAGATAAGCCCTGATGAGGATAATTTCTGCTGATTCCTCTTGCTAAAGGAAAACCTGTTGACTGTCTGAACTCCTGATAGACAAATCAGACTTTCACTCAGGGAGGACAAAGACTATGAAGAATGGAGAAGGCCAATTCCATCCAGGACTAGATAGATCTAGGAATAGGGTGCGATTCAAGGTGCTGGTTGTCCCCTTTAAAGCCCTTCATGGCTTGAGATTGGGTTATCTGAGGGACCGTCTCTTGCAGCTCACATCTACCCAACCCATCAGAGCAGGGAGGCAGGGAATGCTGTGGGTCCTCCTCCTGAGGGAGATACACCCGGTGGGACTCAGAAGAAGGGCCTTCTCCGTGGTGGCTCCCTATCTATGGAATATCATTCCCCTCAGAGATTAGAACAACCCTTACTCTAATACTCTTCCGGAAGACACTGAAGTCCTGGTTCTGGCAGTGGGCCTGGGGAACCCAAAGCGTGATGGAGCCCATCAAAGGGCTAGTTATTTTTTGTTCTTTTATTTTTTTTCCAGATTTTGTTCCATTGCACTTTATTAATTTATTTGTTTCTTTTTGTTAGTTTTTATTGTTTTTTTATTTTTATTTTTTTAAATATGGTTTTACATTGTGTAAGCCACCACGAGTCACCATAGGCAATATAAATTCAGTCAATCAATCAATAAAATAAACATGATAGCAGTTTTCCAATATCCGAGGGACAGCCACAAAGAAAAAGAGGGGGAGGTTTGAACATATTCCACTGTTCTTCTTAGATTTTTTTTTTTTCTTCCTAGCTTAATGGAAATTCCCTTCCTAGCATTTTCCTGCAAGTGCAGGAGGTTCTGCTTTTTTTAGATCCCCCAACTGTTGATCCATTGGGGCGCGGCAGGAACAGACCAATCAGACCAACAGACTATCAACCCAAGCTTGACATCGCTTCTTAGAATTATCCTCAGGAATGTTAAGTCTGGAGAAAAGATTTGAAGTGAGTCTTTTAAAAATAGAACGGACAACATATTTGTTGCTGCAACAGGAACATTTTTCGTGCATTGTTAGTAAAGCTGTGACCGCAAGTTAGAGGAACCAAAATACCTCATGTGTACTTGCCGATAGTTGTATGTGTTGGGAGTGGTATGTTCCCTATTACAGGTTCCAAAAGTAATATTTTTAAGGATAATGCTCCAAATGCCAGCAGTTTTAATTTCAGTGTTTGGAAAAGAGGCACGCTCAGTTGTCAGTGTTTGAAAATGTTGCTTTGATCGATTTTGCGTGTATTGCAGAAATTGCCTCTCCTTGTAAACTCACCTACAAACTGACCTGTTTCATCTAGAAAGCTGAAACACACAGCACATTCAGACAAACCAGCTGACATTAAACCATTATTCTTCGAGATTAAAAATAAAACAAAAAAACCACCTCCAATTCATTCCACATTTTTTACTAATTTAGCTTTCCAAGACCCCAAGTCCCTATTCATAAAGACTCTTATTTTACTCCGCAGGGGAGCTGAGACAGAACCAATCTCGGAGACTTCAAACAAGCGGTAGGCAATTTACTGCCCGTCTGCTCTGCTGTCTCACTTCCCTTCCTTTATCTTATATTGTTATTCCCCCTATACCCAGATGTACAGAGGGTGGGATCTGTCAGGCACACACTCAGCAGGCAACGGGAAAGCAGAGACCCCGGGCGTCAGAGTCCTTAAGCCCAAACACGCGGCCACAGATAGCAAGACATGCACCGCTTGGCTGCACTCTTTTTGATCCTTCCTTTGATAGATCCAACTATTTTGCGACGCTTGCATTGGGCATGGCTTTGCAAGGTGCCATAACACCATTTTCTTGAAAATAAATCTCTTGGTAGCCCAGGCACTTCCTGGATAAATGTGCAGAAAGTGGCAGCTTTTAGGAACAGAATTCAATGATTTCCTCTCCCTTCCTTTTGTTGTTAGTTGCGAAATCATGTCTGACCCATCGCAATCCCATGGACAAGTTTCCTCCAGGCCTTCCTGTCCTCTACCATCTTCTGGAGTCCATTTAAGCTCACACCAACTGCTTCAGTGACTCCATCCATCCACCTCCTTCTCTGCCATCCCCTTCTTCTTCTTCTTTGTCCCTCAATCGTTCCCAGCATTAGGTTCTTCTCCAGGGAGTCCTCCCTTCTCATGAGGTGGCCAAAGTATTTGGGTTTCATCTTCAGGATCTGGCCTTCTAAAGAGCAGTCAGGGTTGGTCTCCTCTAGGACTGACTAGTTGGATGGCCTTGCAGTCCAAGGGACTCGCAGGAGTCTTCTCCTCCAGCACCAGAGTTCAAAGGCCTCCATTCTTTGAGATTTTTGGAAAGCCAATGCCAATCACAATGGACAACAATGATTAGAAGCTGGATCACCAACCCATGGATACCTCTGGAATTTGAGAACATCTGAGAGGTTCTACTTCCATGTTTTCCCCAAAATAAGACCCTGTCTTATATTTCTTTTTGCCACCCAAGAAGGCACCAGGTCTTATTTTGGGGGGATGTCATCCACAGACTAACCTCACTTGCGCACATTGCCCCTGGCCTCCTTTTCGCTGTCAGAGGCCTTCAGGAACTTCTTCTGCAGTAAGGCCTTTTTGAAGGCCTCTGCAGCTGGCAACAGAGCTCTGGATGGACCTGGAGCTTTGTTATCAGCTACAGAGGCCTTCAGGAAAGACTTGCCAGCCTTGTCAGTCTTGCCAGCTGCAGAAGAAATGGGCCAGCAAGGCAGGTGTTGGAGTGTGCGAGCCCTGGTTACAACTGTCCAAAGTTAAGTAGTTGGGCAACTCCATACCTCCATCCCCACCCTCAGTTAATTTTTACCCATCCATTCTGGAGTGGACAGGATCTTAATTAGGGCTTATTTGGGGGGGGTAGGACCTATATTGGGCGCACGTGTAAAAATCAAGCTACTTTCAGGGCAGGTCGTATTTTCGGGGAAAACAGGGTACAAGGGACTCTACTTATAGAAAAATTGCCTTTGTGGATGCAATCATATTTGAGACAGAGAGAAAAAAATGGAGCTAAATTAAAGTATCATTATCTTTTATTTATGCAAGCTCAGAATCTATCTGACTAAACTTCCAAATCCAAGTAACTAAAGCCCATGTTACACTGCCCAACGGATGCAAAAAGGACACAAGGGACGAGCAAAATGTTCCATCCGTTGTTATCCGCTCTCAGAAGGGGCAAAAATTTGCATAACCGGAGCAGATAACACGGACGCGGAATGGAAGCCCAGCGGATGGAAGTGGATGAGAGCGGATGAGAGCGGATGGCTCATCCGCTAGGCTTCCGGGGGACCTCAGCAAAGCGGACACGGAACGGATACAGCGGATGCAGAGCGGACACCGAACGGATGAAGCAGATGCACAGTGGAAGCCTAGCGGATGCACAGCAGAAGCCGAACGGATGCCTGGCGTTAATTGCGCATGCAGGGGGGATGCATTGCGTCAGCCTCGCGGATATAACGGAAGCAGCTCGGAAGCAGGTCGCCATTCAGAGGAAAGACCTGCTGCTGGACGGATTGACTGCCTTCCCTGCCCTGCCTGCATGTCTGCCTGCAAGCCTTGCTGCCAGCCTTGCTGCCAGCCTGCCTGCCAGCCTGCCTGCCAGCCTGCCTGCAAGCCTTGCTGCCAGCCGGACTGCCTGCCAGCCTTGCTGCCTGCCTTCCTGCCAGCCTTGGTTCATGTCTGCCTGCCAGCCTTGATGCCTGCCTCCCTGCTAGCCTTCCTGCCAGCCTTGCTGCCAGCCTCCCTGCCAGCCTTGCTGCCAGCCTCCCTGCCAGCCAGCAACCCCACAACCATGCAGAAGCACAGCAAGCCTCAGCCATCTGCTGCCAGTCCTTGCAAGAGGGACAGGGCCACCATCCCGCCCCCTGGCCCTCACTCTGGTTCTGCTGGGGCTTCTGCAGCACGGGCTCACTCTTCTGGGGCTGGGGCTGGGGTTTCTGCTGCTTCTGCTTCTGGAGGAGCTGATGACAAGCACTCCAGCACCAGCCACCTCCACAGCACCTGGACCCTTCACCACTGAGACTGAGCGACCAAGATGAGTGCCAGAGACTCATTTTTGTTTTACAGCTTGTTATCAATAAAGTCTATTTTTGATTCACACACTTGCTTCATTTCTTTTTTTTAATAAAGTCTTGCTGGAAACTTTTAGAAATGGTTTAAGCCTTTGCATGCTTGTGGGATGGGTAAGGATAGCTTTGGTTGGGTTAGGATACCTGTGGGATGGGTAATAGCTGTGGGATGGGTTAGGATAGCAGTGGGATAGATAAACCTCCAGTGCAAGCATAGTGGGACTGTATGGTCCACCCTCCCAGGTGCCACACCTATGGCTCTTTATTATCAATAATAATGTAATAATTATCCACACATGTCAACATAAACACAACTCTTTATTATACGCCCTGTTCATTGTAGGCCAACCAAACATACATGGCCCAATCTCATCCGTGTGATGAGACAGGCTGAAGGAAGCATCCATTAAGCATCTACCATCCTGTCTTGCCACTCCACTGCTCCAGCTGGGGAGTTGCACCATTGTCTCAGGAGGATGCGCTGCTTCTTCGCTTCATGTGAGGCTCTCTTGGGGCCTTGCACATCCTCAGTGTCTATCAGGTTTTGCCCTTGCCTCCATTCCCCAGGCTCCATGTCCCCATTGCCTTGTTGGAGGTCCACGAGCCTGTTCTGCAAGACTGAGTAGCGGGTGCGCATGAGATTGTGCAGGATGCAGCAAGCTTCCACGATCCTCCTCACGGTCTCTGGGCAATGCTGCATGTTGGTGAGAAGTACCTGGAACCTGTTGGCCAGGATGCCAAAGGCGTTCTCCACCACCCGCCTTGCCCTGGACAGCCTGTAGTTGAAGATCCTCTCTTCACGGGTGAGGAGTCTGGAAGTGTAGCGCTTCATGAGGTAGGTTGTGAGGGAGAAGGCGTCATCCCCCACGATGAAGTAGGGCACATCTTGTGTGCCGTTGGGCAGGGGTTCTGGATCTGGGAAGCTCATGATGAGGTTGCGTTCCAGCTCCTCCTTGAGGTGACTGGCGTTGTATACCTGGGCATCTGAAGATGAGCTGTTGCCTGAAGCATTGATGTACATGAACTTGTAGTCAGCATCGACCATAGCGAAGAGGATGGTGCTGAAGAAGCCCTTGGAGTTGAAATAAGTGGACTCCGACTTGGCTGGAGCTTTGCAGGCCACGTGCTTGCCATCTATGGCTCCAACGGTGTGGGGTAAGTTCCACTTCTGATACCACTGCTCTGCAACTTTCTTCCATCCTTCTTCAGTGGAGGGGTACTGGAGGAGCTCCTCCTTGTATTCTTCGATGATAGCCTTCACCACTTCTCTGACCACAATGCTGATGGTGTTGGATGGCACCCTCCAGCCATACTGCATGCTCCTGTAGGTGGTCCCTGAGGCCAGGTGGTGCAGAGTGAGTGCCACCTTGAGCCCAGGTTCCAGGCTGGGCCGGAAGCTGGTGTTTGCCTTGGTCAACCTGGGTGTCAGCCACTGCATGGCTGGAGGCATCCTCATGAAGTTCTGGAACGCACGAGTGTCTTCGTTCCTGAGCTCCACCATCAGCTTGTTGTACAGTCCGTCCTCTGCTCTTCTCTCGCTCCATCTTCAGACCCAGACTCTTTTTGGCTGCCTCTTTTTCTTCTCGCAGTAGAGTTCACAGAGCCTGTAGATGGCTTCGCACTGTTGCAGAAGGATGGTGGCTGCCGAAAGGACTTTGTTACAATCCACGGTGGACATAACTGGATGCTGTGGAAGAGGAAGAGCCAGATGAAGGCTGCAGAGGTCTGTACCGCTGGGCTGCTGTTCTGAAAGTGAGATGCAGATGAGTTGCTCCCCCTTTTTATAGGAAATATAGGTTTTCCGCTAGGCATCTACTAGGCATCCACTAGGCATCCTCTAGGCATCCTCTAGACATCCTTAATATCCGAGATAGGTCCCCTCTGCGAATGTTTTTTCCGTTTTAAATGCTTTGTTTCCGTGCTGCATCCGCTAGGCATCCATTCTGCATCCATTCTGCGTCCGTTCCACATCCTCCCTACGTCCGGGCGGATGGAGTTGCGCGGATGACTAGCGGATGACTAGCGGATATAGCGGATGCGTAACGGATGCATAGTGGATGCCTAGCGGATGCGTAGCGGATGCAGAACAGACGAACTGGATACATTTTCCATGCAAAAGTTTTGGGCAGTTCAAAACTTTAGGAGCGGATGAAACGTCCATAAACAGATGCTGGATGGATAGAGAGGAAGCAAAATGGAGGCAGTGAGTACATCGCGTTTTCCAACGGATGGCAAGCTTTTTTGTCCGTTTTACATCCTCTTTGCATCCGTTGGTTCAGTGTGACATGGGCTTAAGATGAAGGAAAGTTCCTTTATTAGGGTGACTGCTAATGATTCTCCTGGTACTCTTTGAATTCCCTATATGGAGGAAAACAAACATCTGATGAAAAATCCCTTTCAGTCACCTTGGTGACCACTGCAAACTTGTGAAAATACTATAGATAAATCAGTCAGGTCAAACCTCCCAAATTCAGTGAGATATTCTAAAGAGGAAATACATATCTGGTTATTTGTATACATCTGAAGATCAATGTCCATTTTCAAAGTTGTAGTTGGAATACCTTTCTTCTTCTAGATCATCATTGAAGTTAGAGTTTTGTTTATTATTTGTTTTTGATGGAAATGTCCAGCCAATCCAGAATTTTTAAACATGATTGCTGATATAATAGTTCAGTTTATGCTTACCTTTGAAGCACACAAAACTGTAAAAGCCTTTGAACTCTAAGGAGTTACCCGGTTTTCTTTCGTACACTCATTCCTGGTCCTGTGGCAAAATCTGAAGATTCTACTTTTAATAATCAGAGTCATTTTAACAGTTTCCTGATGCTCCTTCATGCTCATTAGAGAATCTTCTGTCTGAAAGAGCTAATGGAACCGTCCAATGTCTGTAATTATGCCGCAAAGACCGCCTCAGAAGACTCTGCCATGAGAGGTTTCTCTGTTTCCAATTTCTTTGTCAATCAGTTTTCTTCTACGTTAGGCTGAGCTCTTAGGAAGATCAGAAATTGTAACTTCATTCAGACACTTTCCTGACAAGGGAGTAAAATAGAAAGCTCACTCGGGTTCACAGTTCACCCTTGTTTATGAAGATAAACATTTTAGACCTGGTTGCATAATCAGAATAACAGAGTTAGAAGGGATCTTGGAGGTCTTCTAGTCTAAACCCCTGCACAACTAGGAGACCATTCCAGACAAATGGCTGCCCAGTCTCTTCTTAAAAGCCTCCACGGATGGTGCACCCATAACTTCTGAAGGCCAGCTGTTCCACTGGTTGTTCTTGCTGTCAGGAAATTTCTCTTTAGTTCTAGGCTGCTTCTCTCCTTGCTTAGTTTCCAACCAAGAGAATTGAGGGGTCTTCTCGCTGCACAACTTCCTTTGTATCTGGCTCCTTCTAAAACCCTATAGATAAACCCTTTGGGGAATACATATGTAGAAGAAGTATTTAGAATTGGGTCTTAAACCACTACTATCACCTTCTTTTAATGATCCCATAATCCCTTGCAGTGCAGAATCTGGGCCACTGAATGGAGCTCAGTGTTTATTGACTGGACGCCCTTCCTGTCACCAATACGGAGTTTTTTCAGCAGATATGAGGTGAGAGCTCCACCTCTAGGCCACTGCACCACTCTCTTAAACCACGACTATAATACAGTAAAATCTTAAAAAGGGGATACCAACTATGGTGTCATAATTCATCATTCTAGTGTCTTCCCCAGATTGCCTTTTTAAATTATTATTATTATGGTTATGGTTATGCATAATAATAATAATAATAATAATAATAATAATAATAATAATAATAATAATAATAATAATAATAATTTTATTTTTCAGTGAAATACAATCCCATTCACAAAGCCCTGTTTGTTGATTTGTGATGTTGAAATCCAAGAGTACCAAGAGTCCTTGACCTGAGCTCCAGCTGTCTCTCAGCTAAATTACTACACTTTTCTTTTCTCTTACTGTGGTGGTGGAATGGTTAGAGTGCAGTACTGCAGGCTACTTCTGCTGACTGCCATCTGCTTGCAATTTGGCATTTGGAATCCCACCAGGCTCCAGATTGACTCAGCCTCCCATCCTTCCGAGGTGGGTAAAATGAGGACCCAGATTGTTGAAGGAAATAGGCTGACTCTGTAAATCACTTAGAGAGGACTGGAAAGCACTATGAAGTGGTATATAAGTCTAAGCGCTATTGCTATTATTCATGCCTATGACTTAAAAGCAAACTTACAAGGAACAAACACTCAAAAGGTGGGTTTGTGTGCTATCACAAATGCTCTGACAGTTTGAAAAACCTTTGGCTGTTGGCTAAAGTGGCCATGGGGAAGTGCCTGGAGTCACAAATTAATTTGCACTTCTCATTTACACACAATCAAATGGGTAGATAGTTTGGACAACTTACAGAACTGAAAGCCCAAGGAAGTAGACCATTTCACAATATGAATCCGAGGAGGAGGAGGAGAAGAAAGAAGAAAGAAAGAAAGAAAGAAAGAAAGAAAGAAAGAAAGAAAGAAAGAAAGAAGGAAGGAAGGAAGGAAGGAAGGAAGGAAGGAAGGAAGGAAGGAAAGAAAGAAAGAGGGAGGAAGGGAGGGAGGGAAGGAAGGAAGGAAGGAAGGAAGGAAGGAAGGAAGGAAGGAAGGAAGGAAAGAGGGAGGAAGAGGAGGAGGAGGAGAAGAAGAAGAAGAAGAAGAAGAAGAAGAAGAAGAAGAAGAAGAAGAAGAAGAAGAAGAAGAAGAAGAAGAAGAAGAAGAAGAAGAAGAAGAAGAAGAAGAAGAAGAAGAAGAAGAAGAAGAAGAAGATGATGATGATCAAAGGTTTTAGGCTTGTAACACAAAGAGCAAAAGGTCACTAACATCCTCATGAGATTCTTCAAGTGTCTCTCTAGAATTCCAGACCTCATTTCCTCTGCTCTGTAGCTATTTTGATCAGTCTGCTGCCTCTTGAAATAGATAAATCAAGTAACCAGCCAGATAAGGAGGCATTCTACATGATGGCTTGCATTATTTTTCCTGTCTACAGTTCTGCTGAAATTTGCAATTCTGAAGGCATTTCCAAGGCAGAAATAGCATGGCAGCCTGACAAGAAGGTCAATGTTATGGTTATAGGTTCCTCGCCATTCTGAGCACTCACCTCCTGAAAGATAGATGTCCTGGGCCGTTGATAGAAGAGCAATTCCTGGTGTCCAAGGCAACAAGGCTTAGGCTTTGTGTGTGCAATCAGTGGAATCTGGCTGCTTCAACAACTGCTTTTTAAAAAATTAAATAGCGATAGCATTTAGACTTATATACCGCTTTACGTTGCTTTACAGCCCTCTCTAAGTGGTTTATGGGATTAGCATCTTGTCCCCAACAATCTGAATCCTAATTTTACCGACCTCAGAAGGATGGAAGGCTGAGTCAACCTGGAGCCTGGTGAGATTCGAACTGCCAAATTGCAGTCGTGTGGCAGTCAGCAGAAGTAGCCTGCAGTACTGCACTCTAACCACTGTGGCAACTGGATTTTCTGGTTTTTCTTTGAAGACCTTTCGCTTCTCTTGAAAAGTTGCCTCTTGAAAAAGCACCTTTGGGACAACCACAACCTAGATGACTGAGGATTGTCCATAGACATTTACTTAATTTTAAAACATATTTCAATTACAAGAGCATTCCAGCACAACAGTGAACCACTTTAATGTTTATTACACTGTGAAAATAAATTCCATCTGTGCGAGGTAATTGTTATAAGAAAGTTTCTGTAAGCTCAAAATACAAACTTGGTTCATTTACTTTGCTGAAAGATGAAGAGAGAAAAAATAACCAGACCAAATGGTCTCAAAATAGACTTGTTCAGACAGCTACTAGATGGCAGCAGAGATTAGACTGTGTTGTCCCCTGTCACTGCCACTTATTGGTCATTTGGAGTTTTGCAACAGAGGGTAGGTGAGTGGCAGAACCTGGGAGCAGAGTTAAAAGAGGAATCAGCTACAGTCCCTATGCCAGAGGACTAAGTCCAGCCCCCTTTGAATTCTATGGATTCTTACCTGACTCCAAGTAGGCAATGTGCTGCCTCTGTAAACCTCTTAGAGAGGGCTTCAAAGCACTGTGAAGTGGTATATAAGTCTTTAAATGCTACCAGTATTGCTATTGCTAACCATTACAGTGGAGCCTCGGGTTGTGACCGTAATCCGTTCCCGGACTCCAGTCGTAACCCACTTTGGTCGTATCTGGAAGCATGACCAATTGCACATCTGCGCAGTCAAAAAAAAAAAAAATGCCGCTGAAGGGGAAATTGGCGCTGAAGGGGACTCTTTCCGTGCCAATTTTGTTCGCCGCCTGATTTTTGAATCATGACCCGATTCAAAAATCGGGTGAATATTTTGTTCGCCACCCAATTTGGTTGCGACTAGGAGCATCCACGACCCAAGGTTCCACTGTATTTGAAAAGGTTATTATCAATGGTGGGATTCCAATTTTTTTACTCCCAGTTCTGTGGGCATGGCTTGGTGGGCATGGCATGGGAAGGATACTGCAAAATCCCCATTCCCTCCCCACCCCACTAACCTACTTTCCAGCTCCGTTCTCCTGTGCAGGGCAACCAAAGAAGACCCAGGCGATCAGCTGGGATTCAATGGGAGGCAGAGAATAGATAGGGGTGGGGCCAGTCAGAGGTGGGATTTGCCTGTTATCTACTCAAAACTACTCAAAATTTCCGCTACTGGTTTTCCAGAACTGGTCAGAATACCACCTCTGATTTTTTATGCATAGGATGATTTATTTATCTATAAATCAGTTTAATTGGACCTTCCCACATAGACCTGGTCTTCACACCTAACATAGATATGGTAAACCTAATCAGGGATCCATATTTTCATTATATCTAACAGCAGCATGAAATTTTGTGTGCCCCTTTCTCAACTGAAGTAGCCTTGACACCTTGTTCTTTCCAGAAAGCAGTGTAACCCCCCCCCTTAATTTCAATTAATATTTGCATTATAATATTTGTGAGCTTTTGCACAAACATTTCTAGCCCACAAGCACTTTTTCATCTTTAAGGTATGATAAGGTCCTGTGTTTTGCACCTGCAGCTGGCTTTTATTTAGCTGTGAATAGTACCTTTGAAGGTTTGGGTGAAGACAGTGCAAAACTTTCAGATATTTACTTATTAACTCGATACCCGTGCTTCGCTACAAAACTATGTCGTTGGGCTTTGTTTTTGGGGAGGAATATAAGGGAGAAAAAAAATCTGCTTCTGCCTATCAGCATCCATCAGTATTCATCTGACTAGCATCCTGTCAGTGTGTGAGAGAGCTGTTTGGAAACTGAAACAGTATTTGCTGTAAGAGCAAGAAGGAGACGGCAAGGAGCCTGGGCATGGCTTAGCTCCACTGTTCTGTACTAAAGCTGCTTGGTGATGTGAAATTGAAACTGAAACTCCTCTGCTTGTGTTTTGCATTTGGAACAGATTTCTTTTCAGGTGGGGAGGGGGAATAGAACTCCTTAGCATCAGAGCGTGTTAATAATAATATACAAAATACTAATACTCTGATGGTCATTTCGAAAAATCCTTTCTTAGTGAGCACCAAGAAGCCAAGAGGAACATATGTGCCAGATTTCAAGTTTGTAGGCTTTACAACTCTGGAGATTTTGTGATGATGCATGAGTGGTATTTCACTTTTATGTATCTACAATAGGACATTTCAAATGCTTACTTGCTGCTTCTTATTTTAAAATGTATAAAGTATATGGTAAAAAGATCAGCATTTAACACAATGAATAAGCATAAATAAACTAGATTAAAACATTATATAATATGTACAGAATACGATAAGCAATAAAATAACAAACCAATAAATAATTGGAATATAAACAAGCAAACAAATGCACACATAAATATTCCAATCATTGGAATAGAATCTCTGTCTGTCTCTTTTTGGAGAAAGAGACAGAGAGACAGAAGCAAAGAGAACTGCCACTCCTGGATTAAAAGACAATTCACCCCTTCAAATGTACGTTCTGATTTTCCTTCTCTTAAAAATTGCAGTTCTGTAGATGCATCTGGAAGAGCCTGAGGGCCATGGTCCACATTTTCAAAAGACTTCAGCCATTGTGCTCTGCTTCCCGGTGGAATTTCCCTGGATTAAAGGATGAGTCATTACAAAAGTCAAAGGGCAGGGCAGTTTGTAGGTGCATTTATTTATCTTGGTGTCCAGCCAGATCATTTGTTTAAAAGCTGGGTTGAAATGCTCAGGGGGCCGTGACCAACAGTTGTGGTGTCCAGTTGTGCATTCCTGTAGACTGGCCTGTAATTCAGAAAGATCCCCTTTCTGAAGAAAGGGGATAGGATTCAGATGTCTCGTAAATCAGAGGTGGTGTATTCAGCAGATTCTGACCAGTTTCACTACCAGGAGAACTGGTAGTGGAAATTTTGAGTAGTTCGGAGAACCGGCAAATACCACCTCTGGCTGCAGCCCTGCCAACTCTCACGGTTCTGCCGTGAGTCTCACGATTTTTTGTCATTTCTCACGGTCTCACGACAAGGCTCCTCAATCTCACGCCGAATTTAAAACGCACTTTTTTTTTTCTTTTTCAAATTTGGGGGTCGGCTTATACGCCCATAAATCCGATTCTCACACAAACGACATGACACCACTTCTCAGATCACGCAATATCGATATTACCATACAGTCATATATACATACAGCACATTTCTTTTCACTCTGGGTGCCTCCATTTTGCTTTTTCTACCACCGGATATAACACGCTCTGATTAGTTAGTTATTCACGTGAACGCTTTAGTGTTTGCGATCGTCACATGCAACTTTGTGTCCAGTTTCTCTGCATTTAGTAAAGTTCCGTAGTAAAATTCATTAAAATATACCCATGTCTGATGTTAAAAGAAAAAGAATAGCACCTTGATGGCACCTTGTCTAACATTTTGGCCATGAAGTTGGCTTATCCAGAAAAAATCACACCTTGCTATAAGTTTCGTCCTAGTGATGACCAATTAGAATCATCAAAGAAAGCTGCATCTTCTTACAACAGGGAACACAAATAAAACATTTAAATAAACTGCTAATGACTTTCCTCGATGGAAAAGGGGTTTGTTTAATCTTCATCGGGAAAAAAATAGAATCTCACTATTTTTTATAGAATCTCCAGATTTTTTTTCACGGGTCTCCAGATTTTCCTTTATCAGGGATTGGCAGGTCTGTGGCTGGCTCCACCCCATCTATTCTCTGATTCCCATTGTGTCCCAGCTGATTGGCTGGGTCTTCTTTGGTTGCCCTGCACAGGAGAACGGAGCTGGAAAGCAGATGGGGAGGGAATGGGGATTTTGCAGTAACCTTCCTCTACCATGACCACCAAGCCACACCCACAGAACTGGTAGTAAAACAATTTGAATCTCACCATTGGTCTAGTTGCTAAATTAAAGCCAGCCAGTCCTGTTTTGAACTCTTTACTCAGATAACTGGTTGCAAGCTTGAAAAAAAGGGTGCTAAAAAGCAGACCAAGAGGAATAACAGAATAACAGAGTTGGAAGGGAGCTTGGAGGTCTTCTAGTCCAACCCCCTGCTCCAGCAGGAAACCCTGTACCATTTCAGACAAATCATTGTCCAATCTCTTCTTAAAAGCCTCCACTGGTGGAGAATTCACAATTTCTGTGAAGCTGTTCCACAGGTTATTTGTTTTTTTCTAATGGGAAATTCCTCCTTCGTTCTAAGTTGCTTCTCTCCTTGATTTCCACCCATTTCTTGTCCTGCCCTCAGGTGCTTTGGAGAATAGCTGGACTCCACTTCTTTGGGGCAGCCCCTGAGATATTGGAACACTGCTATCATGTCACCCTTAGTCTTTCTTTTCAGTTGACTAGATATAGTTCAGCAGAAGAAAAGCATGTGGATTTGCAGGCTTAATAAATATAGTTTTGGGTCATATCACTTCCTTCTTGTAATCTAAAGCAAGCAACTTTCCACTTGGATTCCTTGCTTCTGGTTGAGACTTGGGTACAATGAATTTAGTACATAATCTTTCTGGAAATTCCACTCATCTGTTTTCTCCTTGCCCCATTGGATACAGGAATAATAAACTCATTGTTTGGTATCTACAATGGCACTGTTCACACTCCAGGAGGGAGGTATCAGAAGACTTGGAATAATCCCAAAGATTGCATGAGCACAAAAGTATTTAGAGAAGGAAAAGTCTTAAGGGTAGAGATCTTAATGCCGGTTGACAGTGGCTCTTCTGGTGCCATGAAAATGACCTTACCCAACTGGTATGTAGAGATGATCAAGAAACTGGAGTCTTTCTGTTCAAGCCCATGCTTTTGTGAGGAGAGTTAATCAAATCCCAGTCACTTGCCGTATATTGTTTCAGTTGAAGGGATTGAGATAAGCATGTCATCAGTCTGTGGATTTATTGAAAAGTACATGTTGTAGCCAGTTAGGAGGTCTGAAATTGTACTGTGGTTTAAAGGTGGCCAGATTGAGCAGAATCTTTTTTTTTTTTTTGAAAAGGTTTTTTTTTACAACAAAGACAACAAATAAAACCATCTTTCAATTTTACAGTGTTTCAGTTGGTACATATATCTTGTGCACCTAATAATATTATTGCACATTTCTTACTTAATTATATTTATAAATCAACCAATAAAATCAACATTTTATATCATATTATTGTATTATCATTGATATTGTAATTGTTATCTTTTAAAAACATATCTCATTCTTGCTAAATTATATTTATTCTCTTTCTCATTCAAAATTAACCAATTATAGTATATTATTACTGTTAACACATATTTCAGTTTCTTATTCTTCTATCTAACCATTCATAAAATAAATCCCAAATCTATTATTCAACTATTTACAGTCTGCAGTACTATTGCTGTTAATCTTCTTATCACTCCTTATCACCCATCTCCTCCCACTTATGACTTTATGACTGTAACTTTGTCGCTTGTCTCCTTATGATTTATATTGACTGTTTCCTAGTATGATTTGATTGCTTATTGTACCCTATGATTATTATTAAGTGTTGTACCTTAGGATTCTTGACTCTTGACGAATGTATCTTTTTTTTATGGACGTTGAAAGCATTTGCACGAAGACAAATTCCTTGTGTGTCCAATCACACTTGGCCAATAAAGAATTCTATTCTATTTCATTCCATATTTTCTATTCTATTCTATTCTATTCTATTCTATTCTATTCTATTCTATTCTTATAATACTCTTATCTCCTATTCTTTAATTGCCATTGTTAGTCTACTCATCGCCGCACATTCCATTATTTTCTTAATTGTTTCCTCCTCTGTCAGAATTTTCTCATTTTTCCAATTTTGTGCAAATTCAGTTCTAGCTGCTGGAAAAATCATAGAATCTTGATGACTACAAAACAAACGTATTAAAAGCAAAAAGGTAGTTTTGAGCATATCTTACAATCAAATCACAGAAGCCAGGGACATAATGAAATATTGGTGGTTTGGAAGTGAATGTTGAGTAAGAAGTCTACCTCTCACTGTCACCTGTTCCAGTGGTGGGGTTCAAATTTTTTACTATCAGTTCTGTGGGCGTGGCTTGGTGGGCGTGGCAGGGGAAGGATACTGCAAAATCCCATTCCCTCCCCACCCCATTATCCTGCTTTCCAGCTCCGTTCTCCTGTGCAGGGCAACAAAAGGAGACCCAGCTGATCAGCTGGGAATTGGGACGCAGAGATTAGATGTGGGCAAGGTCAGTCAGAGGTGGTATTTGCTGCGTCTCCGAACTTCTCAAAATTTCTGCTCCCAGTTCTCCAGAACTGCTCAGAACCTGCTGAATACCACCTCTGATCTGTTCCTGCGACTATAGGAAAGCCAGCTACGATGGTGACAATGTCTTACATAAAATTTATGGAAAGGAGTTGGAGAAAATTGGTTAATAATTCCTGATTCTCAGTCCAGGAGAACATCAGGTTCAACAATAAAGCTTCCTCAAGTCAAGGTTGACTGTTGAGGATTTCATGGATCCGTAGCTGTTTTGTTATTGTGCAAACAGTGTGAATGTCTCGCTCTGCCATGTTTTGCAATCCCCTTTCTCCTCCCAGTCTAGCTTTCAGATAGAATTCATTGTTGTTTCTTCTCTGTGTGCTGGTCCAGCTCTGCTTACTTTTCCGAAGACAGCCAAGATAGTTCCTTGAGGCCACCTAAACTGATTGATTCAGCTGTGGCTTTGAAATTGACTGACAAATTCAGAAGCATCAGTCTAAGTTCCTTCAAGCACAAAACTGCCTGGTCCCAAACTAGCATTGTTTATTTGGATGAAAGATGGGGATTCTTTGCAATGCCCCAGAGAGGAGGGAGTCAAGCTATTTTCCAAAGCATTTGTAGGCCAGGCAAGAAATAATGGATGGAAACTGAACAAGGAGAGATTTAACCTCTTATCTTAAAAAGAGATAAAAGGTTCACCTTGAACTGATGAATCTCAAATTAGCAAAGTCCTCTCCGCTTACATAAATGTTGAGTCTGAACCCTACAGTGCAGACAAGTCAAAGACAATTTCGATCTCCATAGGAGTAAATGTTTGAAACAGGCAGGGGTAAGCTTCAAAAATTTTAGCAATGGGTTCTCTGCCTGGTTGATGGATGGGCGTGGCCATGGTGGGCGTGGCTTAGTTGGCCTTTGGCATTTTGCCCTCCCCAGACTCTGGAGGCTTTCCTGGAGCCTCCAAGACAAGGGTGGTATTCTACCACTTTGGCCCAGTTCTGCCAAGCCGGTAGCGCTGATGAGCAGCAGAGATCGAACTGGTTCTCTCCACCACTCTGCTGTTGGGCCCACCCGCCTGCCCGGGCTCCCATACTCACCTTTATTCCCTGCTTTTGGAGCGCAGCTGTTTTGTCCGGCACAGCAGATTGGTACGTGGCAGCTGCTGAGGTGACAGGGAGAGTGCAGGATTGCAGGAGGTGAGTTGAAAAGCCTCTGTGCCTGTGCAAAGTGTGTGTTTGACGCACGTGCATGTGCAACGTGTGTGCATGCATGCAAAGCACGCCCACCAACCCATGCCCACTGAACCGGTGGTAAAAATGTTTGAAATGCACCACTGCTCCAGGAGGGCGAAAACAGCCTCCCCAGGCTCTGAAGGCTCTCTGGAAGCCAGAAACGGGCCCATTTCTGGCATTCTTGAACTTTGGGGGGGGGTGTTTTCACCCTCCCTGAGTCTCCGCATGCGCCCTGCACTTACCTGCATCCAAAATGGGCTGTGTGGAGACTCCTGGGAGGGGTAGGGTGGACTGGGTGGGGCGAGCTTTTATGGCATGAAATGATTGCCAATTACTGCCAAAAATCATGGTTTGCACAACACAAGTGTTGGGATTCACACAGGGTGTTAAATCATAACCAAACAAACCCAACTTCAGTCATCAAAATTGTAAATCTAATCTTAAGAATTTTCTCTTCTGGTAATACTGCATTACTAACTCGGGCGTACAAAACCTTTGCTAAACCTTAGCTCTCTAGAATCCACACTGTAAACCAGATGCGTGTCCAGAAGTATTTCACAAGAAGAGTACTACACTCCACACTTCACAACAGAATACCCTACATCACCAGGCTTGAGATTTTGAATTTGGACAACCTAGAATTACGCCGCCTACGGTTTGACTTAAGCATAGTTTATAAAATAATCTGCTTTAATGTACTACCAACCAATGACTTTTTCCACCTTCAACTGCAACAATACACGAGCACACAATAGATATAAATTTAATGTACACCACTCCAAACTTGATTACAGAAAGTATGACTTCAGCAACAGAGTGGTCAATGTCTGGAACACACTACCTAACTCTGTTGTCATATCCCCAAACCCACACTCCTTTTCCTCAAACTAACCACTACTGACCTCACCCCCTTCCTAAGAGGCCTGTAAGGGGCGTGTATAAGTGCACAACTGTGCCTACCATCCCTGTCCTATTGTCCCCAATTATTCATACCCATTTCCTGTATTGATACTTCTGTTTATTATCTTGTAAGCTATTGACAAATAAATAAATAAAATAAAAAATACTCAGACACATACTTCCACACACATCCATACACTTGTTGGAGAAGCTGGGAGGGATTTTTTTAAATTTAAAAACATTTTAAAGCATGTGCATTCTTTGTTTTTCCCCCCCAGGTTAACAGAAACTCATCGTGTGGCTGTCAAGGTCATAAGGAGGATGCAGTATTTTGTAGCTCGAAGGAAATTTCAGGTAATATAGGCCAGAATTAGCAGAATGAGTCAGAATCATAGAGTCGTAAGGTTAGAAGGAATCTTGGAAGTCTTCAAGGCAGGTGTCATGCCCTTGTTAGAGTCAGACTGAGGGAGAGGAAGAACAGCCAAAAGGGAGTGGAAGTGTGGCTCCAGAGGATGTGGAGGAGGCTGGGGAAGGGCAGAGGCCGGCTGGGAAGACAGAGGAAGAACCAGGCCCATCCCCTCTGCAATCCTAGGACACATGGAGGAACGGAGAAAGCAACATCTTGGCTTATGAGAGAGGAAGTGGCCATGATCCCCCTCATTGGTTGCAGCTGGGGAGAATAGTATATAAGAGTGATGGTTAAAACACAGTGTTGCCAGAAGCAAAGCATGTGTTATTTTGGGCTGAAGTTACCTTGGTTGGCGTCCCTCCAACAGACTGTGCCTTGTTATCTCCTTGAAGTTGGTAATTACTTATCCTGGTCCGTTGTGGAATTTCCTTCATTGTCATTTGTTTTAATTTTTTATTTCACCCCTATCTGCTCATTAAGTTCGGACTGTATTGCTTTCTTTTGAAGACAATTTTTGAATAAGTTTTATCTCCATCTGAAAATTATTGAACAGCGGGGGCAAATTGGACGCATTAAAGGACATTTATTTACATTTTGGATTTTGTTATGCTTGTGTTACACTCTGGGTCATCACAGCAGGAGTCCTGGAACAATCTTGGACAAGTGTTAAGTCGGTGCGAACAAATCTAGACTGAATAGTTTCAAGGGTGCAAAAGTTCCCACTGAGAAAAGCCCTGATAACTTTCTCTCCCAGATCACCTCCCAGGTCCCTTTCCATGTCCATTTTTTTTCAGAAGCCTTCCCATTAAGAAAGTAGATATGATCACAGTTTGAAGATCTTCCTGATGTTGAGGGAGGAGTCTGATGAACAGGGACAGAGATCTCCAAGATAAAAACTGTAGAGTTATGGAAGACATTATGAAATAAGAGTTGTGGGTTATGTAGTTGTAGCCACCAACTTAACTCTTTTGACACTTCATACCTGCGCAACACTCTTAGCTCCAAAGAATCCAGAGGGTGAGACTTTTGCTCCTCTGGCCTCTTCCACTCTCCTTCTTTCACATTGTTTTCTGCACAATTCCTCTTTTAGGCTAACTGCTATGAGTTGCTGGGTCTAAGATTTTGGATTACTTCCTTGAACCACTTTCTATTGTGACTATGTCTTTCCTACCATGAAAGGTCATGGTTCCCCTTGCACATACATGCTAGTCATTTCCAGCTCTATGGGGCGCTGCTCATCTCCATTACAAAGCCAAAGAGCCAGCGCTGTCCAAAGACGTCTCTGTGGTCATGTGGCTGGCATGACTAAATGCCGAAGGCACACAGAACGCTGTTCCCTTCCCACCAAAGGGCTCCCTATTTTTCTACTTGCATTTTTTCATGCTTTCGAACTGCTAGGTTGACAGAAGCTGGGACAAGTAACAGGAGCTCACTCCATTAGGCGGCGCTAGGGATTCGAACCTCTGAACTGCCAACCTTTCTGATCGACAAGCTCACCATCTTAGCCACTGAGCCACTTTTCCTACCATTAGCTTTAAAAAAAATGAGAAGAGTAAATGTTCCACCAGGAGGGAATGAAATAGCCTCACTTTGGGTTGAGAAGGAGATGCATTTCATAAAGGCATCAGAGAAATAGATACCAGGTAGAACTACCAATATAGTTTTATTCCATGGGACAATCATGTCACATTTTTTTTAACTTGTACTCATTTAGACTCTTTCAGACTGAAATAAAGTCACACTAAGATTAACAGACACACTTTAGGTTTAAGTGATTTCTTGCCATTTTTCCTCTGGTTCTTCTCCTTGGAATCTTTAGATGATATTTTGCCTTTTAAAAAAAAAAAAAAATTCTGACTTGTTCTTTACTTTATCTTGCCAGATTATTGATTTAGAGGAAGGAAGGAAGGGGGAGAGGGAAGGAGGGAGGAGAAGGGAAGGAAAGAAATGAGGACAGAGGGAGGGAGGAAAGAAGGGAGGGAGGAGAAAGGAAGGAAGGAATGAGGAGGGAGGGAGGAGAAAGGAAGGAAGGAAGGAATGAGAAGGGAAAGGAAGGAAAGAAGTGAGGCAGGGAGGAGAAGGGAAGGAAGAAATGAGGAGAGAGGGAGGGAGGGAGGCAGAGGTGGTATTCAGCAGGTTCTTTCTAGTTCTAGAGAACCAGTAGTGGAAATTTTGAGTAGTTGGGAGAACCGACAAAGACCACCTCTGACTGGAGATTTTACAGTATCCTTCCTCTGCCGCGCCCACCAAGCCACACCCACAGAACCGGTAGTAAAAAAAATTGAATCCCACCACTGGAGGGAGGAAAGACGGGAGGCGGGGAAGAGAAGGGACGAAAGGAAGGAGGAAGGAGAAGGGAAGGAAGGAATGAGGTGGGGGAAGGGAGAGAAGGAGGGAGGGAGAAAAAGGGAAGAAAGGAATGAGGGAAGAGGAAGGAAGGAAAGAAGAGAGGGAGGGAGGGATTATTTACTTGTTCCAAAATACCATAAGAATACATATTGTGATCTCTCTGCCAAAGAAAGCTGATAGTGAGTGAGTCCTCCCTATTTTTCAAATCCCAGATAGGGCTTTTCCCTCATGGGAATCACCTGTAACCAGGCCTTCACCTTGAACTGACTTCAGTTGCCATCTGGTTTTGCTGTAGCCCTCGATTTTCCTGATGTTGATGCTTAGAAAGAGCTACTCAGAAAATGAGCGAGAGGAGAGGTGCCAACTTCGTGCCCTCTCCTCTCTTCTGTGGCTTTCATTCCTGTTATTTATGGGTTTGACTAATTCTAAGCCTTTGCTTGGGCCTGGCCACTTTTCATTTTGCATTACTTAACTGCATAAGTCTTTTAATTCTGCACCAACAAAGGGAGGTTTGGAAAATTAAAGTTTATTGGGAAAGGAGAAAATTAATTATGCATTTGGATAGCCCCCTCTTCCCCCCCCCCCTTGCCTGTTTTGTTTTCAAAAGCTTTGTAAACATCTAGGCTCTGAGCCATCCCAATTCAAAAGCAAGAAACCTTTCCCCTCCCCTCAAAAAAACAAAACAAAACAAAACCCCAGATCTGGAGCGTAACGGGTGCCCCCAAAACAAAGTGCTCTCCAAAACCCCTGCCAGTCAATCCAGAGCCATCCTGGCAGAACTGCCCCCTGCCAGGAAAACAATGGCTGGCTGTTTTGCTGGCCAGAAATAAGGATGTGTCAGCTTCTGTCAGCAGTGAAGTGGGGGGGGGGGGAGGACAAAAATAATCATTTTTAAGCTGTTAAAAATGAAAAGTATAACAAACCCCTTTCCAAACAGACCCTAAATTCCACCAGACTGGAGCACTGCTAAAGATCCACTGCTAAAAACTATTCTTTTTCCTTTCCTTTCCCTTTCTTTCTTTCTTTGTTTCCTTTCTTTCTTTCTTTTTTTCTTTCTTTCTTTCCTGATTTGTTTTTCCTCCCCTCTCCTTTCATCTACCATTTCTAGGATCCCATGGCTAAGCTCCAAGCATCGTTCCATCCCACACTGGAGGTGCTTAATGCATGCTAATAGTTAGCCAAGTCTCTGGCAGAATGGAAACAAACAAGCCAGCTAATGAGCCGTTGTTAGTTATTTTTCAATTACCCTGTTTTCCAGGGTACCTTCTCCCTCCTCCCCACCCCCCTTTTTTTCTTCTCTCTTGAACCCTAGCCAAGAAAGGAGACCTAAACTCGCCCCAGATTCCCTACTGAGCCTACGCAGATTCCCAACCACCAAAAGATCCGGGTTCATCCTCTTGCTCACCCTGCCTTCCCTGTGTTTACTCCATTAATAGTAGCATTGTCATGGAAATTTACCAGGTTTAATTTTGCCTCTCTTCTTCTACTGCTTTTTTATTTTAGTGCTCAGTCTCAGCCAACCCCATTGGTTCTTGAAGCCTGCACCACAATGCCTGTCTGATTGAAGCAAATGAAAATTAAGAGTTTTGTATTTAAAACTGTTTTGCTCCCCATCACGCCTGGCAATCTTGTTTGCTTCCATGTTGGGCTGTCCCAAATCCTATACAGATGGAGAATCTTTCGTTTTATTTCTTTACTTTGAAAAGTCTTGCAAGTTGGTCATCATCTGAGACCTGTTTAGTACATCCTAAGTACTAAAAGAGTACTACTACTACTACTACTACTACTACTATTATTATTATTATTATTATTATTACTACTACTACTACTACTACTACTACTACTATTATATCTTCTCTTTGGATAACGAGGCATCTGCCTGAATGCTGATCAGTCATTGTTTCCCCTCCCCTCCCAGGAATTTCTTGATGTCCTGGGAAAAATGTGGTCCTGTTGCTTCTAAGCCAGAGATGGAAATGGTTATTCCCCTCCAGAGTTTCACACTTTTAGTTCTTTGTTTGCAGCCCCAACAGGGCCTTGGGTGGCAATGCAGTGACATCATTTGGAAGGAGGAGAGCCAATTTTTTTTCTCCTTCCCCCTTGGGAAAAAAAAATGTACACCAAGATTTCTTCTGTTCTACCTCAAAAATGTGGTGAACAATCATGAAAATTAGCAGTAGGACACTTGTTTTCTTATGGGCTTCAGCAGAGTGCAGAAGAGGCAAGGCTGGGCTGCTGGGGGCTTGCAGGGGTTCGGGAGAGCCCCTAGCTAAGATTCTGTGCAGTTTGGGGAACCCCCAAATCCCACTCCTGGCTGGCCCCACCCACCCCTCCCTGTCCCTCCCAGGAGTCCCCACATGGCCAATTTTGGATGCAGGTAAGTGCAGGGCACACATGGAGGCTCGTGGAAGATTAAAAACGGGCCTCACGGAAGTTCAGGAAGGCCGGAAATGGGCCCATTTCCAGCTTCCAGACAGCCCTCAGAGCCTGGGGAGTCTGTTTTCGCCCTCCCGGAGGCTCAAGGAAAGCCTCCAGAGTCCGGGGAAGGCAAAACTGCCTCCCTCCACTGTGGTGCAGGAGGCTGACTAAGCCACGCCCACCATGGCCACACCCACCCATCAACCGGGCAGAGAACCCGTTGCTAAAATTTTTGAAGCCTACCCCTGAGAAAGGGACCTAGGACATTCCTGTGGATTGGGGATTTGGGATGCCCCCCCCAATCTAAAACGAAAACATGACGTAGGTAGTCCTAGACTTATGGCCACAATTGAGCCCAACATTTAGGTTGCTCAGTGAATGATCCATGAAGTGAATTTTGGCCCTATCTTACATCTTTTTCTTGCCAACCATTGTTAAATGAATCACTGCAGTTGTGAAGTTTGGAACAGAGTCGTTCAGTGAATCTGGTTTCTCCATTGACTTTGCTGGTCAGAAGGTAGCAAAAGGGGATTGCGGAACACTGCAACCATCATAAGTGTGAACCAGTTGCCAAATGGCTGAATTTTGATCACATGACTGCCACGGTCACTGTGTGTGAAAACCAGTCGTATAAGTAACTTTTTTCAGGGCTGTTGTAACTTTGAACGGTCACAAAATGAATTGTTGTAAGTCGAGAACTACCCTTATTCTCACGTCTCTTCTAAACTGTATATATTTGGAAGCTCTCCCTCTGTCTCTTCTCTGCCAGTTTAGAAGCAGACATCATCATCCCCTTACTGCTCTTAACAAAATTTCACTCTCTGATGGCAGGGAATTCATTCCTTTCATGGAGATCCAGACTCTCCATTCTCCACGGAGATCCTAAGTTTGTATCTACAACAATTTCCATACAAAGTCACAGGATAACCTTACAATAAAGTGATGACATTACAAGGATCTGTTTCCCTCCTTTTATTGCGGTGGCTCAGTGCCTAAGACCCTGAGCTTGTCGATCCGAAAGGTCGGCAGTTTGGAAGTTTGAATCCCTAGCGCCGCGTAACAGAGTGAGCTCCCGTTACTTGTCGCAGTTTCTGCCAACCTAACAGTTTGAAAGCATGTAAAACTGCAAGTAGAAAAATAAGGACCCCTTTGGTGGGAAAGTAACAGCGTTCCGTGCGCCTTCAGTGTTTAGTCATGCCGGCCACATGACCACGGAGACGTCTTTGGACAGTGCTGGCTGTTTGGCTTTGTAACGGAGATGAGCCCCAACCCCTAGAACCAGAAACGAGTAGCACATATGTGCGAGGGGAACCTTTACCTGACCTTTATCCCTAATTTACTCAATTACGATTTCATGTTTATTCCCTTTTTACCACATTTACATAATTCTTCCTTTCTCCTGCATCTTATTTCCTTTAGGTTTTTTAAACTGTTATGTTTCCTTTACTGGATTTGAATTTTGCTGTATAGTGCAATATGAATGCAATATCAGGGGTTTTGGATTCAATGTGCAGAATGCAAAGGAAGTGTGTTTGTGTTTTATTTTTATAGTTACAATGTACACTGAAGATAGCATTTAATTCTGTTGTATGAGGTGCAGTGACAATAAAGTCAACTTAACTAAACGAAATGTGGAAAATGGTCATAAGCCACTTTTTCCAGTGCTGTTGTCATTTTGGATAGTCACTAAATGAGTGGTTGTAAATCAAGGGCTACCTGTAATATTAATATGCTATGTGGTTCGTGTGCATGAGGAATAATAGGTCATTCCTTTCCTTGTGCATTTTTAAGCTTTATTTTTTTTCTCCATTTTTTGCCCCCTTCCAGCAAGCTCGGAAGCCTTACGACGTCCGTGACGTCATTGAACAATACTCTCAAGGACACCTCAATATGATGGTTAGGATAAAAGAACTCCAAAGAAGGTTAGTTACATTCACCATTCAAGGACAAGGGGGGTGCTGTGTGGGTCTCCTCTTTCAAATTCCCAGGAGGCCATCTTAGTGAAGATCTCACCTGGAAAAATAATATGATCCAGGTGATCAGGAAGGCTCAACAGAGATTCCACTTCCTCAGGGTCTTGTTCAGAGGTGGTATTCAGTAGGTTCTGACCAGTTCTGGATACATTCATCAAGAGTCAAGAATCATAAAGTACAACACTTAATAATAGTTGAATTGAATTGACAGAACCCCTGGAATTCTTCTGATGGTTTTTTGGGATTACAGCTGTCACTGTCTCCTGTCCTTGATCAAGCTAAGAATGATGGGCATGGAAATCTCTAGTGAAGAGAAGGATCAGAGGAGACATGATAGAAGTCTTCCAATATTTGAGGGGCTGCCACAGAAAGGAGAAAGAGGTCAAGCTATTTTCCAAAGCATCTATAGGCCAGACAAGGAACAATGGATGGAAACTGAACAAGGAGAGATTTAACCTGGAAATAAGGAGAAACTTTCTGACAGTGAGAACAATCAACCCATGGAACAGAAGTTGCCCTTGGAAGTTGTGGGAGCTTCATCACTTGAGACCTTCAAGAAGAGATTGGACTGCCATTTGTCAGAAATAGTGTAATGTCTCCCGCTTGAGCATGGGGTTGGACTAGATGACCTTCAAGGTCCCTTCCAACTCTGTTAATCTAATCTAATCCTGGATAACCGAGAACACCGTAGCTTCATCTTCTCCGCCCAAAGAAGTGGTGGAGAATTTAACTCTGGTCTCAAAAAAGGAGTGGAGAAAAGAAACAGGGACCCAACAGTGGGAAAGTTTCTTGAATCCCCCTTCCAGTTGGCAAGGCGTTACAATGTGGGCACATCAAAACCAGGAACCATTGAAATAACCGATCCCATGTCTCTTTACTAGAATCTATATTTATGGATTGATTAGCCGACAGGCCCTATCAACATAGACGTTCGAATACATATCACCAAAAAAATCCTAAACAAACCTTTTAAAATGAGAGTAGGGTAAAATACAATAATTACAGGATAAAATATAACAATGTAATACATAAACATGTAAAACAGAATAAAATGACATAAAACTGTATTTCTGTATCATCCCTGCAATCTACCCCTATCAGGGCCACATATGCCGATATGTGTCGGCACCATTTTAGTCAGAAATTGTCAAGGGTGGGCTGCTGCGGCTTCACACACATTCGGACGATCCTCTAGCTAGGATTCGGCGAAGTTCGGCAGACCCACAAATCCCACCCGTGGCGGGCCCCACCCCACCCACCCCTCCCGTCCCACAGCCTGTTATGGATACCAGGTAAGTACAGGATCTGCACTGAGGCTCAGGGAAGGCAAAAAATGGCCCCCATGGAAGTTCCGGAAGGATGAAAAAGGGCCTATTTTCAGCCTCGGGAGGGACTCCAGAGCCCGGAGGAGGCCATTTTCGTCCTCCCGGAGGCTTGAAGAAAGCCTGCGAAGCCTGGGGACAGTGAAAAACGGGCCTCCCAGAAGTTCCAGAAGGCCACACCTAGAATGGCCACACCTACCCAGCAACCAAGCAGAAAACCTGTTGCTCAAATTTTTGAAGCCCACCCCTGGAAATTGTGCTGTATTAAATGTTTATTAGAAAGTATGCCAGGTATGGCCTTATAAAGCGGTATGACCAGAATCATGATCACAGCCAAATAAAATTGCTTGGTTATTATAATCTGGGGGAAGAAATTCAGATTAAATCTGTCTCTTGGATCAGAGTCAGCTGGCTTGGAATATGATTGACATCTTTTCTTTTTTTTAAAAAAAGTCTTAAATCTATTTGAACTCTGCTGAATTAAAAATCTCCCTTCTCTTCTTTTGTAGGCTGGACCACTCCCTCGGAAAGCCCGGTCTGTTTCTTCCAGGTACAGAACTCAGTGTTACATCGGCTATTGAGGATTTTTTGGAAGGGGAGTTGGTCTTAGATTAAAAGTTAAACTGGAAATTAATGCTTGGCTCCCCCAGGGGTGGGATTCAAAAATCCCAGCAACCAGTTTTAACTTCCTGGTTGCTGGGTGGGTGTGGCCATGGTGGGCGTGGCCTACTGGAACTCCCAGGACGGTCATTTTTCACCTTGCCCAAGATCCGGAGGCTTCTCTCAGGCCTCAAAAACGGCCTCCCCCAGGCTCT
Source organism: Laticauda colubrina (assembly GCA_015471245.1). NCBI lineage: Eukaryota > Metazoa > Chordata > Lepidosauria > Squamata > Elapidae > Laticauda > Laticauda colubrina. The sequence continues at coordinate 7,651,292 of BLBF01000022.1, read as the reverse complement.
GGAGGGCCTCCAGAAGCCGGAAACAGGTCCATTTCTGGAATTCCGGAATTTCTGGTTCACCCAATTTTTCGCCCTCCCAGAGTCTCCGCACAGACCCTGCACTTACCTGCATCCAAAATGGGCCATGCGGAGACTTTTGAGAGGGGTGGGATGGGTGGGTGGGGCCAGACAGTTGGTTCAACTACTGGTTTGGTGGACCAGATGTAAATTTAACATCCAGTTCACTCAAATCGGTCTGAACCGGCTGAATCCAAACCCCTAGGCTCCCCCTTTCTGCCCTGTCCCATATCAGGATCTTCAAAATGCTCTTCTCCTTCTTCCCTTCCTTATTTGTCCAATGCCTTTCTTCCAGCAGAGGGATACTTTCTGCAAGAACCTGGTCGTCTTCTGATAGCATATTATTATTTCCTCCAATATATTTTTCCGAAAGCCATTTGGGGATGAATCTTGAATAGAGATGAAACCAACTACTGTAGTTGTTGCAACTCATATCTTGAATAGAGATGAATCAAGCTCCCTTCAAGATATGAGTTCCAGTTACTACAAGTAGTTGGTTTCATCCATCCTCACTGGCATTGGTGTCCCAAGATCTTTCCCAGAGATCTTGTTAATAGAGATCTTAGAGGTAGAATCCAACACGAGGATTCTGTACAGATAGTCCTCAACGTAAGGCCACAATTGAGCCCAAAAATTCTGTTGCTGAATGAAACAGTTGTAAACTGAGTTTTGTCCCATTACAACCTAACTTTCCACAGTTGTTAAGTGAACCACTGCAGTTGCTAAGTTAGCAACACGGTCTCAAAAGCAAATTACATGACCTTAGAAACCCATGCAATGGTCACAAATATGAACTGATTTAAAGGCTAGGTCACACTGGCCGACGGATGCAAAACATATGTAAAAAGGACACAGCGGACGAGCAAATTTTCTATCCGTTGTTATCCGCTCTCAAAAGTGCCCCAAATTTGCATAAACAGAGCGGTCAACAACAGAAAGGAACGGACATGGGGAGGATGTAGCGGGGATGTAAAGCGGATGTTCGTAGGAAGCCTAGTGGATGGAAGTGGATGGAAGCGGATGACACATCCGCAGGGCTTCCAGGGGAGAACAGCGAAGCGGATGCATAGCAGAAGGAGCGGATGCATAGCGGATGCGTAGCGGATTCGTAGCGGATGCAAAGCATTCACTGTGCATGCGGGGAGGATGAATTGCGTAAGCTCCGTGGATATAAAAGGAGGCAACTCGCAAGCAGTCAGCATTCAGAGGAAAGACCTGCTGCCAGAGACATCTTGAGAGAACACCATGGGGAAGAAGAGGAAGCCTGTGCCTACTCCCGCCAGCCCTACCAAGAAGGACAGAACCACCATCCCACCCCCTGGCGCTGACTCTGAAGCTGCTGGTGCTGCTGCTGGTGCTGCTGGTGCTCCTGGTGCTGCTGGTGCTTCTCCTGCTGGTGCTGCTGGTGCTTCTCCTGCTGGTGCTGCTGGTGCTGCTGGTGCTTCTCCTGCTGCTGCTGGTGCTGCTGCTGCTGCTGCTGCTAGTGCTCCTGGTGCTTCTCCTGCTGCTGCTGGTGGTGCTTCTCCTGCTGCTGCTGGTGCTGTGATGGACCAGCCCCAAGGCCCTCAAAGCCCTGCTGCTGAAGACCCTGAAGCCCCTGCCAGAGGGAGGAAGAGGCAAGGCAAGGAGAAGGGGGTGAGGAAACAGTACTCCATTTCCGAGGACCATGAGGAGGAGGTGCTGGAATGGCTGAGGGAGAATGAGTACCTGTGGAGGAAGGGCCACAGGTTCTATCGTGACACCAAGAGGAAGCAGGCAGCATGGAGAGAGAAGGCGGAGAGCCTGGGCTACACTTCAGATGTACTCCTTGGGTGGTGGAAGCACATGCACACCTGGTATGGCAAGCTGCACCTGAAGAAATCCGGGCAGGCCGCTGTCAAGCTCACTGACCGGGAGACCTATGTCATGGCCAGGTGCAGCTTCCTGGAGGGTGAGATCCGCCAATGAGGAGCAGCCCCTCTGTCAACCCTCTCCCTCAGACAGCCCACAGAGAGCCACTCCTCTTCCAGCCAGGAGACAGCTACAGTGTCCAGGCAGGTGTCTTTGGAGGGCCCCACGACAGAGACCCCTTCCCGACAGCTGCACTCCCCATGTCAGAGGATGTGGAGGATCCCCTGACTCAGATGGAGCAAGAAGAAGCAGCCACCAGAGACCAAGCCACACCCACCCCCAGCTCCACCTCCACAGAAAGCAGGCAGAGAGGCAGACCGGAGGGACAGAGCCACACTGTCCTCTTGGAGATCAGGGACACAATAAAAGCCAGCACAGATCTCCTCTCCCAGCTGGTCCACTTCGACATACCATCCTCCAACTGCAAGCCCTTCATCACGTACGTGAGCCAGACCCTCATGGACATGCCCGAGTCCCAGTACCAGGCGATGAAGGAGAGGATCACAGCTGTTCTGCACCACCCTCCAGGCCCAGCTGAACCTGCTCCTACCCATTCCAGGTCTGCTCCTCCACTCCAGGCGATGTCACAGCCCTTCCACGGATTTCAGCAGCCCCTCGCCTACCAAGCCTACCACTACCAGGACTTCCCACAGCAGAGGCAGCCCGTCCCAGTCCACACCCAGGTTCCTCAGATGCCACAGATGCCACAGATGCCTCAGCTGACCCAGCTGCAGACCAGACAGCCCCACTACACTCCTCCTTCCTCCACCCCACAGCCAAGCCCTTCCTTAAAACATCTGTCATCAGTCCTGGGCCTCACATCCCAGGTCCTTGAGGAAGTGCCTCTCAACCTCACAGGACTGAGTCAGCTCTCTGAGAGCTTCCTACACACACCATCTCCTGTTGTACTCTCGGGGCCAGGCACCCCAATGGCGCCTCAAACCAGCACTCCAGCAACAGCCACCTCCACAGTCCCTGGCCCCTTTACATCTGAGACCATGGGCACGCCTCAGAGTGACTGAGAATAGTGCCAGAGACTGAGTTGTTACCTGCTCACTTTATCTTTGCTTAAGACACTTTACTTGGGTAATTTTGCTTTTTAATAAAGTCATACAGTTTGTTGTTAATAAAGGTTATCTTTGCTTCACACACTTAGTTCATTTTTTTTACTTAATAAAGTGTTGGGGAAAACTTTGAAAAAAGGGTTAAGCCTTTGCATGCTTGTGGGATTGGTAAGGATAGCTGTGGGATGGATAGCTGTGGGATGGGTAAGGATAGCTGTGGGATGGGTAAGGATAGTTGTGGGATAGATAAACCTCCAGTGCAAGCATAGTGGGACTGTATGGTCCACCCTCCCAGCTGCCACACATATGGCCCTTTATTATCAATAACAATTTAATCATTGATCAACACATTTCAACATAAACAAAACTCTTTATTAATGCCCTATTCATTGTAAGGCCACTCAACATACATGGCACAATCTCATCAGTGTGATGAGACAGGCTGAAGGAAGCATCCATTAAGCATCTACCATCCTGTCTTGCCACTCCACTGCTCCAGCTGGGGAGTTGCACCAGTGTCTCAGGAGGTTGCACTGCTTCTTCCCTTCACATGAAGCTCTGTTGGGGCCTTGTACATCCACAGTGTCTATCAGGTTTTGTCCTTGCCTCCATTCACCAGGCTCCATGTCCCCATTGCCTTGTTGGCGGTCCACAAGCCTGTTCTGCAACACTGGGTAGCGAGTGCGCATGAGATTGTGCAAAGAGTATGATGCTGAAGAAGCCCTTGTAGTTGTAATAATTGGACCCTGAGTTGGGTGGAGCTTTGCAGGTCATATGCTTGCCATCTATGGCTCCAACAGTGTGGGGAAAGTTCCACCTCTGATACCACTGCTCTGCAACTTTCCTCCAGCTTTCTTCAGTGGTGGGGCACTGGAGGAGCTCCTCCACATATTCTTCGATGATGGCCTGCACCACTTCTCTGACCACAATGCTGATGGTGTTGTGTGGCACCCCCCAGGCATACTGCATGTTTCTGTATGTGGTCCCAGAGGACAGGTGGCACAGAGTCAGTGCCACCTTCAGTCCAGGGTCCAGGCTGGGACGGAAGTTGGTGCTAGGCTTGGTCAACCTGGGTCTCAGATGCTCCACAACTTCGTCAAACATGGCTGGTGGCATCCTCATGAAGTGCTGGAATGCACGAGGGTCTTCATTCCTCAGCTCCACCATCAGCTTGTCATAGAGTCCAAACTCCACTCTTCTCCCGATCCATCTTCGGACCCAGACAGCTCTTGGACGTCTCCTTCTCCTTGAGTAGAAAAGGTGAAACAGTCTGAAGAGGGCTTGGTTCTGGTGTTGAATGATGGCGGCTTCCAAAAGGAGTGTGCGATGATCCATGGTGGAGATCAATGGATGATGTGGAAGAACAAGAGCAAGGCTGAAGAGGTCTGCACACCAGGGCTGCTGGACTGATAATGAGATCCAGGTGATTTCCTCCCCCTTTTTATAGGAAATGTTGGTGTTCCGCTAGGTGTCCTTCCACATACTCTAGACGTCCTCCAGACATCCTAAATATCCGAGATACATCCCATGTGCAAACGTTTTGTCTGTTTTAATGCTTTATATCCGAGCTGCATCCGCTTTCATAGTTTCTATGTCCGTGCTACTAACGCTGTGTGGACGTTCCACGTACCTTTTGCTTCCTCCCTCTTTCCGCTTTCCACTGAAGCGTATGTGAGTTGCGCAGATGCCCAGAGGATGCCGAGAGGATACATCGGATGTGTAACGGATGATAACGGATGTAGAACGTTTGTTGCCCATATGTGTCATGGATGTAGATCGTACACAGCGGAAAGTTCATCCTCTCAAAAAGTTTTGTGTAGCTCAAAACTTTTTGAGCGGATGAAATAGCAGGAGACAGATGTTTGACGGATAGAGCATATGAAAGACGTACGCAGTGAGTACACAACGGATGGCAAGCTTTTTTGTCCGTTTTACATCCTCTTTGCATCTGTTGGTGCAGTGTGACATAGGTTTTAACGAACAGTTGCAAATCAAGGACTACTATGGTGGCGCAGTAGTTAGAATGCTACTTCTGCTGCCTGCCAGCCACCTGAAATTTGGCAGCTCATATCCCACCAGACTCAAGGTTGACTCAGCCTTCCATCCTTCCGAGGTGGGTAAAATGAGGACCCAGATTGTTGGGAGCAATAAGCTGGCTCTGTAAACCACTTAGAGAGGGCTGTAAAGCACCATGAAGTGGTATATAAGTCTAAGTGCTATTGCTGTTTGCTTATATTCCAATATATCTGCATATCCTTTTTATTCACAGAAAATATGCTAACTGTAACAATATCAGCAATAAGCTTTCACATCACTGCATTTCCCAGTTAGTTGCAATTCAAGCACAAATCCTCTTTTAATTTATTTTTTATTTTAGAAAAGGGGGTAGACAAAGGCTACTACACAATGGGAGCCAGACTGATTAGACTGGAGGATAAGGTAAGGACTTTTGAAGACAAAAAAATGCTATTTTGTTGGCCAATTTTCAGAAACGTTCTGTGATCAGTGTGACTGCCAATCTGCACCCTTTACCCAACATCTGAGTCAAAGAAATGTATTGGTCGTGAGAAATGTACAAACTAACTATGGGTTACATTGGGATAGTTTTTCATTGATACGCCATCTCAATCTGAGTGGGGAATGTTTGTGCTTAACCCCTTTGTATGATGAAAATATATGTTCAGAGTTTGCTTATTCTGAAATTCAAAGCACTGAATAAACCATAATTCTCTTTTGCTTCCAAGGTGACTATTTTTGTTGTGTCCTAATTAGCGGTGGTGGAGGTGCTACTTTGAGAGTTGATTTTAATCTTTAATATTAGCCATGGGAATTGAAATGATTCTGCTGTACATGAATAAGAGGGGAACAGATATTGGTTATTTGTTAGTCTAATGCAATGTACTCCAAAGCAGAATGGGGCAACTTGCTGCAGCACAATTCAACAATTCCATCGAGGATCCATTGAAATGTGGAGATGATTAGGGATAGCTGAACTTTTCAATTGCAAAATCTCCATTTCTGTTTTGTTTCATTCTAGTAAAATGGTATTCGTGGACTTTCTATCAAATATCATTGATTTGCATGCTTCTAGATGAAAGGTTTTCATTTTTATTTTCTGATGTTCTTGAAAAAAACAAAAACCTCTTTGATTGAAGTTTCCTTGCATAAAACCTGTCCAATTTGATCAGTGCAGAGAATGTTTCCAAGATCTGGTACATATATATATATATAAGCAGTAAATAAATAAGTAAATAAATAAATAAGCAGTATATAAATAAGCAGTAATATATAAACTAATGTGCAATAACATCAGTTATATTGTAACATATATTATATTTCATTGTAGTATCAATTATATAATCATCAGAAATATTTACTCATTTGTTTTTCTTTCTCCTATAAACCAGATTTCACCTAATTCCACTCCTCTAACCTCATTATCTGTCATTTAACCATTTATAGAATAGTTCCCATGATAAATGGGTAATGTATATGCTAGGAACTTGGATTAAAAATGCCTATTATTTTTCATATTTCTACAACAATCTGTTTTGCTACATTTAGCTATAATTGACATGCCTGCAATAAAGTTTCAAGTGTACAGATTGTGTAAACATGATGGAACTATGAGATAGCATTTAAAATGAGAAAAAAATGCTGAGAAATGTAGAGGAGTAAATTTGTAGCCTTGAGGGCATGAGCACAGTTTCAGGGCAAGTCACAGCAAAATAACTGACATAAATATACACTTCACTGAATTCATTTAGTTTTAGTTTTAATAAAAGGTAGTCAAACTAGAAAAGCGAAGTAGTTGAGAAAATTACAAATACATTCTCTTTTCTTGGATAGATAATGCCCCGGGCATGTCATAATATAAAAACTAAATATACCTTAAGATAAAATAACAATGCCCCATTTTCTACATCGCTTGTAATTTTCAACTTCTCAACTAACTCATAGTTTTCTTACAGTAGGATGCCGGTTTATACAATGGTCATAATTATGATCACATCGAATGTCTATGGAGATTCTCAGTCATCCAGGTCATGGTTGTCCCAAAACTGCTAGAAGAAGTTTCTTGGATGAGAAGTGAAATGTCTTCAAAGAAAAACCAGAAAGTCTATGTGATGACCCGGAGTGTAACACAAACATAACAAAATCCAGAACGTAAATAAATGTCCTTTAATGCCTCCAACTTGGCCCCACTGTTCAGTAATTCTCAGTTGGAGATAAAACTTATGCAAAAATAGTCTTCAAAAGAAAGCAATACAGTCTGAACTTAATGAGCAGATAGACATGAAATAAAAAACTAAAACAAACTATAATGAAGGAATTTCCACAAGGGACCAGGATAAGTAATTATCAACTTCAAGGAGATAACAAGGCACAATCTGTTGAAAGGACGCCAACCAAAATAAAACACACTTTGCTTCTGGCAACGCTGTGTTGTCACCGTCTCTCTTATATACTATTCTCCCCAACTGCAACTAATGAGGGGGATCATGGCCGCTTCCTCTCTTGTCAGCCAAGTTGTTTCCTTCTCCATTCCTCCCTGCATGCCCTAGGATGCAGAGGGGATGGGCCTGGTTCTTTCTCTGATTGCCCAGCCGGCCTCTGCCCTTCCCAACCTCCTCCACAACCTCTGGGACCACACCTCCACTCCCTGTAGGCTGTTCCTCCTAACAAGGGCATGACAGTCCAGTTGCCTCTTGAAAAAGCACCTTTGGGACAACCACAACCTGGATGACTGAGAATCCCCATAGACTTTTGGCTATTCAGTTTGGGATGAACACCTTTCGAATGGTATGGGAGTATGAACAGATTTCGAAAAATTGAAGAATATGGAAACATTTGTGCTTCAGTTTGAGATGCAGGCACCACTCAGGTGACCCTGAGGACACAGATAAGCCTTGAAGTGCCTTCAATGACTCTCTAAAAAGGACGCAAATGACCAGCTCTCCACAAGGGATACAATCCTTCTATTCCCCACCCTCCAGTCAGAGCCGAAGAAGCTTCTTGGATGAGAAGTGAAATGTCTTCAAAGAACAACAAGAAAGTCCAGTTGCCTCTTGAAAAAAGCACCTATGGGATTACATTGGATCTACTTTAGCAGAAACAAATTTCCTATGGTGGGAAAATGATGAGCTTGGAGTTTATTTACTGAAAAAACTATTTAGTTAGTTCGTTATCTTAATGTCACCCATCTCTGCACAAGGTGCTTACAAGTAATAAAATAAATAAAAAATAATTAAAACATTAAAAACTGCACAAATTAGAATCATGCTAATAAAAATTGTGCTAAAACGAAAGTAAGTGAGCTAAGAGACAGACAGAATAGAACAGAACAGAACAGAACAGAACAGAACAGAACAGAACAGAACAGAACAGAACAGAATAGAATAGAATAACAGAGTTGGAAGGGACCTTGGAGATCTTCTAGCCCAAGCCCTTGCTCAGGCAGGAAACACAATACCATTTCTGTCAAATGGTTATCCAACATCTTAAAAACTTCCAGTGTTGGAGCATTTACAACTTCTGGAGGCAAATTATTCCACTGATTAATTGTTCTCACTGTTAGGAAATTTCTCCTTAGTTCTTGGTTGCTTCTCTCTTTGATTACCCATTGCTTCTTGTCCTGCCCTCAGGTGATGGGGCATGGATAGGGATGGGGATGAGATCTTCTTATCTGGTCAGCCACCTCCAGTGATGGTCACTCTCCTTGGGGTCCCAAGCCAAGTGGCAAAGCCAGGTTTTGATACTCTTCTGGAAGGCCAAGAAGAGCAGTTCCCACCTCCAGTGGTAAGAATTTTCCACAGGGATGGGGCCACAGCAGAAAAGGCTCTTCGTCTTGACCCCACTTATTTCAATTCCTTAGCAGGCGGGATCCATAGGAGGCCTCTTCCACTGGCATGGGTGGGTAGGGCTTGTCTCATTCAGAAAAGACAGTTCCTCAGATAACCTGGACCCCTGCCATGTAAGACTTTAAAGATAACAGCCAACACTTTAATTGGATCCAGAAGCAAACTGGTAACCAATGCAGGTCAAGCAATAAAACTGTTACATGTGCAGCCCTAGAAGTTTCCAGGACTGTGCATGCCATTGCATTCTGCACCAATTGAATACATCAAACAAAGCAGAGAGAGGTGGAGAGAGGAGGGAGAGGGAGGGAGGGAGGAGAGAGAGAGAGAGAGAATATAACTGTAAGACAGGTTTGTGTAGGAGATAACCAGGCTGAGCCTGAGGGAGGAGTCAAACACATCATCAGTCATGAGTCTCTTCATTCCCAACTTAGAGATCTACGTCCAGCCCATCTTGAATTCCCTTGACTCTTATCTTCCATTAATTTCCCTTGGCTGTTAGTAGTTCAGATTCCCGTAGAGAGCTCAAGCTTACAATAAATCTTTATACCAATTTCAACTGTCCGGATCACCTGATTTTCCTTGACCATTTGAAATTGTTAGTAATATGAAGAGGACTAGCTCCGCTGGCTTCTAGAAGCTGAAACTGTTGATGGAAGTTTCACAGCCTTCGTGGAGATAGTTGAAAATTTGGTCACAGAGAAGGAGAATAGTCAATTCATTCCTTTTATGAATTGGGGTTTTAATTCTAAGCATCCTAAAGTCCATTCATCAGTATATACTGTAACAGTGAAAAGAGGGGCTAGAATGAATTCCAATCAAGTGGGATTTATTTTTAGAAATTCTAATAAGATTAGATCATTCCCCAGAGTTTTACTGTTTTTCAATTGAACTATAGATTTTTGGATCTCTGGTGTATGAGTGGGAATCATTCAGTAGCATTAAGAAGAAGAATACATCCTGGTATGTTCATTCTCAGCTTCCCACTTTAGTCTTCAATTCTGCTCTAGCTAGATCTTTCTACAAAATGTGCCAGCTATTTATATAATTTGAACCTGCCCCGATGCCATGAAACTTGATCCTTTAGTGATTTTATTCCTGGGAAAAATGGGCTCTGATTTTGAGTAGTCTAATATAAGGGTTCTTCCCTAAAGACAAAACTAATTGCTCTATGATGATTTGGCATTTCTCCAACCAGGCTGATTGAGAAAGTTCAGAAAGTTGATTTTTAATTGAGAGCTGGAGGATCTCAGTTTAATGTTATGAAATCATTAGTCTGATGCAACCAATTTAATTTCTGGTTTCATTTAAATAACCATTCAACACACCATGAACACAACACATTGAAGCATATCAATTAGGGCTACCAGAATCCCTGTTTCTGCATACATGCAAAAGTCTCTGAATTGATTCAGTTAAATGCAGGATGCAATATAGAATAATAGAATTGGCCCCCATCTCAAACAGAAGGCCCTATATACCATTCTGGACAAATGGCAATCTCTTCTTAAAAACCTCCAGTGCTGAAGCAACCACAACTTTCTGGGGGCAAGTTCTTCCACTGAACAATTGTTCTCCACTGTCAGGAAATTCTAGTTTGGTTTTCTCCTTGATTAGTTTCCATCCATTATTTCTTGTCCTTTCCCCAGGTGCTTTGCAGAATAGGTGACCCCCTCTTCTTTGTGGCAGCCCCTCAAATATTGGGACACTGCTATCATGTCACCCCCTAGTCCTTCTCTTTGTTAGACTAGACATATAAAGTTCCTAAAACTTTTCATCTTATGCAATGGTGGGATTCAATTTTTTTTACTACCAATTCTGTGGGTGTGGCTTGGTGGGCATGGCAGGGAAAGGATACTGTAAAATCTCCAGTCAGAGATAGAATTTGCTGGTTCTCCGAACCATTCAAAATTTCCACTACCGGTTCTCCAGGATTGGTCAGAATCTGCTGAATACCACCTCTAATCTTATGATTTAGCCCCAAATCCCTATTCACCTTTGCTGGCCATCTTGGCACCCTTTCTAGAGCCTCAACATGTTTTTTGTATCATGATGACCAAAACTGTGCACAGTATTCCAACTGTGATACAATAGAAATAATAACTAGCTTGCAGATTCTGTTGGAAATCTGATTCAGAAATTGGAAAGGATCCCTTTCTATGGACTCTTTCAATCAAATATCATCACACTCTTATGCCAAACGCAGGGCTAAGAAAGAAAGAAAACTCACATATTCCTCAGGGGTTGATTGTTTAAATTAAATTTCTGTAACTCTGATAAATTTTGGAAAGAAAATAACTAATAACGCTGAGCAGAAATGCATTGGTTGTTTGGTCCTCACACCTCATTCTGTATAAAACCAATCACTGACCTAAACCATCAAGGGAAATCTAATAGCCTTTCACAGCACTGAATTTCACCTTTTGTAAGTGTATCCTGTGTCAGTGTCACCAGAAGACAATATGCAGAGTGTATTCTTCACATAAGTTGGATTTTTTTTCACCCAAGAAAAAAAACACTGGGGATTTTTTTAGTCCAGATGGTATGCCAGCAGGAGCACAATTGCTTTGAGAATCGCACCCATGTTGCCAATTGTAGGAAAAGAGCAGGCTGAGCTAGAAGGTAGGGTTAAATGTGTCATTAGCTTGGAGTCATTGAGTTGCCATAAGAGACCCAAGTCCAGTTCCCTCTGAATTCCGTTGAACCTTCTGTAGTGCCAATTTGGCTTTAACCATTAGTTGTCTAGATTCTTGTGTATAGATAGTCACAATACAATGCTGTGCTTTGAACTCAGCATGTGCTTTGAACTCAACAAATGCTCCTGGCTATTTTCACCTACTGGTGACATTCCTACTGGTAGTACCTTTGCTTTCTCTTGCCATAGTATTCTACTTCTACTTGCAGATCTTTGTATTTTATGATTTTCCCTGGTTCTTAATCTTCTCATCTGCTGTCTCCAGGTATTGCAATGTCTGCTATTCAGAATTTTTTTTCTTTCTTATCGACAATTGTTGTTGTTGCTATGAAACAAAAAAAAAATCATCTACTTTTTTCCTACTGTGCAGATCATTAAACATTAAAAAAGTATTAAAGTATTATTAAACATTAAAAAATTCAAAGATCCATCTCATCCTGGGCACCCCTTTTTTTTGAACTATTACCATCTTTCAAACAGTACAGAATAATAAAAACAAGGGCAAATAGGCTGAAAAACAGTTTCTATCCTGGGGCGGTAACTCTATTGAATTCTGTATATAGAGCAGTGTGGTGTGGTGTTGAGGGTTTTCAATTCAATGTGTGGAGTGTGAAGGATGTGTGTGTGTGCTTATTTTCATGGTCATGATGTGCACTGAAGGAGGTGTTTGATTTCATTGTACGAGGTGCAATGACAGTAAAGTAAACTAACTTAAGTATATAATTTGTTCATGATTTACAGTATAAAACAACAATTAACCACCATTCTACCTTCATAAAATGGAAGTCCTATTATATTCTTTAAAAACAGAAATAAGGAGCTAGATATAGTATGTCTATTTTGAAAAGTCCACAAGTGGAATGATAAAATTGTTGACATAAATAGTAATGTGAGTCAGAAGACGTCTTAAAAATCCAGTTCAGGAAAGATTTCATTAATATCGAATGCATTCCAAACAACCAAACTTTATTGGTATACTTGTGGAGTCTTATATAAATACCATATATAAGGATTATTTTATTAATGGAGAAGGATGAATGCAGTTCACTTCATCTCTTACGAGCATTGGCTATAATAAGCCTGCTTATATGAAGACAAAACCATGGAAAGGCATTAAAATGCCAGGATTATGTCCATTCATCCTGAAGGCAGCCTTTCGCTTTCAGTTACAACCCAGAAATAGCTCAGAAATTACACTGCTCATTCATGAATTTTAGACTTAAGTGGCTGTTTCTAAAAATGTCCTGGCGGGTGGAGAGAGGTGAGTCGTTTCTGCTTGGCTGGGACTCCGTGGCGGCCCTGTGTTGGTTTGGTTTGGCTCCTGTCATGAAATGCTACAGACTGAAATAGCTTCTTATATATTGGCATCTGCCGAGGGAGAAGAAGGGAAGGAGCCAGCCAAGCCTCTGCACGTCCAGCAAAGCAAAGTGATAAATAGAAATGGGGAGGGGGAGAGGTTTCCATGGGGAGGGGGTGTCACAGCACCAATTCCCATGTGTGTACCAGTAGTTGTTCTGACCCAAACCTGTTTCCAAGAGAGCAAACACAAGACAAAGGCAGCAGCACAACATTTTAATGTTTCATCTATGAATTCTGTTTCTTCATAGATAAAAGGCTGCTTCCAACTAATTAGCTCGACAAGAAAGAGCCTTGCCAAGTTTTTTCAAGGCTGCCAAAAAAACAGCAGATAAGAAATAGAGTCTTCAAATACCAACTGTAATGACCATGAGGCTGAGTTTCAAAACGTCTTTGCTTCCTACAAAGAACGTTCATTGCACAGCTGCCTTTTATCTTCTTGAAGGAGGGGCCATTACTTTGCAGCCTTACTCCTGAGTCACCCATGTTGTTGCAGCTGCTCTTTCCTAAGAGCAATCCTGCATGCACCCACACTTGGCACAGGCTCCTCGGGAACCTCTTCATCACTGCTGCCAGCCCCCACAATCTCCAAAGGCAGCAGTCCACTCCCTAATGGTCCTGGCCCCTCATCTGAATCCTTGCTCTCCTCAGCCATCTGTATCTGCTGCCGGCTAACTACAACAGTAGTCCTCCTTAGGACAGTGCATTTAATGGCCCTTCAAAGTTATGGCTGCATTGAAAAAGAGCAACCTGTGACTGTTTTTCCACACTTAATGTCAGTGTTCCAGAAAAACCCAGCTCCAACCAAAAATTCCAAGACAGACATTTTTTCAAAAGTTCCTTTTATTAGAGTAGGTATACTGGCACATCTGGGGGAAACCCAAAATCTGAGAGTTCTAGGTTTTCCCCAGTGATTCAAAAAGACAAACCAAACCCCTGCACTACCGGTTCTGTGGGCATGGCTTGGTGGGCGTGGTGTGGCTTGGTGGGTGTGGCTTGGTGGGCATGGCAGGAGAAGGATACTGCAAACTCTCCTTTCCCTCCCCACTTTCCCCATGAAAAAAATGGGCAGAACTGTGACCGTTTTTGCTTTTTAGGCCATAAACATGGACACTGCTGACCTGGTCAGTACTTGTAAAGGTTTGGGTGGGGCTTTGAATATGCTTAAGGATTGAAGACGTTCACACCTGTATTGGGCCAAACAGGTCAAGAAATGGGAATATTATTGGTATATATTTCCTTGTAACTCATGACTATGCACCTTTCTGTGGAACTTATTTTATCAGGGGTGTCAAACTGAATTTCATTGAGGGCCGCATCAGGGTTGTGCTTGACCTTAGTGAGCTGGGGTGGGTGTGGCCAGAGTGGGCATGGCCAGATTGATATCACTCATTTCGGGGGCACCTGTGGTGGCCTGAGCACTCTGTCAATGAAAATGGGCTCCCGAGCTCCGTTTTCAGCTGTGATAGCCTCTTGCAACTCTCTGCCAGCAAAAACGGAGCCGGTCCTTTGTTGTTTCCAGGGTAGCCTTGCAGGCCAGATGTAAACAACCCGCGAGCCGGATCTAGCCCACGGGTCCCCTGTATTATATAGTTGGTATTACTGGCTTTCATCAGTAGTGAGTGGTAGATATATCAAGATGGTACAACTGTGAAATTGGTGTCCTGCCCAGGGATGGGATGCTGCCAGTATAACAACTGATTCAGTGATTGCCCACTTTGCTGCACACGCATGAACAGCAATGCAAAGTTCCTTACCTGCTATGTTACTTCTGGGGAATAACATAGCTGAGGAGAGGCAATCCACTCTTCCATGCTGATCAGCTGAGATGATAAAGGTCAGTACAGCGCAAGGGTGGGCAGGTGAGCCCACACCAGAGTGAGCAGGTTCACTCCCAGCTGATCTTCAGAGCTAGGGGTTCACCCAAACTTGTCCAAATTGGCAGAATCCCACCCCTGGTCTTGTCCCTTTAAAGGCATAGCCTGTGTGGTTCACGTAAAAAAGAGATGGGGTCCAATCCTGGTTGAGATGATCATCTTGACTCTTTTGATAGACACATCCATGTGAAGTCCCATCATTTGACACAATGAAGTCTTTAAACAACGGTGGGACATTTTTCTCTCCCACAAACACACATTCACAGAGACATATATACTTGTTGCATATCTGATTCCTTTTCTTTTGTTTGTTTAAATCGATGCTGTTTCAATTAAGAAAGCCTTAATTGCAATTGAATTTTACCTGTTTGGATTAACTTTTGCTCAGGTTCCAGACTGTCAACTCATAAAATATTTCTCTGGTCTTTTAGAGTTGCCAACTCTTTTAGAGTTGCCAGAAAGGGAGAGGGGAATAGTGTAGCAGCTGCAAAACAGAAACTGCATTCCATGGATGTTTTCATAGATAGTTTCCAGGTGACCGAAGTTTCTGCCCCACAAAATTCTAACTGGAGAGGATGATTGATGACTCTTGGCTATGGATGTGTCCCATTGGAGAATATACACCCAGGGAGTGGGGGAAAACCAGGGTCAAGGGTGACAATGAATGACGTGTTTCAGAGTCGGCTACACTCAGGCAGCACCGGCATGTCTTCTCCTAATAAATCTTTGAACTTTGAAAATAAGGCTAGAGACTCATGATTTAAATGGGGGTTACTACCAGAGCCCTGACACCTGACATTATCAATATTAATCAGTGGTGGCATGCTACTGATTCAGACTGGTTTGGCCGAACTAGTAGTAATAAAAGCCTCTGACGATCAGCTGAGAGGAGGAAAAAAGCCCCCAACAATCAGCAGATAGGAGAAGGAAGAGAAAAGCACAGGACTGGCCGTGCCGCCTGCCGCTGCGCATTTCTCTTCTTTATCCTCTCAGCTGATTAGCATTGCAGGCCTCAGCTGGTGTGGGGAAAGCTGGGTGCCGACGCTAGGCAAAGCACACCCACCAAGCCACACCCACTGAATTGGTGGTAAAACAATTTGAATCCCACCACTGGTATTAGTCATTTTTTTTCCGAGTACATCCCTGTGTTTGACCGCTTTTTTTGTTCAAGATAATGGTATTTTATGCTGCTATTCTATAAAGAATTACAACACTTTTAAATATTTTGGTGAATTAATTCTGTCATTCTTTTTAACAAAAACACTTTTGTATTGAAATAGGAAACAGAGACTGCCTTAGCATAACAGTGTTGTTTCTTATATGAAATGTATAAAACACTGGTTCTTCATTTCACTCTTGGAGAAGATCCAGTTCTGGAAGGCTTCTTAGATCAGTGACAGTAAATAAGATGCAGTTCGAAGTTTAACAGATGTCATGCAAACTTGTGGTTTAAAACCAAAAATGCCCAGCCATAAGATGCATGTGAATGTTGGTGCAAATATGTTCATAATACATGTGGTTTTGCGTCCTCCGCTTCAAACAAATTCTACCACCAGAATCGTAACATAAAATTAAGGACAACCTCAGCCGAATTGGAAAACACTCAAGATGGTGGCCTTGACCATAGAATCAGACTCCACTTCTTTGCATGTAGGCATCGTACAACATATTACAAAAAAGTGTTTGTTTGTGCCATTACAACCCTCACTTTGGCTTTATTGAGACACACATGCCCATGGATGCCCTTCTATGCCATAGAGCAGGAGTGGGCATCCATAGGCATCATAGGTCAAATTAAGAGCATTCCTTAATTTGTTTAACCCTGTGGCAGAGGTTGGATTAGAAGATCTAACCAGAGTCCTTTCCTATTCTTTTATTCTCTTTTATTCTGATCCTCTACATGTAAAGAGAAAAAAGATGGCTGAACTGAAGTGGTCTACTATAGAGGTGGGACCCGTTGACTCAGTGGCTAAGATGCTGAGCTTGTCGATCAGAAAGGTCGGCAGTTCAGCGGTTCGAATCCCCAGGGCTATATAACGGAGTGAGCTCCTGTTACTTGTCCCAGCTTCTGCCAACTTAGCAGTTCGAAAGCATGTGAAAATGCAAGTAGAAAAACAAGGACCCCTTTGGTGGGAAGGGAACAGCGTTCTGTGCGCCTTCGGCATTTAGTCCTGCCAGCCACATGACCACAGAGACGTCTTCAGACAGCGCTGACTCTTCAGCTTTGTAACAGAGATGAGCACCGCCCCCTAGAGCCAGAAAGGACTAGCACATATGTGCAAGGGGAACCTTTACCTTTACCTTACTTAAGAGGTACACTAGGTATTCATGTCTAGCTTATTCATGTCTTGAAATGGAGTAAAAAGAATGAAGATATGATGGAATATTATTGGGTTATTGGATCAGGAAATGTATAGTATAGGTAGTCCTCAATTTGTGACCACAGTTGCGTCCCAAAACTTTTACTGCTAAGCAAGACACTTGTTAGATGAATTTTGCCCTATTTTATGGCCTTTCTTGCCACAGTTGTAAAGTGAATCACTTCAGTTGTTAAGTTAGTAACACCGTTGTTAAGTGAATCTGGTTTTCTCATTGATTTTGCTTGTCTGAAGATGGCAAAAAGCGATTGCATGACCCCAGGACACTGCGACCATCATAACTATGAGTCAATTGCTAAGTGTCTAAATTTTAATCACATGATGGGGATACTGCAAGTGTGAAACACAGTCATAAGTCACTTTTTCAGTCCTGTTGTAAAGGCCCTGTCACACTGCCCAACGGATGCAAAACGTTTGTAAAAAGGACACAGCAGACGAGAAAAATGTTCCATCTGTTGTTATCCGCTCTCAAAAGGGGAGAAAATTTGCATAACCAGAGCAGATAACACGGAAAGGAATGGACGGGGGGAGGACGCAGGTCGGATGGAAAGCGGATGCGGAACAGAAGCCCAGAGGATGGAAGCGGATGAGAGCGGATGGCACATCCGCTAGGCTTCTGGGGGACCTTAGCAAAGCGGACGCGGAACGGATGAAGTGGATGCAGAGCGGACGCCGAACGGATGAAGCGGATGCACAGCGGATGCACAGCAGATGAAGCAGATGCAGAGCGGAAGCCTAGCGGATGCAGAGCGGAAGCCTAGCGGATGAACCCCAGTACCAGGTGGTGAAGGACCGGATCACCGATCTGCTTCACAACCCTCCAGGCCCAGCTGAACCTGCTCCCACCCAGTCCAGGTCTGCTCCTCCACCCCAGGTTATGTCCCTCCCATTCCAAGGCTTTCCACAGGCCCTCACCTATCTGGGCTACAGCTACCAGGAGGTCCAGCAGCACAGGCGGCAGCCCTTCCCAGTCCAGGCACAGTCATTGGACTACACCGTTGCCACCAGTTCCACTGATGCCACCGATGCCACCCACAACACTGAAGCCACCGACGCCACCGACGCCACCCACGATATTGATGCCACCCACGCCAACGATGCTACCCATGACACTGATGACACCCATGCCAGTCCTCACCCAGCTGCAGACCAGACAGCCCCACTACACTGCTCCTTCCTCCACCCCATAGCCAAGCCCAGCCTCAGTACATCTGTCCTCGGTACTGGGGCTGACACCCCATGGCATGGAGGAAGGAGCTCTCAACATCACGGGTCTGAGCCAGCTCTCTGAGAGCTTTCTCAACACACCATCACCTGTTGTCCTCTCAGGGCCAGGCACCCCAATGACGCCTCAGACCAGCACTCCAGCAGCAGCCACCTCCACAGCACTTGGACCCTTTACCCCTGAGACTGGGCACACCTCCGAGTGACCAAGAGGAGTGCCAGAGACTGGGTGGCACTGGGTGGCACCTGTGGACTTTATTTGGACACTTGACTTGGGTCATTTTTCTTTTACACCTTGTTGTTTATAAAATCTATCTTTGATTCACACACTTGCTTCATTTCTTTTTTTTAATAAAGTCTTGGTGGAAATTTTTAGAAATGGTTTAAGCCTTTGCATGCTTGTGGGATGGGTTAAGATAGCACTGGGATGGGCAGAGATACCTGTGGAATGAGCAGGAATACCTTTGGGATGGGTAATAGCTGTGGGATAGATAAACCTCCAGTGCAAGCATAGTGGGACTGTATGGTCCACCCTCCCAGGTGCCACACGTATGGCCCTTCATTATCAATACTAATGTAAGCATTGATCCACACATTTGAACATAAACACAACTCTTTATTAAATGCCCTGTTCATTGTAGGTCCACCCAACATACATGGCCCAATCTCATCAGTGTGATGAGACAGGCTGAAGGAAGCATCCATTAAGCATCTATCATCCTGTCTTGCCACTCCACTGCTCCAGCTGGGGAGTTGCACCAGTGTCTCAGGAGGTTGCGCTGCTTCTTCCCTTCACGTGAGGCTCTGTTGGGGCCTTGCACATCCTCAGTGTCGATCAGGTTTCGCCCTTGCCTCCATTCCCCAGGCTCCATGACCCCATTGTCTTGTTGGAGGTCCACGAGCCTGTTCTGCAAGACTGGGTAGCGGGTGCACATGAGATTGTGCAGGATGCAGCAAGCTTCCACGATCCTCCTCACGGTCTGTGGGCGATGCTCCATGGTGGTGAGAAGTACCTGGAACCTGTTGGCCAGGATGCCAAATGCGTTCTCCACCACCCGCCTTGCCCTGGACAGCCTGTAGTTGAAGATCCTCTCTTCACGGTTGAAGGGTCTGGAGGTGTAGGGCTTCATGAGGTAGGTTCTGAGGGAGAAAGCGTCATCCCCCACGATGAAGTAGGGCACATCTTGTGTGTCGTTGGGCAGTGGGTCTGGATCTGGGAAGCCCACGATGAGGTTGCGTTCCAGCCCCTCCTTGAGGTCACTGGCGTTGTATACCTGGGCATCTGAAGCTGAGCCGTTGCCTGAAGCATCTATGTACATGAACTTGTAGTCAGCATCGACCATGGCGAAGAGGATGATGCTGAAGAAGCCCTTGTAGTTGAGACTTGGCTGGCGCTTGCAGGCCACGTGCTTGCCATCGATGACTCCAATGGTGTGGGGGAAGTTCCACCTCTGATACCACTGCTCTGCAACTTTCTTCCATCCTTCTTCAGTGGTGGGGCACTGGAAGAGCTCTTCCATGTATTCTTCGGTGATGGCCTGCACCACTTCTCTGACCACAATGCTGATGGTGTTGTGTGGCACCCTCCAGCCATACTGCATGCTCCTGTAGGTGGTCCCTGAGGCCAGGTGGTGCAGAGTCAGTGCCACCTTGAGCCCAGGGTCCAGGCTGGACCGGAAGTTGGTCTTTGCCTTGGTCAACCTGGGTGTCAGGCGCTGCACAACTTCGTCAAACATGGCTGGAGGCATCCTCATGAAGTTTTGGAATGCCCGAGTGTCTTCATTCCTGAGCTCCACCATCAGCTTGTTGTACAGTCTGTACTCTGCTCTTCTCCCGATCCATCTTTGGACCCAGACGCTTCTTGGCCGCCTCTTTTTCTTCCCGTAGTAGAGTTCATAGAGCCTGTAGATGGCTTCGCACTGTTGCAGAACGATGGTGGCTGCCAAAAGGACTGTGTTACGATCCATGGTGGAAATGACTGGATGCTGTGGAAGAGCAAGAGGCAGATGAAGGCTGCAGAGGTCTGCACAGCTGGGCTGCTGGGCTGAAAGTGAGATCCAGGTGAGTTGCTCCCCCTTTTTATAGGCAGTATAGGTTTTCCCCTATGTGTCCCTTTGAATCCTCTAGGCATCCTCTAGACATCCTTAATATCCGAGATAGGTCCCCTCTGCGAATGTTTTTTCCCTTTTAAATGCTTTCTTTGCAAGCTGCATCCGCTTTCATCCTTTCTCCATCTGTTCTGCATCCGTTCTGCATCCGTTCCGTGTCTGTTCTGCTTCCTCCCTGCGTCCGTTTACCACTGGAGCGGATCGAGTTGCGTGGATGCGTAGCGGATGCCTAGCGGATATAGCGGATGCATAACGGATGCCTAGCGGATGCCTAGCAGATACCTAGTGGATGCCTAGCGGATGCAGAATGGACGCATTGGATAAATTTTCCGTGCAAAAGTTTTGAGCAGCTCAAAATCTTCTGAACAGATGAAACGTCAATAGACGGATGCTGGACGGATAGAGAGGAAGCAAAACGGACGCAGTGAGTACAGAACGGATGCATCGCATTAACCAACGGATGGTAAGTGTTTTTCTCCATTTTACATCCTCTTTCCACCCGTTGGTGCAGTGTGACAGGCGCTTAACTTCACTAAATGAACTGTGGTAAATTGAGGTTTACTTGTATTTATTACAAGCAAGCAATTCTATATTAATCCCACCAAGAACCTCTCTGGGTACAGAGGGTGACACCAGTGCATTGTGGGATTAAGATAAATCTTTGCCGGGCTGGTATTCAGTCAGTTCTGACCGGTTCTGGAGAACCGGTAGCAGATATTTTGAGTAGTTTGGAGAACTGGCAAATACCATCTCTGACTGGCCCCGCCCCCATCTCTTCTCTGCCTCCCATTGAGTCCCAGCTGATCAGCTGGGTCTTCTTTGGTTGCCCTGCACATGAGAATGGAGCTGGAAAGCAGGTTAGTGGGGTGGGGAGGAAGGGGTGGGATTCAATTTTTTTAACAACCAGTTCTGTGGGTGTGGCTTATTTTATGGACATGGCTTGATGGTCATGTGAATGGGTAGGTGTGGCTTGGTGGTCATGTGACCGGCTGGGCATGGTTTGGTGGTCACGGGACTGGCAAATCAAATACAAGTGGTCCTCGCTTAATGACCGGTTGCTTAGCAAGTGTTCTAATTTATGACTGACCTCCCCAAAGCTACTTGACTGAGCAGGGAACTTAGGAGTGGGAGTAGAGGGGTGGGGCCAGCCAGGGCCCATTTTACCAGTTCTCCAAGCTACCAGGAATCATAACCACCAGTTCTACAGAACTGGTGAGAACTGGTATAATCCCATCCCTGTGGGGAGGGAATGGAGATTTTACAGTATCCTTCCCCTGCCACGCCCACCAAGGCATGCCACACTCACCAAGCCATGCCCACAGAACCAGTAGTTTAAAAAAAAATTGAATCCCACCACTGCATCCTTGGCTGAGATATGTAAAGCAGTAACATGGATGACCCCCTCTAAATCTTCATTTCCTCTGCCTTTGGTTATACAAATACTGTACAAATGATATTCCTCATACATTTTTTTTTCTGTTAACTGTGAACAGAAAATAGCAATTTAATATGAGGGTGGACCTGATCTATTTCTGGTTGTTTTAGGGTGGAGTTTTGTTTGCCTTAGCTCATTTGCATTATTTAATTAGAGCCTAGTTTGAGATGTTCTTATGTCTGCTTTAAATCCTGTATTATTCGTCCAATTATTGGATGAAGTTCTGCTGCTGAATAAGCCCTCTTTTCAAGTTGGATTAGAAGATTCTGTTTTTCCTGTTGAAATAAAAGGTAATCCTTTCCTGGATCCATTCTCCCCTAACTGGAAAACATGTCATAATAAGCCTACCTTTTCATTCAACTTTGAGATAATTAATGATATTACAAAACTACATGGGAGAAGCATTGCTACAATGAGAGCGGGGTCATTCCGTCACTATTCTTCACAGCCTCATGGTACTATGATTAGATGCTTGTTTTCTGTATAAGCCGCTCCTTCGTGGAGAAACTTATGTCCAAGCTACAAAACATAACGATAAACTTTGAAAGGATAACATGGTAACCTGTCAGATTTTCCTACCGCGGTCATTGTTGTCCCTTGTGTCTCCAGTGCTTGACGCAGGGGAGAACTTCAAAAAAATTAGCAACTGGTTCTCTGCCTGGATGCTGGGTGAGCATGGCCATTGTGGGCATCGCCTAGTCGCCTCCTGCACCATGGTGAGGAGGGTATTTTTGTCTCCCTGGGCTCCAGAGGCTTTGCTTCAGCCTCCAGGAGGGCGAAAACGGCCTCCCCAGGCTCCGGAGGCTCTCTGGAAGCCGGAAATGGACCCGTTTCTGGCTTTCCCAATCTTCCAAGAGGCCCATTTTTCACCTTCCCAGAGCCTCTGTGTGTGCCCTGCACTTACCTGCATCCAAAAAGGGCTGTAATGGGGACTCCTGGAAGAGGCAGAGTGGGGTGGGCAGGGCCAACCAGGAGTGGGATTTGAGGTTTCTCCAAATTGCACAGAATCTTAAGGGCCTGTCACATAGGCCGACAGATGCAAAACGTATGTAAAAAGGACACAGCGGATGAGAAAATTTTCCATCCGTTGTTATCTGCTCTCAAAAGTGCCCCAAATTTGCATAAGCAGAGCGGACAACAACGGAAAGGAACGGACGGGGGGAGGATGTAGCCAGGATGTAAAGTGGATGCTCCACGGAAGCCTAGCGGATAGAAGCGGATGGAAGAGGATGACACATCCGCAGGGCTTCTGGGGGAGCACAGCGAAGTGGACATGCGACAGAAGGAATGGATGCAGAGCGGATGCAGAGCGGATGAAGCGGATGCAGAGCGGAAGCCTAGCGGATGCCTAGCAGATGCCTAGCAGATGCAAAGCGTTCACTGCGCATGTGGGGAGGATGCATTGTGTCAGCCCCATGGATATAAAAGGATGCAGCTCGCAAGCAGGTCACCATTCAGAGGAAAGACCTGCTGCCAGACACAGCTCCAGCCAGCCAACAACCATGGAGAAGAAGAGGAAGCCTGTGCCATCTGCTGCCTGCCCTGGCAAGAAGGACAGGGCCACCCTCCCGCCCCCTGGCCCTGACTCTGCTTCTGCTGGGGCTTCTGCTGCTCAGGCTGACTCTTCTGGTGCTGGAGCTTCTGCTGGCGCTGCTCCTGGTGCTGGGGCTTCTGCTGGGGCTTACTCTGCTGGCACTGCTCCTGGTGCTGGGGCTTCTGCTGGGGCTTACTCTGCTGGCGCTGCTCCTGGTGCTGGTGCTTCTGCTGGTGCTTACTCTTCTGGCGCTGCTCCTGGTGCTGGTGCTTCTGCTGGTGCTCACTCTGCTGGCACTGTTCCTGGTCCTGCTGGTGCTGCTGGTGCTGCTGGTGCTGCTGGTCCTGCTGGTGCTGCTGGTGCTGCTGGTCCTGCTGGTGCTGCTGGTCCTGCTGGTGCTTACTCTGCTGCTGCTGATCCTGGTGCTGCTGGTGCTGCTGGTGCTCCTGGTGCTGCTGGTCCTGCTTTTGCTGCTACTGTTGTTGTTGCTGCTGCTGGTGGTGGTGGTGTGGTGGAGCAGCCCCTAGAACCTCGAAGCCCCTCTAATGAGGACCCAGATGGCCCTGCCAGAGGGAGGAAGAGGCATACGTGTGAACGGGAGAGGAGGCAATACTCCATTGAAGAGGAACATGAGGATGAGGTGCTGGAATGGCTGAGGGAGAATGAGTATCTATGGTGGAAGGGACACAGGCTCTATCGAGACACCAAAAGGAAGCAGGCTGCTTGGAGAGAGAAGGCGGAGAGCCTGGGCTACACTTCGGAGGTCCTCCTCAGCTGGTGGAAGCACATGCACACCTG
Source organism: Laticauda colubrina (assembly GCA_015471245.1). Classification (NCBI taxonomy): domain Eukaryota; kingdom Metazoa; phylum Chordata; class Lepidosauria; order Squamata; family Elapidae; genus Laticauda; species Laticauda colubrina. The sequence continues at coordinate 7,627,018 of BLBF01000022.1, read as the reverse complement.
GCATGGGAAGCTGCACCTCAAGAAATCTGGCCAGGCCACGGTCAAGCTGACGGACCGGGAGACCTACGTGATGGCCAAGTGCAGCTTCTTGGAGGGTGAGATCTGCCACCGAGGAGCAGCCCCTCTCACAACCCTCTCTCTCAGGCAGCCTGCTGAGACCCAGTCCTCTTCCGGCAGAGAGTCAGCTCCTGTCTCCAGGCAGGTATCTGTGGAGCGTCCCACGACGGAGACCCCCCCGACAGCTGCACTCCCCATGGCGGAGCGTGTGGAGGACCCCCTGACACAGTGGGAGCAAGGAGAGGGCACTTCCACCAGAGACCAACCCACATCCACCCCCAACTCAACCTCCACAGAAAGCAGGCAGAGAGCCAGACCAGAGTGACAGAGCTACACTGTCCTGCTGGAGATCAGGGACACCATCAAAAGCAACGTAGATCTCCTCTCTCAGCTGATACACACCAACATACCATCCTCCAACCGCAAGCCCTTCCTCACCTACGACAACCAGACCCTCCTGGACATGTCCGAATCACAGTACCAGGTGATCAAGGACAGGATCACCGATCTTCTTCACAACCCTCCAGGCCCAGATGAACCTGCTCCGATCCAGTCCAGGTCTGCTCCTCCACCCCAAGTGATGTCACAGCCCTTCCAAGGCTTTCCACAGGCCCTCACCTACCAAGGCTACGGCTACCAGGAGTTCCAGCAGCACAGGCAGCCCTTCCCAGTCCAGGCAAAGGTACATCGTATGCCACCGCTGCCACCAATGCCACTGATGCCACCGATGCCACCGATGCCACTGATGCCACCCACGCCACAGATGCCACCCACACTACAGATGCCACCCATGCCACAGATGCCACCCATGCCTCACCTCGCTCACCTGCAGACCAGACATCCCCACTACACTCCTCCTTCCTCCACCCCATAGCCAAGCCCGGCCTCAGAACATCTGTCATCGGTCTTGGGACTGACACCCCATGTCCTGGAGGAAGGGGCTCTCAACATCACAAGACTGAGCCAGCTCTCTGAGAGCTTCCTCCACACACCATCCCCTGTTGTCCTCTCGGGGTCAGGCACCCCAATGGTGCCTCAGACCAGCACTCCAGCAGCAGCCACCTCCACAGCACCTGGACCCTTCACCCCTGAGACTATGGGCACGCCTCAGAGTGACTGAGAAGAGTGCCAGAGACTGGGTTGCTACCTGTTGACTTTATCTTTGCTTGGGACACTTGGGTCATTTTCTTTTACAGTTTGTTATTAATAAAGATTATCTTTGCTTCACACACTTGCTTCAGTTCTTTTAGTCAGTAAAGTCTTGGTGGAAACTTTTAGAAATGGTTTAAGCCTTTGCATGCTTGTGGGATGGGTAAGGATAGCAGTGGGATGGGCAGGGATACCTGTGGGATGGGTAATATCTGTGGGATGGGCAGGGATACCTGTGGGATGGACAGGGATACCAGTTGGATGGGGAATAGCTGTGGGATAGATAAACCTCAAGTGCAAGCATAGTGGGACTGTATGGTCCACCCTCCCAGGTGCCATACCTATGGCCCTTTATTATCAATAACAATGTAATCATTGATCCACACATTTCAACATAAACACAACTCTTTATTAAATGCCCTGTTCATTGTAGGGCCACTCAACATACATGGCACAATCTCATCAGTGTGATGAGACAGGCTGAAGGAAGTATCCATTAAGCATCTACCATCCTGTCTTGCCACTCCACCGCTCCAGCTGGGGAGTTGCACCAGTGTTTCAGGAGGTTGCGCTGCTTCTTCCCTTCACATGAAGCTCTGTTGGGGCCTTGCACATCCTGAGTGTCTATCAGGTTTTGCCCTTGCCTCCATTCCCCAGGCTCCATGTCCCCATTGCCTTGTTGGAGGTCCACGAGCCTGTTCTGCAACACTGGGTAGTGGGTGCGCATGAGATTGTGCAGGATGCAGCAAGCTTCCACGATGTTCCTCACTATCTCTGGGCAATGCTGCATGGTGGTGAGAAGTACCTGGAACCTGTTGGCCAGGATGCCAAAGGCATTCTCCACCACCCGCCTTGCCCTGGACAGCCTGTAGTTGAAGATCCTCTCTTCACGGGTGAGGCATCTGGAAGTGTAGGGCTTCATGAGGTAGGTTCTGAGGGAGAAGGCGTCATCCCCCACAATGAAGTAGGGCACATCTTGTGTGTCATTGGGCAGTGGGTCTGGATCTGGGAAGCCCACAATGAGGTTGCGTTCCAGCCCCTCCTTGAGGTTACTGGCATTGTATACCTGGGCATCTGAAGCTGACCCGTTGCCTGAAGCATCGATGTACATGAACTTGTAGTCAGCATCAACCATGGCAAAGAGGATGATGCTGAAGAAGCCCTTGAAGTTGTGATAAGTGGACCCTGACTTGGCTGGAGCTTTGCAGGCCACATGCTTGCCATCTATGGCTCCAACAGTGTGGGGGAAGTTCCACTTCTGATACCACTGCTGTGCAACTTTCTTCCATCCTTCTTCAGTGGTGGGGCACTGGAGGAGCTCTTCCATGTATTCTTTGATGATGGCCTGCACCACTTCTCTGACCACAATGCTGATGGTGTTGTGTACTGCCGTACTGCATGCTCCTGTAGGTGGTCCCTGAGGCCAGGTGGTGCAGAGTCAGTGCCACCTTGAGCCCAGGGTCCAGGCTGGGCCGGAAGCTTGTGTTTGCCTTGGTCAACCTGGGTCTCAGCCGCTCCACAACTTCGTCAAACATGGCTGGTGGCATCCTCATGAAGTTCTGGAATGCACGAGGGTCTTCGTTCCTCAGCTCCACCATCAGCTTGTTATACAGTCCGTACTCCTCTCTTCTGGTGATCCATCTTCAGACCCAGACACTTCTTGGTCTCCTCCTTTTCTTCACGTAGAATAGGTGAAAGAGCCTGTAGAGGGCTTCGCACTGTTGTAGAACAATGGCGGCTACCAAAAGGAGTGTGTGATGATCCATGGTGGAGATGACTGGATGCTGTGGAAGAGCAAGAGCCAGATGAAGTCTGAAGAGGTCTGCACAGCAGGGCTGCTGGACTGAAAGTGAGATCCAGGTAATTTCTCCCCCTTTTTATAGGAAATATAGGTTTTCCGCTAGGTGTCCTTTTGCATCCTCTAGGCATCCTGCAGACATCCTAAATATCCGAGATATGTCCCCTATACGAACGTTTTTTCCGTTTTAATGCTTTGTATGCGAGCTGCATCCGCTTACATCCTTTCTCCGTCCGTGCTACTAACGCTGCGTGTCCATTCTGCGTCCGTTTCGCTTCCTCCCTGTGTTCATTTTCCACTGGAGCAGATGCGAGTTGCGCAGATGTGCAGCGGATGCCTAGCGGATATAGCGGATGTGTAACGGATGACGACGGATGTCTAACGGATGTTCCCCATATGCATAGCGGATGTCTAACAGACGTGTTGGATACATTTCTGCTCAAAAAGTTTTGTGCAGCTCAAAACTTTTTGAGCGGATGGAACCTCACTTGACGGATGCTGGACGGATAGAGAGTATGAAAAACAGACGCAGTGAGTACAGAACAGATGCATCGCGTTAACCAACGGATGGCAAGTGTTTCTCTCCGTTTTACATCCTCTTTCCATCCGTTGGTGCTGTGTGACAGAGGCTTTAGCTAGGGGCTCTCCCAAACCCTTGCAAACCTCCAGCAGCCCACACTTGCCTTAGTTCCTCTTGATAGCCATTCCCAAATTTTACCAAGAATTTGCCCGAGGCAATTGAAGACTAATTCTTTGAACATATTGCAAAAGTCTGACCACAGGAAGGTGAGATAAAATCTGCTAGAGTCTTCTTGTTTGGTCAAAATAGCTCTGAAGAATATATAATAATAGGCTTTGTTCTGCTCACTAATTGTAGGATGTGAATCCATTCTTTTAAGTCAGGCATGACTTTAAGATTTGTGGACTTCAACTCCATGCTGGCTAGAGAATTCTGGGAGTTAAGGTCCACAAGTCTTAAAATCGCCAAGGTTGGACACTCCTGCTTTAGGACAAAGGCTACAAAACCATATAATGTCTTCCCTGATCAGGAGGAGCAGTGATGAATTCCTCCCCACACCTGATCAGTCATTGTAGTGGACCTTAATGAATTGTCAGTATGACATTGACAATAGATCCATGGTGGTGCAGTGGTTAGAATGTAGGAATATTGCTGACTGCTGACTGCCAGCAGTTTGGCAGTTCGATTCTCACCAGGCTCAAGGTTGACTCAGCCTTCCATCCTTCCGAAGTCGGTAAAATGAGGACCCAGATTGTTGGGGCAAATAGGCCAACTCGTAAAACCACTTAGGGAAGGCTGTCCACACTGTGAAGCTCTATATAAGTCTAAGTGCTATTGCTATAAATATAATATAAGATATATAAATATATATAAGGGGCACAGTGGTTAGAATGTAGTATTGCAGTCTGACTCTGCCCACTGTCAGGTGTTCAATCCTGTGGAGTTCATGCTTGATTCAGATTTCCATCCTTCTGAGGTTCTGTTAAATGAGGACCCAGATTGTTGGGGGCAATATGCTGGCTGACTCAGAGAGGGCTGTAAAGCAGTGTGATGTGGCATATAAGTCTAAGTGCTATTGCTAAGACTTTCACACTAGCGAAAGAATAGCCCCATTTCTATTTGGGGAGCCTTCTGGAGGTGCCACCACCTTCTCCTTGGAGCAACTCATCCTCGTACAAAACCACTGCTTTCTCCCTAATGAGTTTTGTAAAGAAGTTGGAAACCTTGCTCTGAGTAGGAATATTTGAGGTTTTGGGTCCTATCCCTGCCCTTGGCAACCTGTTACAGGTAGTCCTGAGTGACCACCACAATTTGGATCAGAATTTCTGCTGTTGTTCTTGAGTGAGTGGCGCTCAATTTTACACCTTTTTTTTTCCCAGGGTTGTTAAGGAAATTACTGCATTTGCAAAGTGAATCATGGCTTCCCCCATTAACTTTGCTTACCCAAAGCTGGCTGGGAAGGTTACAAATGTTGATTATGTGACCCCAGGATTCTGAAACTCAGAAGTGGTATTCAGCAGGTTCTGACCAGTTCTAGAGAACCAGAAGTAGAAATTTTGAGTAGTTCAGAGAACCGGCAAATCCCTCCTTTGATTGGCCCCACCCCCACCTACTCTCTGCCTCCCGAGTCCGAGCTGATCGGCTGGGTCTTCTTTGGTTGCCCTGCACAGGAGAACAGAGCTGGAAAGCAGGTTAGTGGGATGAGGAGGGAATGGGGATTTTACAAAATTCTTCCCCTGCCACACCCACCAAGCCACACCTAGCAAGCCATGCCATGCCCACCAAGCCACACCCAGCAAATCACACCATGATCACCAAGCCACACCCATAGAACCAGTAGTAAAAAAATTTGAATCCCACCACTGCTGCAACTGATATAAATAAATGCCAGTTGCCAAGCCCTTGAATTTTGATCACATGACCGTGGGGAACACTGCAGTTAGTTATAAGTATGAGGACCAGTCGTAAGTCACTCTTATTTTGGTATCATTGTAACTTTGAGCTTTTGCTGAACAAATGATTATAACTTGAGGACTGCTTGAACTTAATGCTGCTTACAAGTCGCCTAACTTCTTCAAGTCATTTCGGTTTTTCTAATTTCTTTCTAAAATCCAAAGAACACTTTAATATTGGGTAGACTCAAATCAAGAAGGAGGAAAGATTTCAAAACCTTTTATTCCTCCGGGCTAGGGAAATGAAATCCCTGTTGGCATCAAATCTTGGAGAAAGCCAAATTTAGCTCTGATGGTGTGTGGGTGAGGGAACACATGGACTGTTTTTCCTCCAACTCAGTTTAATTTCCTGGTCAGCCTCCATTTCTAAATATAGCCTTTTCACATTTCATATAGGAATGTTTGCCTATACAAGGTAAACACCTTCTTGCAAGCCTCCTTTTAATGGGTAATTATTGACTTTCGAAATATATTTAGTTTCTTTTTATTTATCAGCATGAATTAGGTGAGGTGGGAATTAACTGCAGCTTATTACATGTTGGCATTCTCAATTTATTTTTCACGAGGGAAGTTTAAGTGGCGCATGGCTTTGAATGCTGTGGGAAAATCGATGAAGACTTTAAATTTTAATGAAACAAAATTTTAAAAAGTTCTGATATTTATATAGTTATTTACTAAGCACATCTAAATTATATTAAACTAACCAAAATATCTTTTACCATCCCCAAGGCTTGTCACAACTTTTGAGCACCCCTAATGTTTGGAGATTGAAAGCTGAAAAATTTGACCTGCCTAGTGCAAGTGTTATTACCAATACTGTTTTTAAAATGTAACAGAATAACAGAATAGAATAAAGAATAACAGAATTGGGAGGTATCTTGGAGGCCTTCTAGACTAGTGGTCACCAACCAGTAGGCCAGGGACCACAGGTGGTCTGTGAGAAAATTTTGGTGGTCCGCAGAGAAATGTCACCCTGAAAGTAATTAATCCAGGCTGCGCGGGAACACAAGGCTGCGTTGCCCACATGGCCCACAGGAACACAAGGCTTGCATCAATTACATTGCAAACAACACGACGTAGTGAGTGGAGGGGGGAAAGGGTGGAGGGGGGGAACTTGCCCCCCCTCACCCTATGCACATGGCCTGGCCACCTGGCTGCTTCTTTCTTCACGCAAGGAAAGCAACAAAAGTCTTTCTTTCTCTCCCCCAACTCTGCCAGAAATGAGTGGGACTCTGCAAGGCCTCCTGCTCCCAGAGGCTGCAAAGTCTTTGCGCTGGCAAAGACTCATTCCTGGTGGAGTTTGGGGGAGAGATAGAAAGACTTCTGCTACTTCTGCTGCTTTCCTTGCATGAAGCCAAAAGTCTCTCTCTCTCTCTCCCTCTTTCTCTCTCTCTCTCTCTCTTTCTCCCCCCTCCACAAGCTCCCCCCTCCACTCACTACGTCATGTTGTTTGCAGTGAAAGTGACGCAAGCCTTGTGTTCTCACGCAGCCTGGATTAATTGCTTTCAAGGTGACATTTCTCTATGGAAAACCAAAATTTTCTCGTGGACCACCAGTGGTCCCTGGCCCACTGGTTGGTGACTACTGCTATAATGGGTGTGCCTGAAGGAGGTAGATCTTTGTTATGTAGAATACACTGGCCAAGGCCTTAATGGTCCATTGAAAAATGGGGGAGGCTGAGTTTCTGCCTCTCTGAGTTTCTACTTCTCTTTTAGGGGAAATATTCTGCCTTTTTGGTATATTCTAAAATATTTCACTTTTTCTGGGAGAGGGGTGGGTAATAACTTCTAACAATAGGTTTATAGTTTGCTCCAGTCATACATAATAGGCTGCTTCTTCTCTCCTTTTAGGACCCCTGGTTCTGGTAGTGACTTTCTCCACCCCCCACCCCCCACTGTGGCAGATAAGGCCATTTCTACCATGTCATTGACCAGAGACAGCCACAGAACATTAGAAGGGCTCCTCACTGTCGAAGCTGGGCTGTTTTAAAAGCCTACGGTCAGCCTGCTCCCAAGCAGACTGATATTATCTCATTAGTGGTGGCCTTTTCGGCAGACGGCAAAACAAGGGCATCATTAACACAAGAGAGAGAAAAACGTTGGCTGCGGATTTGGGTTTCTGTCTATTTTATATGACCTATTTCAAATCCCTATTAAGGAACCGCCTTCCTTAGAATCCAGTTTTTAAAAAAGCTGGAAAGTTGAGAATCTATTGAAGCATTTTTCACATGGCAAGGCGGACTTTAGAACATCAAGAACAAAGCAGAGGGGGGAAATGTGGCTGGCATTTCTTTCGTGGCTACATAGGCTGCAGTCCTAGAAAAGATTTTGCAGGCACAAAATAAGCATATTGTCCTTCTCCCCAGTTTTATAACCTGTGTCCATTTCCACACACATCTTTGGGAAGCTGGGAAAATGCCATCAACTAACAGAGCTGATTAAAAAGGAATGGAAGTCCAGCTGATTGAATATGTGCTGTAAGGAAATAAATAGCTGCTCTTGGTTGGGCCAGCTTTGCAAATCATCTAAGAATTGAAAACTGCTGTATAAACCCACATTGAAAAGAGGAGACAAAGGATACCTATTATCTTCCATTCAAAAATTGAAGATTAAAAAATAGCATGCAATATCTTAAGAATGCTGCATCAGACACAACAGTAAAAACATGCCAGAAAAACCCCAACAATAAAGTTAAAATGTGCATGTTCTCCAGTGGTGGGATTCAAATTTTTTTACTACCAGTTCTTGGTGGGCATGGCAGGGGAAGGATAGCGTAAAATCTCCAGTCAGGGGTGGTATTTGCCGGTTCTCCAAACTACTCAAAATTTCCGCTACCAGTTCTCCAGAACTGGTCAGAACCTACTGAATGCCACCTCTGAAGTGCACCATTGGCACCCCAGTTTGTGGGTTTCAGGGGGCTTCATGCCCGGCCACATACATTGGACAGACCAATAGAAGAATAAGTACCCACCTGGCTGAACACAAAAATGCAGTAAAAAAGCTGGAACACACCTCCTCACTAGTCCATCACATGAAAGCAACACGTCATAGCATCAACTTCTATGGCACCAAAACCCCAGCCACAGAATGATCAGAGAAGCCATTGAGACTGAAAAAAGACTTGAAAGCATGAATAGAACAGACGATTCCACCAGACTCTCAATTATTTGGAAGCCTGCACTCACAAACAAAAAAATATCCACACCACAAGCGAGGCAAACACCTGGGCACAAACAGACCCCCCCCCCGATACCTCCAGCTCAAACACACCCCAGCCAGGCACCCAGATGAAACCTAGCTTCCTAATAAATGATACCCGTCCATTTACTCCAAGCCAAGCTGCACTAAAAGTCTCCAATACAGGAACACAATGTTGCCAGCCAATCAAGACACACAAAAAAAGCCACAAAATAGGCAGAAGATATTAGAAACACCAATCAAGCAGAACACAGCAAACTCCAAGATCAATAAACACAGACCAACATTCCCAACCAATCAGAATGAAGAAAAAACAATTCTGCCACAGCAGTAGGCTCACCCCAAATTTAAAACAGAAATGGCTGTGAAAGTCTGACTCACAGACGAACTCAATACAGAAGCCTGATGATGGCAGATGAGATTCTGCCGAAACGTTACCACAACTTTAAAAACACAACTATGATGATGTGGGAAAATAACCAAACAAAGCTGAATACTATATATATATATGTGTGTGTGTGTGTGTGTGTGTGTGTGTCTGTCTGTCTGTCTGTGTGTGTCTGTGTGTGTCTGTGTGTCTGTCTGTGTATGTGTGTGTCTGTGTGTGTGAATGAATACCATATATATGTGGTACATATATATATATATACCACATTTATATACACATACACATACACATACACATACACATACACACACACACACACACACACACACACATCAGGCTTCTGTATGGATGTGGGTCTTACAGCTCCTGGTTTTAAATTTGAGGCTGGTCCATTTTGATTGGTTGGGAGCCTGGACCTGTTTCATTGGACTTGGAGTTTGATTGATTGGTGTTCCTGGTTTCTTCTGTCTGTTTTGTGGCTTTGATTGGCTGGCAACAGTCTGTTCTTGTGTTGGAGGCTTTCAGTGCAGCTTGGCTCCGTGTGAAGGGACGGCTGCTCTTCATTAGCAAGCTGGGTTTCACCTGGGTGCCTGGTGGGGGGGTTAGGTTGGAGCTATCAGAGGGAGTCTGTTTTTGCCCAGGTGTTTGCCTGGCTTGTGGCATGGAGATCTTTCTATTTGAGAGTGCAGGCTTCCAAATGATTGACAGTCTGCTGGAATCATCTCTTCTATTCATGCTGTCAGGTCTTTTTTCAATCTCTATGGCTTCTCTGATGATTCTGTGGCTGGGGTTTTCTATAGTGGCCAGGGTTTTAGTGCCATTGAGATTGAAAAAAGACCTGACAGCATGAATAGAAGAG